>CM060881.1:144047500-145247500 GCA_030762935.1 Hymenopus coronatus | reverse complement strand
ACTGATACTCTCTTTCAGTTATAACATACCACAATAGTTCATTAAAACTGAGTATCAGCAATATTCCAAGTAAATATCTTATATGTAAATTCACATAACGTTCTCTACCTATTCTACTACAAGCTATTCTTACAAAAGCTTATTCTTCTATCTACTTCGTTCTAATCGAGATAAACAATAACAAAAATCAGATGTGTACCATTCACATGACTTTCTCTATATCCCTGCAACAAATTATTCTTAAAAAGATTATACTTCTATTTACCTCATGCTAATCAGAAAACATGAGCAGAAATAGTCTTATTACTTGCTACCTTGTAAGTAGAAACGAAATAAGGGACTACCATAGGTTAAAGTGATAGTCAAAAGCTGGTTGCTATGTCAATGAAGTTCCTTTGTTTATATGGATAGGAGTTGAGAAGTTCCTCTATGACAAAAGTATAAGTTTTTCATAGCAGAAACCAAAAATAAGGAATGTCTCAAAAACGACGAACTTACGAAAAAAATGTATATAATATAAATTGTGTGTTTTAACGTGCTCTACATTTTTTGTGTAGTAAGTTTTTGTCCTCTCTTACGGTTTAGCAGTTATTTAAAATTCAGTAAAATTCATCCAGATTAAACTACTCTTCAGAAGTTATTCCCAGAAAATTCAAGATATACATTTTATTTGTCAGGTAAATATCTTTAATATACGAAATTTTAATCAAAATCGTTACAGCCATTTTTGAGAAAATCAACATTTTCGAAAAAAGTTCCATGTAAAGGGTAGTTTGGGGTGGGGGGATTTTTTTCAAAATCTTCGTGTCGCATCTCTGGAAGATACTAAATTTAAATACCAAGTTTGGTATTTTACCGACTTTTCGTTTTTGAGTTATCATGTTCATAGACACAGGACACACTGACACATGGACACGCGGACACACACACACACACACACACACACACACACACACACACACACACGACCTTTTTGTGAAAATGTTTTTTTTTTATATTGGGGACTCTAAAACATATATTTCCGGTGAGATCTCGGTATCGAATTTTTGGGTGGAAGTCAATACCTTCTCCATACACTATGTACATAGTGCGTACAGAGAAAGTAAAAATGGGTTTATTACCTATTTCCTTATAGGTACTCGGGGAATAAGGTAATACAGTAGGCTAAAACGATAGTCTAATCTTTTAAGAGCTGGTCGCTATGTGAGGGATTTGAAATGCCGTTCTTTTCATTACTAGGAGAGAAGGCATTCTTAATAAAAGTTTAAATTGTAAAATTCAAACTAACAAGGAACATTTTTGAACGTCTTGAGAAAGGTTAACTCCCTTTCCCAAAGCATTTATTTGAATGAATTGTAGTGTATCTTAACAATATCCACAGTTTTTGTGTATTACGATCTTTATCGGTCATTTATAATGAAGAGAGTTTAAGTTACAATCATTAAAGGTACAGTCAACCTCATTCTCGGCGTTCTGGGGCTTATAACATTTATTCCCACATAATTTATTCAAATATGATGTCTATCATGGTTCTCTTACACGTTTAATTTAATTTGCTTCTACGCAGTCGGAGGACCGGTTGCATTTTTTTTTTTTTTTTTTTTTTGCAAGAGTACGTATTCCTAAGTTGGTACTACTACTGGAGTTTTTTTTACTGAACTACTGATTCCTTAAATGTCTGCAAAGGCTCATAAGCTGATGCACGGACAGAAGGTATGTTTTCCCTTTGATTATCCACATGTGGCATATAAAATTGCAATGAAAATAACGCTTATGAATTTCTTTCTGTTGTGTAACGTACATACACGTTTTTTTTTTTTTTTTTTTTTTTTTTTTTTTCAGTTAACAAAGATGATATTGTTTGCAGTATTCCTCTTCAAAGCATTTTTTGGCTAGTTGTGCCATTAGACCATCACACTGAGATTCTAGCGATTCCTAAGCATAATATTCCTACGCTGGTATGATATTTCTTCAGTAAACTCTTGCAAGTGTTTCTCAGTCAGTCAGTGCCAATGGTATTCTTAGCATAGTCATGTGGTCACTAATGCTCCAGAAATGCATACTTCAACATTTCCGCGAAGCGTATTGGGCTTAAGCCAATATCATGTACAATCTTAAATTAAAAACTTATTGAAAGAAACCGAAAATAGAGACTGAAATATTCAAGAAGTAATGTAAGGTTTTTCATAAACCTAATTTTTTCACAGTCGTTGGCGTAAAATGAAAGGCTATGATGTAATTGTTAGTTTTATTGGCTAGGTATGTGCGATCACGCTGTCAACTTGAAATAGCAGCGTTCAAGTAAATTGGCGTTATTATATTTTGCGTTTCTGAGAATAGCTAATAATGGCAATGTGCATATCATGGGTCCTTCGAAGAAACGCCTGTCTGATTAGAAGCCTAACGAAAGCAAATATTTGTACGCGTAACCCGTGTGTTTCTATGTCCACACTTTATAACAGAATAAAGCCGTTTGCTTCGGAGGTATTGACCAGTTATCTGCAACAGTGCAACGAACCTCCTTGGACATCCTACTTCGTTAAATAAAATGATCAGTGGGGATGGTCTCACTTTAATTGGAAAGTGGGGAACAGTAACTACCACATTCTACGCACAGGATGTTACCCATATATTAAGTATCATGTTCTCGCAGACCATATCAAGATTTGATGATAGAAGATCATTTCTTTCGTTTAATTAAAGTAATAAACCTAGGTAAACATATGTTGCATTTAAATCACAATAATTGACTTATTACAGTGGAATTAAAATTACTATGGGGTTCTGACAACTAGTGTAGCAAGGTTAATTGTGAATATGTCCTATAAATATAACCATCAGAAACACATTTGACAAGCTTAGGCCAAGGGGTGTGTTTTTTACACTGTTTTCATATTCCAATAAAAACACTCAAAAGTGTGTCAAGCAAGAGTGAATGCCATTTGTACTTTTTCTTCAATATATTGTATGAATCTGAGGTACTAGCTGTAAGGTAACTCTACAATGAAGTGCTACACAATCAATACATTATACCATGCACATAAGAAATAAATAAAACAAGAATGGAATAAGTAAAGCATTAAAAAAGAATGTACATTGAATAAAAATCAATATCAGAAGAGTTAAATTACAGACCATGAGGTTAGAGAATATAGGAAGGTCAACAAAAGATGGATTTCTAGTTTGGAGTTGCAATGGGCTAATAAGCTCATTGCTGGGTAAAGATGTTAGCTAACATGTCTTAGGTCAGAATAACCTTAAGGATAATAGATACTTAAACTTTATACTCAAGTCAGTTGTATAATTTTATGATAGGTGTAAACTCATCCAAAAATAACTTGTACAAGAACTACTCCACCAATAGGACCTGTAGTTAAAGGCAGGGTATAAATGGAATATAAAAAAGAATCTGATTCACATGACAATTAAAAAAAAAAAGTGGAAGACGAAAGCGTATCAACATATTGTTTAAATGTTGCGTCACTCTGATCTTCAGGATTTTGAATGTTGCATAATATATTTTTTCTTGAACTGGTAATTACCATTTCTGTCTCTGTTTATGATGAAATGATTTAGCGTTCTTTTCACTGATGAGCTTCTCTGGGAACCGAACCTGTCAATACTCATTCTGAGCTAAGAATGATCAGTTTCGTTATTATCTATCTTAATATATACCTACATCAAATCCGTTTCCCTATATAGACCACCATTCATGGGGAATTCTGGAACTATGGATACATAAAGTCATCCTTCTGAAGAGCTCTCCCAAACATTTTTGCAAAAATACTTAAAGTCTTTCAATGTGATATCTTTGTTTACATAATCCTCATAATATATGCTTCAAGTTTTAATTGCCAAGTCTGAATATGGTGATAATGTTCGTACTATCTAAATGTTTTGGTACCGTGACATAGAATTGTGCTAGAAATAATTGCGATGTCTACCCATTCTATAAAATGACCAATCTTCTCTTATTTTTCACCTATGACGTCATCAAATATAAACATTGAATTTGCCGTAGCTTCTGATGGGTGCAGGAAATTTTCTCCATCTTCAAAGGTATTCACTTCTATGCCTTCAATGTTTTATGAGATAATGTTATTTTGACTGATAGAGAGACTTTAAGTAGAAGTACAAGTTTTCGAATCGCAGACCTTTCTCGTGGAGAATGATTTTGAGTAATACGTTTGTCTTTCCTGCACTGGAACTTCCTAAGATAAGAGCTCTAGCGTTGCATGGAAACAACTTCCCGTGACGATCACATCTGAGATCACTTTCAAAATCTAGAACTTGTTTCGGTAGTGAGCACTCTTGCTTGATAAACTCCATCTCGTAAACTAAATTATAAATGGGATAGTTAATGAATATATCCCCTCATGATATGAATTCAGCTATAAATCCACCTGTATAAAAGGATGTATCCATGAGAAATGAGATTAGTATACGATGAGAGCTAGAAGTGTTAAGATAAAAAGCGGATCTGGTATAATTATTAATTTTCTACCATTTGAAGCAATTTGTCAGGTTATACATTTTATGGTCTTGGAACAAAACTGCAAAGAGAGAAGATCCAGATATTAATCCTTTAGATGAAGCTTGTAAACATCGCGATATAGCCTACGCTGAGCACAAAGACGCTGCTTCAAGAAACATTGCAGATAAGATATTGGCGGAGAAGGCTTGGAGCAAAGTTCAATCATCTGATTCGTGCATAGGAGAAAAACTAGCTGCAAGACTTATAACTAGCATTATGAAAGGAAAGGTTTCACTTGGAGCTGGCTAAAAGAAGAAGAAGAAGCGAAAAGGATTTTTACCGCTTATTCCTATTATCGTTACACTAGTAGCTGCTGCAAGAGGTGCAGCCCAAATTGCATCTGCAGTGAATTAAAAAAAAGAAGAAGAAGAAGAAGAAGAAGAGGAAGAAAAAAGACTGCAGACCGCCGAATTGCAGACATGGTAAGACACAACAAAGCTATGAAAGCAAAAGGAAAAGGTCTTAGAAAGAAAAAGTGGAGACGAGATTTATTGGCAATGCATCATCTGGTTATTGTTTCTAAAATTGCCAGAAGTTTAAAAGGAAATAATGATGTTAAAGGAAAGAGGAAGATTATCAAGTATGAGACAAAGAACCCGGGCCGAAAAAGCAACATTGATATAGAGATGTATGCTAGACGGTTGAAGATGCCATATTTTACGATAGATAATATTCCTTCAAATCCCATTTCAATGAGAGCATTATTGTGAATTTGAATTCATCTCATAATGAGGACACTCATTGGATTGCTGTACAGAAAGTTGGAAAAGATAACCTTTTATTTTGATAGTTCCGGCAATCTGAAGCCACCAAAAGAAATAGAGAGAGATCTCAGCGGAGTTAAGATAATGTGTAATACGAAAAAGTTGCAGGATTTTAGCTCAGTCTTGAGCTTGCAATTTCTTTCAGAATGAGTTATACTATTGCTGCTAGAGGCACCGATTCAGTGATCACGTATCTAAATCCTCCTCTGCAGCTGATCCTGAAGGGTATTATGAGATTGCCCTTTTGAATTTTGAGACCTTCTATTCCATTCCAAATGTTGACAATGGTAATAATCGCTTTCATTGCATTTTAAATGATGAGCTAAAGGACATTGAAATTCTATGATGTTGCTGATATTATTACATTCCTGAAGATTCAACTCGGATTGGAAAGTGATGTCTTCTTTATTAGGCCAAATAATAATTCCACGAAGGCCTAATTGAAATGCTCCTACACTGTTGATTTCTCAAATGAGCATTCTATTGGCTCGCTTTTAGGGTTTTCAAATACTACTGTTATTCCTCCTGAAAAGGTGGTTGAACCCGATTTCCTCGTAAACATAATTAAAATTAACGTCATCCGAGTCGAGTGCATTATTGCATCAGGCTCCTTCATTATTGGTAGGAGCGGACACTCGATATACGAGTTCTTTCCTTCTGTTGTATCTGGATATATTTCTCAAGAACCATCAAATCCACTATACCTGCCAATCTTCAATTATAACTTTATTGATCGAATCAGTCTTCGAGTCGTCGATCATGACTGAAACTGTATCACCTTTAGGAACAAGGATGTGAGCATAAGGCTTCATCTCCGACGAAATGAGAATTGATTTTAAGTGTGGTCAGTAAATATATAATAAGCGTGGAATTCAGTGTACACAACGTACCTTGCCTCCAGCCATCAGACTGTTAACATCAAGCAATCACAATTTCCTCGAGACATTGGGATATAGAATACCATGCTGGACATTTTCAATATGACAAACACGCCTACCTTTGAGGGGCATATGTTTCTACCGTATAATTCGTCGGCTCTTGGTGCTAATGGTGAGATTAGGATCCCTTGCCACACTGAAGATTTATATACCTACATTTCGTAGCAAGAGTTTTTTCTATACTGAAGAATCGCTGCTAAAGCTGGTGGAACTGTTAGCAAAGCTTAGCAATAATGCAATTGCATTCACGTTTGGAAGGCTTTTATTGGAGGTGAATGGTTCGACTATAGATAGGACAAGAAACCCTGGTATCTCAACAACGATGCGCAACTAGGCAGCTCTTAACCCCATGGAATCGACTCGATTGCTAAATCCTGGATGGGCTTACCCTGAAAATGAAGTTGACATTGTGCACCCTGCAACCGGAATGTTCAATGCTGTCGATGCTTCTGAGATTCACTGATGATCACAGGGAACTAATCCTGAATAGCAAGTTTGAACTGATACTGACTTGAAGCAAGGACTCTATAAGCTCTATTGTAGCTCCTGTTGGACCAGAAGATGCGGTTGTTAAACTACGTGCATCGAATGGAGAATGTCTGTAATGCACCTTTCTGATGGTGAAAAAGTGAAATATCTCAAGAAAGTTAAGTCTGACAGGGCGCTACACATCGCTTTCGTACTATGGATCTTCATATTCAACCCGGTGTTTCTCAAACAAAATCATTTACATGGAAAGTTGCGACAACATCCAAGCCTGAGAAGCCTAGATTTGTTACAGTAGGGGCTCAAACATCCAGAATAAACGATGCAAAAAAGAACTGCTCTCAGTTTGATTACTCTAGTATAACTAATATGAGACTTTATCTCAATAATCAATGTATCCTTGTCATGACATGAACTTGGACTTTGGTAACTCTAGATTCGCTTCTTTATATGAAATGTACTCTAGGATTCCGAGTTCGTATTACAATATGGAAAATTACCCCTTATTGTACAGAAAAGATTTTCTCGTATATGCCCGTTATTCATAACGACTGCTCTTACCAGACGGAGGAGACAGTCAACGGAGCTGTAAGTATTACACTCGATATTCAAGCGAGTGCTAACATCCCTCCTCAGAGTTTTTATATTGTCTGATCATACATGATAAAGTATTTACCTACAAGCTCTTAACACATGTCATGCAATCTATGATTGTATGATATAATTATAAGGAATAGTATGGGAAGTTTTGTACGGTTTCTTATTGTGAAACAAAAAACAATTATGAAAGTGTATGTACATGTCTTTTTTATTTTTTGAGTGATTCCACTATATTCCTTCTCCATCTCCTTGTCCCTATACAGGGTTCATTATTTATACTAGACAGATTGCGTAAATGCTTCTGTACATGTTCTTTTTATGTCATTTATGTCTTCATGTTTTAAAAATACCTTACCATCGTTTAGAGATGTATTGAAAAGACTAATGCACCCATTTTCCATAGTTGCAATAACATTATGTGAGAACACTATATTTTCTATGTATTTTTGATACGCGTGCATTGTCGTTTGATAAATTTGTCAAATACGGGGAGGCGTTTCTAAACTATCCCCCAGTCTAACTGAGCCATATACACAAACTTATCGTGTCCACTTATGATGAAAAGCACTGGAATATCGTAATAAAGTCCTACACACACCCTATGCACTTTAGAGATTGAGACATCTTGGAACGCGTTTCGATGTTTTAATGCAGTCGCCATCGTTCTCTGGACTGGATTGTTGCTCGGTAATATTCAGCATTCGAGCTTGAAGTGCTCTCAGTTTCCTGAGAAAGGTATTCTTCTCCTTCTTGTGCTTGTGCTGTTTCTTTGCGGATCCGAAACATTTTAATTGTTCTCGTTAGAAATAATACCTATACATTCGTGCAAAATAGTTTTCTGAAAACCCTTCTTAACGTATTCCTGATTTCTTTAGTTAATTTTCATTATGACTGCTATAATGTTCTACGAACATTGTTTGTTTTGGAGTATTCTTGGCTAATTGATTATCATGTCCTTAGTTTGCATTGACATCAACATGTATAATGCAATCATGCCACAAATACGTGAAGCAGGTGCCCACTTCACCCACGTCTAGATACTCCGGAGGCACTGGTGTTGTGTCTCAAATCCTGAAAAATTCAAAATTATATGTTTAGTTTTTTATACTAAATGAGAATTAGCTTGTTTTGCTATCATATTTCACGTTGCACTTATTTTTGTCTCATCTGCCTTCGACGATACACGCTGCAGTCGAGATTGCTTATACAATTTGACGTTATTCTGTCAGGTTCTGCAGGGTTTCAACATAGCACCACATGAGTGTGCCCGTTGCACAACTCTGAATGTTGCTGAGTATCATGATGGTTCTGTAGGAAGACATCCATTTCACCAGCGTCCTCTCCATAAAATTTTGGTGTGAGCGGTTTCCTGGAAATAATTGCTTTCAATTATTTATTATTTATGGCTTTTATGTAGAATTTTTTTTGAAAAATATGTGCTATACTGACAAAATATTTCTTTCGTAGACAGGACAGTTCTCCGTGCAAATATGTCGTAAATACATTTGATCATGATGGATTGGCTCATACAATTGTATGCATTAGCCCATTGCATGATTCATTGTGGAAGAGGACGTAATGGTGTGCTTCTTCTCCACTCTCTCTCTCTCTCTCTCTCTCTCTCTCTCTCTCTCTCTATTGAGAACGTTATATATAAAACTGATGAATTTGAGGAGAAAATGTAAATATCACTTTAATATATGACATCTAACCTGTAGAGAAGTTATGTAATTTTGAATTGATGAAATCTGTTGTAATATTAGTAATTACCAAATGATAGAAATAAAATGTGTGTACGTATGTATGTATGTATGTATGTATGTATGTATGTATGTATGTATGTATGTATGTATGTATGTATGTATGTATGTATGTATGTATGTATGTATGTATGTATGTATGTATGTATGTATGTATGTATGTATGTATGTATGTATGTATGTATGTATGTATGTATGTATGTATGTATGTATGTATGTATGTATGTATGTATGTATGTATGTATGTATGTATGTATGTATGTATGTATGTATGTATGTATGTATGTATGTATGTATGTATGTATGTATGTATGTATGTATGTATGTATGTATGTATGTATGTATGTATGTATGTATGTATGTATGTATGTATGTATGTATGTATGTATGTATGTATGTATGTATGTATGTATGTATGTATGTATGTATGTATGTATGTATGTATGTATGTATGTATGTATGTATGTATGTATGTATGTATGTATGTATGTATGTATGTATGTATGTATGTATGTATGTATGTATGTATGTATGTATGTATGTATGTATGTATGTATGTATGTATGTATGTATGTATGTATGTATGTATGTATGTATGTATGTATGTATGTATGTATGTATGTATGTATGTATGTATGTATGTATGTATGTATGTATGTATGTATGTATGTATGTATGTATGTATGTATGTATGTATGTATGTATGCATGTATGTGATACATAATTAATATAACCGTGAAATAGCCTAAGTTATGCTTCTGTAAGTATCCCGAAACAATGCGCGATCATTTGGCTCTCGCCATTCCTTAATATTTACCTCGATTGTGTTTCATTTCGACAGATTATAAAACAGAACAGCTTCGAGATGTTACAATGTCTGATATTAAATTACTCAAAATTATTTTGGACTCTTGAGGTATTCAAAGTAAGGTGTCTTAAATGTCAGAAGTATGATAAACAACAGCATTCACCTCGAGACCAATTTTGTTCAGAGAATTGCCGTATGTTATAGGAACAGAACTTATATATGTATTTGTTTCATTATTAATATCAGCATAGGCGCGTATTATTAAACAATAAGCAATAATAACTTAATGTACTAATAATATATAACTGCACTGTCTTCTGTTTTGTCTATACTATTACGCCGGTAAACATTCATTTCAAGATTCATGAGCATAGAACTCATGTGTGGTGTATATTCAGAATCCTACAGAGAAACGAATAGGTACATGTATTGTACATATTTCCTTCCCCGAAATCAGTTCGGCAAGAAAAGTGATTACAAAACATTTAGAGAGTGGCCAGAGTTCGGGCTTCTCAACTCAGAGATCCTGGGTTTGATTCCCGGCTGGGCAGGGGAATTTTTCTTTAGCCAGAATTATTCCCCCATTGAGTCTAGAATTATGAATGTAGGAGTGAATGGGAGTGTGTTTAATGTTAAAAAATGACAAAACCAACGTAAAGAAAGCCCACAATTCAACAAGTAAATAACACATTGTTTCTTAAGTCAAAACCCAGGATATGACCAGAGAATTTTAAGGTGGCTATACAAATGAAACAATTTAGATAAAATTTAGAGTGCTGTACTTCTTAGAGGCGGTTTTTGTAGTTCGGCCAGCATGTGGGAAATACGGGGAAATACCGGTTCCTGCATCAAGCGACACCTTTCCCTTCCTGCAAGCCCTAGCCGGAAAGAATACGAATGGATTGTACGATAGCAAATAAAGGAAAACACCTAGGAACTTTTCTCCGGCAATCAGCGGCCCAAAGGTGTTGTAACTATTTCTATATATGTCCCTCTTTCCTCCCTCCCATATGCTGACGTTGGAAATATCTTAGGTGTGACAGATTAGAGTATATACGATACAGGGAACTCTTAAATATGTATTTCCCCTGAAAACCTGGTATCGAATTTTTGGGTGGAAGACAAAATATTCAGGGGACCCTGAAACGTTCATTTCCGGTGATATCTCAGTATCGAAATTTCTGGTGAAGTCAACACGTTCTCTACCTACTATGTATGTGCTAGAGAAAGTAAAACTGCTAAAAAGTGCTGCATCAACATGGCCAACTGGCGGCGGCATGCTCACATGTGAATGGAACGAATTTAGGGAGAATCAATGCGGCTAGCACCATGCTTACCCCATCCGGAAATTTGTTTACTCGATCCTGAAATTCTCCACGATAAGAGTGGATATATGGACTGAAAACCCCTCACCTTGGATCTATGTGTGCTTGGATCCATGCGACCTCGATGGCACTAGAGCAGTTTGTAGCATTGGACTTACTTGAACCTTATAAGGCTGATTTAAACAAAACATTCATAATTAAATGGTAATTTTAATGTAAATATGTCGCTCTCAGAACAACTAAATTAATCAATACATTTATATTGCTATATTTTGTGTTAATGGAATCACATAATTTAGATCACTGCATACTAGATACACAATCTTACATAGTGATAACGCATCTACATATAAGCAATGCCAGACGATAATAAGCATTTATTACTCCATGAAATCAATCTGTAGCTTTCTTTTGTTTGCATGTACAAATTCTGTAAGATTTCTTTCCGGGATAAAATGTGAAGTAGTGAATCATTTAAATGGCTCAAACAACAATCAGCAATGGGTAACACATTTTCCAGGTAATTGTCTACTTGGAGTTACTTAATTGCTTGCTGATTAAGGTTATAAACCGCTAACTTTTTTCTCACGAGCTAACTGTATTTCGCCCTTGTCTTTGTAGACACATCTCCCCTTTCCTTTAACGTTTTGTCTCCCAATACCTTGGAAATAATTTATGGCTAATATAAGTCTTCTGGTGTGTGTGTAAAATGAAGACGAATGAAATTAGACATCGCGTGAGAGCATAGGTTAGTTTCATTACGTAGAGCAAGTATTCATGTTTCATGGAAGAAACATGCAGTTTAGGACATTTGCTCAACATAAAGCATTCACAAAGCACTCACATTCCTCCTTAATAGTCACTGACAAGCAGTCTTGTGAAAAGCTGCATTATTGGTTATGCATTCAAATTATGGAAAGGCAACGCCTACTAGCATTTTTTTTTTTTTTTTGTTAATAATAAAAACAGTAACGGAGTCTGATCAGGACTCCGGTACTGTATCCTTATTTTACATTTCCCCCCGTAGGTTTTACTGTTTCTTTTACACACATATACACATTGCACAAACATATAACATCCGTGCCCAAGGCGGGACTCGAACTCACGATCCCCAGCCCACGAAGCACCAAAGCGAGACGCTTTAGCGAGCGTGGCCATGGGAACCGGCACTAGCTTGAGATCAAATTGACACATCCGGAAGTAGATACAGAGGGAGTCCAATAGCGAGTTCTAGCGAAACTACTACTCCTTTCTTTACCCTTTTGATATCAACACCTACAAGCAGGAAGTTTAGTCCTATACGTTCTACCCCTTTAGTCACTCCTAAATGTTCAGTAGTTCTATAAACCGTTCTACCTAGCTGTCCAAAAGACGTTTACAGCTGTTGTGTCTCCGGGACTGAGGGATGACTAAAATAAATGCTTATTTGCATTAATCTATCGTTGCGCTAATAACATGCAGGCACATATTTTATACGATCTACGCTAGTAAACCAATTTCCTTCTTTCTGAATATAACTTCACTTAACACCCCAAACGAACGGTTAAATAGGTAAACAGCAGTGGTGTGTGTGAAACTTCGTTATAGTTTTTAAGTTAAAAGTCAAAATTGTGTAATATCTAGTGCTTTGTACTTTCTTTGCACGTACTATGTACATAGTGTATAAAGAAGGTATTGTATTCCACCCAAAACTTTGTAACCGATATTTTACCTGAAATACACAGTATACCCCTGCATCCCAAAAAAAAAAAAAACATTTTTGGAAAAAGGTCCGTGTGTGTGTGCGAACACGATAACTCAAAACGAAAAGTCGGTAATATACCAAACTTGGTATTTAAGTTAGTATCTTCCAGGGATGCGATACGAAGATTTTGAGAAAAATCCCCCCACCTCAAATTAACCTTTAGATGGAAAACATTTCGAAAAAGTTGATTTTCTCAAAAATGGCACTAACGATTTTGATTCAAATATCGTATATTAAAGATATTTATATGACAAATAAAATGTATATCTTGAATTTTCTGGGAATAGCTTCTAAAGACCTCTTTATTCTGAATGAATTTTGCTGAATTGTGCGTAATGTTAAACCGTAAGCGATAGAAAATTATTGCACAAAAAATGTAGATCACATTAAAACGCACAAGTGTAAGTGACTATTTCTGAGATATTCCTGGCCCTGCATAGAAACGTATTTCAATCACATGGCAACCAGCTTTTAAATTTGCCTATCGTTTTAGCCAAGTGTATGTCCTTATTTTCCTTATATTTACAAGGAATTAAGTAATTATAAACGTTTCTGCTAATGTTTATCTCGATTATAACGTAGGTAGCAAATATGCTTTTTAAATACTTTGTTACAGCGATGTAGGCAAAGTCATGTGAATGGAACACATCAGATTTTTTTCTGTATTTACTTTGAAGTTAATTAATTTTATCCTATAGGGAAAACACAACTTTATTATCTACCTAATAGTATAAACAAATATGATGATCTATATAGTCTGGCTCAACCTAAAAAGACAGTATGGAGGTAAATGGGATATCTGACTCTATCAGAGGCTTACATGTTGCCATTAGCTTCGTCCTTTTCTACTCTGGCGCTGTCATCAATTAGCAATATGTCGTGTAAATATGCACTCATAATTTCCAGCCCTGAATACATTATCATCCTATGCAACAAAAAAAAATTCTCTATCAAATTACATAATTTTTGGAGCCTTTGAGATTTTCTTGTGTCCAAATTTCTAAAGAAAACTATTTTTCAGTAAAAATCCGATATTTGTAGCTTCTGTGCAATGAAGTAGAGGTCAGAAAGCGATAATATTATTTTCTTAGCTTGATTAAGTTAGACTGCATTACACACACTAGTTTGAATTTTCTAATTTAAATAAGACGAGGGTTATGATTCTTGCAATATATATATATAAATAGGGACCCATGCAGTAGAAAAGTCGGGCAACAAAAAACTGATTTTTGTATTTATAATTTTATTTAATGTCGCCTAACTACACAGATTTTATAGCGACATCATGTAACAATAAGACATTTTATAATACAATATATGCACATTAAACTAATAATTATATCTACTTTGCAACACTAATTATTGGAATTCTAACAACAATACTTATATATGTAATGTATCATTTAACAGTGTATTAAAAGTATACAATATTTTACAGTGCAAGAGTAAGTTTAAACTCTTTTAAGTATTTAAACAATGATAATAATTTGGTTGGTTTGTCGAGTGCTGCCTGAAGATCTGGAGGAATTTGATGGTTCGTTCTGTACTTGGAATAGTGGGCAAATTCCGTTATGATGTGCTTGACTGATAGTCTCTGGCTGCAATGTTCACAGGATGGAGGTTGCTGTTTGGTGAATACATAGTTATGAGTTAGCTTAGTATGTCCAATTCTTAGTCTGGTGAGTATCATCTGTTGATGCCGGCTGAGAGTTTTGTATATTTTAATAAATTATGTGTTAGTTTTTACTTCATGCATTTTACTGTTGCGATTATTTTCAATCCATTTTTGTATCAGCTTCTTCTTAACATACTGTATAGCATCTTCATGTGGAATAGGGATAGGCGCATAAACTGGTGGTTGTTTTGTTGCTTCTTTTGCTGCTTTATCTGCTCTTTCGTCCTCCTCTATCCCCTGATGGGAAGGTATCTACATTAAAGTTACTTCTTCATTTATAAGCAAAATTTGGTTGCATAAATATTGGATTTCTTTGGTCAGTGAATTATCTGACGACAGATTCTGAAGGGCAATTAAAGCACTGTAGGAATCTGAAGCAATTACGCATTTTCTGTTTGAGTTTATTGCTTCCAACGATTTTTTAATTTCAAATTGTTCACTGGAGAACATGATGTAAGATTCCGGTAATTTGTATATCATTGTACATTCTGGAAATACAGCGCAACCATTTCCATACTCAGACTGGGAGCCATCAGTATAGATTTCTATGCAGCCTTGGTTGTGTGTATATTTATCTCTTTGAAAAGTTTTTGCTGTGTGATTCTATGATCTTCATTCTTGGCATATAGGGACATTTCTAAATTTATTTCTGGGATTTTTAGTCTCCAAGGTGGAATTTCATGGTTGACGTTCCTGCTTATTAACATTGGAAGAGATAATCCTAGTTCCTGTAAGTAACAATATGATCTTTGACCGAAGGTAACTGGATATCTCTCATGTATAGCCTGTCAGGTGTTTTGTTTGGAGTTTTTGACGAAATTGATCTAATTATATAGGAAAACTGCTTTTGTTATTGGACTTACAACGGGAATCACGCAAGAGTAAATGTTGACAAAGGTTAGAGAAAGTTTTAAAATAAGCCGGAATCATTGTCACTCTTTCATTGCCTATAACAATAGTCGTCTGTCCAATCAGTGCTCATTCGCCTGGGTAGCATGCAAATAGCTACTATGGCAAAAGTATATAGTCACAAAAAGTGTCAGGTCGAGTGGTCAGTGAGTTGACTTTTCATCGAAGGTCTCGGGTTCGACTCCCAGGCCTTTTCTGGAAAGAATTTAGAGGTTTATATGCCTAGTTTCCTGCCGCAGAAAAAGGGAATTATCCGCAACGTAGACATCAACCTGTCGGAAGAAGAAATTAAAGAGTGTATAGAGTGTGCCTACTCTGTTGTTTCAGTGCAGCGGTTTACTCAGCCCAATCCTAATGATCGAGGTAGGCATGCCTATACCAGTATGCAAAACCTATCTTTCGCTCTAAAGTGCTGCCAACTCAGGTGACAATTTTTGGAACCCGTTGTTCAGTAGAACCTCGAGCTCTGCCAGTAGTAGTTTTGTACTCAATGTCTACGCTTCGGTAATCGATTGAAACAATGACATAGTGTTACCCGGGGCAGCAAGCACGGTGGAAGATTGCTGTGCCACTTCTGGACCTTGCTGTGTACATTGTCAGGGACCTCATCTTGCTACTGATAGAATTTGTCCCATGTAGAAACAACAACAATGAGCGGCGCTTATGGCAGTTTCCCAGAGCAACGTCGCATCTTTGTTTTGCCCCCTCAGCAGACTTATTCTCAAACCGCCGCAGAGTGCCTTCGATCATGGACGATAGGAGTTTTCTTTCTCTTCTACGGGTGCGGCATTCTCTGCTAGCACGAGCACTTCTCCATCTATCATCTCCCAAGATAAACGACCTCTCCTTACACTAGCGGAACATCTTTCTCCTGCTTTCTCTGTACCTCGTCTTTCGCCATGGATGTCTCTTATCCAAACTACCCTCCTGTAGAGTACACGCTGTATGTTCCACAGCATCTGTCTGTCACTCCAATATAGCCCTCCGTGGTGTAGCTTCATATACCTACCCAAGGTCGCGGGTTCAAACCCGGCGGAGGACGATGGATTTTTTCGGGTGTAAAAATCCTTAGAATGGCTTCCTTCGTAAGGGAAGTAAAGCCGTTGGTCCCGTGTCGTAGATTTACGGTACGTAAAATAATCTCAAGCCTGATAGAGAGGCCTCTGAGCAAAATTAAGCGGTCTTTCACACCCAATATAGAATGGGACCCTGAGAACCACAGTACATAAAGAGCGTCCTTAAAGAACTCGCCATTTACATTTATTTATGTTTTTGTCACTCCAATCACACATAATCCTTATCCGCCGCCTTCCAATACCTTCAGCGCGATCAGGTGGATCAACGTTTGCAACTCATTGTTCCTACATATTTTGTCAGCGTTTTCATCTTCATACTTAGCTTGACCTTCTTCGCAACTTCTCCAGTTTACTATAGCACCACCACCAACTGCTGCACTTTGTGGCCCAAATTATTCTATAGTAGATCGTTCTCTACGTGTCAATAAAGACTCTGCTGAAATAACTATATATTCGCAATGCCTTTATCGCTCTTCTGTCTGAAACTTTGCTGAGTTCAGTTACGCACATCCGCATACCCTCTTGCATCCCCTACCGTAATGATAGAGAAGACGGATGCGGTGGAGTGGCTATTCTTGTTTAGGAATTGGTACCATACGCCACTATAATGGTAGGCCACAGTATGACCTATTCTTTTCAAGCAGTTGCTGTTAGGGTGCCACTCTGTCAACAGGTAGTCGCTATTGTCTCCTTCTATTGTCCTCCTATAGGTATCATCACGGCCTATGAATGGTGTCACTTTATACGCCAGCTGCAGCCTCCAGTTTTAACCGGCGGGATTTAAACGATCACAACACAACATGGGGATGCGGCCTGACTGCTGCTGCCGGATGCACGCTATTATCTTTCATTGAAGGATCTTTTTTTTTTTTTTTTTTTTTCCCTGCTCAGCTACGGGAGTCCAATCCTTATTTCCTCACCCAGACGTAGAAGTTTTGCTCTAGATTTGACGTTTTGCTCGGCTTCCCTTTCTTCGGAACTCAGTTGGCGGGTGCTTCCTTTCACCATGTGTTCTGATCACCTTCCTCTCAAGAGTTCAGACACCAGACGCAAAACTGGTCGATCGGGGCATGCCCCGGTCGTGTGTCAATGCCACGCGGCTTTACCTGCGAAATGAGCTAGGGAATATGTAGGCTGGTTGTGTGTGTTGAGGGATGAAATGTAGTGTTCTGAGGAATAAAATGTAGGTACAGGGAATTTTTTAGGAAGAGGACACGCCCACGGGCGCTTGCGCGGGCCAATCAGCAGGCCGCGCAGTTTTCTCCCGCCTGGAGCAGAATTAAACTGTTTTAATTTGGATTAAGCGTTCACCCGTTATGAGGACGACACGCCATATTATTTTTACCCCGTTTTGGTTACGGGATAGTATCGCTTTGCCCTTTTCAGGTTCAATTTAAATGTGTCTCAGGGGAAGGGGCGTGGCTAACCGAGAGGGCCAATGGCGTCTCTCGGCAGACGGAATGAGGGCAGGCGACGTACTTCTCTGGGATCATAATTTCCCAGAGAATTCACCAGTTGATTAGGGTGGGTTGGAATTTTGTCGTACAATGATCGGGTCCTCGATCTTATGAGGTCGACAATGTACGGGATACCGGAATGTTCATGAAGGATGTGGGCGGGAAATCTCCAGCCGGTAAGGTAGATCATCCGTAGTGCCCGGTTCTGCAGCGTCTGGACCCTGAGGAGCACGTAGTTATCTACGGTCCCCCAGATCTCGCAGCCGTACAGAACCAGAGGCGGAATGATCGCCCGGTACAGCTGAAGCTTTAAGGTAAGGGGCATGCTCTGTGAGCTGAGCATGGGGTAAAGCTGCCTGAGAACAGCATGCCCTAGGTTCACCTTGCCCCTGACATGCGGAGTGAAAGTCAGCCGTCGGTCCAGCGTTACTCCGAGATACTTTACCGTGTTCACCCAAGGGATCCTACGGTGCCGTAAAACAAAGTTCCGCTGTAGCCGATTTCTAATGGTTTTCGCCAGGAGAATCGCAGAGCTTTTCTCCGGGCTAATGGCCATTCACCATCTCTCACTCCACCTGCCAATGGCATGGAGTTGGGCTTGGATTTTCCGAAAGCTATATCTGGTGTTCCGGTTCACAGCGAAGATCATGAGATCGTCCGCATACTGACAGGTGTGTGTGTGCTGGGGTGGGTGGGGATGTCAGCCATGTAAGCTGCAAAGAGCGCCGGAGACAGCACGCTACCTTCCGGCACTCCCGCGCCAAAGGGCCGCTCTCTAGAAAGTTGCTCCTCCACTTTTACTCGGAAGCTTCGATTCTGAAGAAACGAAGCTACCATGGAAATGTTTGGAGAGGGGATTTCATGCTCTATGAGTTTATAGATGAGCCCATCGTGCCACGTAGAGGAGAAGGCCTTTTCCACGCCCAGCAATACCGCAACCATTTTAGACCTCTCCTGGAAAGCCAGGGAGGCCTTCTCGGCCACACGCAGTAATTGCACGGTCGTGGAGTGTCCAGGGCGAAAACCAAACTGATGCTCGGGTAGGAGACCTCTTTCCTCAAGGTGAGGTCCGAGGCGGGCAAGGAGCAGTCTCTACTTTCGAGATGACTGGCAGGAGGCTGATGGAACGGTAGCTGGCCGGGAAAACCGGGTTCTTCCCCGGCTTTAAAACGCATACCACACGGGCCTCCTTCAACGTAGCTGGAAAGTGGCGCATATGTAAGCATGCGTTACAAATCCGGGTCAAATGAAGCACGGCTTTTCGGGGAAAATGCTGGAACATTTTCGCTGTTACACGGTACTGTCCAGGGGATTTTTTGGTTTTTAAGGAAAGGGTTTGGGTGACTACCTCCTGAGGGGTAGCTATAGGGACGAGAAACTCCTCGTCGTTTGCGGGTGGGGCCTCTAGGAAGCCCTCTACCGCCCGCTCGACGAGTTCAGTTTGGTCTTCGTCCAGGGGCTCTTCTCTGTGCTGGAATTGATTTTCCAGGTAGTCTGCAAATGCATCTGCTTTATCCCGGGGCTCGAAGGTAAGATGGCCCCTTGGATAGGATGCCGGTATTCCAGTCTGTCTTTCCGCAGGCCACGGACTATTCGCCAAGGTTTCCTCTCGTGGAGGTTAACGTGCCTTAACGTATGCTCCCAGGCCTCTCGACGGTGTGCTCTAAGGAGCCGACGGGCCAGGGATTGAACCTCTGGTGTATGTCTCCTATCCTGGGATGGCGAAATCTCTGCCATAGTTTTCTGACAACATTTTTTGCTTTAAGCAGCTGTCTTAGGTGGGTAGGAAGGACGGAAGGTTGAGGTGTTTCGAAAGGAATGCGGTGTGTGTGAGCACGGACCGCATTTAGGACTGTGGTAGAGAACTGCGCGGCCTCCGCCTCGAGAGACTCTACTGAGTCTATTCGAGGGTTAG
Source organism: Hymenopus coronatus (assembly GCA_030762935.1). Taxonomy (NCBI): domain Eukaryota; kingdom Metazoa; phylum Arthropoda; class Insecta; order Mantodea; family Hymenopodidae; genus Hymenopus; species Hymenopus coronatus. The sequence continues at coordinate 145,227,509 of CM060881.1, read as the reverse complement.
CGTCCGCGGAGTTCTGGAGGGATAGCACAGCAGCATCCCAGTCGACTCTTCTATCCAGTCTGGTGTGACCAGAGCTGTTAGTGAAGCGTCGGAGTCCAGCGCATTCACAACCGAGAGGTCCAGATGGAACGGAATGTTTTTGGTGACCATGAAATCATGATGTCCGCCCTGCCGCGTGGCGAGAAGTAATTTGGACCTCTCGGACCGTGCGCGAAAAGGGCCGGGTCTCCACTGATGAGGAGGTAGAGTCCGCGGCCCTTTCTGTTCTGGGTGCGGCTGTTCCAGTTTGGAAGCTTCGCGTTGAAGTCGCCTGCTATGCAAACGCTGTGGTCGAGGTTGAGGAGTGCCTTCAGGTCCGCTTCATAGAAGCGGCCGTCCGGCGGGTCATATGCCGCTACTAGCACTATTTCCGACCCCCCCGCCTAAGGAGATCCTTATGGCGGTCGCTTCCAAATGCTGTAGTGGAGGAATGGTGATAGGAGTTGGGTAAGGTGATTTTTAATAAATATAGCCGTACCACCGCCCTGTCGAACGGGTCGATCCGTCCGATGGGCGACGTAACTTGGCAGATGGAATGGAATGCCAGCGTGCAGGTGCGTCTCGCAGACCATTAGGATATCAATCCCGTGATCATCTATAAACTCTAAGATGTCCGGCCGCTGTTTCCGGACTCCGTTTGCGTTCCAGAACGCAACTCGCAAAGATCTACGGGTTCTAAGCACCGCCATTACGAGCTAGAGTCAGGGAAGAGCAGTCGGGCAGTCTCATGCATGATGGTGACCTTCTGGAGGGCGGGGATGTGGGGGCTTGCCAGTTGTTCCTTGCAGCGCCGTAATATGCGGAGGGATCGCGATATGAGGTCGGCAAACCAGGCTGAGAGCTCGGAAAACTCGGTCACATCGTTGACAGGCACGGAGAGGTTCTCCCAAGGAGAAACCACTGCCTGGGCAGTGGCTGGAGCAGCAGCTTCGCTCTCATTGGTCGAGACAATAGGAGCTGCTTGCTGCTCTGGAGGGGGAAGCTGCGTGGTCGCTTGAGTGGGCTGGCCGCCCGCGGTCAGCGGGGCAGCTGGATCGGCTGTTGCGGCCGCAGGTGCCGGGGTTGAGTTTGCCGTTGCGGCGGTCTGAGCCACGAGCTTCTTGGGAGGCCGTGCCTGTTTCTTCTTTTCCTGCTTAAGTCTCTGCTCCCTGGGGGGCGCAGGGGGGTGATGATCTGAGTTTCCGAGCTCTCGGTCTGGTTTGCTGGTTCAGCCAGCGTTGTCTCTGCCTGTCGAAGCACTTCTACGTGCCTCAACATATCGTTGGCAAAGCTAGGGCCTTGACGCACATTCGCAGGGTTGGTAATGGCTCTGCCCTGCCTTGCCTGGATTATCTCCAGTTTTTTGGGGCAACCGCCATAAATGCCAATATGGCGCCTCTTGCAGTTTGCACACTTAGTTACCTCTCTGGGGTGAGGGCAGTCTTTTACGTGGTGCTCACCTGCACAGCGCAAGCAAGCGGTGTTCCGCTCACACGCGTGGCTCGAGTGGTGGAAGTGCAGGCATCGATAGCACTGCGCCGGCCCCTCTCTTCCGTGGTGTGGCTCGACTCGCACTCTTGTGCTGTACAGAGTGGTCACCGTGTCGATTTTGGGAATTCCCTCCCCATCTTTCTCCACAATTACCAAAAATAGGGGCATCTTGACCTTTGTGGGCTCAGCACCCTCGGGTCGGTGGGTTTTGGTCAATTGGATGACGGTCCGCGGATTGATTCCGGGTTCCTCCGCCAGTCCAACACGGATGTCCTCAGGGTCGGTGTCCGAATCAAGTCCTCGGATCACTCGTCGGAATAAGTTTGGTTTCTGCAGGGAATATGTGTGAAACTGATTTTCACACTTCCTCAGAACCTCCTCGCCTTCTCGTGATCGTCGGAGTTCCTGGTCCGGATGACGACACTTTTGGGGTAACGGGTGGCCTGGTACTCTTCCGAGAGCGTTGCCCGTAATTCCCTCATGACTCTGACATGGTTGGGAAACGGGTCGGCCACAATTGGCGGTATTCTTCCCGCCCGTTGTGAGCGATGGCTCTCGGGGATGGTGGCTGAACCGGAGGTCTTTCGGCGCCTGTGGACCACCGTGATAAAGCCTTCGTTATCTGCTGTGCCCTCAGGCACCAGGATAGACTGGGCCTGGGAAGGGGCAGATGGAGCAACTGGTGTGGAAGTGGGTTGTGCCACTTCCGGGGTGATAGGGAGCGCAGTCCCTTGGTTGACTAGGCGGGAGGAAGACATCTTCTTGCCAGAAGTCTTCTTGGTTTTACCCTTAAGGGCTAAAGCCCGTGGACCGGGGTTTTGCTTTGAGGAAGAGGTGGTAGGTAAAGGATTGCTCATTTTGTCAGGTATTACCTGTGCGGTGGTACTTGGCTTGTCAAGGTCTTGTGCAGGTGCCATCTGTCTCCCCACAGAGGGCCGGACGTTTGCGACGCGCAGATTGGGGCGAACACCGGATCCAGACCAAAGTCCGGACCCTTGGCTTTGGCCTTGTGAGTCCGCGGTAACGTCAGTCGGTCAGTCAGTGCCAAGTACGTCGCATTACCAGGTTGAAGCTCAGGAGGCGAGGGAAGAGAGAGTCGTCGCTCTCTTCCAGGGCAGGTTGTGGCCGGTCGAGTTGGTGTCGGCAGCAGTTTAGGGGATGGCGCTGGTGGAGAAGCTCGACGAGCTTCCTCCAGGAGGCACGCTAGAAGGGGGCCAATGCCCACTGCAGTCCTCCTTGAAGCGCAGGTATTGCTCTCCAGCTGGCGGGATCTCCGGCGGATACGGCCAGAGGGAGACAAGGCTATCAGAGGGACGCTGCCCACTGCCAGTCTCCGCTAGGGTCGCTGTAGTGTGGTCTTTCCATCGTTGGCAGATTGCTACCAGGCGTGACCACGCAGGATCTTGCAGGTGCTGTTCTCTAGAAGAAGCCTGTAGAAGGCCAGGACTGCTCTCTTCCTCGGTCAATCACACGTCGTGCTGGGAGTTCAGCTGTCGCTCTGCAGAACCCCTTCTTATTCCGGCCTACTGGCAAATAGAACTTACGGCGGGCCAATTGGCTTCAAACCCGGTGCATGGTTGACACGACTCTCCCTCTGATCAGTCCAGATCTTCCACAGTTGGGGAAGTATCAGACGTTTATGTTTCAGCGGAAGCGCGGCGCGATAGCGAGTGCTAGAACACCCTAACACTCGCGTACGTGATTTTGCATGCTCCTAGCTGGCAGAGACTAAGTTGGTGATCTTGAGGCTTTTTGCGTGCAAGAAGGGCATATAGTGCGCAGTTAGAGTTTTTAAACAAGCATTATGCTGCTACCCAAGCTCGCATTGAGCCAACAATTGAAGTGTTTAGATTAGTTTGCTCACATTGAATTTCTTTGACCTAGCATAGACATTCGTTTGCTTGAATTCTTGCCTTTCTTTTGCTATACCATCGGCATGGATTTAGATTGAAAGTTAAATTGGCTTTTTGAGCAACTGCAGACATTTGATGCATGCCTATTATGGTATATTGAAAATTAGTCTCAGCATTATTACTGCTGATATAGCGAGAACCTTCATGCCTACTTGACAGCTGTGTTTTAGATATCTCTGGCGTTTACAATAGTGTCTTACTGTTGGTTCTACTCCAGAAACTACAAACACAAGGTCTGCCACCGCATTACTGCGCTGCTTATAATGCTTTGCCCGTTTGTACTACCTATGTCCGCAGCCAAGATAATACACTCATTGGCCCTCAAGTAGAGGCTAAAGTCTGCATCAGAGCACTATTTTAAGTCCTGTCCTCTATGTTATCTACAGGATGGATCTAAAATCAACCTTCAATCTTCATATCTGAGGTCTCCAATGTGCCGACGATGTATACATTTTCAGACCTATCTGTCTGGGCTTCCGAATCCGACATAGAACTTTCACCTGATAAATCTTCAGTCGTCGTGTTTTCAAGAAAACGGAAGAGTCTCCAGATAGAAACTTTCGACTGGGCCCTTATACCTCCTCCCTTACATCTTCTGTTAAACTCTTGCGCCTGTACTTGAATAGTCCCTTTTTTTTTTTTTGATACAGGGGACCCTAAAACGTGTATTTTCGGTGAAATCTCGGTAGGTATAGAATTTTGGATGGAATGTAGCACCTTCTCTATACACTGTGTACACAGTACGTCCAATGTCTCCACGTTAACCAGAGCGCTAAATAATGCCACTTATATACGACGGCTGAAATCGGGTATTTAGGTCACGCTACAGTTTTTAGAAAGTATTTAGAACTCATAGCCGATAGGTTCCCTACCTCAAAAAGTTTAGCCTGGACCCCTCTACAATCCTACCAATTTGTGCGGTTGAATTCTGTGTGTGTGTGTGTGTGTGTGTGTGTGTGTGTGTGTGTGTGTGTGTGTGTGTGTGTGTGTGCGTGCGTGTGTGTGTGTAGAAAGAGTGAGAGGGAGGGAGAGAGAGAGCTTATGAGATATATTGTCATGAATGACATTGATAATTTGTTAAGAGTTCGATTACATCTGTTATTAATGCATAAATGTAGATTTTAGTGTAGTACAATAGTGTGTTTAAAATCTAATGTACTGTTTGTGTCTCGTGCCTGTGTTTTATGGTCTTCTTAAACTCATGTGGTTTTACCCGCAACTCATTCTCTGATAGTTAATGTGACTCACGTCATGAAAAGTCTGGAAACTCCCTGCTGTATAGCTACAATAAAGTACACTGCTCAATACAAAGCTTTTACACTTAAAATTAAGTTTTGTTTTAATGAGTTACAAATTAAGAAACTTGTGAATAAAGTCGATAGTCACAAAAATCTCCAATGGAAAACTAACCATATATGTGAGAAATTTAATGTTTTAGAGTACAAAAATTTAAATAAGACAATTAAAAATTATATTTTCAACACATGTATTATTGTTGTTATTATTATTATTATTATTATTGTTTAGTTTTCTGCACAATAGTTCCGAAGCGCTTCCATCCATCAGTTCTTCCTGTTTTATATTTTAGCAGATACATTCTATCATAAGTTTAAAGAAAACATGTTCAACTCCTTACTTGAATATCAGGAGGATTTAAGCTGTGCTTAAGGCACCATGCGGCAACAATGCCAGTGAAGCATTTACTTCGGAAGGGAGGTAAGGCCGTTGGTCCCGTGTCGTACATTTACGGCATGTAAAAGAGCCTCAAGCCTGATAGAGAGGTCTCTCAGCAAAATTAAGCGATCTTTCACGCCTTATAAAGAATGGCACGCTGAGAACACAGCAGTTCAAGAGCGTCCATAAATAAAACTCCATTTCCATTTCGAAGCAATTATACTTAGAGGCTGCTCACATTTGGCGTTCGAACAATTGATGATGATTAAGATGATATATAAGAGATATACTTAACGGCGTTCAACTACTAGTTCATTAGCGCCCTTATAAAACAAATGATGGCAAAAACCAGATATGCATGAGGCATTGATATACATACGAGGTACGTCCAGAAAGTAAGTTCCGTTTCAATGTATCTCCGCTGCAGCGCTGCGATCGCAGTTCCGCACATGCGTGGTAGACGCTCTGTATCAAGGAGAAGAAACGTGCGCCATTTTGACATCGCTGTCAGCCATGTACGCTTTGTTGTGCTTGTTTACAATGTCGGTGTTGATTGAAAATCCCACCACTTGTGAAATCAGATCTGTGATTCGTTTTCTGAATGCTAGGAAAGTGAAACCAATTGAAATTTATCGGCAAATTTGCGAAGTTTCCGGACAAAATGCGATGAGTGATTCAATGGTGAGAAGATGGGTCCGACAGTTCAATGCAAGACGTAGTGAAGTGCACGATGAAGAACGAAGTGGGCGTCCATCTTTGGTTACAGAAGAACTGGTTCACGCGATTGATGACAAGATCCAGGAAAACAGCAAGTTTACAATTAGTGCTCTCGCTATGGAATTTCCCCAAAGCTCACGATCACTAATTCATGAAATTGTTACCGAAAAACTGAAATTTCGTAAACTTTGCTCACGTTGGGTATCAAAGATTCTTACTGAGCAACACAAAACAAAACGGATGGGTAGTGCAGTTATGATGAAGACGGCGAAGAATTTCTGACACAGGTAGTCACAGGAGATGAGACTTGGGTTTCTTTCGACACCCCTGAAGTAAGCGGCAATCAATGGAATGGAGGCACACTTCATCCCCAGCAAAGGTTAAGCCGAAACAAATCTTGACACCTCGAAAAATGATGTGCACAGTGTTCTGGGACTGGAAAGGCATCTTACTCATTGATTTCTTACCGCGTGGTCAAACAATCAAAGCAGATGTTTATTGCGAGACACTTAGGAAATTGCGCTGCGCAATACAGAATAAGCGCCGAGGATTGCTGTCAAAAGGTGTTGTTTTTCTTCACGGCAACGGACGACCACACACTGCAAATGTGACGAAAAACCTCCTACAGGGATTTGGCTGGGACGTGTTTGACCATCCTCCGTACAGCCCTGGCCTCGCTCCTAGCGACTTTCATCTGTTCTTACATTTCAAGTCTTTTCTTGGCGGTCAACACTTCAACAATGACCAAGAGCTGAAAGAAAATGTTTCCAACTTTTTGAAGACACAGGTGGCAAACTTCTATGAAGAAGGTGTACAAAAACTTGTGCCACGCTATGACAAATGCCTGCAAAATTTCGGCAGTTACGTGGAAAAGTAGTTTAAGTGTTGTAGAATTTTGTGCAATTAATAATTATTCTATATCTGCACACAATTTAATTTTATTACCAAACGGAACTTACTTTCTGGAAGTACCTCGTATATAACTAAATCCTTTTGAAAAATTACCTCCGATAAAAGTTTAAAAACCTTCTTAACTGTTCGGTTACCGTCCGCAGCAGTTGCAGACATCCCCGAACCTTTGCAAGAAGAATGCAACTCTGCAACACATAACTTCCGGCAGATCTCTATGTAGTGGGCAAGCAGGAGCAGGGTCACCCTTAAAAAGGTAACTGTATGTTGAATTGCAGTATCCAATATGCAATCGAGCCAAAATTACCTCCTCACGACGAGACACACGAGAGGAAGTCATCTAGTTTATTGGGAGATCCTTCTCTACTCTAAGCTTGTTTCCGCGGAAAGCTGGCCACTTTCCATGCCAGCACAAAAGCAACAACAAGCCTAAAGTCTCCCGATAATACACATTAAATTGCAACTCTGGATTATGTGGTTAGCATCCTTACTGCCAAATCCTCTAGTTCAATTCCGACAAACCAGTGTGACTAGGAATCTGTGCACACTCCAGCGTGTAAAATATGGAGGACATCCAATAGGGTGGTGGTTGTACAGCTCATCAAGGCTCTGAAGTGCACTAAGGGGCACCAATAATAAGGCAACCATCTAGACTTAGAGGGCGCACATGATTCGGTATGTGGTATACAGTTCTGCACTACAAATGGAAGTGCTGCTATGAAAACCGAATGTATACGGTTTGGTCACATACAACACCATCGGTGCACTTAGATCCATTGATGCATTTACAATTCGGTCATTTTAACTTGACAAAAATTCCAAAAGAAAACCAAGTACGGATACCAGACATAGGCATCATATACTGCCGGTATACCAAACTCCCGTAATCTACGTGGGATGTCGCACATAACAAGGGAGGCTATCTCTCCCGGTTGAGAAATATACTAGGCAACAGGAAATTGTTCACCAACTTGGTATTTCAAACTGGGAGCGTGACAGCGCTCAATCCAATATATCCAACTTGTATGCACAAGCCAATTTTGTGTTCGAAGACATGAATGATACAAATTAATGACCGAGGTTGTAAAGCTAGAGCCTGAGCAAACCGGTCAGTTTCTGAAAGCCCTCCTTCCACCATGTCCACATTTGTCATAATCTGTGGGAGATGACATTTTGAAAACCTTTGACAAACCCAACTTAACAAATTGATTAACCATTATTTTCGCCAATGCCCAACGCCCAGGTTGTCTCCAAGGAAGATAGAAGTCCTGCTACGATAAAGACATTGAAGAATATTATACCGCGGCTTAAATTGCTTTCACGGCCTTGTCACAGAATCAGTGTTGTCTATGAGATCACAATTACCTTCAAACCGCGAGGTAGTCTGTAATCAGCCAAAATAAAGCACTTAGTTGAGGCTTCTGCATGTGGATGAAATAGGCTCTACAAAGTCATGTTGTTAAAGACTGTACTGTGATTAAATTAACAGAAACAGTAGGAATAGTCTTTACCCGAAAACATATATTGGACTCCGAAGTAGGCAGGCGGGGTGATTGTTTTAGGGGTGATTGTTTTAAGTAAGGGGATTGATTCTGCCCAACTTCAGATACGGCCATAAGAAGTTGCATAGAAGTTCGACTTGTGCGAGATTGCATCAGATGAAGGTGTAGGTTACAAACGCATTACAAAGCTCCATAACTATCACATACTTGCTTTCATAAGTGCCGTTTGGAACGTAGAACTGTGAAACCATGCCGAAGTGAAGATGGAACGTGAACATACACCTTGTCACGCTAATCTGACGAATATCGAATACTTTAAGTGTCCGCAAAAACAATTTCATCGCGAACAATAGGAAAAGTCGCCCGTAAATGTAAAATTACAAATGTGTATGTGGTTAGGAATAACATGGTGAGAGTGAAACTAGCGAAAAATATTAAAAAAGGGCTTGTGAATAAATGTGTTTAAACATAACACGCTTTTCTGTTGTTAAACATCGGTGATACGCCCTGATATAAGATGTCAATTATTCTACTCACTCTCTTTATCCCGAAATTATCCGAAAAGAAGACGATTCCTACCACGCAATTGTACATAGCTCAATCTCTATCAAAGGGAAATATTACATAGGTACAGTAGGAGTTGAAATATTCAAGCAGAAAACCTTGCTGATAATTGAATTCAAAATGCAGACTATCGCAATGAAGCTTCGCACGAAATATTTTAACAGATAATTTTCTTGTTGTATAGAGAGTTAAGCAAGAAAACAACATTTAAACATTTTATCTTTACTCCATAATGTAGAACCACAGATAAATTTTAAAAATTGGCATAAGGTAGAGAAGAAACATATTCTTTTTGCAAGAGGGTTACTGTTAGACACACAACAGTAATTCGATGTGCGTTGATCTTCACAGTATTGTAATATAATACTGCAAATATTCTCTAAAATGTAGCAAACGTTATTTAATTTTCTAATACTGTAGTAATTATCGTTATAGAAACTGGTTGAAATGTAGAGAAGATAGTAAAGCATTGGCTGAGAAATGCGAGGGTTGACCCAGAAGTACCCGACTTGACGTATAGATAGCGGTTGTTGTTTCAAACAAAATAATGGTAAAAAGTACCAACCTTAGAAAGCTTAAGTTAGAAGTTTGACGATTTTACATATTTAGCATTTGTTTGGCAGCCATCATTAGTGAATGCTCTCAGCGAATTTGTAAACATGGATAAAACTGATCATCGTTATGTGATACAATACTTTCATTTGAAAGGTCTTAGTCCAACTAATATTAAAGCTAAGCTAGATTCTACTTTGAGGAGTCTGCTCCTTCGTTTCCAACAGTGAAATATTAGATGGCAGAGTTTTAGCGCAGCCGTACGAGCTGCCAAGACGAACATCACAGTGGTCGACCAAATAAGGTTACCAATCCAGAAATTGTAAAGAAAATCCACAAAATGATTTTGGATGACCGTCGACTGATGGTGCGCTAGCTAGCAGACATTGCAGGCATTTAAAACAGTTCTGTACATCGCAAACTGACTGAAAATTTGGATATAAGAAAGTTGTGTGCAAGGTGGGTGCCGTGTTTGTTCACAATAGAACAAAAACAGTGTCGTGAGTTTGTTTCAGTCGAATGTTTGGCAATGTTTCGCTGCAATAAAGCCCAGTTTTTGTGTCGATTTATAACAATGGATGAAAACTGGGTCCATCACTTCACACCTGAGACGAAGGAATAATCAAAACAGTGGATTGGAAGGGGAGAGTCGGCTTCGAAGAAGGCGAAGACAGTCCCATCTGCAGACAAAGTCATGGCGTCAGTTTTCTAGGATCTCAAAAAAGGAAAAGTAATTAATGGCGAATATTATTTGAACGTTTGATTGATGAAATCAAGCAAAAATGGTAGCATTTAGCGAAAAAGAAAGTTTTGTTTCATCAAGACAATGCACCAGTTCACAAGTCCACTATCACATGGCCAAAATCAATGAATTAAAGTTTGAATTGCTTCCTCATGTACCCTATTCGCCAGATTGAGCCCCCTCTGATTATTTTCCGTTTCCAAACTTGAAGAAATGGCAACAGTGAGGAGATGGGGTCTGCGGCTATTTTGCAGACCTCGATAGTTTTCAGTACAAACAGGGTATCAAAGCTATTGAACATCGCTGGTAAAAGTGTGTCGAGCTAAAAGGAGATTATGTAGAGAAATGAATGCTTTTCCCCAAAATTTGTGTGCTTTCTTTGTTAGATTCAGGTAATTTTATGACAGCCCTCGTATGCGTATCTCTAAAGCGTTTAGGCTCATATTGCCAGTGTAATAAGTTTCCTAAAGTCAAGGAAAACTCAATGGGAAGTACACAGGCATGTGTTCAGGAAGATGAAAGTAATAGTCACAACAATTAACCTATCAGACTGCCAGGGCAAATGGGACTATAATCGCAATAGAATGCGGCACGAGAAAAACGCAAAATTTACAGAAATAATAAATATTTTGTTTTTGTTAAAGAGGATAAACGTTTTGTACTTTTACTTTCTCTGTACGTACTATATACATAGTGTATAGAGAAGGTATTGTATTGGACCCAAAAATTCGATGCCGAGATTTCACCGGAAACATGTTTTGAGGCCCCCTGAATAAAAAAAAAAATTAGAAACATGTTCGTGCGTGTATCTGTGTGTATCTGTGGGCAGTATAGCTCAAAAACGAAAAGTCCGTTATATACCAAAATTGGTATTTAAGTACAGTATCTTCCAAGAATACGATACAAATATTTACAAAAAAATCCCCCTACCCCGACTACCCTTTACATGGAACATTTTTTTGAACATTTTGATTGTTTCAAAAATGGCTCTAACGGCTTTGATTGAAATATCGTATATTGAAGATATTTATATGCCAATTATTTTTTTTTTCATAACTGGTAAAACGTAAGAGATAAACAAGAACTTACTTCACAAAAAATGTAGAGCCGTTAAACCACACAATTTACGTTATATACATTTTTTCGTGGTGTTGACCGTTTTTTTTTTTTTTTTTTTTTTTTATTTAGATATTCCTTGTTAGTGGTTTCAGTTTTAAAATACTTATACTTTTCTCATACGGGAATTAGTCAACTCCAGGCCATACAAACAAAGGAACTGCAATCAAATGGCAACCAGCTTTTAAAACATTTGACTATCGCTTTAACCTATGGTACTCCCTTATTTTATTTCTGCTTACAAGGAAACAAGTAATAAGACCATGCTTGCTAATTTATTCTTGATTAACATGAAGTAAATAGAAGAATAAGCTTTTTAACAATAATTTGTTGCAGAGATGTAGAGAAAGTCATGTCAATGGAACACATAGGATTTTTAAATGAAAATTATTTCAAAATATTTATTCTTATTAGAAAGATAAGGCAGTATTAATCACATTGTAAATCTGGTATTACAGAAGTTCAGCAGAACAGCATAATACGAAGGCTTACTACCCAAAAATGTATACCTCGTTAAAACACGCAATTTTTGTCATATAGAATTTGCATAGTGTATTTAAAATATCAACTGAATGAGGATTTTACGAAAAAGACGTGTAAAATTTAGTGTTTATGCCCCTATGCATTAAAATAGATAATACAAAATTGGGCTTTGATTGCACGTGGACAGAAATCCTTTTCCGTCTCTTAAACGTGTATCAATCATATTCATAAGACAGCCATAAAATATTGCTTTTTTACTAGTGCCTACATTTATATTAATGGTTATCTGGGGTTTAGTTATCTAATAACTAAAACCTACCTGTACTATTTATTCCAGGTCAGCATTGTGGAAACCTACGAAACTAGCAGAGAACCAAGGCAAACGGGTGCAATCGCTGCGTTTGAAGTAAGTCACTATTCATTACTTTCGAAACAAAAATAATTTACTTTTACTTTATTTTTATAGCAAAGACAGAGTTTAGATCCATGATTGTCACTACTTGTCGGCCTAAATAATATGAAGTGTCTTGCAAACAACGCATTACTTGAAAACATGTCTCTCCGTCCAACAGCAAAGCCATGGCAATGAGTTAAGAAAATATTACTGCTCTTTATCAGAGAAAAAGAGTAACTCTGTCGTTGCCTTTATTCAACGAAAACAAACCGCAGCGATTACGCTTGTGTTTTAGGGGGGGGGGCTTAAATCCCCTTCCCCAAAAGTGACAGTTTTAGTTTTCTATACAATATTATAAATTGGAATTTTCTCTCTAATTGTATACATTATATAATTACTGCGAGTAAATTACCAATGCCAGGAAATCAAATCAAACTACATACTGATTTTTATAGCGTTTAAAGCCCGCTTTTGCTACATAGATGACACTGGTGATGCATGGGATGAAGATGGAGCGCCGGTGGAATGCAATGGAGAAACCGAGAACAACCCGGAGAAAACCCGCCCCTGCGCCGCTTTGTCCCCCATAAATCTCACATACGGTCGCTTGGGATCGAACCCGGGCTTGGTGAGAGGCAAGTGGACTAACCACTCGGCCACGGCGCGGCCACATACTGATTGGCAAGCAGTTAAGTTATAATCAATTTGATTTTTTTGGTTTGTACAAATGCTAATCACATATCAATGTGTTCAACTGATTACCTAAATGGTTTGCAACACGGCACTTCAGATTCACATCCACAAGACGTTGCTCCTTTATTACTTTCTTTAGCCTGTATGTATATACAATGTACATAGTAGCTACCGCAGTATATAAGGTTTTGTATTTCACCCAAAATTCAATGTGAAAATGTCGGCGGAAGTATTTATTTTGAGGTCCCTTAATTAAAACAAATTATAAAAAGTCCGTGTGTGTCTGTTGACAGCATAGTTTAAAAACGAAAAAAACGTTAAATAACAAACTTGGTATTTGTGTTTAGTATCTTCCGAGGATGCAACACGAAGATTTTCAAGAAAATTCCCCACCACAAACTACCCTTTATATGGAAAATTTTTGATAAGTTTGTTTTCTCAAAAATGACTCAAACAATTTTAATTGAAATACCGTATATTAAGATATTTACATCACAAATAAGATTTATATCTTGAATTTTTTGGCAATAGCCTCTGAAGACACCTTTATTCTGGATGAGTTTTGAAAAAAAAATGTTTAACGGCTAAACCATAAGACATAGACAAAAACATAGCACACAAAAATATATATCTCGTTAAAACACACAAGTTATATCATATAGGTACGTTATTCTTGTAGAGTTGATACGTTTTCGAGATATTTCTTGTTATTGGTTTCAATTTTAAACTACCCAACTTTTCTCAAACGGAACCATGCAAAGCAAACCGAACCTCAATTGTTTCAAATAGCGATGAGCTTTTAAAGGATTTGACTATCGCTGTAGTATAATGTATTCCCTTCTTTCTCTTCTATTTACAAGGTAGCAAGTAATAAGACCAATTCTGCTAATGTTTATCTCGATTAGCCTGCAGTGGATAAAAGAATAATCTTTTGCAAGAGTCTTTTTTTTTTTTTTTTTTTTCTTTAAGAAAGCTTCTTGAGCAGATGACTGTTGATTGCGAGTGTAAAATAGGTGAAAATGATTCGCTTTATGAGGACCAAGCAATCTCATGGGTTATACACAAACAGTTGATTAGGGCCCTAATAACACCATCTAAAATTAATAAAATGTCCAATAACATTAATAAAATGCCAGCATAGGATAGGATATGATCGGAGGGTACTTGGCCTTGAACCTCTGGTTATTGTACCTACATCCCACGAGGGAGGGTTGAGGTGAGAGGATACACCGGGCAACCGGTACCAGAAGCGATGCCACAGTAATGACAGGGTCCCTACAGTTTCCAGATTGACTGTCGGAAAAGCAGACTGGTGCTCACATAGGGTCCAGCGAAGGTAGAGAGTTAGTTTAACTCTCTACAGATGGGGCAATAAATACTACTTTAACAATAATACATGCCACACTGTGCAAAAGTTAACGCTCGTATATTTTTTTTCGGTATTTCGATTCCTGTATATTCTCTTGATTGGGAATCAGACTATCAACCAGCATAAGTCTGTTGTTCAAGTCTGACGGAAAATAATCTCCAATCAAACACTTGGACTTTGTGCACTAGAAATGTTATTGATCGCCAATCAAAGCCACCTTAATCGCCAATTTATTGTGATTTGCTTTTCTGCAACTGGGGTTTATATTTTAAATAAGAGATTAGTTTTGAAAATTACACAAATCTGACATTTTGTGCCGTGAATTCTGCACTACCTCCCACTGATATTAAACATTGAAGCTTCTGTATGCTTAAGTCATCTGGTGTCTTTCTTTGCAAATAAATTGGAAATTTTCCCCTCCATTTTTGCTTTGAGCAAATGACATTTTCTGGTACAAATTACCCTATTCATTAAAGATAGTTACATCAAAATTTAGAATGGCAGAAGGAAGCCCAGGTGCTGTTGTGGATTTACTTTGGGATTAATAATATTTTGGTTATTAGTAACAAATTGCTGATAAATGTTAATCATTGGAGTGTATTTGAGAAATTAATCCTCTCTACCCCAATAAACAAGCTTGTTGGGTAAAAGTATATCGTGAATTACATTCTGAAACATTTAAATTTCATATTTTAAATAGTTTATGAAATAAATAGATCACAAGTTTTGAAAGTTTGACATAGATGGAATTGGAATTTTATTCATCCCTTAAGTACTTACGTCTTTTAAAAAAACAAAAGGCAGCACCATACACAATAGTATTGAAATGGGAATCTATAAAACCATTTATTAAAAATTTGAAGTGTTCCATTCACTAACTTTCTCTACAAACTATTGTTACAAAAGAATATTACTTTATCTTCATCGTGGAATCGAGATGGGCATTAACAGAAATGATTGTATTAGTTCTTTATAAGTAGAAGGGATATAAGATAATACAATAGTTAAATCTTTTAAAAATCTGATTGCTATGTGAAACAATTGGTACTGGTTCGCTTTGTACTGCCACGAACAAAATAAAAGAGAGATGAAACGGCAGATGACTTCCCTTTTCAGAAAGGTTTAAGTAGTTTAGAGTTGAAACTAAAACAAGGAATATCTGCGAAACGGTTAGCTCTACAAAAACTGTATAGGTATGACATAAATTGTGTTTAAACGAGATCTACATGTTTACTTTCTCTATACGTACTATGTACATAGTGTATAGAGAAGGTATTGCACTCCACCCAAAAATTAGATACCGAGATTTCACCGGAAATACCCGTTTTAGGGTTCCTGTATCCACAAAAAGTATTTTCAGAAAAAAGTCCATGTGTGTCCGTGTGTCAGTGTGTCCGTGTACCTGTGAACACGATAACTCAATAATGAAAAGTCGGTAAAATACCAAACTTGGTATTTAAGTTTAGTATCTTCCAGGGATGCGATACGAAGCTTTTGAGAAAAATCTCCCCAGCCCAAACTACCCTTTACATGGAATTTTTTTCAAAAATTTTGATTTTATAAAAATGGCTCTAATGATTTTGATTAAAATATCGTATATTAAAGATTTTTACCTGAAAAATAAAATGTACATCTTGAATTTTCTGGGAATAGCCTCTGAAGACTGCTTTATTCTGGATGAATTTTACGGAGTTTTGCATAACTGCTAATCCGTAAGAGATAGACAAAAACTTACCACACAACAAATGTAGAGCACATTAAAACACACACTTTATGTTGTATACATTTTTCATGGAGTTGATCGTCTTTGAGGCATTACTTGTTTTTGTTTTCGGCTTCGAAAAATTTAAGTTTTCTCATACAGGAATTTGTGAACTCCTGTCCATACAAATAAAGAACTTCAATCACATAGCAACCAGGTTTTGACTATCACTTTAACCTATGGTACTCCCTTATTTCTCTTTTATTTACAAGGAAGCAAGTAATAAGACTATTTCTGCTAATTTGTTGTCGATTAGCATGAGATAAATAGAGACATAAGCTTTTTAACAATAAATTGTTGCAGAGATGTAGAGAAAGTCATGTGAATGGAACACATCAGATTTTTACTTTCTCTACACGTACTATCAGATAGTGTATAGAGAAGGTATTGGAATGCATCCAAAAATTCCATACCGAGATTTCACCGGAAATATATGTTTTGAGACCCCTGAATCCAATTTTTTTTCAGAAACATGTCCGTGTGTGTGTGTGCGTGCGTGCGTGTATGTATATGTGTGTGTGTGTGTGTGGGCAGCATAACTCAAAAATGAAAAGACCGTTGAAAACCAAATGTGGTATTTGAGTTTGGTATCTTCCAAGGATGCGACACGAATATTTTCAAGAAAATCCCCCCAGCCCATGCTACCCTTTACATGGAGAAAATTTCGAAAATTTTGATTTTCTTAGAAATGGCTCTAATGATATTGATTAAAATCTCATATATTTAATATATTTAATTGACAAATATAATGTACTTTTCTGGTAATAGCCTCTGGAGACTACTTTATTTTGGATGAATTTTACGGAGTTTTGCATAACTGCTAAACCGTAAGAGATGGACAAAAACTTACCCCACAGAAAATGTAAAGCACATTAAAACACACAATTTATGTTATATACAATTTTTTCTTGGTGTTGATCGTTTTTAAGATATTCCTTCTTATTAGTTTCAGCTTTGAAAAACATACTTTTCTCATACAGGAATTTGTCAGCTCCTGTCCACAAAATCAAAGGAACGTCAGTCACATAGCAACCAGATTTTGACTATCACTTTAACCTATGGTACTCCCTTATTTCGCTTCTACTTACAAGGAAGCAAGTAATAAGACTATTTCTGCTAATGTTTTCACAATTAGCATGAACTAAATAGAAGCATAAGCTTTTTAACAATAATTTGTTCCAGAGATGTAGAGAAAGTCATGTGAATGGAACACATCTGATTTTTTTTGTATTGTAAATTTTTCTCTATCTCTCGGTGTATCAGTCATGCAAAATTCATCCATAATGAAGAGGTCTTCAGAGGCTATCCCTAGAAAATTCAAGATATACATTTTATTTATTATGTAAATATCTTTAATATACGGCATTTTAATCATAACCGCTCCAGTATTTTTGAGAAAAACACAATTTAAAAAAAATCCATGTAAAGGGTAGTTTGGAATGGGATAATTTTCTTGAAAATCTTCGTGTCAAATTCTTAGAAGATACTAAACTTAAATTTCGGAAAACATATATTTCCCGTAAAATTCCGACATCAAATTTTTGGATGGAATACAATACCTCTTCTACCTAGTATATGCATAGACGTGTAGAAAAAATAAAAATATCCTGAAGCAGCTAGATTTAAAATGCTGTAACTTCTTAGAATGCCTAATAAAAGAAGACGGTATCTCAGAAAAGAATACGTATCTCAGAGGCTCTTGGAAATGCCTTTTCACTGGTGTTATAATATAAAGCACAAAATGTGAAGGTAATAAATATCGGCGAAATATTCTTAAAATTATTCATCGGAATTAACTTAATTAGAAACTCTGCTTGCCGATCTGTTTCCTAGAGTTCCCTGGAAATTACCGCATTTATGTAGATATACCTGGGCAGATATCCTTAGCGCGGTGGTACCGCAACTTCTTGCCAGACCTGGGTTCGATTCCCGGTATACCGCGTGGGGATTTTTCCCCTGCAGGGAGACCTGGACCGGGGTGCACTGAGCCTCGTGAGGTCCTTGATGGATAAGTAGCTCAAGGTCGAGAGGACCGCATTAACCGGCAGGGAGGGATTCAGGCTCTGACCACTACTCACCCTCCAATACTGCACTACGTCTGTCATGGGGGACGCAGCTGCCGGGCGGTATGTCAAGGCTGCTTGTGAGCTGTCGGACCATGGGATAATTATTATTATTATTATTATTATTATTATTATTATTATTATTATTATTATTATTATTATTAAATATACTTCTTCTGTAATATACTATTAGATGCATCTCTCTCTGGCGACGATTTTTACTTTCTCTAGCCCGCATGTACAATGTACATAATGGATACAGAAGGTACCATTTGTATTCCACCCAAAAATTCGATGTCTAGATTTCACCGGAAATATGAGTTTTGGGGTCTCCTAAGTCCGAAAAAGCATTTTTAGAAAAAGGTCCGTGTGTAACTGCGGACAGAATAGCTCAAAAACTAAAATCTTTGGCATCTTCCAAGGATGCGACACGAAGATTTTTAAGCAAATCCCCGCACTACAGAGTACCCTTTTTTTGAACATTTTTTCGAAAAATGCTGTATTTTGATTAAAATCCCATATATTAAAGATGAATTTTAAGTCCGTTTTATTCTGGATGAATTTTGCCGAATGTTGCTTAAGTGCTAAACCGTAAGTAGAGAAGAAAATCCTCCCCTCCCCAAACTATTTTTAGATGGAGAAATTTTGTAAAAGTTTGATTTTCTCAAAAATGACTAACGATTTTGACTAAAAGATCGTATATTAAACATATTTACATGTATATCTTGAATTTTTTTGGAAATATCCCCTGAAGATCTCTCCAATCTGGATGACTTTTGCACAACTGCTAAACTGTAAGAGATAGACAAAAACATTTGCTACACAAAAAATCTCATTTAAACACACAATTTATGTAATTTACAGTTTTTTTCCCTTTTTGTGGAGTTAACCATTTCCGAAATATTCCTCCTATTGATTTATATTTTCTCAAACGGGAAGATATCATTAGCTTCGTGTTTCTTTCGTTTTACTCTTGGCCATGTAAAGAGAATTGAATTTCAATTGTATCACATAGCGAGAGCGTTTAAAAGATTTGACTATCGCCTTAGTCTTATATATTCCCTTATTTACCTCCTACTTATGTGGAACTAAGTAATAAGAGCATTTCTGCTAATGTTTATGTCGATTAACATAAAGTAGATAGAAGCATAATCGTTTATATGAATAGTTTGTTTGGGGGCACTAACGGGGTTACGGGTTCGTATCCCGGGTGCAGGGTAGATTTGTGGGTGCCCTGTCTCAGGATTTTTGCTAGCATGGAAACTCTTTTCAGGTGTGGTACGACACAAGTGATTTATTTATTTAGTTCGGCCTTTTTCCGCTGTCGAACACACATGCATCCCTTTTAAATTTTCTACTCTGAAACTACGCTTTACACGGCCGCGACTATTATTTCTTATTACTTTTGATGCAGTGATTTCGTCCGTACTCTGGTCCGTATTAAAATAACTATTTCCCTCACGACTAAAGGTAGCCTGTTCGCCTCCACCACGGACCCAAAATATCACATCATTGCTCTGCCGATGTTCTACGCCAAGTGCTTCAAAAAGTGTCGCTTGACCAGCGGTAGCATTGTTTACTCTATTCCCGTTCTGTTCCCCTCAGGCAGTGTACTCTCTCCCCTTCGGGTCAATGCTCTACCCCTAACGGTGTACTGTGCTACAGCTCGTGACAATTCGGCTACTTAGACGTGTTTGACATCTTTCTTCCCTTCCCATTTTCAATGTACATTTATATTTCCCTTCTTGGTATGATTTATATTATTAGCTATGATTTTATCTTTCCCTTCTGAATGACACTTTGCCCCGTGACAAGACATGTACTGTCTCACTTTGCAGCATAGTAGAGAAAGTGTATGAATGCCACACTTCAGTTTCTTATTTCTTTCTATCCCCCCCCCCGCCCCATGGATTGTGCTGTTACCTAATTAATGCGCTCATGGCTAGATGATTTTAACTTCTATAGAGTTCAGCATTATTATTTGAATTCTTAATCAACAGCGCAGTTATCCTTGTTGTTTTTTCTCTAATGCTGGCGTTATAAATAGGTTGTTATAGGTACTATGACTAAAGGTGACTGAAAATCGTAACAGGTTACGTAATGTACGCAATCTTTTGAAATATATATATATACTCCAATACATAGTGATTTTCTAATTTGCCCTTAAAGGTACACGTAAGTTAAATTGATAATCTGGATAAGCACATATTTGCTTCAAATTTACTATGCAAAATTTCATTGCAATATTTTCATTGATTTTGAAGTTAATTGTCTAGCCATAGACAGAAGCACTCTAAGTGATAGCAATTAAGAATTTATTCGTTTTACTTTCTCTAGCACGTATGTACATGCAATGTACATAGTATGTAGAAAAGGTATTGTATTCCACTCAAATATTCAATGTCCAAATTTCACGGTAAATATTTCGAAAAAAAAACATTTTATAAAAAGTTCCGTGTGTATCTGTGATCGTGTATGTGTGTGTGTGTGTGTGTGTGTGTGTGTGAGAGAGAGAGAGAGAGAGAGAGAGAGAGAGAGAGAGAGAGAGAGAGTGAGAGAGAGAACAACATAGCTCAGAAATGAAAATACGATTAGTATTTACGTTGAGTATCTTGAGTATCTTCCAAGGACACGACATGAAGCTTTTCTAAAAAAATCTCATCACCATTAACTACCCTTTCCATGGAAACGTTTTTGAACATTTTGTTTTTCTCAAAATTGCTCTAACGATTTTGATTAAAATACCATATGTTAGAGATATTTACATCATAAATAAAATGTACATTTTGAATTTTCTGGGAATACACTCTGAAGACCCCTTTATTCTGGTTGAGATTTGCAGAATTTTGAATAACATTAAAACGTAAGAGATAGACAAAAACTCACTATACTATAAATGTAGATCTCGTCAACACTCACAATTTGTGTCATGTACGTTTTTCTTGTAGAGTTGACCGTTTTCGAGGTATTTCTTGTTATTGATTTCAATTTTCAACTATCTCAAACAGGACCATGCAAAGCGAGCGGAACTTCAAATGTTTCACACTGCGACCAGCTTTTAAAAGTTTTAATCTAATATACCCTTTTAATTCCCTTATGCTCACCAGGAAGAAACTAATAATACCAATTCTGCTAATTTTTATCTGATTTGCAAGATGCGGATAAAAGAGTGATCTTTTGTAAGAATAATTTGAATATGGAACAGCTAGAGAAATTTATGTTAATGGAAGACGTCAGATTTTTCTGCACCTATTATGTACGTAGTGTATAGAGAAGTTATCGTATTCCACCAAAAATTCTATGTTGAAATTTCATCGGAACTATATATTTTGAGGTCCCCTGAGTCCAAAAAAATATTTTAGAAACAGAAGGTCTGCGTGTGTCTGTGTTTTTTACTTTCTCTATACTAACTATTTACATAGTGTATAGAGAATGTATTGCACTCCACCAAAAAATTCGATACCGAGATTTCACCGGAAATATATGTTTTAGGGTCCCCTGTATCCAAAAAAAGTATTTTCAGAAAAAAGTCCGTGTGTGTGTGCGTGTGTCTGTGAACACGATAACTCAAAACGAAAAGTCGGTAAAATACCAAAGTTGGTATTTAAGTTTAGTATCTTCCAGGGATGCGACATGAAGATTTTGAGAAAAATCCCCCACCCCCAACTACCCTTTACATGGAACTTTTTTAGAAAATTTTGATTTTTTAAAATGTATATTTTGAATTTTCCGGGAATAGCCTCTGAAGACTACTTTATTCTGGATTACTTTTTCATAACTACTAAACCATAAGAGATGGACAAAAGCTTAACCCACAAAAAATGTAGAGCACGTTAAAACACACAATTTATGTTATATACATTTTATTCGTGGAGTTGGTCGTTTTTGAGATATTCCTTTTTCTTGGTTTCAGCTTTGAAAAGCATACTTTTCTCATACAGGAATTTGTCAACTCCTGTCCATACAAACAAAGGAACATCAGTCACATAGCAGCCAGCTTTTGGCTTTCACTTTAACTTATGGTACTCTCTTATTTCGCTTCTACTTACAATAAAGCAAGAAATAAGACTATTTCTGCTAATTTTTCTCGATTAGCATGAAATAAATAAAAGATAAGCTTATTAACAATAATAATTTACAGAGAAATAGAGAAAGTCATGTGAATGGAACACAGATTTTTAAAGTGTTTAATGTCCGCTTTTATTGCCTTGGCACCGCAGGCTATAACAGTGATGATACAGGAATGAAGATGGAGAACCGGTGGAATGCGATGGCTGTAGAAAACCCGCCCTGCTCCAATTTGTCCACCACAAATCCCACATGCGGTCAGCTGGAATGAACCCTTTGAGGAGGCGAGAGGACTAACCACTCGGCCGCGGCGCGCGCGCGCGGGTGTGCCTGTATGTGCGTGTGCGCTTGGGCGCGTGCGCGTGCAGGGGCGTAGGCGTAGGCGTGTGCGTGTGTGTGTACAGCATTGCTCAAAAACTAAAAGACGTTTAAAGTCAAACTTGATATTTAACTTTGATTTCTTCCAAGACTGCGACACGAAGATTTGTAGGGAAACCCCAAGCCCGAACAACCCTATACAAAGATTATTTTTTAAATTATGTTTTCCTGAAAAATGGTTCTAAGTATTTTGATTAAAATGCCGTATATTATAGCTATTTACAACACAAATAAAATGTGTATTTTAAGTTTTTTGGGAATCGCTACTGAAGACCTTTCAATTTGGATGAATTTTGCTGAATTTTGCACAACTGTTAAAACTGTAAGAGATAGGCAAAAAGGTAATATTAAAAATGCAGATCTCACAAAACACACAAGTTATGTCCTATACATTTTTGTTGCGGAATTGAACGTTTACAAGATATTCCTTGTTATTGGTTTACATTTTAAGCCATGCATCTTCTCAACCGGGGACACTTTTCGTTGCATCTCTTTTGTTTTTTGGAAACGCAAAGCGAACCGAACCGCAATTGTTTACATATAGACCGGCTTTTAAAATATTTGACCATCGCTTTAGCCTGGTGCAATCCCTTGTCTCCCTTCTACATATATTATGTTTATCTCGTTTAGCATGATGCACGTAGAAGAAATAGTTTTTTACAGTACAGGTAGATAAAGACATAAGAATGCAAAACATCAGATTTTTATTATTTATTTTAAAACAGAGGAAATTTTCAAAACAAATATGTCATATACTTTTTATTTGGAGTTAAACAATTCCGAGATAATGCCTGTTATTCGCTTCAATTTTAAAATACTTATACCCTCTCAAACGGGAATTGATCATTCCTTTGTTTTACTTCTGAGCATGGAAAGAGATCCAAATTCAATCACAGAGTAACCAGCTTTTAAAAGATTTGACTATCACTTTAGCCTAATGTACCTATTCCTTTATTTCCCGTATAGTTGTAAGTAATAAAAAATCTGATGTGTTCCATTCACATGACTTTCTCTCCATCTCTGCAACAAATTATTGTTAAAAAGCTTAGGCTTCTATTTACTTCATGCTAATCGAGAAAACATTAGCAGAACTAGTCTTATTACTTGCTTCCTTGTAAGTAGAAGCGAAATAAGGGAGTACCATAGGTTAAAGTGATAGCCAAAAGCTGGCTGCTATGTGACTGAAGTTCCTTTGTTTGTATGGTCAGGAGTTGAAAAATTCCTGTATGAGAAAAGTAGATACTTTTCAAAGCTGAAACCAAAAACAAGCAATATGTAAGAAAAAAAATGTATATTACATAAATTGGGTGTTTTAATGTAATCTACATTTTTTGTGTGGTAAGTTTTTGTCCATCTCTTACGGTTTAGCAGTTATGCAAAATTCTGTAAAATTGATCCAGAATATAGTAGTCTTAAGAGGCTATTCCCAGAAAATTCAAGATATACATATTATTTGTCAGCTAAATATCTTTAATATATGATATTTTAATCAAATAAAATAAACATTTTCGAAAAACGCTCCATATAAAGGGTAGTTTGGGGTGGGGGGATTTTTTTCAAAATCTTCGTGTCGCATCCCTGGGAGATACTAAACTTAAATACCAAGTTTGGTATTTTACCGACTTTTCGTTTTTGAGTTATCGTGTACACAGACACACGAATTTTTTTTGTGAAAATGCCTTTTATATATATAAGGGACCCTAAAATATATATTTCCGGTGAAATCTCGGTATCGAATTTTTGGGTGGAGTGCAATACCTTCTCTATACGCTATGTACATAATACGTGTAGAGAAAGTAAAAAGTATGCTAATGTTTATCGTGATTAGCATGAAATAAATAGACGAATAAGCTTTTGTAAGAATAAGGTTTTTACAGAATAGGTGGTGAAAATAGTGTGAATGGAACACATTAGATGTTTATTTCTTTATACATTGTGCCTAAAAATCTTGGAGAAAATTAAACAAATATTGCTGCTTGCGGTAATTTTGAATCTCCAGAAGTGAAGAAGAAACAATAAGCAAGAAAACTGCTTTAAATTTTATAAGGACTGCTTGTCCAGTTGCGATGGAATTATTAGCAATTCACGTGACGACACTTCTAGCATCGCTGAGCAATATAAATGCAGATTATATAACTTGAGATTCAAAGATAACAATAAATCCAAAATATAAAAAAAACTCTTGTGTGTTCCATTCATATGACTTTCTCTACCTATTCTGCAACAAATTATTATTACGAAAGCTTATTCTTCTCTCTACTTTATGCCAATGGAGGTAAAAATTAGTAGAAATGATTAATTCCTTATACGTAGAAGGGAAATAAGGGAGAACACTAGGCAAAAATTATAGTCAAATCTTTTAAAAGCTGGTCGCTATTTGATACAACTCGATTCTTCTTGTATCTCCAGAAGTAAAACAAAATAAAAAGCAATGAAAAAAAGTTCAGTAAAGTACAAGTATTTTAAAATTGGAACAAATAACAAGAGATATCACGGTTATTTCCAAAAAAATTAATATTACACAAAATCTACATTTTTGTGCAGTAAATTTTTGTCCATATCTAATGGTTTACCAGTTATGCAAGCGTCATCCAGAATCTGCAAACTGTCTTCAGAAGCTATTCGCAAGAAATTAAAGGTATACATTTTATTTGTTATCATGGTAGAAAGATAGAAGCAAAAGGTAAAGCCGCAATGACAGGAACTAGGATATGTATATATAAGTTATCAGAAATGAACAGTAAATGGTTGGAGAGATTTACGAGAGGAAAGTAGAAGCAAAAATGTTATACACGGCGGAAATATGGTGTCAAACATAGAAAAATCTGATGTGTTCCGTTCACATGACTTTCTCTAGATCTCTGCAACAAATTATTGTTAAAAGTTTATGCTTCTATTTACTTCATGGTAATCGAGAAAAATTAGCAGAATTAGTCTTATTACTTGCTTCCTATTAAGTAGAAGAGAAATAAGGGAGTACCATAGGTTACAGTGATAGTCAAAAGCTGGTTGCTATGTGACTGAAGTTCCTTTGTTTTTATGGACAGGAGTTGAGAAAAAGTATAGTTTTTCACAGCTAAACCAAAAACAAGAAATATCTCAAAAACGACCAACTGCACGAAAAAAATGTATACAACATAAATTGTGTGTTTTAATGTGCTCAACATTTTTTGTGTTGTGAGTTTTTGTCCATCTCTTATGGTTTAGCAGTTATGCAAAATTCCATTAAATTCATTTAGAATAAAAATGTCTTCAGAGGCTATTCCCAGCAAATTCAAGATATACGTTTTATTTGTCATGTATATTTTATATTTGCAAGAGGCTTCAGATCGCAGGCACACAGTCCACAGAGAAGCCCAGGGACTTCAACATTTCCAAGCTTGAACACCCGCGCATCATTAAGGAGCAATCCTACTAGCAGGGCGGTCTTACGACCCTGCCAACTGATACAGCCCTCTTTGGCGTTCACTGGGAGAATTCTATCCTGAGTGCAAGCAGCTGCGCCATTTATTGGACAGGCCGACTCTGCAGAACCTAAAAGCACGCCTGGTCAGGAAAAGGGAAATGAAATAGAAGGGATTGAGGGAAAGGATAGCCATGATACAGTAACCACCCCAACATTCACCTTGTCGATCAGGGTAAACCACGAAATATCTAAGGTCGGAATAGGCGGTCACCGTGAATCGAACTCGGGAAGTATAGAATGCGAGACTTGTACGTTGCTGTGGACCCATCTCGCTTGGCAAGTTGTAACTGTAATGGTAGGATAAAATAAATAAATCATTGAATGCAACTTGTTTGTAATCTTTATTATGTCATTTATAAAAATATTCTGTCGTGCCATGTTCCACAAATGGTACAACTTTATATAAATATATACACATATATTATATAAAAATAATGATCTTCAGAAATGGGTGATTTTGTAATTGAAGAATACAGGAAGAAACAATTGAACTTTTGTGAAATTCAGGATTTTGATGCTAGGTTATTCTAGCATTCTTTTACATTTTAGGACAACACTTGGGAGAAACTTTTATAGTTCGCATAATGAAAACTGGGGATGAAATTTTAAATGTTTATATTTTGTATAGCTTTTATTTCTCTAAGCGCACTATGCACATAGTATATAGAGAAGGTATTTTTTCCACCAAAAATTCGATTCCGAGATTTCATCGAAACATATGTTTTAGGTCCCCTGAATCAAAAAAAAAATAGATAAATAAAATAAAAAAGGTTACTGTGTGTGTCTGTCTGTGGACAGCATAGCTCAAAAACGAAAAGTCCGTTAAATATCTAATGCTGTATTTATGTTTAGTATCTTCCAATAGTGCGACACAAAGTTTTCAGAAAAACTCCCCACCTCAAACTACCATTTATATGGAAACGAAGTCGAAATTTTTGTTTTTATCAATAATAGCTCTAACTATTTTGATTAAAATACCATTTATTCAAGTTATTTGCTCTATAAATAAAATTTGTGTCTTGAATTTTCGGGGAATATCCTCTAAAGAACTCTTCATTCTGGATGCATTTTGCTTAACTGCTTAAGATAGACAAGAACTTTTCAGAAACATGCAGATCTTGTTAAAACAAACAATTTATTTTATATACATTTTTTTCATGGAAATGACAATTTCCAAGATATTCCTTGTTATTGGTTTCGGTTTAACAATACTTCAAATTTTCTCATACAGTAATTTGTCAACTTCTGGTCCTGCAAAGAAACGGATTTAGGACAGATAGCAACCGACTTTAGAAAGATTTGACTATTGCTTTAGCCTAGTGTACTCCCTTATTTCCCCTCTACTTGTAAGGAACTAAGTAATAAGACTAGTTCTGCTCTTGTTTATCTTGATTAGCATGAAGTAGATAAAGAATAAGCTTTTCACAAGAATTTGTTACGGAGAAGCAGAGAAAGTCATGTGAATGGAACACAGCAGATTTTTCTAAACATGTTAATGTGATCATGTTTCTATTATGTTGATAGCAATCAACATTTCACATAAATTGGATAATATCTTGCAAGATATAAACTGTATCATACATTTCTTTTTTTTTTTTTAAATATATTACATACTCAAAATTTGAGAAAATTACTGGACATTTTAACTTCTCTACACGTTCTATGTACATAGTGTATAGAGAAGTTATTATAATCCACCCAAACATTGGAAGTCAAGTATTCGTCGGAAATATATATTTTGAGGTCCCCTGAATAAAAAACCATTTTTACTTTCTCTAGCAATGTACATAGTGGATAGAGAAGGTATTGTATTCTACCCAAAAATTCGATACAGATTTTACCGGAAATAAAATATTATGGGACACCCTGATCCAAAAAAATATGATGTGTTCCATTCACATAACCTTCTCTAGCTATTCCAAATACAAACTATTCTTACAAAAGATTACTCTTCTATGTCCATCATGCTAATCGAGATAAAACATTAGCAGAATTAATGTTATTACTTGCTTCCTTGTTCGTAAAAGGGAAACAAGGGAATATCTTATACTTAAGCGATAGTCAAATCTTTTAAAAGCTGGTCGCTATATGAAACAATTGAGGTTCGGTTCGTTTTGCATGATCCTGTTTGAGGAAAGGTAAGTAATTTAAAACTGAAACCAATAACAATGAATATTTTTAAAACGGCCATCTCTACAAAAAAATATACATGACATAAATTATGTGTGTTAACGAGATCTACATTTGTTGTGCACTAAGTTTTGTCTATCTCATACGGTTTAACCGTTATGTAAAATTCTGCAAAACTCATCCAAGATAAATAGTTTTCAGAGGCTCTTCCCAAAAAAATCACAATCTACATTTTTATTATAAGGTAAACACTTTTACATGCGGTATTTTATTCAATATAGTTAGAGATATTTTTGAGTAAACAAAAATTTCAATATTTTCCCATATAAAGAGTAGTTTCTGATTTTTTAAATTTTCATGTAGCATCCTTGGAATACACTAAACATAAATACCAAGTTTGATTTTAACGTTCTTTCCGTTTTTGAGCTATGCTGTTCACAAACACACATACGGATATTTTTCTAAAAATGGTTATTTTCGGACTCGGGGACCTAAAAGCATATATTTCCGGTGAAATCTCGACATCGCAATTTTATGTGGAATATAGTACCTTCTCTAGCTACTATGTATATCGCATGTACATACGTGCTAGAGAAAGTAAACAATTGTTAGAGATGTTCGTGTGTATTACTGTGATTGTGTGTCTTTGGGCAGCATAGCTCAAAATAAAAAAGTCGCTTAAATACCAAAGTTAGTATTTAAGTTCAGTATATTCTAAGGATGTGACGAAGATTTTCAAGAAAACATTCCCTCCCCCAACCACCCTTTACATGGGACATTTTTCGAAAGTTTTGATTTTTTCAAAAAGGGCTAAACGATTTTTATTAATATGTCATATGTTAAAGATATTTTTATGACAAACGAAATGTATAGCCTGAATTTTCTGGACGTTACCTTTGAAGACCTCTTCATTTGTATAGCTTTGTATAACTGGAAATCTTAACAGATAGACAAAATCTTACAACTTAAAAAAATGTAGGTCTCATTAAAACACACAGTTTGTCATATACATTTTTTATAGAGTTGACTGATTTCGAGATATTCCGAGTTATTGGTTTCCATTTTAACTTACATAAACGTTTCTCAAATTGGAAAACATATTATATCTTGTCGTCTCTCTTTAGTTTACTCCTAGCAATCAAAGAGGACCGAATTTCAACTGTTCCACTTAGCAATTGGCTTTTAAAAGCTTTGATTATCGCTTTAGCCTATTGTATTTCCTTATTATTCATCTACTTACAAAGAAACAAGAAATAACACAATTTCTAATAGTGTTTATATTGATTAGCATGATGTAGATAACAGAGTAAAAAAAACTTGTTTTGTGGATTAGCCTGAGAAACTCATATGAGTGGAAGATATTTTTCTATTTCTAGATATTTCGAGTTATTTGTGTCGGTTTCAGCTACTTAAACTTTTCTGAAACGTATGTCATCTCTTTTGTTTCTCGTTTGTTTACACCTAGCAAGCAAAGAGAACGAATATCAATTGTTTCACATAGAGGCCGGGTTTTAAAAGTTTGACTAATGCTATAGCCTAGTTTGTACTTATCTCACTTCTACTTACAAAGAACCAAGTAATAAGACAAATTCTAGTAATGTTTATCTTGATTATTCTGTAAGAAAGGTTGTTTATGGAAAAGCTAGAGAAAAGCATGTGAATTGAAGACATCAGATTTTTAGAAAAAGATCCGTGTGTTTATGTGTGTGTACAGAATAGCTTAAAAACTAAAAAACCGTTAAATACCAGACTTGGTATTTAAGCTTAGTATCTTCCAATGATGGGACACGAAGATTTTCAAGAATTCCCAACCCCAAAATAATCTTTACATGGACAAATTTTTGAAAATTTTGTTTTTCTCAAAAATGACTCTTAACGATTTTGATTAAAATACCGTATATTAAAGTTATGTATATCACAAATGAAATATATATGTAACATATAACTCGTATATAACATTATATGTGTATATGCAATTTTCAGGAAATTAGACAAGAACTTACTAAACACAAAAGGTAGATCTTGTTAAAACACACAATTTATGTTATATGAGTTTTTGTTGTAGAGTTGTCCGTTTCCGAGATATTCTGTTTTAAAAGACATTTCTCAAACGGGGCGACCTTTCGTTTCACCTCTCTTTTGTTTTACTGACAATATAAAGCGAACCGAGCTTCAATTGTTCACATTGCCTTTGAAAGATTTTACTATAGGTTTAGCCTAGTATATTCACTTATTTCCCTTCTATTTAGGAGGAAGTAAATAATAAGACTATTTCTGTTAATACTTTTCTAGTTTAGTATGGCGTAGATAAAACAATAATATTTGTAAGAATAGTTTGTTTGCAGAATAGGTAGAGAAAGTCATGTGAATGAAACACAAGATGTTTTTGAATTGGAGTTTCGAACCGCACAAATATTTAAATAATATTAATATTTAAATTAGTTACTGAATTATGATATTTTATAGAAGGTTACAAGTGCCAGTCTAGAATTAAACATTTTTCATTACAATATTTCTTTGAAAAATGCAGGGGGAGCAGTTAAATGTTGGTTATGTATGCTAAAAGCTCCAACCGCTATGAAAAACGAGTTTAGTTCTTTTTTAAACCAATTTTACTCAAAATTTTACTCCCAGTATCCCTTAAATATCTTCTGGAAATAAATTTCACTAGAGAAAACATTTGAAGTCGGAAAGCAATATAGTGTATTTCTATAAAACGTTGTAAAATTGTTCTTGATTGTTTTATCTTTATAGTCTGCAATAAATGAGTCCCTGAATTTAATTTAATCATATTTTGAGTTCCAGTTTACTTTGGGAGTAGAAACTTTATTGAAACAGCATCACCAATGCATTTGGGAA
Organism: Hymenopus coronatus; assembly: GCA_030762935.1. Classification (NCBI taxonomy): domain Eukaryota; kingdom Metazoa; phylum Arthropoda; class Insecta; order Mantodea; family Hymenopodidae; genus Hymenopus; species Hymenopus coronatus. The sequence continues at coordinate 145,196,646 of CM060881.1, read as the reverse complement.
AAAAGAAAGATTAAATATCCCTATGTTAGAAAATGGCACGAAACAGAAATAGGTTGCCCTTCTCTGTAGTGTGGTGGTAGCGTGTGTATCCCAAGAGAGGTTTCGAGTTCGAATCTCGTTTAGGGTAAGCGGACAAGATTTTTTCTAGTTTATTCCCTGACCTAAGAAGAGGAATGTCGAGTAACTCTAAGGTCAATGGATCTCAGTCTTGTTTGAGCGTCATTTAATCTATTTCATTCGTCGCAGGATATGACCTAGCAAGTTAAATAACTTAAAAAAACTGATGCGTTCCATTCACATGACTTTCTCTATATCTCTGCTACAAATTATTGTTAAAAAACGCATTCTTTTATTTACTTCATGCTAATCGATAGCAGCAATGTCCAATTACTAGCTTCCATGTAAGTAGAAGGGAAATAAGGGAGTAACATAGACTAAAGCGATAATCAAAAGCTGGTTGTTATGTGACTGATGTTCCTTTGTTTGTATGGACAGGAGTTGACAAATTCCTGTATGAGAAAAGTATAAGTATTTTAAAGCTGAAACTAATAACAACGAATATCCAAAAATGATGAACTCCACGAAAAAATGTATATAGCATAAGTTGCGTGTTTTAACGTGCTCTACATTTTTTCGTGCAGTAAGTTTTTGTCAATCTCTTAAGGTTTACCAGATACACAAAATTCATCCAGAATAAAGAGGTATTTAGCGGCTATTCCCAGAAAACTCAAGATAAACATTTTATTTGTCAAGTTAATATCTTTAATAATTTTAATCAAATTTAATTTTTAATCAAAATCGTTAGAACGATTTTTGAGGAAATCAACATTTTAGAAATGTTTTCCATGTAAAGGGTAGTTTGCGGTGGGGGGATTTTTCTCAAAATCTTCGTGTCGCATCCCTGGAAGATACTAAACTTAAATACCAAGTTTGGTATCGTACCTACTTTTCGTTTTTAGTTATCGTGTTCAGAAACACACGGACATTCACACGGACCTTTTTCTAAAAATTGATTTTTTTTTATACAGGGGACCCTAAAACGTATTGGATAGGTAGAGTCAGACTGAAAAATTTAATGTCATAGCCAGGATTTGAACCACGGATCTCCCGGTCTCTCTTCTACTGATCTACCATGGTAACATGCCAATATAGTATTGCATTTTTGAACTCACTCGCTTGTTTTCCGGTAAACCACAAAGTTATCTCAAATTAGTGGAGATCCTTGGTTCAAATCCCAGCTATGGCATTGAATTTTTCAGTCTGACTTTACCTATCCAACTCCTGTCAGGGACATCCGTGGTTCAAATCCCGGCTGTGGCATTGAATTTTTTAGTCCGACTCTACCTAGCCAACTCCTGTCCCTATGAATCCTGTGACTTAAAGTACTTACAACATTGTAAGTCACCATTGGGGTTCTCATCTCAAAATAATTTGAGATCACCTTGTGGTTTACCAGGAAACATGCTAGTCAGTTGAAAAATGCAATGCTATGCCGGCATGTTGCCATGGTAACTCAGTGGAAGAGCAACCGGCTAGAGACCGGGAGATCCGTGTTTCAAATCCCGGCTATGGCATTGAATTTTTCAGTCTGGCTCCACCTATCCAACTCCTGTCCTACATACGGCTTGTGTGAATAAACAATTAAACCAATTCCTAAAACGTGTATTTCCGATGAAATCTCGGCATCGAAATTTTGGGTGTAATGCAATACTTTCTCTGAGCCCTAAGTACACAGTACGTGTAGAGAAACTAAAAATTAAAGTGTTGCAACTTCCAACCTTTTATCGCTTGGAGAAGTATGGCGTTTTTCTTTTTTCTGTGTTTACCAGAAAGCAGTATTTGGAAATAAACGCGAACGTATAGTACAGACAACGAATATTTGGTGCAAATCCAACAGTTGTCTCTAATAATTACATAATAATAAAGAAATTCCGGTGACAACACTGCTATGCGAATACATTATGTCCTATTTTCTATATTCAGCTCAAACACTCTCCTCCTTAAATCCAGGAAATATACGGCCGCAACAGGAAATCAACAAGAAAATTTCTACAGGATGTGGTGTCAGGGAAATCCTCCCAGTCGACCTGAAAACAAACCACAGCAAAACATCATGATAAATATGCACTTTATGAAAACTTTTAAGATGAGCAGTTTTTGCTATTTTAGGAATGTTAAATTTAGAAAGTTTTAATACCTTTTCTAAAAAGTTATTTCTTCTGGAACTGATGCTCTTACACAACTATTACAAACCGTTGTGGACACTTTAACACGGGGATTTATGGATTACAGTTGTTCCTAGATACTTTTTTTTACGAAAAGTCCAAAAGTCGACAAGTTACTTTCTCTACACGTACTATGTACATAGCGTATGAGAATGTATTGTATTGCACCAAAAAAATCGTTACCAAGATTTCATTGGAAATACAGGTTTTGAAACCCCCTGAAAAAAAGCATTTTAGAAAAATGTCCGTGTGTGTGTCTGTGGGCAGCATGGCTCAAAAACGAAAAGACCGTTAAAAACCAAACTTGTCATTTAAGTTTGGTATCTTTCATGGATGCGACACGAAGATTTTCAAGAAAATCCCCCGACCCCCAACTATCCTTTATATGGAAAAAATTTAGAAAATTTTGATTTTGTCAAAAATGACTTCTACGATTTTGAATAAAAGCTCTTATATTTAACATATTTACATAATGTATATCTTAAATTTTTTGGGAATAGCCTCTGAAGACATGTTTATTCCGACGAATTTGGCGGAATTTTGCATAACTGGCAAACAGTAAGAGATAGACAAAAACTAAACACACAAAAAATGTAGAGCTCGTTAAATACACAATTTATGTTATTACATTTTTTTCGTGAGGTGTACCGCTTTTGAGATATTCCTTGTTATTAGTTTCAGCTTTAAAATACCTATATTTTTCTCACACGGGAATTTGTCAACTCCTGTCCGTACAAACAAAGTACTTCAATCACATAGCAACCAGCTTTTAAAAGCTTGAACTATTTAGCCTATGGTACTCCCTTGTTTCCCTTTTACTCACAAGTAAACAAGTAATAAGACTATGCTATTTTTTTCTCGGTTAGCATGAAGTAAATGGAAGAATAAATTTTTTAACAATAATTTATTGTAGAGATGTAGAGAAAGGCATTTGAATAAAACGCATCAGATTTTTTAATACAAAGTTACCTTTGGCAACAATTTTTTTTTTTTTACTTTCCCTACTTAGTATATAGTATATAGGTAGAGAAGATATTGTACTCCACTAGAAATTCGATATGCCGAGATTTCACTTGAAGTACACCATTTTGGGTCACTTGGTTCCAAAAAAAAATTAGGTAAAGGTCCATGTGTGTATGTCCGTGTGTCTATGAACAAGATAACTCGAGAAAGAAAACTCGGTAAAATACCAAACTAGTATTTAAATTTAGTATCTTCCACGAAGATTTTGAGGAAAAATCTATCAAACACAAACTACCCTTTACATAGAAAACATTTCGAAATGTTTGATTTTCTCATAAATGGCTCTAAGGTTATAAAGATATTTACACGACAAATAAAATGTATATTTTGAATTTTAGAATAACTCTGAAGACCTCTTCGGTGTGGATGACTTTTGCATACCTGGTAAACTAGGAGACACACAAAAATTTACTACACAAAAATGTAGATATGGTTAAAACACACAATTTATGTAATATACATTTTTCGTAGAGTTGACTGTTTCCAAGATATTCCTTGTTTTGATTTCAATTTTAAAACCATTTTCTCAAACAGGGTGTAGTCCACGTTTGTTTTGTTTTACTCCTGACCATGCAAAGAAGTGAACTGCAATGACAATCGCACAGACGTTAAAGCCCCTAGTTCCCTTCTACTTATAAGGAACTAAGAAATAAGAGCATTCTGCTAAAATATACATATCTCGATTGGTATGAATAAGAAAAAAGAAAAGAATAATCTTTTGTGAGCAGTTTTTTTTCCCTTAAAATATTGTTTCTCTTTTACACCACGTTTCGTATTTAGCCAACACATATAGAAACATACACACATGTATTTTTTTGTTTTTTTGTTTTCCTAAAATGCCTCTATTGGCCTAAAATATATATTTTCGGTGAAATCAATCCAATTTTTTGTGGAGTATTATGGTTCTCTTACTAAGCGTAGTGAAACTAAAAAAATCGGATGCGTTCCAGTCACATGACTTTCTCTACATCTCTGTAACAAATTATTGTTGAAAAGCTTATTCTTCTATCTGTACCATGCTAATCGAAATAAACATTAGCAGAAATTGTTCTTATTATTTGGTCCCTTATAAGTAGAAGGAGAAAAAATCTTGTGTTTCATTCACAAGATGTTCTCTAGCTGTTCGGCAAACATCCTTTTATTCAGAAGATTAATCTGTTATCTACATCATGCTAATCAAGATAAACGTAAACAGAATTACTAGTTCTTTGTAAGTAAAAGGGAAATAAGAAAATGCACAGGCTAAAGCGATAGTCTCATCCTTTAAAAGCCAGTCGCTCTGGAAACAATTGAAATTCCAATTTCTTTGCTTGCAAGGAGTAAATAAACGAGAAACGACAAGTAAGATGTCTTCCCGTTTGAGAAAAGCTTTAAGCGGCTAAAATTGAAATCAATAATCGGTAGGTAACATCTCGAAACCGGTAACTCTACAAAAAAAATGTATATAACATAAATTGTGTGTTTTAATGATATCTGCATTTTTGAGTAGGAAGTTTTTGTATTTATTTATCAGTTTGTACAAAAGTCACTCAGATTGAAGAGGTCTTCTGAGGCTATTCCCAGAAAATGCAATTTCCTTTGTCATAAACATATCTTAAACATAAGGTATTTTAATCAAAATCGTTAGAGCCATGTAAAGTGTAGTGAGGGGGGGGGGATTTTCTTGAAAATCTTGGTGTCGCATTTTTGGTAAATCGTTTCGTAATCGGCTTTCCCTCTCCGTATTTGATACCCCCTAGGTCTTACAATGCCAACGGCTCAGGAGCCTGTCGGAGAGCCAACGACATGAAACTACAGAATGGAGAACCTGTTACGGCCCTGGAAGTGGATGGTATGAAATGTAAGCAAAATTGATGATTGGAAAGGTAATGATGGAGCAATTGATGGAATGAGTGGCGAGGGAAACCAGAGGACCCGGAGAAAACCCGCCCAGACGCCTCTTCGACCACCACGAATCCCACATTCGGACGGTTGGGATCTATGTGGGTCTAACCGCCCGCCCTATCCTTGGCAGAAACCAAACTTAAACACCAAGTTTGGTATTTAACGATCTTTTCGTTTTTGAGCTATTCTGCCCACAGACACAAACACACACACACACACACACACACACACACACACACACACACACAGTTTGACACACACGGACATTTTAATAAAATGTTTGTCTTTTTTATTCAGGGGGTCACAAAGCATGCTTTTTTTCGGTGAAATCCGGGTGCAATACAATACCTTCTCTATGAGTACACTATGTACATAGTACGTTAGAGAATGTCGTCCTCCGTGGTGTAATGGTTACCATGCTGACTTCATATATCCAAGGTCGCAGGTTCAAACCTGGCGGAGGACGATGGCTTTTTTCGGAAGGGAAGTAAAACCGTTGGTCCTGTGTCGTAGATTTCGGCACGTAAAAGAACCTCAAGCCTGATAGAGAGGCCTCTGAGCAAAATTAAGCGGTCTTTCACGCCCAGTATAGATTGGGACGCTGAGAACCACAGTAGTTAAAGAACGTCCATAAATAACACGCCATTTACATTTACGTGTAGAGAAAGTAAAAGGGGTAGAAGAATCGTCTTTATGTGATTGGTACAAGTACATAAGAAATACCTTTAATTGGGTGGAGAAAGTAATGCGAATGTTATATATTTGGAGTTTTGTTTTCATTGCTTTCTTTTCAGTTCTTGATGTTTCACATTACGCTATGCTCATTCTAATTCTCTAAAAGGAATACTTGACTATACTGCTTGTGTTATTCTTACTAGGACAGGAAATTTGTCAGCGATATTCACAGTAATCGATTTTAATGATCATAGCTTCTATTGCGAAAACAAGCGTTTATTGAAACAGTGGCATACTTTCGAGAAAGCTCGATCGGTGCATTACGCTGCAGCTGACGTGTAGTATGTGCAAACATGGGAATTGCTTATCAGGAATTTGTTCAGCGGAAGTACAAATAGCAGATATTGAGATTTTCGATCCCACCTTCAGCAAACATGAGTTCAAATACATGACGTTTTCGCATCTAAAGAGTCTAAAACGCTTATAAGTAGGACCCGAATTTTTAGGCTTTAACCTAATTTTTACTTTCTTTACACGTACTATGTACATAGGGTATAGAGAAGGTACTGAATTGCAACCAAAAATTCGATACCGAGATTTCACCTTCCTGCGCCGCTTTATCCACCACAAATATCACATGCGTTCGCTTGGGATCAAACCCGGGCCGTCTAGGTGAGAGGTTCTATGTGTGTGTGTGTGAACAACATAGCTCAAAAACTTGGTATTTAAGTACAATACCTTTCAAGGATGCGAAGACTTTCGAGAAAATTCTCCCATCGCTATCTACCCCTTTGATTTTCTCAAAAATGGTTCTAAAGATTTTGATTAAAATCTCCTATATGTAATATTTACATGACAGATAAAATGCATATCTTCAATTTTATGAGAATGGCCTCTGAAGATATGTTTATTTCGGCTGAATTTGGCGGAATGTTGCATAACTGGTAAACCGTAAGACATAGCCAAAAACTTACTTAACAAAAAATGTATATCTCGATAAACAATTTATGTCATATACTTTTTTTCGCGGAGTTGGCCATTTTCGAGGTATTCCTTCTTATTAATTTCTGTTTTAAAATACTTAAACATTTCTCATACGGAAACTTGTCAACGCTTGGCCACGCAAAGAAACGATTTCAAACCCATAGCAACCACATTTTAAAATATTTGACTATCGGTTTAGCCTAGTGTATTCCCTTATTTCGTTTTTACTTATAAGTAAGTAAGTAATAAGACCGTTTTTGCTAATGTTTTAGCATGAAATAGAAGAATAAGCTTATTAAGGATAATTTGTTACAGAGATGTAGGGAAAGTCATATGTTTAATTAACAAATGTATGTATGCATGTATGCGTGTGTGTGAGAGTATGTGTGCATGTGTGTATGTGTGTATGTAAGAAGTTTGTTTGTAGAACAAATAGGGAAAGTATGTGAATGGAACACATCAGAATTTTTTTATCCAGTACCCGCAAAATATGTATTTTCGATGTAATCTCGATATAAAATGTTTGGATGGAATGCAAAACCTATATTCTCTACCTGGCAGAGAGAGAGAGAGAGAGCGCGAGAAAGAGAGAGACAGGAGAGTAAATAGATGTTTACAGTTTGAGAGCACTGCAAGCAAACCTTTATTAGTCGGAATGCAGTTAAGGTACAGTAGAACCCCAGAAAACTGAATCCCGTAGTTCCGCTAACAGAATTTGTGATAGAAGGAAAATATAAACATTTAATTTATTATATAAAAAGGGTTTAATCACAGTACTGTGTTTAAAATGATTTTAAGTAGTATTTAGTGTAATAGAACCAAAAGTAGGCACAATAGCCTACATTGGTAATTAAAAGTACAGCTGCCCGCCTGGTGGTAGCAGAGTGTCTGCTTCACATTCAAAAGGTCGTGAGTTCGAATCTCGCTTAGGGGGAGTTACCTGGATAAGGTTTTTTTCGGCGTTTTCCCTTATCCTGAGAAGACGAATGTCGAGTAACTTTAAGCTCCATGGACCCGAGATCATTTGAGCATCATTTCACCAAATTCATCCATCGCCCAATATGACCAACTAGATTATAGGACGTTAAGCTACAAAAAAAAAAAGAAAAAAAAAAGCGTATTTGGCAGGCCCTCTATTCAGACAATATGAGTGCCAAACCCAAAATAATTATAAGATACAACCGTAGGTCCCGGGTTCGATTCCCGGCTGGGGCGGGGAACTTTTCTTTAACCAGAATTATTCCCTATCCCCCATAGAGTCTGGAAGTATGAATGTGAGAGTGAATGTGCGTGTGTTTAGTAATATAAAGTTTAACCTAATGTTCTGAACCTACAGTTTCACAAGTCAAAGTCCCCAATATGACTATTGAAGTTAAAGGGGCCAACATTATAAGATCAACTTTTTAGCTACAAAGCTTTAGCCTTCACTACTGTATTCACTGGCCACTTCCATTTTGGGCAGCTTATTTTCAAAGCACCTCGTGTCCATTTTCAAAACCTTTTAGAAAGCTACAAAAATATAATTTTGTTGTATACAATTGTCAGTTTGATTCCAACTTTAATGCAAGATTTTACTACTTTAAGTGATATTATGAAACCAAATGATGATATTTGTACATAAAGTAAGCTAAGAAAAATGAACAAATACAAAAATTCAGTTTGGACACTAAATGGATAAGAGACGATTTGAAAATGAAATCCTCATTTATTTCTTACATTCTAGAAATTCTTACATTTATTTGTTTCTTACATTCGTGACGTTCGGTGATGTTTACATAAGAAGTCACATGGTTGACCCTCCTCTTTCCTTTGCCCTGCCCAACTATTGATGGTGTGATATGATGGAACAACATGGATCGCTCTGAAACTTCAACTTATTTGACCGTTGTTTTTGTTTTTGTTTTCATACACTATTATGTGGATAGGAATCAGGGTTCAATTTAAAAATATTGAACAAATTACTTTATTATACTGTATTTAATTTTTATTTTATTTAACAAATACATAACTTATAAGATCATGTAAGTATTTGCATTTTCGTTCTTTAAATTACAAAATTGTCCTCTTTACTCTTGCAAAAGTGAGAAATTAAAATTAAACATTACAAAAAAAAAAAAAAAAAAAAAAACTTCAAAACCGAGTTAAGAGAACCACTGTCACGGATTCTGTGATACACTGCAGTGAACGTTCATCTTTTGGAAAGATGGCGATTAAGAAATTTCCGATGATAAATTTATAAAATAAAGTTTACGACTAAATCAGTCCCTCGTTTCCTCACCGTGAGTGACGTGAATGCAGGTCGGCGATGTGAGTTGTACTAAACTCACGAGCTGGCCGTTGCATGGTGCAAACACAGGAGAGAGACAACGCAGATTCGTTCAAAACATATTATACCTTGGAATTTTGGTTCAGTTATTACTACAGTATTAGCAAGCGAACAAAATGAGATACATTTATGTGTTATACGCATTGTACTCTGTTAAGTATCAAATTATTTGCACTTATTCACCTCCCACCACGTACAGTATTACTATAAATGCTCTTTCCGATTACAAACTTGAATAACTATGTTAGGAGACACTTGGAAACACGATATTAGTATCAATGGAAAGAGAAACTCAAATATTTTTGTTGTGTTGGTGAAACTGTTGCATATTTATTAATTTCGTTGCTAGGGGACAATATAGCAGAAAAATTGCTGAAAACAAAGACAGATTGGTATTTTGTGTACTAGGTTTTCATATATGCCAGTCAGTTGTGACTGTACAAAGCATTTTAGAAGCAATTGGTCCAGTATCCGTAAATGATGCGCTGACTTCAAAATGAGGGGATGCATCTAAAAATGGAAATCAACTGGTCATCCATCAGTAAGTGAAGAATTGTGGAGCGTGTAGGAGAGAGTTTCACACAGCTGTGTGGAACATTTTACGGAAACTTTTGAAGCTCTATCCATGCCGTGTGCAACTGTTGCAGTCTCTGAAACCAGACGATAAAGCCAAGCGAGATGCAACTCAGAAAGGAAACTGGAGGTTTCGTTGAATCTTTGGTGTTTAGTATTGCATCTACTTTTATCTGTCAGAAAAAGTGCACAAACACTATCAGAGTATGGGCTTTGGAAAATCCTAACATTATGTGGAACATGAATGCGACTCCTCGTGTACACGACTCGTCTCCATAAAATCTTCCACAATGTTTGTTGGGGATGTTTAGATTAGAAAGCTTCTTTAGGTACATCTTGGGCAGCAAGCCACTGAACATAGTATTTGTCAAGGGATATACGTATATACGTACATATGTTTATATAATACGAATAAGAAACAATGTATAAAACTCTAGTGTTAAAACACGGGTTACAAAAACAGTAGAATAGACACATAATCACAACATTTGGCTTTGGAGACCTCTACGCCACTGCACTATACTTAATGTGCTCCATATAAGCATATGTACCTCCTTTTTTGCATGCATATATAAACAAAGAGTATAAACATTAGTGTTAAAATATATAGACAAATATCATTTCACTATGTAACACTGATGTAGTGTGATATGATAGTTTTCTAATTATCCACATAATATTTACTACTTGTAATTATATAAAACTAAAATATGAGTATTGTATTATGTACACTCCTAAGTGTATACAGGTCAACACTTTTCTTTAATAATTTATTGATCGCATGTGCACTCAATAGGCCATTGATTTTATACATTATTTACATGCATGAAACTAAATAATATTGAAAGGAGATAAGCCCTATTGGGCCCCTCATAAGAAGGTGTATTTTTGTTTTGAAGATCTTGTTGTGAGAACTGGTCCAGTGGTAGGCGACTCTTGATGCGAGTTGGATAGCTAGATTTTCTGCCAAGAGAATAGTGAATGGCTCCTGAGACGTCTGTTAGCTTGCTGTAGAACTGAAGAAATTGAATAATGCTGATTCCAGTTTCTTTATGTAGTTGACTATTTCTGACAAACCATGGCGCATTCGTTGAGATTCCCAATATTTTGTTTTGAATGTCTGGATACGTTTGATTTCGGAAGGACTGGTTCCTCCCCAAAACTGGACAGGCGTATAGCAGGGGTGGTCTTAATAGAGTCGTGTGCAGTTTTTTTTTTTTTTAGTTTGAGGAAGATCTTTTGTTGAGAAGAGGGTAGAACTTTGCCTGTCTTGCTCGGGCTAGTTTGAGTTTGTTACTTATATGTGGTTTACATGTGAGTCGTCGATCCAGGAGTACACCGAGATATTTCACTGTTTCTGTCTCAGTTTTCCAGGGCACTTGTTTCGCTGGGGACCTTACTGGTGGTGGATAGTTCTGTCTGCATAGTGTAAAGTTCCAATTTTTGCTGGTTGAGCGAAATACGCCAGTTGTCAAGCTAGGGTATAATTAAGTTTAAGGCCTCTTGAAGGCGATTTCTGGTGGTGTGGATATTGCGATGTGTTGCTAAGATTGCAGTATCGTCCGCATGCATAGCGATTTGAGCTGTAGGCGTTGCAGGCATATCAGTGCTGTACAGGTTGACCAGAACTGGTCCCAGGATAGATCCTTGAGGAACTCCTGCTGCCTTATGTTTAATAGAAGAGTGAAAACTACCTATGCGGGCTGATAATGTACGTTGTGACAGAAAGGAGGAAATTATTTTATAGAGGTAATCTGGGACGCCGTTGATGAACACTTTGTATAGAAGATCCAAATGCCAAACCCTGTCAAATATCTGAGCGAAGTCAAGGAAAGCTGCAGCTGTGTGTTCTTTCTTCTGGAAACCTTGTGCCACTTGCTCTATAATTTGATGAGTGGTTGAATGTTTGCGACGAAATCCGAATTGAAAGGTAGACAATACTGACACTTCATTGAGAAATTTTGCTAAACGGTTCAGTATAATGTTTTCATAGACTTTGAACTGTGTTGGTAGCAGACTTATATGACAATAATTGTTTGGATCTGAGGGGCTTTTTCCAGGCTTATGAAGAACAATAATTATAACTTGTTTCCAGATTCTGGGAAAGTACGTATAAAGCTAATGAAAAGTGTGGCTAGAATAACAAGTGCTTTGAGAGTCAGATGTTTTAATACAAAATTTGGAATTAGGTCTAGGTGATTTCATTCCTAATAGTTTCTGGATTATGAACAAGATTTCTTTTGGTGAGGTGAAGTCAATGGAGAGTGGAAGACTGGTATAAGAATCAGTAAAACGTTTAATTTCGTGGTTGAATTCTTCCTTAATAACTGGATTTGGGCTGAAGAGACTTTGTAGAGTATTTGCGAATAGTTCTGTCTTCTCAAAGTCAGCTATATAGTGTTTTACATATTGTATTAAGGGTGGAATAAGCGTCGGTCCTTTTAATACTCTTGTGGTTTCTTTCCACAAGGATGAATCTTCTGGTGAAATGCTGAAGTTGGTTCAAACGATGAAGTTGATAGGCTTCTCTGTACTTCTACCAAAGCCGGCGCATTTTGTGTTTTTGTTTCAAGAGACATCTGATGTGAGAGGGCAAAGATAGGATTTTTTTTTTTTTTTTTTTTTTTTTTTTTTTTTTTTTTTTTTTGCTGAGGTCTGGTTGGTGCTGTGGATTTGTCTATAGCTGAAGTTATGGCTTTTGTGAACACAAGAATTGCTGCTTCTGCATCACTGGGAGTTTTCAGATTACATACAGGTTTTAGCTCGTTATCAACTACATGTTGGAAGGTTTCTAGGTTTATCAAAAATTTGCTCAAATTGTCGTCAAAGGATAATAAGACTGTGGAGTGGCATGGTGGGAATACCTGATACATTTTTGTAAAGGGCTATGTCTAGTATGTCAGCTGCTATATTTTGCCTATAGAAAGTAGGACCAGATGGGGCTAAGATGCTGCCTGCATTGCGTTCAGCCTCTGTTAATTAACGTCTTCCGTTTGGAGCTGTCACACGGCGTCCTCATGTTTCATGCTTACTATTTAGATCTTCCACAAGGAGGGTTGGCACTGCGTCAGAGAATAAAACATTAATATTCTGGTCATTGAGACAGAGTCCTGGTGACTTGATGATGAAATTATTGTCGTTTTAGAGGAGTTTTGCATGAGTATTTGAACTGCGCAAGCTTCGAGGCTGGCTAGTTTGGGTAGTATAATCCAGTAGTGGTGTATTCCTTTCAAAGATGTCCCTCCACCCGAGGCGATGAGAGCGTTGCGATCGTACCTATACGCTGCATATCCAGGCATTGAAAACTTTTCCTGCCATACTAAGTGAGTCTCGGTAACGCAAGCTACTGCGACGTTGTATCTTGAGATGAATAAAATTCAAGAAAGACTTCCCTCTTGGCTTTGATTCCGTTAGCATTCCAATTTAGTATAGTTAGTCGGGAGAATGTATATACTTGATTTTTAGTGGTCATTAGCAAACAAACTTGCAAAAAGCTGTAATAAAAAGGATTTGATTTTTGGTAGCTATGGTGCTAGAAAATGAATAGCTAGCTGAAGAAGGTTTCCAGTGTTATCGAGGGAGGAAGAAGTAGAAGAAGAATTTTTTGTAAATGGTTGCTAAATGTACTGCCGGTAACTATTATCTTCTGGAGGAACAGAGCGTGGCCACTGAGGAGTTTCAGGAGCAGAAAAGGGAGAGGGTGGTGCCAACTTCGGAAAATTCTCCAGGTTTAGCTTTGGTGGTGCAGGTGTTATTATGGGCTCGGGTACAATTACATTGGATTTATTTTTTAATTCCAAGCAATAACGTTAACCTCCAAAATTTGCCGGATGAGTAGTTCACGCAGAAGTGCTGAGTATCTTTGTCTTTTGGGCATTCAGAGAAATGATGGCTAAAGGGATACTTCACACATCGAGATGTAAGTCTACAGAGGTTTTTAGTATGCTCGTAGCGCTGGCATCGTGTACATTGTGGAATGCTTGTGGGTTTCTTGCGGTATTCAACTTTTATTAACGTATGCTGAATGTGTTTGACCTCAATGATCTCCTTTCCTTATTCATTGCTTTCTGATTCAACAGCGCACAGGCGCATAGGTGGACAATCATTGTAAAACAGTCTTGTAACTTTTGATAACTTCAAGGTGGTTAATTCTGTAGCTATGTCGTCGTTTGTAAGAGAGTAAGGGACATTTCACAAGATAACTTCAAATCTTTCGGAATTTGGGTCACGGAAATTATGAAAATGTAGATTTGATTCTTCTAGGAATTTTGTAATGGCTCGAAAGTCGTTAACTGAAGTTGTTTTATGCTACGTACTTTATTTTGTTATTGCATTGAGTAGTTATCGTTTAATAGAACCTATATTGCGGATAATCTGCTGATAGTTGTTGACTTCATGAAGATAAATAGGTGGGATCTTCGTTTTAGAGGCTGCAGTGAAATTTACTTCAGCTATTCTGTCGTTAGCTTCCTCCATTGTTTCCGAAGTGTTTATTCTGTATGGAGGTTAACTCCATAATGCAGTTAGAGTTTACAGCTGAGCCTGAAGCTCAATGATTTCTGTTGGGAGTGAAAAACCCATCACTTGACGTGGAAGCATCAACCTGGTTGAGATCTTCGAGCGGGCGTTTATGAACTAACTTGGATGGTTGTGAGATTGAACGAGATGTAGTAGGAATGTCCACAGGGTTGATAGAACGTGAATCTGAGATTCTTTGTTATTGTTGATGAGATTGCATGATGTTGGCAACTAGACAAAAGACAGTCCGCTTTGCAGACAACTGGCGATCTGCTTCTCTTACAAAAGCCAACATTTCGAAGAGCGCTAATCAATTGAAATTAAATATATAATAAATAGTGCGTTATATTCAACGCACTCCATTCCTAGCATTTAGACTGTAAGTTAAATGTTTGGTGATAACTGCTGAAGGTGAAATTACTTACAGATTTAGCTGGTTGTGAAATCTTGCACTTTTTAATAACTCAGAAATAACGCTGTTAAAAGCTCTTCTCACGGTCTCCTGTAACTATCGTCAACAATTTAAATACATATTTACAAATATTTTATAGTATTTACAATGCAAAAATGCACAAATTACAATGATGTACTAAAGTGTAAAATATCATCTTGTGTCATTGCTAAATATTGACTCTACTGGCTTTTGATGGAATTCTGTGAAGTTCGTGTGAAACTCTCTCTCACAACTCCACATTTGCCTCAATTTCTGATGGACCTTGACTTCCACTAACAGATGCATCCCCTTGTTTTGAAGTCAGCGTACCACTTACGAATACTGGGCCCGCTGGGGGATCAGCACCAAATTTTCTCCCAAAATTACGTTGTAAATTAACAACGGACTGAGATATATGAAAATCTAGTTTCCAAAATGCCCTACTGTCTTCCTTTGCAACAATTTTTCTGTTATATCACCTCCTAGCAACAAAATTAATAAATTAATAAATATGCAACAGATCCAACAACTATTTGAGTTTCTCTTTCCATTGATATCAATACCATGTTTCTAAGTGTCTCCTAACGATAGTTGTACAAGTTTATAATTGGAAAGATCATTTATAGCAACGTGTATATGTACCCAAAAATGGCTGTTTTATTCAGACGCCTTGAAAACATTCAGTTTCGGTGTTTCCTAACTATGAATTATTGGGTCGAAACTTTCGACTGCTCTAGTATAGGTAATGAAAATAGGTCACATTATTATTTTGATTACATTTGCATCAGCACGATCATTATTTCCTTTTGGAATTGAATGTCTTCATATACGTACATACCAACGTAGTAATGCTGCTTGTGCTTTTCTTCTATATGCGACTGACTAGTGATGAGGTGCTCTGTTTTCATGCCTCATGTAATTCCAATGCAGGGGGCGGTTTAAGAGCCTCTGCAGGGCTAGAAATAGTAAACATCTCTTGCTTCTTCGGTGGTAATCTGTAAACTCCTCATGTTGATACATTCCCTCCGACCCTGATATGCCCTGAAAATATGAATTAAACAAGTAAAATCAGTCTATGCTTCTGGCAAAGTAAATCCCCAAACGCATGCGCAGGAATCAGTAGCCAGAAAAGAAAATAAATTGATCCATTAACATGACTTTCCCCACCTCTTCTGCAAACAAACTAATCCTATAAAAGCTTATTCTTTGAGGTATATCAAGGCTATCGGAATAAACATTAGCACATATTGTCTTATTACTCGCTTCCTTTTAGCAAAATAAAGGAATACCATAATCAAAAGCGACAGTAAAATCTTTTAAAACTATGAACAATTGAAGTTCGTTCGCTTTGCATGGCCAGAAGTGAAACAAAAGAGAGATGAAAAAAAAATGACACTTACCGTTTGAAAAAATCTGATGTGTTCCATTCACATGACTTTCTCTACATCTCTGCAATAAATTATTGTTAAAAAGCTTATGCTTCAATTTACTTCTTGCTAATCGAGAAAAATTAGGACAAATAGTCCATTACTTGCTCCCTTGTAAGTAGAAGCGAAAAAAGGGAGTACCATAGGTTAAAGTGATAGACAAAAGCTGGTTGCTATGTGGCTGAAGTTCCTTTGTTTGCACGGACATGAGTTGACAAATTCCTGTATGAGAAAAGTATAAGTTTTTTAAGGCTGAAACCAAAAGTAAGGAATATCTAAAAAAAAAAAAAAACGATCAACTCCACGAAAAAAAAAGTATATAACATAAATTGTGTGTTTTAATGTGCTCTACAATTTTTGTATGGTGAGCTTTTGTACATCTCTTACGGTTTACCAGTTATACATAATTCCGTAAAATTCATCCAGAATAAAGTAGTCTTTAGAGGCTATTCCCAGAAAATTCAAGATATACATATTGTTTGTCATGTATATATCTTTAATATACGATATTTTAATCAAAATCGTTTGAGCCATTTTTTAGGAAATCAACATTTTCGAAAATTTTTCCATCTGAAGGGTAATTTAAGGTGGGGGGATTTTCTTGAAAAACTTCGTATCGCATCCTTGGAAGATACTGAACTTAAATACCAAGTTTGGTATCTAACGGTCTTTTCGTTTTTGAGCTATGTTGCCCACAGACACACACACACACACATGCACACAGACACACATAGACAGACGGACAGACAGACAGATAGACAAACAGACACACACGGACATTTTTCTAAAAATGATATTTTTATTCAGAGTATCTTAAAACATGTATTTCCGGTGAAATCTCGGTATCGAATTTTTGGGTGCACTGCAATACCTTCTCTATACACTATGCACATAGTACGTATAGAGAAAGTAAAAAGTTACGTAGTTTAACATTGAAACAAATAACGATGAATAAAAAAAAAAAAACACATCAGATATAAATTGTGTGTTTTGAGCTATACATTTTTTGTGTGTAATAAATTTTACTTTCTCTTCACGTTCTATGTACATGGTGAATAGAGAAGGTATTTATGCCACCAAAAAATTCGATACCGATATTTCACTGGCAATACATGTTTCTACTGTATCAAAAAAAATCAAAATTAGAAAAAAGTCCGTGTGTGTCAGTGTATCCATGTTTCATGAACACGATAATTAAAAAACGAAGAGTCCGTAAAATACCAACTTAGCATTTAAGTTTAATATCTTCCAAGGATGTGACAGGAAGATTTTGAGGAAAATCTCCCCACCCCAAACTACCCTTTATATGGAAAAAGGTTCGACATTTTTGATTTTCTCAAAATGGCTCTAACGATTTTGATTAAAATACCGTATATTAAAGATATTTACATGGAAAATAAAATGTATGTCTTGAATTTTCTGGGAATAGCCTCTGAAGACCTCTTCATTCTGGATGACTTTTATATAACTGGCAAACCGTAAGAAACAGACAGAAACTGCAAATCCCATTAAAACACACAATTTATGTCATAAACATTTTGTTTGGTTTTTGTTTTTTTAGATTTAACTGTTTTCGGGATATTCCGGATTATGGGTATTAATTTTAAGCTACTTAAATTTTTCTCAAGCGGGAAAACATATTTCTTCTCGTTTGTTAACTCCTGGCAAGTCAAGAGAATGGAATGTCAACTGTTTTACATAGCGACCGGCTTTTAAAGGATTATACTTTCGCTTTAGCTCGTGCAGTCCCTTATTTCCCTTCTATTTACAAGGGAGCTAGAATTAAGACTAATTCTACTTATGTTTATCTTTATTAGTGTAATGCAAATAAAGATAATCTCCTGTATGAAATGCAAAAGAGCTAAAGACATCGTGTGAATGGAACATATTAGATTTTTTTCCCTTCTACTTACAAGGAACCAAGTAATAAGGACAATTTCTGCTAACGATTATCTGATTATCATGAAATAGAAGAATAAGCTTTAAACAATAATTGTTACAGAGATGTAGAGAAAGTCATACTAGTGGAACACGTCAGAGTTACTTAAGTGGATTGTCACCTTGTTACCAGTAACCAATACAGGATATTAAACAAACGAACGTCAGGTGCGGCAAGAATTCAAAGAAATGAACATCAACTGCGATAAGATGTTTCGACAATATCGTTCCTGTCAGATGACCGCGATTGGTTGAAATTGCCTAATCTCGGCATTGCATTGGCGATTTAATAGTTGAGCTAAATTATGAACAAAATACTCCACCCCAAACCTCCATTTGCACCGAAATTTTCAATTTTCTCAAAAAGGGTTCTAACGATTTTGCTTAAAGTATCACCTTTTGAATATATTTTTATGACACATTAAATGTAATATCTTGAATTTTCTAGGAAAAGCCTCTGAAGTCCTCTTTTCATTTTGGGTAAATTTGGTATAACTGGTAAACCGTAAGAGCGTAAGAGATAGACAAAAATTTAAAAAAAAAAAAAAAAAAAAAAAAAAAAACATGAATAGCTAGTTACAGTAGACGATTTATGTCAGATACTTTTTTTTTTTTGTGCAGTTAACCTTTGCGAGATATTTCTTTTTATAGGTTTAAAAGTTTCAATACATTTATTTTTGTCAAATGGTAAATCGTTGTTGTTTTTTTAAGCGTTATTTGTTTGTTTTTTTCATCCTGGTTATCAATTTCAATCACATACACAAAGCGACCAGCTTTGACATCTATCGCTTTAGCCTACTGCATTCCCTTATTCCTGTGTCCCTACAAGGAAAATATAATAACACCATTTTTGGTAATGTTTATACAGACTACATGAATTAGAAGCATAAGTTTTTGTAAGAATAATCTGTTGCTGAATAAGTAGAGAATGTTATGTGAATATAATACATATTTTTTTTACTTTCTCCAGCATGTATGTGCAATATAAATAGTACTCGTAGTAGAGAAGATATTGTATTCCACCCAAAAATCGATACCGAGATTTCATCGGAAATACATCTTCTGGAGACCTCTGAATAAAAAAAATCGTCAATTTCTTGCGTAAGCTTCGGCGGCTAGTGTCCATGGTATCTTGGTCTTCCGGGAAGGCCGCGTCTTGGCTTGAAATGTTGCCGACGTTTCGCCTCACTATGTGGGGCTTCCTCAGGGCGTGTGCTCTCATCACGACAGTGCTAAAATGTTTTATTATAATGCCGCATATTAAGGATATTTACATGACAAATAAAATGTATACTATCTAATGTCTTGGAAATTGCTACTGAAACCCTCTTCATTCTGAATGAACTTTATGTAGCATGTAAACCGTAAGAGACAGACAAAAACCTTCTCCTCAAAAAATGTCAGCTCATTAAAATTAACAATATACTTTTTTGTGTAGAGCTAACCACTTTCGAGATATTCCTGTTTGGTTTGAGTTTTAAAATACTTTGTTAAACGGGAAGCCCTCATCCGTTTTAGCCTAGTACATTCCCATATTTTCGTCCTACTTATAAGAAGCTAAGTAATATACCCATTTGTGATAATGTATATCTTTATTAGCACTATGTAGATAAAACAATATTCTTTTGTTAGAATAGTTTGTTTGCAGACCAGCTAATAGAGAAAGCCATATAAATTAAACACATCAGTTGCTTTCCTTTTGTTTTTTATTCAGGGAGCCCTAAAATTGTTTTTCCGTTTAAATCTCGATCTCGAATTTGTCGATGAAATAGATACATTCTGTACCTACTACTAGGTACGTGGTAGAGAAACTAAAGAGCAATCAGTTTAACACCGAATGCAACAACTATGCTATTTCTTTCTTTGTTGTATTAGAATGTAAAGAGACAATAAATTGCAACTGGCCCTGTAACTCAGTCGGTAGAGCATCTTATGCTTGATCGAGAGTAAAAGAAAAGAAACATGAAACGACAGACCATTCCCGTTTGAGAAAAGTTTAAGTAATTTAAAATTGAGACCAATAAAAAATAATATTTCGGAAAAGAACAACTCTACAAAAATGTGTATATTACATAAATTGTGTTTTTAGCGAGGCCTACAGTTTTTGTGTGGTAAGTTTTTGCCTACCTTTTAAGGCTTACCAATTATGCATGAGTCATCTAGAATAAAGAGATCTTCAGAGCTTATTTCCAGAATTAAAGATAAACTTCGTTTGTCATAAAAATATCTTAAACATATCTATGGTATTTTAATCAAAATCGTTAGAACCATTTATGAAAAAATCAAACATTTTATAAAAATGTTCCATGTAAAGGGTATTGGGGTGTGGGGATTTTCCAGAAACACTTAATGTCGCATCATTGGAAGATACCTAATTGAAGTAGCAAATTTGTATTTGACCGACGTTTTTATTTTGAGTTATGCTGTTCACAGACAGACACTGTTCTAAAAATGCATTTTTACTTTCTCTACACGTACTAGGTACATAGTACATAGAGAAGGTATTGTAATGCACCCACAAATTAGATACCGAGATTTCAAAGGAAGCACATGTTTTAGGTGTCCCTGAATAAAAAAAAAAAGTTTTTAGAAAAAGGCCCGTGTGTGTGCGTCTGGTGCATGTGTGTGTGTCTTTGGACAGCAAAGCTCAAAAACGAAAGACCCTTAAATATCAAACTTGGTATTTAAGTTTGGTATCTTCCAAGGATGTGACACGGAGATTTTCTAGAAAATCCCCCACCCTTAAGTGCCCTTTACATGGAAAAAAAATCGAAAATGTTGATATTCTCAAAAATGGCTATGACGATTTTGATTACAATCTTTTACATTTAAGATATTCCTATGACAAATAAACTATATTTCTTGAATTTTCTGGAAATAGTCTCTGAAGATCTTTTATTTTGGACGATTCTTATTGAATTTTGCATAACTGGTAAACCGTAAGAGATAAACAAAAACGTATTTCACGAAAGACGTAAATCTCGATAAAACACACAAAACGTGTAATATACATTTTTCTCGTGGAATTGGCCGTTTTCGAGATATTCCTAGTTATTGATTTCAGTTTTAAAATACTTATACTTCTCTCATACTGGAACTTGCCAACGCAACGTAAAGAAACGGATTTCAATCCCATAGCAACCACGTTTTAAAACATTTGACTATCTATCGTTTTAGCCTAGTGTATTCCTTTATTTTGCTTCCCCTTACAAGGAACTAAATAGTCAGACCGTTTCCGCTAATCTTTTAGCATGAAATAGAAGAATAAGCTTATTAACAATAATCTGTTACAGAGATGTAGAAAAAGTCATGTTAATGGAATACAGACTTTTTTATCCAGGGGAGCCTGAAATATGTATTTCCGGTGAAATCTCGGTATTGAATTTTGGGTGGAATACTATACCATTTCTACCTACCATGTATATATTGTAGTACAAAGGTGCCAGAGAGTAAAATCAAAGCAGAAAGGATAAACATAAAACAATCTGATGTGTACCATTCACATGGTTTTTTCTATATCGCTGTAGCAAATTATTATCAAAAACATATTTTTCTGTCTACTTTATGATAATCGAGATAAATCTTAGCAAAAATAAGGGAATACACGACTAAACGATAATCAAATCCTTTAAATGCTGGTTGCCATGTGGTTAAAAACAGTTTCAATGCAGGGGCAGAATTTACAACTTTACGTGTGAGAAAAGGTTTAAGTATTTTGAATCTGAAACAAATAACGAGGAATATCTCACAAATGGTCAATTCCACGAAAACAAAAACATATATGACACATATTAGGTGTTTTAACGCGATCTGCATTTTTTACGTGGTAAGTTTTTGCTTAGCGCTTACACAAAATTCTTTCAGAATAAAGAATCATTAGAGGCTATTTTCAGAAAATTCAAGATATACATTTTATTTTTCCTATAGATTATCTATAATATACGGTATATTACTGAAAATCGTTAGAGCCATTTTTGAAAAAATCAAACTTTTCGAAATTTTTTTCCATCTAAAGGGATTTTTTTTTTCAAAATCTTCGTGTCGTGTCCCTGGAAGATACTAAACTTAAATACCAAGTTTGGTATTTTACCGACTTTTCGTTTTTGAGTTATAGTGTTCACAGACACACGGACACACGTGGACCTTTTTTTAAAAACCTTTTTTTTTTAGTCAGGGGACCCTAAAACATATATTTCCAGTGATATCTCGGTATCGAATTTTTGGGTGGAGTGCAATACCTTCTCTATACACAATTTACTCTACACAGTATCTACGTGTAGAGAAAGTAAAAAGTCCTACTGTAATGAGTCAAGCTATACACATTTCCTCAGTTACAGCAATGGGTTTAGCTTTCTGCGTGATTTAATGTTCACCAAAATTATATTCAACACATTTTTGTTATCATTTTATCGGAAAACCACGAAATGAATGGAAAAATGAGTTTATGAATAGTACTAAAGTTTGTGCAGATAAATATTTAAAAAGACATGTGATTGCCACATCGATTTTGTGCCCCCTCCCCCATAATTGCACATTTAAAGCTAATGAACATACCTGCAACAGTGCTTTTGTGGGAAATTGTAATACGGCGTCCTGCTTTCTCAGCAATTCAGAAGTGGGCCAGAAGGCAGAATTTTCAGCTCTAGCTAACATTACTGATATTACTATCAGAATAACTTGCATTTCCCCCAAAGAATACCTCTCATATGACACGTCTATTTGTCGTAAACGAGTAAACTCATTTATGCGTCAAAGAGCAATACAAACACTGAATTCCAGCTATGAAATTGTTTTGCTTTGCTCAGCTTTGTGGTATTGGCACATAAGCAGATCAATTGTATCCGCTGCATGTTTGTTATTATTATTTAGTTTCATTGCCCCTTTCCTCTCATTATTGAAACTCCTTTTACTAACGCTATTTTAAAAAAAAAATTGTTAAGGCTATACTTTTATACATACGATAGCATATAATAACATAATAGACAATAACATACAATACCATAACAATACAATAACATACAAAAACTATGATAGGCTCCATATCTGCAACAAATTATTGTTAAAATGCTTATGCTTCGTTTAACTTCATGCTAATCCAGAAAAAATTAGCAGAAATTGCTTTCACGCAAGTAGAAGGGAAATAAGGGAGTACCAAAGACTAAAATATTAGTCAAAAGCTGTTTGCTATGTGACTGAAGTTCCTTTGTTTGTATAGACAGGAGTTGACAAATTCCCGTATGAGAAAAATATGTTTTTTAAAGCTGAAACCATAAACAAGGAATATCTAAAAAAAAACAATCCACTCAAGGAAAAAATATATATAACATAAATTGTGTGTTTTGACAAGCCCTACATTTCCTGTTATGGTAGCTTTTGTCTATCTCTTACGGTTTACCAGAAATGCAAAATTCCATAAAATTCATCCGGAATACAGTACAATACTTTTTCTTTGTCAGGTAAATATCTTTAATATCCTATATTTTAATCAAAATCGTTAGAGCCATTTTTGAAAAAATCAAAATTAACGAAAAATTTGCCATGTAAAGGGTAATTGGGGGTGGGAGGATTTTCTTGAAAATCTTCGTGTCGCGTCCTTGGAACATACTGAACTTAAATACCAAGTTTTGTATTTAACGGTCTTTTCGTTTACGAGCTATGCTGTCCACAGA
Source organism: Hymenopus coronatus (assembly GCA_030762935.1). NCBI lineage: Eukaryota > Metazoa > Arthropoda > Insecta > Mantodea > Hymenopodidae > Hymenopus > Hymenopus coronatus. Next base: position 145,172,971 of record CM060881.1, on the reverse strand, counting down.
CACACACACACAAGCACACACATAGGATATTTTTACAAAAATTTGATGTGTAACACTCACATGACTTTCTCTAGCTACTCTACAAACAAACTTCTTACAAAACCAACACCACGCTAATCGAGATGAACATTAGCAGAATTTTATTACTTAGTTCCCTATAAGTAGACTGGAACTAAGGAAATGCACTAGGCTTAAGTTACAGTCAAATGTTTTAAGAGCTATTGTTATGCGATTGTCATTGCAAATCGCTTCTTTGCTTGGCCAGGAGTAGAACAAAAGAAAAACGGACACTCCCGTCGGAGAAAAGTATAAGTACTTCACAACTGAAACTAATGACAAGGACCTCGAAAACGGTAAGCTCTATGAAAAAAAATTCGCATATGTTCAATTCACTTGACTTTCTCTACATCTCTGTAACAAATTTATGTTACTTCATGCTAATCGAGAAAACTTAGCAGAAATAGTCTTTAATACTTGCTTCCTTGTAAGTAGAAGCGAAATAAGGGAGTGCCATAAGTTAAAGTGATAGTCAAAAGCTGGTTGCTATGTGACTGGAGTTCCTTTGTTTCTATGGACACGAGTTGACAAATTTCTGTATGAGAAAAGTAAGTTTTTCAAAACTGAAACAAAAAACAAGGAATATCTAAAAATGATCAACTCCATGACAAATATATTTATATATAACATAAAGTGTGTGTTTTAAAGTGCTCTACATTTTTTGTGTGGTAAGTTTTTGTCCATCTCTTACGGTTTAGCAGTTATGCAAAATTCCATAAAATCCATCCAGAATAAAGTAGTCTTCAGAGGCTATTCCTAAAAAATTCAAAATATACATTTTATTTGCCAGGTAAATATCTTTAATATACGATACGAGGTACGTCCAGAAAATAAGTTCCGTTTCAATTTATCTCCGCTGCAGCGCTGCGATCGCAGTTCCGCACATGCGCGGTAGACGCTCTGTATCAAGAAGATACCTGCGCCATTTTGAGATCGCTGTCAGCCAAATACGCTTTGTTGTGCTTGTTTATAATGTCTGTGTTGATTGAAAATCCCGCCGCTTATGAAATCAGATCTGTGATTCGTTTTCTGAATGCTAGGAAAGTGAAACCAATTGAAATTTATCGGCACATTTGCGAAGTTTACGGCATGCGATGAGTGATTCAATGGTGAGAAGATGGGTCCGACAGTTCAATGAAAGACGTAATGAAGTGCACGATGAAGAACGAAGTGGGCGTCCATCTTTGATTACAGAAGAACTGGTTCACGCGATTGATGACAAGATCCAGGAAAACCGCAAGTTTACAATTAGTGCTCTCGCTTTGGAATTTCCCCAAATCTCAGATCACTAATTCATGAAATTGTTACCGAAAAACTGAAATCTCGCGTTGGGTAGCAAAGATTCTTACTGAGCACCAAAATGGATGGGTGGTACACTTTAGTTTTTAACCCGTTATGATGAAGACGGCGAAGAATTTCTGTCACAGAAGGTCACAGGAGATGAGTTCTTACGTCACCCTTGAAAGTAAGCGGCAATCAATGGAATGGAGGCACACTTCATCCCCAGCAAAGGTTAAGCCGAAACAAATCTTGACACCTCGAAAAATGATGTGCACAGTGTTCTGGGACTGGAAAGGCATCTTACTCATTGATTTCTTACCGCGTGGTCAAACAATCAAAGCAGATGTTTATTGCGAGACACTTAGGAAATTGTGCCGCACAATAGAGAATAAGCGCCGAGGATTGCTGTCAAAAGGTGTTGTTTTTCTTCACGACAACTCACGAACACACACTGCAAATGTGACGAAAACCTCCTACAGGGATTTGGCTGGGACGTGTTTGACCATCCTCCGTACAGCCCTGACCTCGCTCCTAGCGACTTTCATCTGTTCTTACATATCAAGTCTTTCCTTGGCGGTCAACACTTCAACAATGACGAAGAGCTGAAAGAAAATGTTTCCAACTTTATGAAGACAAAGGCGGCAAACTTCTATGAAGAAGGTATACAAAAACTTGTGCCACGCTATGACAAATGCTTGCAAAATTTCGGCAGTTATTTTGAAAGAGTAGTTTAAGAGTTGTAGAATTTTGTGCAATAAATAATTATTCTGTATCTGTACACAATTTAATTTTATTACCAAACGGAGCTTACTTTCTGGACATACCTCGTATTTTAATCAAAATCGTTAAAGCCATTTTTAAGAAAATGAGCAATTTCGAAAAAAGTTCCATGTAAAGGGTAGTTGAGGGTGGGGGATTTTTTTTGAACATCTTCGTGTCGCATCCTTGGAAGATACGAAACTTAAATACCAAGTTTGGTATTAAACTGTCTTTTCATTTTTGAGCTATGCTGTCCACAGACACACACACGAACCTTTTTGTAAAAATGCTTTTTTTTTTTGTATTCAGGGGGTCCTAAAACAAGTATTTCCGGTGAAACCTCGGTATCGAATTTTTGGGTGGAATACAATATTTCCTATATACAATATGTACATAACACGTGAAGAGAAAGTAAAAAGTATATGCCATAACTTGTGTAGTTTTACAAGATCTAAATTTTTTGTATAGTAAGTTTTTGTCTATCTCTTACGGTTTACTAGTTACGTCAAATTAAGCAAAATTCATCCAGAATAAACAGGTCTTTAGAAGCTATTCCCAGAAAATTCAAGATATACATTTTAGTTGTGATAGAAATAGCTTTAATATGTGACATTTTAATCAAAATCGTTAGAGCCATTTTTAAAAAAAACATTTTCGAAAAGTTTTCCATGTAAAGGGAAATTAGGGGCGGGGGGATTTTCTTGAAAATCTTCGTGTCGCATCCTTGGAAGATACCAAACTTAAATACAAAGTTTGGTATTCAACCATCTTTTCGTTTTTGAGCTATGCTGTCCACAGACACACAGACAGAACGACAGACACACAGACAGAGACACCCACATACACACACGGACCTGTTTCTGAAAACGCTTTTTTTGGACTCAAGGGGTCCTAAAACATGTATTTCCGGTGAAATCTCGACATCGAATTTTTGGGTGGAATACAATACTTCTCTATCCCTATGTACATTGTGTACTCGTACTATGTACATAGAATATAGAGAAGGTATTGTAATGCACCCAAAAATCCGATACCGAGATTTCACCGGAAGTACATATTTTGGGTCCCCCTGAATCCAAAAAAAGCATTTTACAAAAAGGTCCGTGTGTGTGTGTGTGTGTGTGTGTCTGTGTGTCTGTGGACAGCATAGCTCAAAAATGAAAAGACCGTTAAGTACTAAACTTCGTATTTAAGTTTGGTATCTTCCAAGGATGCGACACGAAGATTTTCAAAAAAATCTCCCCAACTCCAGCTATCCTTTAATTGGAACTTTTTGCGAAAGTTTTGATTTTCTTAAAAATGGCTCCAACGATTTTGATTAAAATATCAAATATTAAAGATATTTTCCTGATAAACAAAATGCATATCTTGAATTATGTTCGAATAGCCTCTGAAGACTACTTTATTCTGGATGGATTTTACGGAATTTTGCATAACTGCTAAATCGTAAGAGATGGACAAAAACTTAACACACAAAAATTGTAGAGCACATTAAAACACACAATTTATGTCCGGTATATTTTTTCGTGGAGTTGATGGTTTTTGACATATTCCTTGTTTTTGGTTTCAGCTTTGAAAAATGATACTTTTCTCATACAAATTCCTGTCCATACAAACAAAGAAACTTCAGTCAAATAGCAACCAGCTTATGATTATCAGTTTAGCCTATAGTACCCCCTTATTTCCCTTCTACTTACAAGGAAGCAAGTAATAAGACTATTTCTGCTATTTTTTTTTTTCGATTAAAATGAAATAAATAAAAGCATAAGCTTTTTAACTATAATTTGTTGCAGAGATGTAGAGAAAGTCATGTGAATGGAACACATCAGATTTTTGATTCAGAGAATCCCAAAACATGTATTTCCGGTGAAATATCGGTATCGAATTTTTGGGTGCATTGCAATACTTTCTCTATACACTATGTACATAGTACATGTAGAGAAAGTAAAGATATGATGTGTTACACTCACATGACAAACTTCTTACAAAAGATTCTTCATCTTTCTATACCATGTTAATTGAGATAAACGTTCAGCAGAATGTTGCTATTAGCTAGTTCCTTAAAAATAGAAGGAAACTACAGGAATGCGCTATACTAAAGTGATAGTGAAATGTTTTGAAATCTGTTGTTATGCGATTGTCATTGCAAATTGCTTGGCCAGAAGTAGAACAAAAGAAAAGCGGACACTTGATGTCTGAAAAAGCATAATTATTTTACAATTGAAACCAATAACAATGAATATCTCGGAAACAGTTACCTTCACAACAAAAACGTAAAGGACATAAATTGTGGGTTTTGACGAATGTTCATTTTTTGTGCTGCAAGTTTTTGTCTATCTTTTACGGTTTAGCAGTTAAGCAAAATTCGGCAAAACGCATACAAAATAAAGAGGTCTTCAGAAGCTATTCCGACAAAATTCAAGATATACATTTTATTTGGGAGGCAGATATCTTTAATATACGGGAATTTGATCAAAATCGTTAGAGCCATTTTTGAGAAAATCAAAATTTTCGAAAATTTTTGTATGTTTTGGGTAGTTTGTGGTGGGGGAATATTCTTGAAAATCTTCGTGTCGGAAGATACCAAACCCAAATACCAAGTTTGGTATTTAACGTCTTTTAGTTTTCAGCTATGCTGTCCACAGACACACACTCACACACACTCGAACGGACTCAAAAATTCTTTTTTGGACTCAGGGGACCCCAAAACATATATTTCATGTGAAATTTCGTTATCGACTTTTTGGGTGGAATACAATACCTTCTCTGTCCACAATGTTCATTGTACCTGCGGGCTAGAGAAAGTAAAAATCTGAAGTGTTCCATTTATATGACTATCTCTACCTGTTCTGGAAACAATTATTGTTACAAAAGATTATTCCTTCATCTGCATCATACTAATCGAGATAAACAGCAGAATTGCTCTTATTACTTGGCTCTTTGTAAGGGAAATGATCGAATACATTAGACTAAAGCGATAGTCAAATCTTTTAAAAGCCGGTCGTATCTGAACGATTGAAGTTCGGTTCGCTTTGCATTTGCAGAAAAACAAACGAGAGATGAAACGGGAGAAGACCCGTCGAGAATATACCTAGTTTAAAATTGAAGCCAATAAAAAGGAATATCTCTTAAATGACAACTCTGTAACAAACAAGTTTTGAAATAAATTGTGTATTTTAACGGGATCTTATTTTTTGTATAATACGTTTTTATCCATCTCTTATGGTTTATCAATTATACAAAATTCAGCCGAATACGTCCAGAAAGATAAGGCCTTTAGAAGCTGTTCCCAGAAAATTCAAGGTATATATTTTATTTGTGATGTAAATATGTAACTTAAATATACAATATTTTAAACAAAATCGTTAGGGCAATTTTTGTGAAAATCACGGGGTGGGGAAATTTCTTTAAAATTGTCGTGTCGCATCCTTGGAAGATCCCAAACTTAGGTAAATACCAAGTTTGATATTTAACAATCTTAGATTCTTAGCTATGCTGTCCTTAGACACACACGAACCTTTTTCTAAAAATCTGATGTGTTACTCTTACATGACTTTCTCTGTTTTACAAACAAACTTCTTACAAAAGATTTATTTTCTTTCTACACCATGCTAATCGTGATAAACGTTAGCAGAATGTATTTATTACTCAGTACCTTATAAGTAGAAGGAAGAAATGTGCTCTGCTAAAGTGAAAGTAAAATGTTTTAATACCTATCGTTAAGCGATTCAAATTGAAACTGGCTTCTTTGCTTGTTCTGGATTATAGCTAAAGAAAAACGGAAATTGCTGTCTGAGAAAAGTATAAGTATTCTAAAATTAAAATCAATAACAAGGAATATGTTGGAAACGTTAACTCTACAACAAAAATCCAAGATATAAATTTTTTGTGCAATAAGTTTTTGCCTTACGGTTTAACTGTTAAACAAAATTCTGCAAAAACAACTGTAATAAAGTGCTCTTTCCAGAAAATTCAAAATATGCAATTTATTTGTGTTGTGAATAACTTTAATATTCGGTATTTTAATAAAACGTTAGAGCCATTTTTGAAAAAAAAAAAATTAAAAAAATGTTCCATGTAAAGGGTGGTTTGTGGTGGAGTAATTTATTTCGTGCCACATCCTTGAAAGATAATAAATTTAAATACTAAGTTTGGTATTTAACGGTCCTTTAGTTTTTGAGCCATGCTGTCCATAGATACATACGAACCTTTTTCTAAAACTCTGATGTGTTTCATTCGCACGACTTTCTCTACGTCTCTGTAACAAAGTATTGTTAAGAAGCTTATTGTTCCATCTACTTCATGATAATCGAGATAAACATTGGCAGAAATTGTCCTAATTACTTGGTTCCTTGTAAGTAGAAGGGAAATAAGAAAATGCGCAAGCTAGAAAGCGACGTCTCATCCTTTAAAAGCCGGTCGCCATGTGAAACAATTGAAATTGCTTGTCAGGAGTAAACAAACGAGAAACGAGAGGAAGGATATCTGCCCGTTCGAGAAAAGTTTAAGTGGCTTAAAATTGAAACCAATGATCTGGAACATCTCGAAAACGGTTAACTCTACATGTAGAGAAAGTAAAAAGAGAACTATTAACAATTTAACATATTGTAAAGAAACCTAATATAAACTTCTAAGTTTAGAAAAAATAGCATTAAAAACTTTTCAAACTCTTTTAAACAGCACTTAAATTTAAAATATATTGCAGTGGAGACTTTTAATCCTTATAATAATTGCTTAAATGTACATTAAGTAAAATCTACTTTTGTGAAAAACAGGACAATCAAACAAAATGTGTTCCACATATGTTTCACACTCTTGACTGATACAGAGAAAGCCGTTTGTAACATTTATTTTAAATCATTCAAAATAATCTCCGAATTTATCGTGTCCAGAAAGCAACTCTGTGAAAATATGGTTGGGTATATATTCTCTACATTCAAGTGTATCTTGAACGGTTTTAAAGAACAGTGAATCCGCCAGAACTACTGGTAATTGACTCTTCATTCACCAGTTGAATGTTATATAATCGTTTAAAATGGCAGATGGGATACTTACTATATTATTTGTAGCTTCTGAACTTCTCCTCGTACTCATCCCATGCAAATGTGTAAATTACTTTCCATCATTAATTTTGCCAGTGCATTAAGACAACATTTATCATCAATTGCTTTAGTACTGTTTATGAATCACTAAAAATACGGACATTAACTCCATTGCACTGTTTTTTTTTTTGAGAACCAGAAGTTCTGCCTGAAAACAGTAAGTACACTGTGGTGCCAAATTCTACTGAAATATTTTAAACATTCAAAATAAAAATCAAATGCATATCCAACTAGAGCTTTTCCAGTAATTTCGTGGTAGGAAAGTGAACCATCTGTATAATAAAACTGAACATGATTACTCTTACAGTAATGATGTGTGGAATACACTAGAATATCCGAAAGTGTGTGCGGGGCTGAATACTCCATACCGATCTTGGAATTTCTGCAAGTGCCTCATGACTTTTAATTGTTTCATTTGTATAGCCCCCTTTAACTAAAATGGTCATATCGAGGGCTTTGACTTGTGAAACAACTCGTATTACTGTAGTTTTAGAACCTATATATCACTAAACACAAGCACACTTACTCTCACATTCACACTTCCAGACCTTTTGAGGAATGGGGAATAACCTGGTTAAAGAAAAATTCTCCACCCCAGCCAGGAATCGAATCCAGGACCTCCGGGGTAGTCAGACCACTTGACCGCGGAGCCAGTCTCACGGCCTTTCTTGGTGTTAATAGTTTTTGCTATCGAGAGTGCAGTGAAACGTAGAGGTCCAATACCAGCGATTATACGAGCTGCATCAGTAGATATAGTTGGTACGCCCCCCCCCCCACCAACACTAAAGATAAAAAGATATAAGTATTAATAGAAAAAAATCTAATAAAACATAAACATATCACAACCTAAATGCTTTGATGATACGAAGAAGAAAACTTTGCTGAATCCGAGACAGTTGTCTACAAGCCCATTTCCGTTCTGAAACATCTCTGAAAACTGTGATACAGAATAAAAAAATCTGACGTGTTCCATTCACATGACTTTCTCTGCATCTCTGCAACAAATTATTCTATTTATTTCATCTAATCAAGAAAAAATTGCAGAAATAGTCTTATTACTTGCTTCCTTGTTAGTAGGAGCGAAATAAGGGAGTACCATAGATTAAAGTGATAGACAAAAGCTGGTTGCTATGTGACTAAAGTTCCTTTGTATGGACAGGAGTAGACAAATTCCTGTATGAGAAAATTATGTTTTTCAAAGCTGAAACAAAAAACAAGGAATACTAAAAAACGATCGACTCCAAGAAAAAAATGTATATAACATAAATGGTGTGCTTTAACGTGCTCTACATTTAATGTGTTTTAAGTTTTCATTCATCTCTTACGGTTTAGTAATTTTGATTAATTCCGTAAAATTGATCCAGAATAAAGTAGCCTTCAGAGGCTATTCCCAGAAAATTCAAGATATACATTTTATTTGTCAGGTAAATATCATTAATATACGATATTTTAATCAAAATCGTTAGAGCCATTTTTAAGAAAATCAAAATTTTCGAAACTTTTTCCATGTAAAGGGTAGTTTGAGGTGGGGAGATTTTTTTGAAAATCTTCGTGTCGCATCCTTGGACGATACTGAACTTAAATACCAAATTTGGTATTTATAAACAGACAGACACACACGCGCATTTTCATAAAATACATTTTTTTTTGGATTCAGGGGGTCTCAAAGCATATATTTCCGGTGAAATCTCGGTATCGAATTTTTGGGTACAATACAATACTTTCTCTATACACTATGTACATAGTACATATAGAGAAAGTAAAAATCGAATGTGTTCCATTCTTGTGACTTTCTCTACATCTACGTAACAAATTATTTTAATAAGCTTACTCTTCTATCATGCCAATCGAGATAAACGTTAGCACAAACGGCCTTATCATTTAGTTCCTTACAAATAGAAGGAAATATACCAGGCTAAACCGGCTATCAAATGGTTTAAAATGTGGTTGCTATGCTTTGCGTGGCCAGGATTGACAAGTTCCCGTATGAGAAAAGTGTTAAGTATTTTAAAACTGAAATCAATAACAAGGAATATCTCCAAAACTCCACGAAGAAAATGAATATGGCATATATTGTGTGTTTTAACGAGCTTTGCATTTTTTGTGGAGTAAGTTTATGCCTGTGTCTTACGGTTTACCAGTTATGCAAAATTCCGCAAAATTCACCCAAATAAAGATGTCTTCAGAGACTATTTCCAGAATATTCAGGATATACATTTTATTTGTCATGTAAATATCTTTAATATAAGATATTTTAATCAAAATTGTTTGTGCCATTTTTGAGAAAATCGAAATGTTCGAGAATTTTTCCATGTAAAGGGTAGTTTGGGTGGGGGGTTTTCTTGTAAATCGTGTCCCATCCTAGGAAGATACCAAACTTATATACCAAGTTTGATATTTAACCGTCTTTTATTTTTTGAGCTATGCTGTCCACAGACACACACACATACACACACAAACACACACACAGACACACATACATACAAAGACCTTTTTCTGAAACTGCTTTTTTGGGATCAAGGGGGTCTTAAAACATGTATTTCCGGTGAAATCTCGGTATCGATTTTTAAGTGGAATGCCATACCTTCTCTATCCACTATGTATATTGTACTTAAGGGGCTAGAGAAAGTAATAATGTTTCCACCACAGCATGATAAATAATTACTTTCTCTACGCGTACATATATATAGTTTATAGAGGAGGTATTGTATTGCACCCAAAAATTCGTTATCGAGATTTCACCGAAAATACATGCTTTGAGACCTCCTGAATCCAATAAAAGCATTTTTATAAAAATGGCCGTATGTGAGTCTGGCTGTCTGTCTGGGTGTGTTTGTGTGTGTGTGTGTCTGTCTGTGGGCAGCATAGCTCAAAAACGAAAAGACCGTTAAATACCAAACTTGATATTTAAGGTTGGTTTCTTCCAAGGATACGACACAAAGATTTTCAAGAAAATCCCCCCACCCCCAACTACCCTTTACGTGGAAAAGTTTTCGAAAATTTTGATTTTCCCAAAAATGGATCTAACATTTTTGATTAAAATATCATACATTAAAGATATTTTTATGGCAAACAATGTATATCTTGAATTTTCTGGGAATAACCACTAAGAAACCTTCATTCTGGATGATTTTTATTGAATTATACATAACTAGTAAATCGTAAGAGATAGACAAAATCGTACTACACAAAAAATGTAGATCATGATAAAACACAAAGTTTTTGTCATATACTTTTTTTTTTCGTGGAGTTGATCGTTTTTTTTTTTTTTTTTTTTTTTGTTTTTTTTTAGATATCCCTTGTTATTGGTTTCAGCTTTAAAAAACTTATACTTTTCTGATGCAGGAATTTTGTCAACTCCTGTTCATACAAACAAAGGAACCTCAGTCACATAGCAACCAGATTTTGACTATCACTTTAACCTATGGTACTTCCTTTTTTCGCTTCTTCTTACAAGGAAGCAAGTAAGACTATTTCTGCTAATTTTTTCTCGATTAGCATGAATTATAAAGAAGTATCAGCTTTTTAACAATAATTTGTTGCACAGATGTAAAGAAAGTCATGGAATGGAACACATCAGATTTTATTTTTTTTAATATTTCTGTATTAAGCCCCCAAGTGGACTTAACTTCTCTCAAAAGGCATGAAATAAGTGTATTAGATGTGGTTTCCAAATATTTAAAATGTGATCGAAAGGTTAGGTTCCAGATCAGAATTACTCCAAGGTATTTGAAATCATCAACCAAATTTATGAATACATCATTCATCTGTATTTAACGGACATCAAACTTCTATCTGTTTGTGACAAGATAGTTTTTATAGGGTTAACCTCCAACTTATTATTACAACCCCATGTATAAAATAGATGTGATGCTTCATTAGCTTTTTTTTTTTTTGTTTGTTTGTTCTTATTTTTTGCATTTCTCTTTTATTCACTCTTTATGTTATTTTTACTTTCTCTAGCATGTATGTATAATGTACAAAGTGGATAGAGAAGGTATTGTATTCCACTCAAAAATTTGATGCTGAAATTTTACCAGAAATACATGCTTTGAGACCTCCTGAACCCCCTAAAAAGCATTTTTAGAAAGATGTTCTTATGTGTGTGTGTGCGTATGTGTGTGTGTGTGCGTGCGTGTGCGTGTGTATCTGTCTATCTGCCTGTCTGAGTGTGTATGTGTGTTGTCTCTAGGCAACATAGCTCAAAAGTGAAAATGGTTAATTACAAACTTGGTATTTAAGTTCAGTATCTTCCAAGGGTGTGACATGAAGATTTTTTAGAAAAAAAAATGTTAGCAGTGAAAGGTTTAAATGATCAGAAACCATATATATTTTGAATCAGAAAGAATCACATATTTTTTTTCCTGTTAAAAACAGAAAAGGTACTTTTTTGTCATTTTACATTACCCACTCCCTTTAAGAACTTTGTTCCAAGAAAGGAGCATGTTATACCTAGGCAGAGTGATTTCCATGTTTGTCAAGCAAGCTTTGCATCACACTGTGTGCTACCTACATAATTTTGTGCAATCATTGTTTCTGCATGCTGATCCAGCAAACAAAATGAATTTCCATGTGGGAGGTTGCTGTTGTAAGAGCTGAGTCAGTAATTTCAAAGAGGAATTTGCATTGCGTTACATTACTGTTTGTTGCTTTTCATTTTCTTTCTTTTGTCATGTGCAGTTAAATCTTTCCACAAACTCAGTGATGCGATTGCTCACTCAGCATAAAGCCACCTAGCACTTGCAAGTTGATATAAAGATATTTGTTATAAGCCATTTTACAAATATCTAATAATTTATTTCCTCCTGTTTCATTTTACACTTTGCATTAACTTCACCTCATTTATATTGAAATTAAGTAGGTTGATCATATTTCCGCTTTTGAACAGGACAGTCCATTTTAGAGGCATTTACCTGTGATTCTTTTCCTTTTAATTAAAAGACTGTCTCTACCAGTGTTGCTAACTTTCAGTGATATTTAATTACTGACTTCCCCTTCATTATTTATAACATTATTTAACAGTAATCTATGAAGTTCTATGGTAAATGCTCTGCTTTTACCCCTTAGAACCATATACATGGAAATGAATGTAAAAGCAGTGAATGTTTTTTTCTGGTTTCCTTAGCTTCCTCTTACAGTATTCCAAATATGCAAATGCATAGGTTGCTTAGAGGGATATGTTTAAAACATTTAAATCATTTGCTTGTTAATAATGCTGTCAATTGCAGGATCATTTCAGCGCCACTGATGTGCCAGAATTTTGTCCTTTAAAAGTTCTGACAGCCCATGTCATAAATCTACTAACACGTGGTAGTCGCTTTTAAGACCATTGATCTGGGCTGGGATTTGTCATCTTACACTGCTAGGGACATTGATTTCAACATATAGAGGAAATTCAGCAAAACTTTCTTGTATAAGGTTTATGATTATTTGGAATGAAATAAACACATTTTTGTGGAGTAATATCAAAAATGATTATTTTCTCCTCAAAGGCATTCTCAGCAAAAACTGAAAGCTACTTTTGAAGTATAAGCTTTAATGATTGCTCAGTACATATTTTAGTATACAACTTTGCATATGCTTATTCCATTAAACATTTAGGGCTGACCACCCAACTGTTGTCTGGTAGGCTCTTGGTGAGCTTAAGTGTATTTGCTGTCCTTGGTGGGCTCAACTACTAATCTAAAAATACTGATATAGGGTAGCTGTTTAGGTTTTTGGTTTGTTATTAAATTTGTCTATTTTATAGCCTCTATCCAATGAGATGAACTATAGTTTATGAAAATTGCTTGAGTGAATTCCAAAATTACCCCCATATACTGCTTTTCTCTCTTTATAGTATTATAATCTCTTCTTACTTTCTCTACCACATATATAGCAGATAGAGAAGGTATTGCAATACACTAAAAATCTGAAATCAATATTTCACTGGAAATGCAGGTTTGAGGCTTCCAGAATAAATAGAAAAAAAAAAATCTTTATAAAATTGTTTATGTGTGCATGAGTGTGCATGTGTGTGTGTGTGCGTGCGTGCATGCATGTGCATGCGTGCATGCATGTGTGTGTGTGAACAGCATAATTCAAAAATGAAAAAGGTGAAATAAACACCAAAGTTGGTTTTTAAGTGGAGTGTCTTCCAAAGATGCAAAATTATTTTCAAGAAAATCTTCCTAGTCCCAATTACCTACCATGAATTGGAAATGTATTCAACATTTTTTATTCTCTCAAAAATGGCTCTAATAGATTTGTTTAATATATCAATATTAGATATATTTACATGAAAAAGGATTTGTACCTCTTGAAGTTTAGTGTGAAGTTCTCTTCATTCGAAAGGAATTTCTATATAATCTGTAAAAGTGATAAACATTAAGACATAGACAAAAACATATGAAACAATTAATTTTTTGTATTTCCTAGATATCCATTTAATGGTTGGAATTGCTTTTTTCATGTCAATAATCAATTATTTCTTATGATTGCAAGTAAAGTCTATGGAATTTAAGACCTGCATATGGTGATCAGTTCTTAAAAGTTTCACTATCAATTTCCTTTAGTAATAATTTATCTTATAATTATTTCTTTTGAATAATGAAATGTGTAAGCTAGCTATTTCTGTAAAGGTTTATCTCAAAATGAAATACCTGGATAGAAAAATAAACTTTCCTATGCTTTATTTTATATATTCATTAATAAATGGTAGAGAGTAGAGAAAGGCATGTAAATGTAGCACATTTGACTTTTATTACATTTTTATAATGTTATACATTTATTAGTATAGATTATCATGAGTCCTGTTTTGTAGAAGACAAAGAATTACTGGATTAATATTTGAGAGATAGGTGCTGTTACAAGTGTATAAGTGACTTATTGCAGTAATCTAAATGCTGAAATAATCTACACATAAAAATATTATGTGTTACATTATATTCCATCCAAAAATTTTATACAAAGGTTTTACCGAAAATATATGTTTTGAGAACTCTTAATACACAAAAGGCATTTTTTGAAAGAACAAAAAAAGTGTGTGTAATTGCGGTTGCATAACTGTAAAACCATAATAAATAAACTAAATCTTAATAGCCAAAAAATGCCATTAAGTGTACATCTCATTTAAACTCACAATTTATGTCTTTTTTTATGGTAATTGATCATTTCTGAGATATTCCTCATTTTTGGTTTAAATTTCCCAGTACTTCAGATTTTCTGAAACGAGAAGTTATTTTTTTTTTTTTTTTTTCCATCTTCCTTTCTTTTTCTATTTTTTTTTCTTTCTTTTCCTTTTGTTTTCATTCTGGTCATGGAAATAGAGCACAGTTTCAATTGACATCACATAGCAACCAGCTCTTAAAATATTTTACTATCACTTTAGCCTCAAATTCTTGTATTCCCCTAGTATCTACAAGGAAATATGTATCAAAAGCATTTTTGCTAATGTTCATATGGCTTAGCATGAAGTATAAAATAAGCATTTGTAAGAATAGTTTGTGGTAGAATAGTCCTTGTAAGTAGAATGGAAACCAACAGTCAAATGTTTTAAAATGTGGTTGCTATGGAATTGAAATCTCTTTATTTGCACGGACAGAAGTTGAAAAGTTCCTGCATGAGAAATGTATCAATATTTTAAAACTAAAACTAATAACAAGGAATATCTGAAAAACGATCAACTCCATGAAAAAAATGTATATTACATATAATGTGTATTTTAACGAGATCTACATTTTTTGTGAAAAAAAAAAAAAATTGTCTATGCCTTAAGGTTAGTTATGCAAAATTCAGCAAAAATCATCCAGAATAAACAGATCATCAGAAGCTGTTTCCAGAAAATTCAATGTAAACATTTTATTTGTGATGGAAATCGCTTTAATATGGTGTATTTTAACAAAACTCGTTAGGGCCATTTTTGAGAAAAACAAAATTTTTCAATGTAAAGGGTAGTTGGGGTGGGGGTATTTTCTTGAAAATCTTTGTCTCACATCCTTGGAAGATACTAAACCGAAATACCAAGTTTGGTATTTAACGGACTTTTCATTTTTGAACTATCTGTCAACTCACACTCTCTCTCTCTCTCTCTCTCTCTCTCTCTCTCTCTCTCTCTCTCTCTCTCTCTCTCTCTCTCTCTCTCTCTCTCTCTGTCATGCACACAGACCTTTTTCTGAAAATGCTTTTTCTTTGATTCAGGGTGTCCTAAATCATGTATTTCTGGTGAAATCTCTGTATCAAGTTTTTGGATGGAATACAATACCTTCTCTACACACTATGTACATAGTACATGTAGAGAAAGTAATATTTAAGGGGTTTAATATGTATAAGGAGCCATCTTTTAAACAATTTGTTTAAAACCAAATGACAAATATGAATTAAGTCTGAGTTGAAATATTTTTAAAACTTGACCTTATATACACAGTTTTAGGTGCAGCAATTTGAATTACAATTAAGATTTTGCTATTAATATTTACTTTCTCTACACAAACTATGTACATAGTGTATATAGAAGATATTGTATTCCACTCAAAAGTTTGATACCATGATTTCACCAGAAATACATGTTTTGAGACCCTCTGATTCCAAAACAAAATTTAGGAAAAGTGTGTGTGTGTGTGTGTATGTGTGTGTGCATGCGTGCGTGTAGCTTAAAATCGAAAAATCGGTTAAATACCAAACTTGAATGCAACATGTAGATTTTAAAGAAAATCCCACATCCCCCAACTAGCCTTTACATGGAGCATTTTTTGAAAATTTTGATTTTCTCAAAAATGGCTCTAACAATTTTGATTAAAATTCCTTATGTTAAGGATATTTTTATGACAAACATATTGTATATCTTGAATATTCTGGGAGTAGTCTCTGAATTACAATAAGTGACCAATGTTCACATAGCATAATATATTTTGTTTTGCTGTTTGATACCAAGTGCCTTCTCTCCTGCATGATGGTTTTTTGTCACTTGTAAAGGAGTAACTAAGTCAGTAAATTGCCTTTCCTATGTAAAGTATCACATATATCAGAAGTTGAAATATTTTTGTTGCTTTTGATCTGGAACTCAGACACTGGTACTGGGCAACCTTTAGAATAAGTAAGGAAAATAGCTTCTTTATTATAAGACTGTGCTAATATGGCAACAGTTCTATTGGAACAGGCAAACCATGGAGCAGTCCGTATACCCCAGTAACCAGCCAAGGGCTGAGGGATGGAGAAAAGCACCCTTTTCCGCACTGAAACACATTGGTAACTCTTCCAACTCTGAAATAGACCAAATGTGGGAGAAGTAATGATTAAATGATATATGAAATAATATGCAGGAGTAAGAAATTTGGGAGATGAGAGAAACTACTCTAGTATTTGCATAATAACCTGGAGAAGCCTCCTAAAAAGAAAGAAAGAAAAAAAACATGGGTCAGAGTGGATGATCACAGGGGATTAACCCAAGATCCCCCAAATGTAAGTCACATCGCCACTTGCTCAGTAAAGCTCATTAAGAACCAATTGCACAATTATGGAAATAAACTGCTGCTCCATGTTTTTAAGCCACACAGTGCCAGATATCTATGAAGCACAGGAATCATACACGTATGACTCCTGATTCACTAAATCATTAAAACTTTGATTTTCCATTCACCCCAATTTCATAAAAGTGCCAAAGAGCAATGATCATTAATCGAAATGTGATTATGAAGTCATTCCTATTTTCAATTTTCTGCTTAAACTGGAGGTTAACTATGAAGGCATAATAATCAGCTCATCTCTATTTCATGTTACTATTTCTTTCTTGACACCCCCATTGGAACTTTGAAGACTCTCAGGAGGGAGATTAAGCAAGGCGGTCATTCCCCTGATGTTCCACATTCTACTGCATGCATATCTGGGAGATTTCATCCTATATTAGTAATAGCACTGTACAATATTACATTTATAATAGATAAAGGAGGGAATTCACCATAAAAATCTCCTAGATTATTGTACAGCACACTGTATAATAACAACAAATTTAAAACTAAATGGAAAAGATTTCTAATAGATAAAGTATATATATTTAAAATTTTAAACTCTTATCAGTAAATTATTAGTATGTGCTTTATTTTATACCTATTTTATATGAACTCTGTGTGAATTTGACAGTGTTCACTTCTGTTTTGATTCTGTAATGAACAAATAAATACACAAAATAAGAACTAAAGCTTTCCTGGCGACGTGTTAATTCAAAATCTTCTCGGGCTTCTAGCCAGGTAAAAACTTGGCTTGACACCAACGTTTCGAAGAAGTACATCTTCCTCGTCTTCAGGGTGAACTGATCAGTTGGTGTCAAGCCAAGTTTTTACCTGGCTAGAAGCCCGAGAAGATTTTGAATAAATAAATACACAACTATCAAATACAACTGTTCCCTCCAGTCCTATCTGTTGACTTTATACAAACTCCTTGCTCGCAAAATTATCCCAGTACACAATTAATTAAATCTCAACCTATTCACAGCAATTAATGAGTGCACATCATATCCAAGGCTCAAATAATTTTTATTAATGATGACAATGATGCTTAGAAGAAGGGGTATATGAGAGATTAATTGACTATATACCACAACATCAAAGATGTTATTAAACCTCAAGTGAGTATAGAAGCAAATTGTGTTTTTAAAGTTCCATAATGAAATATTGTATTTGATTGTATTGGATTATTTATTCATAAAAAATATTACTTTTGTATACATGGTTTCATCAAATTCTTATATTAATATAACATTTATAAAACAAAAAGTCTTATATAACTGCACATGTCCAGCAGCATATAATAAATAGAGCCCTAATTTTCTATTATAGCAAACTTTTAAATATTTACTAAACAGACTACAAAAATACATTAAAATTCAATACAGGATGTCCACAAAATAAGTAATTATTTTGTGATTGAGGTAACTTATGAATGTATTTTTGTTATAGGTTGATCAATGAGCAGTATGTTCCTGAATGTATCATCATCCTGAAATCTCAGTGTTTTAAGTGCTGAAATTCACCTTGAAGAAGCGTGCATATCATTTGCAAGTGTTCCACCAACTCTATGACGGAATTTGCAATTGACGTGAAGGACAATGCACAGATTAAGGACTCTGTATTTTGTCAATGTCAGCTGCACTTGTGAAAGGTTGACCTTGTCGAGACTTGTTAGCAACAGAGCCTATTCATTGAAACTTATTTAACAGTTTCCATATGGATTTAATCATTGCTCCATCCTTTTTAAATTTCCGTGAAACCGTTGTTGCAGCTCATGACACAGAACACCCTGTAGACACCATGTGACCATGGCATTACATTCAGGAATAGGTAACATACTGCTCAGTGATCATACTGTAACAACAACAAAATTGTAAGTTACCTCAATCACAAAATACTTATTTTGTGGACACCCTATATAATGTTAATTCTGTGATACAAAAAATGTTGCTACAAAAGTAATATAGTGCACTATTTTTAAGATCCTCTTTTTCATATAAAGAGAGTGAAATGTATCTATTTCAGGAAGCAGTAACAGTAATAAAAATAAGAGCTGAAGCTTACCTGACAACATACCAGGGTGGTCTGAAAAGTTCTCGGCCACACCCAAGTAGAGCACTGCACTACTTGTATGATTTTATTTCCTTACGTTGGTATACATGTTAATAGACCCTATGTAAAATTACAAGTCATTCCAGGCAATAGTTGACTGTAGGCAGTTGTTTGAAGCAGTGGATGTGCGCACTGCTTTGAAAATAGAGAAATTTAAGTATCATGCTGTGATAAAATTCTTCGTAAAAGAAGGTTTAACACCTACAGAACTTCATTTGTGGATTTTAAATGTGTATGGTGACTCTTCACCTTCAGGTTCCACTGTGAAGAAATGGGTGGCCGATTTTAAATGTGGCCATGAAAGCATCCAAGACGATCCACTCGAAGGACGTCCAAAAACTGTAACCACACCGGAAATCATTGAAAAATTGCATGACATGATTTTGGAAGATCAGTAAACAAAGGTGCATGAAATTGCTAATGCTCTTGGAATTTCAAAGGAATGTATTGGTCACACCCTGTATCAGGAATTAAACATGAAAAAGCTTTATGCAAGATGAGTGCCACATATCTTCACTGTGGATGACAAACACATTCGCACGACACTTTCTGAAAAGTGCTTGGCGCATTTTCAGAAGAACAGAAGTGAATTTTGTGCCAATATGTCACAATGGATGAAACATGAATTTACCACTACACACC
Source organism: Hymenopus coronatus (assembly GCA_030762935.1). Classification (NCBI taxonomy): domain Eukaryota; kingdom Metazoa; phylum Arthropoda; class Insecta; order Mantodea; family Hymenopodidae; genus Hymenopus; species Hymenopus coronatus. The sequence continues at coordinate 145,153,536 of CM060881.1, read as the reverse complement.
CAAATCAATCAGCAGTCGAGGCAGTGGACAGAAGCTGGTTCTTCAGCTCCAAAGAAGGCGAGGATGTTGCCATCGATGGGAAAGATCATGGAGTCCATGTTTTGGGATGCCAAAGGATTTTTGTAGATTGACTATCTCGAAAAAGATAAAACCATTACTGGAGAATACTACTCACAGCTTCTAATCAAACTGAATGCCAATATTCATGAAAACAGACTTGAGTCAAAAAAGAAAAAAAAATGTTTTCCATCAGGACAATGCACCTGCCCACAAAAGTGTTTTGGCAATGGGGAAATTGAGAGATCTGCACTATGAAGTGCTGGAACATCCACCTATTCCCCAGATTTGGCTCCCTTGGACTTCCATCTGTTTCCAAAACTAAAGAAATTCCTTACTGTTAGGTGCTTTTCGTCCAGTGAAGAAGCAATTACGGCTGTAAATGGGTACTTTGCAGAACTTCCAGAGGAACACTACAGAGAGGGGATAATGGCATTGGAATACCTCTGGACAAAATTTATTGACATTAGATTATGTTGAAAAATAAAACTAATTTGAAAGCATGAATTGTTGTTTTTCACTATCAGGCCGAGAACTTTTCAGACCATCCTCATAATATTTCTATTTTCTCAAGAACACAAGAAAATTTAGAGACAATAATAAAAGTGTTGAATTAGCACATATTATTATTGAAAGATAAACAATTAGAATTTATACTTTGTACCACTTCAGGAATAATTATTTAAATTGCATGTTGCTTTTAAAGTATACTTTCAAATGAGCAAGTGTAAAGGTTTGTTTGAGAGAGGAATCCTAATTCTTAAATGCCAATCTGAATGCATTAGGAAATTCAAAATGAAAAAAATTAGAAAATCTGTTATAGCACTATTGTGCCCTTGAGTGCTTCTTACTGACTATGATTAATAAATGGCTATCACACCCAATGCAAAAAGTAACAATACACTATCCTTTTGTCTAGCAAGTGAAGTGACTATCAGCATATCTCCATGTAAACTTACAGGAAGTAGAACGTAGAACATTTAGATGGTGTGAAGCTAGATTTTGGCTAAATTGTACTTTCAACCTAAACTTGGGAATAAAAATATTTAAATTAAAATTTTCTATTCATTTTATGTATAATTATTTAATAACCTAAGAAATATGCAATACTAGGAAAGGTGTATAAAAAAGGATGTATTCAATTCACACGACTTTCCCTACCTATTCTGTAATAAACTATTTTAACGCAAGCTAATTGTTCTATCTCCTTCATGCTAATTAAGATGAGGATTAGCGTAAATGGTTTCACTACTTAATTCTTAATAAGGGAATACACTAGGCTACAGCAAATAGTCAAAATTTTTAAAAGCTTTACCATGTGTATGAAATTTGATTCTCCTTGCATGGCCAGGAGTAAATGAATACAAAAGGAATGACAAATTCCTGTTTGACAAAAGTTTAAATATTTTAAAATTGGAACTACAAGTAAATGCTTGAAAAGAAAAGAAAACTTTATGCCATAAATTAGGTGTTTTAACAAAATCTTTGCGTAGTAAGATAAGATTTTTTGTTTATCTCTTATAGTTTACCAATTATGCAAAAACCCTCAACAATGAAGAAGTCTTCAGAGGCTATTCCCAGAAAGTTTAAATATGCATTTTATTTGTCATGTGAATATCTTTATTATACATATTTTAATCAAAATCGTTAGTCATTTTTTAGAAAATCAACATTTTCAAAACTTTAAAGCGTAGTTGGGGTGGGGGATTGGCTTGAAAAGCCTTGTGTTGTAAATTTAAATACTAAGTTTGGTAATTAACAGACTTCTTTTTTTAAGTATGCACACGCACACACACACACACACACACACACACACACACACACACACACACACACATCCATTTTTCTAAAAATGCCTTGCTTTTTATTTAGGGATCTTCAAAATGTAAGATTATTCTTTTATCTCTATCATGTTACTCAAGATAAACATAAGCAGAAAAATGGTTCCTAATGAGAATAAAGGAAATAAGGGAATACACTAAACTAAACCCACAATCAAATCTTTTAAAAGCTGTTGTTATGTAATTGACATTGAAATTTGGTTCTCTTACCATGGCCAGGAGTAAAATAAAAGACTGGCATGCACTATGAAGGAAATGCCCATACTTGATCTCTCTCCATGATGTGCTGAATAGAATTTCATGGAAGAACTGCTGCTTACAACATACTTCTCAACAAGGATTATATCAACAGGAATTATATAGTAGAAATTGTAAGCTAAGGTGAACTGCTAGGATTGCTGCTCATCCATTGACACTGCACCCTTAATGAAGAGGGACCTTGTCCAGAGCAGGAATATTTTTGTTGATGATGAACCTCTATCTTAACCTCAAGACTGGATATTTTCAGTCACTCCATGCTGATCACCATACTGTAGGAAGCAGTGGCAAACCCCACAATTTCACCCTGGCTAACATACCCTTAGCAAGTAATCATTTTCACTCATGGCCTAGAATAAAAAGATTAGATAGAACTCTCAGCCATTACCAATATTTATAAATAGTTACTGCTACTAATATTACAAACAGTTTGTGTTGAAATTGTATATAATATATAATTAAGTTATTACCAATATCGTTCTAAATTCTATAGCCATGTTTGAAATGTTATTTATTATTACAGTAATGGTGAACCAGTAGTACAGTTCTTTAAACAGATGAAAAATTAGAAACAGTATCAGGAGTTATAACACCAATTTTCCATCAAATACTAATTACAGTGAAACTTGCATTATCGAAATTGTTTTCATTCAAATCGTTATTCAGTTTAAACTTTTCCTTTGCTCTCTTTAATTTGCTATTTAAAAGTGCCCAAATATTATCTTTTATTTGAGTATAATACTACTTAATTCAAAGAAAAGTATCCAGAGTGATGCCAAGTTATAGAATGTGGCTGGAATGTGATAGGCAGGAGGAGACAAACAGTTGAGAAACTTCTAATTCTAAAATAAAATGCTATATAATAGCACTTTTTCTGCTTTCAAGATGACAGACAAGACGATGGGCTACTTCTCAGGGTGACTGTACTGTGTGCACTACTTACAGGAATGTCTCTGACAGGAATTTGCAGAATCAGCAACCACAATGATTGAAGAGCTTGAGTATAACTCAGATAGCAATATATCAATAAGATGTTAGAAAATAAACATTTTTGTGCCTGCAACACTCTATACATAATGTACTCATAATAAACCCATGTTAGAATGCTTATGACATCATAAGACCTATCATTTTGTATTATTAATACTACATTCTGTACCATATTTCTTCATACAGTATGCTATATATATATATAAAATTAAAGTCATCTCTAAAAGTTCAATTCTTTCGCAATTTGAATTTTTTCTTCAGCCCTTCATATTTGAACTGTACAAACTTCATTGCACTATGAGACTGCTTCTGTGATCTGGTGGGTATCATACTAGCCTCCAAATTTAAGTCCCTGGTTCAATTCCAGGCTGGAGACGGAATTTTTGTGACTAGGATTATTCCCTATCCTACCAAGAGCCATGAATGTGAATGTCAATTTAATGTTTATAAAACAAAATCAAAATTATGAGGGGTGTTCAATAAATCCTTAGAAAATCCAAGAAATTACACTTGTAGCATTGAAAAAAGTTTGTATCTAATAACCGTAATATCTTAATAGATGGCAATTAAAGTTTCAGCTATATCCACCATATGGTTTCCTTGCCATAGGCAATTGAATCAACAACCTGTGCTTATTTAGAAAGATGGAAAAAAAAAAAAAAAACAGTTTTGTATGATGATTAAACGCTTCTATTTAAAAGGTTTAACACCGAAAGAGATAAAAGCTGAGTTGGATGAAGTTCATGGCACATTTGCTCCTGTATTTGCAACAATTTACAATTGGATAAATGAATTTAAACATGGCCATACATCCACAAATCATGAACATCGTTTCAGATATCCAGTAAAAGTGACTTCTTCCGAAATGATTAACAAAATCCAGGATATGGTTTTGAGTGATCAATAAATCAAAGTTTGCAAAATATGTAGTAGAGGCCACAGGCATATCACAAGGTACAATGTTTTCAATTTTGCACCAAAAATAAGGTCTGACAAAGGCCTTGGCAAATGGGTGTCATGTTTGCTCTCAATCGAGAATAAATGCAATCATGTGATTAATTCGGAAGCTGGTTTGGCACTTTTCTGTTGCAATCCTAATGAGTTACTGCATTGATACATAACTGTGGATGAAACAGGGATGTACTAATATACTCCAGAGACAAAAATACAGTCAAAATAGTGGGTTTCTATAGGCAAACCAGCTCCAAAGAGGACAAAAGGTGGTGAAATCCACAGAGAAGGTGATAGCCCCGATTTTTGGGATGCACATGAAGCCATCTACATTGATTACCTGCAGAAAGGAAGAACGATAAATGGAGAGTATTATGCATTGTTATTGTATTGGTTGAAAGGAGAAATCAAGAAAAAAAAAGCCCTCATCTGGCAAAGGAAAAGATTCTCTTCCATCAAGACAATGCAAGGGTACACACCTGCCCAGTTTTGATGGTGAAAATTGTAGAATTAAGATTTCAATTACTACAACATCCACTATATTCACCAGATTTGGCCCCCAGTGACTTTTTTTGAAAAGGTGGCTCATGGAAAATTATTCAAATGTAATGAAGAGGTTCTCATCCAAACAGAGATCTGTTTTGAGAACCTTACGAAATCCTACTTTTTGAAAGGCTTAAAACAATTGGAGAAATGCTGGGAAAATTGTACTGAGCTAAAAGGAGATTATGCTGAAAAATAAAAAAAAATTATCAAAAATAATTTGATTTTTATCTTGTTCTAAGCACTTATTGAATGCCTCTCATCATATCAAAACAAAGATTACCACAACTTTTAAAATGTAAACATCACTGCTGATTATTCCAAAGGTAAAAATTTGATGTATTACATTCACTTTATGTTCCCTAATCATTCTGCATCAACCTATTCCTAAAAAAAGCTTATTCTATCTAGTTCTGGCTAATCTAGATAAATATAACCAGAAATTCTATCTAGTTCTGGCTAACCTAGATAAATATTACCAGAAATGCTTTTATTGCAAATTTTCTTATAGGTGAAAGGGGAATAAGGGAATACACTAGGCTTAAATCTTAAGAGCTGTCTGCTTTGCATTTGTATAGAAATTCAGTTCTGTTTGCCTGACCAAGATGAAAAAAATGATGATTTCTCATTTGAGAAAAATATAGTATTGAGCAATTTAAAAACCAAAAATAAGGAAAAGCTCAGAAATTGTTAAGTCCACAAAACAATTATTTGATATATATTCAGTATTTTAATAAGGCTACACTTTTTACTCTCTCTACATGTACTATGTACATACTTAGTGTATAGAGAAGTTATTGTAACGCATCCAAAAATTTGATGCTGAGATTTTTTCAGAAATATATATATTGGGACTGCCTGAATCCAAAAAAAACATCATTAGAAAAAATGTCCATATGTGTGCGTGCCTATGTGCATGCGTGTGTGGGTGTGTGCGCAGCATAGCTCAAAAACAAAAAGTCTGTTAAATACCAAACTTGATATTTAAGTTGAGCATCCTCCAAGGGTGCTACACAAATATTTTCAAGAGAATCTCCTTACTCCAAACTACCCATTACTTGCAAAAAGTTTTGAAAATTTTGTTTTTCTCAAAAATGGTTCTAACAATTTTAATTATAATACTGTATATTAAAGTTATTCACAATACAAATAAAATGTATATTTTGAATTTTCTGGGAGTAGCCTTTGAAGTGCACTTTATTCTGTTGATGTTTGCAGAATTTTACATAATGATTAAACCATAAGAGAGATAAAAATGTACTATACAAAAAATGTACATCTCGTAAAAACACACAATTTATGTAATGTGCATTTTTGTTGTAGAGTTGGCTATTTTCAAGATATTCCTTGTTAGTGGTTTCAATTTTAAAACATTTATTCTTTTCTTAGACAGGAAGTGTCCGTTTTCCTTTTGTTTCATTCCTGAGCAAACAAAGAAGGCAATATCAATGTCAATTGCATAATGATAGCTTTTAAAACATTTAGTACAGGGAATTCTTTTAGTTCCCTTCTACTTATAAGGAACTAAGTAATAAGAACATTCTACTAATGTTTATCTAATTTAGCATGGTGTAGAAAGAAGAGTAATGATCTTTTGTTAGAAGTCTGTTTATAGAATAGTTAGAGAAAGTCATGTGAGTTTAATGCATCAGATTTTTTTGGTAGCATTTTGTCTATCTCTTATGGTTCAGAGGCTATTCCCAGAAAATTCAAGAAATAAATTGTATTTCTTATGTAAATACCTGAGAAGAGTGGAGGAAGAGGATAAAGGCTTGAACTCTGGATACAGGAAGATCTCTTTTTGCATTGTAAACCTGTTTATAAATAAATTTAAATACCTTTAATATATAGCATTTTAATTAAAATCAACAGAGCCATCTTTGAGAAAATTGAAATTTTAAAAAATTCTTACATCTAAAGGTTATTTTGGAGTTGCATAACTTCCCATGCAACCATGGCAACAATGTTACAAAGTCAAAGCGGTTCTTCTGAAGCCTTCAGCTCCATACTCTTTAAATTTTACTTTCAAATCACAAAGGGTGATGCAATCAAACAATAGTAGTGATCATACTGTATTGTTGTTGCCTAGAGACGCACTCAAAAAACAGATATGAGTAAGTATGTACACTTAAACCAGTTTTATGGAACAAAAGTCTTAGCTCCTACTGCACAACTCTGCCCATGCAGAACAATTACTTTTATTGTCCTTTTTCTATAAATTCAAGACGCATCATGAGAACCATGTTTTAGTGAGTTTTTTGGTAATTGCTTATTAAACTTGCTCTTTATAATAAACAAGTTGGATTATCCATAATTTCAATTAACTGCCTTGGGGTTCTACTGTATGTAAATTAATTTGTTGCATGTAACTGATAGGAAACTACCAAGCAGTATGGTGAACTTTCTTGGGCCTGAACCTGGTTGGATCTAGTAGTCTAGCCCAAGGCTTAAATTCAGGTTTTTTCTGAGTTCTTATGATGAATATAATAACTGGAACACTTAAAAACCCTGATCTCACTTGTACATTCATTTCATCATCCGATAGGTATGGCTAAGGTGCTTGAAGACCTTAACTGCTTAGTGCCTGGTGTAGTGTGTTTAACACAAAGGTGTTTTGTTAAGGTTTTAACTTTTTTTAACGGCTTTCTGTTTTAATTTATAATAATACTAACCTTCAACAATAAAATATAAGCACTTACATCTGCTTAGGTTGTAAAAATATTAAATTTTTGCAGTAAAAGTTGCAGATTTTTTTTTAAACAGACAGTAAAATCCATATAACTGCAATCAAATGTAACCCTGCCATTATCTTAGCGTGCCATCATGCCAATTATTTTACTTGAGCCCTCCCCTTCCTTTATCATAGGCACATTTGACTTTGACTGCAGTTGCCGAATTTGAACTTGCAATGTTTGGTATTGAATGGATGGCCAGTCCATTACCTCTTGCCTTAAACGCTCACATCTATTCAAACCACTTCTGTGTTGATGCCTGTGCAAGAAATATGAAGACCAGTTTATGAATTAGAGGAAGAGTGGCATATGTGTCAAAATAATTCTGGCATTAAGTATTTAAATAGATGATTGGGACATATATTTTTCACCACTTACTACAAATTATAATAAACAAAAGAAATAACCATTTGGTAATTAATTGTTCTTCATACATCCTGCTGTTGTAAAGTTGTAATGGTAGAATCCAACCGAAAAATTCAATACTAGAGCCAGATGAACCAGAGATCTACGGCTTATCATGACACCAACTGAGCTATTGTTGGCAACATGTAAATTGTACATTAAATTCTCAACTGTTCTCATTAATTCTCATTAATCCCCATAAACCATGAGGTGCCTTAAAATGCATCTTGAAATAATATGAGTCGATGCAATTTACATCAGGTAAGTAGATACTTGAAGACCCAGGCTTCATAGATAACCAATAGTCACTAGGTTAATCATTGAGTTTTAAATGTTCTTAAATTTGAAGACTGAAAAATTCAAATAACTATTTGTACAAACTTTTTACTTGTAATAAGGCATTGTGAGAAGAAAAGTGTTGCACTCAAAGAAACATTATTACTTATATTGCATCCATTGATTTCAACATATTCCAAATGCACTGATTCACAGCAATCTTCCTGCATTGTTAAAAACATTGTTTGAAATTTCCTCTTATTATAATTAATTTGAGATTAAAATTTATATGTAAATAACCAAATTTCATAACACTGATGCAGAGCAACTATTTGTTCATTTGAATGTATGCCTATAAAACTTCATAAATTTGCAAATACTAATCCTATGATAAATGGAATTGCCTATTTCATTATTGTGAGGACAGGGTACCATGAAAAAGGGTAATATCTAAATGATAAATCTAGTGACCGTACTTAAGGATCTGAAAAACTGTTAAACCTAAGTGTAAATTTTGATAAATCAAGGAAGGAATGCTTTGTGTGAACATAAGATTCAGACTCTTTCAACACAACAAGATTTCGATCTTTATTTTTCATTACATCTTAACAGAATAAACTTTCAACAATATAAAAAAATACACTTATGACTATGAAGTAATAAATATAAGTTAAATCTAAGAAAATACAGTTAAAATTAAAATACAACATGAGTCTGTGGATGTTCGTAAGCATGGTGACATATGACAGGCTCAATATGTAATACTGCAGGCGGTTCAATCACCATCATCTTTCGGAATATTCTCTTAGAAGGATTCATTAACACTCCCAATTGAGTCACTGCATCCACTGATGGTAGAATGGCATGTGGATTCTTATGCATGTATTTGCTTTTCCTCAAGTTATTTATTGAAATCCCACCATTGAGAAGACCTAAATCCAATGAACCTGGCAAAATAAAAAGTAAACAAATATAACAAATTATTCTTATATACCCATTACCAATGCTCTGGTATCTGAATACATTATGCTATTAACATAAAAAGTGTTTTTCTGTTCACTTTACCTCAAAATAAATGCTTACATAGTTGCAATTTCAAAATAACAAAATAAGAACTTGGTAACCTGCAAGATGTGAAAACAAAAGCAGCATTGAGCTATTTTTACCAGAAATGGACTGAGACAAGGTCACCCCATATCAAATCAATCAGGAAACTGAATCATAGTGTTTTAGATTCACTCACTTTTTGTAATTTCATTAGTATTTATAGAGTGCATAGCAAATCCAGATTTTTGGAGCAACAGCTTTTTTTCTACACATTTTTGAAATTGGTAAATCATGCCAAAACTTCCCACAGTTGTCATAAATCACAAATTCTGTATCAAAGAGAGCTGAAGATTTTACTTTATTTTTGTTTACATATAGATTGTATTCCAACCAAAATTTTGTAATGGAGATTTTACTGGAAATATACATTTTGTAGTTCTCCAAATTAAAAAAAAATCCTTTTTAACTTTGGTGGAAATGGAGTTTTATTTATGGAGTTCTCTAACTACTATGGTTCTCAGCTTCCCATTCGGGCATGAAATACTGCTTACTTTTGCTCAGAGACCTCTTTATTAGGCTTGAGGTTCTTTTACATACCATAGATCTTCAACACAGAACCAAAGACTTTACTTCCCTTCTGAAAGAAGCCATGCTAAGGATTTTTACACCTGAAGAACATCCATTGCCTTCTGCCAGGTTTGAACCTGTGACCTTGGGTACAAGATTAGTCTTGGTGGAGTGTGTGTGTGTCTGTATCTCTGAATAGCATATCATGTGGTTAAATATGAAGCTTGGTACTTTAGTGCAGCATCTTCCAAGGATGCAAAAGCCACAATATTCAAGAAAATTTGTCCACTCCATACTACCCTTTACATAGAATGTTAGTAAGACAAGTTTTTTTGGTATTTGGATACAGAATAATTTAAATTGGGATAAACACACAATACACTAACAAATAAGCTTAGCATTGTGTGTTAAACATTTTTAATATTAGTGATTGCATAAATATTGAAACAGTGAGAAATGTTTATTTTGCTAATGCCCATTCAATCATGCGATATGAAATTGTTTTACCGCAATATAAAATCTTGTTTAAAGTTAAAAAGACTGCTAAGAGAAACATTTAGGATAACATTTAGACCCATTTTTAAAACCTTTCACATCCTATCTCTTGCAAGTCCTTTAAAAAATTAATCCTTTTTACAATTTGTGGACAAAGAAATTTATAACAATGATACTAGAAATCAGTTATACATGTAATGAGAACCAATATAAAATTATTGGAAAATGAAACAATTTATGCAGGTACCAAATTATATAACAAACTTCTGGTCAATTTGAATAGAAACATTTTCTATCTTTAAATTAGCTTTACTGGTGCATTTGTTTGATCACTATTACTGCTCAAAGAAGAAATTTCTTCAACAACGAATTTACATCCTAAATAATTGGATATAATTTAGGCAACAATTTTTATTTATAATGTAAAAATGCATCTGTATATACCATATGTTTATTGCAAATATTATGTTTGTTTGACATGTCCACATTACCAGTGTGCAATATTATTTATAGTATCAATAAATAACTGGAAAATGATCATTAGATTTTTATTTTCTCAAAATTAGTTACAATGATTTTGATTATAATACCACATAATTAAGATATTTTTAAGAAAAATAAAAAGTATTGGGAATATCCTGTGAAATCCTGTTCAATCAAATGACTTTTGTGTAACTGGCAAACCTTAACAGAACAGACAAGATCTTACTATGCTAAATGTAGATCTCATTAAAGCACAAAATTTAGGTAACATAAAATCTTTTGTGGTGTTAACAATCTCTAAGATATTCTTGGGTATTCGTTTGAATTTTCAAATACTTACACTTTTTTTAAGCAGTAAGTCATTTATCATTTTTTCTCCACATTGCAAAGGGCAGCATTTGAAAACTATCATCTAGCAATCTTGCTTTTTAAAATTCAGATTATTCCTTTAGCCTATTGTATCCTTCTTATATCTACAATACAATGCATAAATGTACATATATTGAAAGTATATTTCTATTAACAAGAGGTAGATAGAAAAATAAACTTTTGTAAGAATAGTTTGTGGAAGAGTAATCAGAGAAAGTCATATGAATCCAAAAATCAGATATTTTAAAATGAAAGTCACTATTAACTTTTTTTCCTGCTCATATTAGAAGCATAGAATTTCAAAGACCACTCAGAGCCATCCGGTTTCTAAAAATCTGACCATCTTGGCCCATTGTATTCTTCTCATACCAACAAAGTAATATGTAACTGTGCAATGAAAGTGTATCTCATTTACAAGAAGTACATAGAAGAATAAGCTTTTTTAAGACTAATTTGTAGAAAAGCGAGTGGAGAAACCCATATAAATGTAACACAGCAGAATTTGCTTCTCCTTTCTTTTAAAAAATTGTGCATCAAAATAAAATACCTAATGACCATGAGTCCAAATGATCATGTTGAAATGAGCATGTGTGCTGAACTTAAGAATAGAATGGAGTATTCTGCTACAAATACCTTATGTTGTGTGAGTGCATTGCCACCATTGCTAACTTCATATACCCAAGGTCGCAGGTTCAATCCCGGCGGAGGATGATGGATTTTTTCGGGCATAAAAATACTTAGCATGGCTTCCTTTGGAAGGAAAGTAAAGCTGTTGGTCCCGTGTTGTAGATTTATGGCACGTAAAAGCCCTCAAGCCTGATAGAGAGGCCTCTGAGCTAAATTAATTGGTCTTTCATGCCCAGCATAGAATGGGACGCTGAGAACCACAGCAGTTAAAACGCCATTTCCATTTGCCACCAATTTTATTTTTCTGAACAGGTTTTTGCATCAAAGTTTAATGTCTAACCTCATATTTACATTAATTTGTGCACAAGAAAGAAGCAGTTAATCAATTATCAGAAATAAATCTCCAAGAAAATGCAAACTAGGTTACTAAGCTCTGAATCTGAAGATTTTACTAATTCAGTTATTGATTTTATAAACTGGAAAAATTTCAATTTTCAAACCAAGAGTTTAATTTATACCTAATGTTATAATGAGCATTTGCAATTTTTGAAGGTGACAACAGATTTGAAGAACCTTATGAGGATCTTGATATATCATCTTTATTTTGTATAAAAAAAATAGAATTAATCCCTAAATGAGCCAGATTTCATGACTGTGTAGATAAAAAAGACTGATGTGTTCCATTCACATGACTTTCTCTACATCTCTGCAACAAATTATTGTTAAAAAGTTTATGCTAACATTTACTTATGCTAATCAAGAAAAAATTAGCAGAAGTAGTCTTATTCCTTGCTCCCTTGTAAGTAGAAGCGAAATAAGGGAGTACCGTAGGTTAGTGATATTCAAGAGTGGTTGCTATGTGACTGAAGAGGTTAGAAGTCTGTTGGGGAGCCAATGGCATGAAACCTCAGAACGGAGAACCTTTCACAAGGGGTCGACCCATTAACATATGATTGACTGGAAAGGTGATGATGGAGCAATTGGTGAAATGAGCAGCAGGGGAAACCATAGGACCCAGAGAAAACCTGCCCAAATGTTGCTTTGTCCACCACGAATCCCAGTTGTGGGCTCTTGGGATCGAACCCAAGCCACCTAGATGGGAAGCGAGTGGTCTAACCACTCACCCACAGTGCCACCCTTAAAATACTTATACTTTTCTCAAATATAAGTCATCCATGTTTCTTTTGCTTTACTCTTGGCCATGCAAAGAGAAAGGAATTACAATTACAATTGCATAGTGACAGCTTTTAAAACATTTGACTATTGCTTTAGCCTAGTGTATTACCTTAGTTCACTTTTGCTTCTAACGAAATAAGTAATTAGGCCATTCTGCTAATGTTTGCATTGATTAGTATAAAGTAGATAAAAGAATGTTTGTAAGAAATGTGTTAGCAGAATAGTAAGAGAGAGTCATGTGAATAGAGCATAATAGAATTTGTATTGAAAATAAGGTATTTAAACAGCTCACTGTTGCTTTAGAGCTTACATACTTCCACTGAATAGCAAAAACAAATTTTGTATAATTAAGAACATAAGCAAATACATATGCAATTACAAGGCATTAAAAATGTATGCACTTGAAATGGAGAAGAGATATCAATAGCAGAAGCATATAACACATACTACCAAAATGAATGCATCATGTTTTACTTAAACAAACCTGAAGAGTATTATCCATTAATGCCTTCTCATCTATTAATGCCAATACATTGTTTACTTCAATTCTAGTTTTGGGTAGTGTTATATATGCGATAAAAGGATTTGTATTCTACAAAAAGTAGCTAGCTACCAATCTGAATTCTTTACTGTATTATCTCACTATAGATGCTTCATAAAATTCTAGCTCTTACTGAATATAGGTAGCATGCGTTCCATTTATAGCCAGGCTATGGATTGCATTTATGCATATTTGCTTTTATTGAAATGAAGGATTTTATAAAATGACCAAGTATTGAACAATTTAATCCATTAATAACAGATATCTTAGAAATGATTTACAGTTCAATAAACCTTATTTAAAATAGATCATGTTTCATTTTGTGCCGTATGTTTTCATCTATCACTTAACATTTACCAGTAATACAAGATTATACATAATTCTTTAAAATGAAGATGAGGTCATCGGATTTTCCTAGAAAATGTCTATTTTTCATGTATATATCTTAAATACACAGTATTTTATTCATTATTATTAGAGTCAACTTTGAGTAAATGGAGTACTTCAAAAAATGTTCAATGTAGAGTAGCTTGCAGTGGGGGAATCTGCTTTAAAATCTTAGTGTTACATCCATGGAAGATACTGAACTTAAAACTTCTGTCTCTGAGTTATTTTGTTCACACACACACACACACACACACACACACACACACACACACACACACAAACACACACACACACACACATACACACATGTCTTTTTCTAAGAACACAAGACACTTTTTTGGACTCAGGGCATTTCAAAAACTTGCATTTCTGATGAAATCTTAATTTTTGGCTGGAATGAAATACTATTACTTATTATATGTAGTAGAGAAAGTCATAAGTACCTATATAATGGAAATGAATTAGATAATATCTAATTATGTTAAATATAATTTTTGTTATAATATATTGTGATAAAAAATTGGATACACAGTAAAATTAAAACTACAGAGTGAAAATGAATTGAGAAAATTTTAATGCAACACATTCTTCTCTCTCTACTCTCTCTCTTTCTCTCTCTGCTGTGAGAAAGTATGCTCATTTGGTATATGAGATAATTACTAAATTTCTAACAGTTTAATTACTAAGCATGATATTTTAGTGGTTTGCATATTAGGTTGTTTTAAATGTATGTTTTATAAATATATTACTTTCTCTAGCACCCATGTACAATGTATATAATAGATAGGGAAAGTATTGTATTCCACCCAAAAATTCAATATGGAGATTTCACCAGAAATTCATGTTTTAGGGTCCTCTGAATCAAAAAAAGACAGTTTTAGAAAAAGGCCAGTGTATGTGTGTGTGTGTGTGCTTGGGTGTGTGCGTGCTTGTGTGCGTGCGTGTAGAATAACTCAAAAACTAAAAGTCAATTAAGTACCAAACTTGCTATTTAACTTCAACATCTTCCAAGGATGCAACACAAAGATTTTTAGTAAATCCCCCCACCCCCAACTACCCTTTAATTTTGAAAATTTTGATTTTCTCCAAAATGGCTCTAGTGAGTTTGATTAAAATACCATATGTTTAATATATTTTTATGACAAACAAAAGTATCTTGAATTTTCTGGGAATAGCCTCTGAAGACCCTTCATTATGGTGGACTTTATTATAACTTTTGTATAACTGAATCCCATAAGAGATAGATAAAAACTTACTACACAAAAAATGTAGATCTTGTTAAAACACACAATTTATGTCATAAACATTTTTGTTTTATTTGTAGAGTTAACCATTTCTGAGATATTCCTTATTATTGGTTTTAGCTTTAAGGTTTTTAAACTTTTCTCAAATGGGAAGATATCTATTTTCGTCTCTCTTTTGTTTACTCCTGGTAAACAAAGAGAACTAAATTTCAAATCACTGCATAGTTATCAGCTTTTAAAAGATTTGATTATTGCTTTGCCTGTTGTACTCAATTATTTTTCCTTACTTACGTAGAAGTAAACCATAAGACTACTTCTGCTAAGCTCTTAGTATGATGTAGATAAAAAAATAATCTTGTAAGAAAAGTTTGTTTGTGGAACAGCTAGAGAAAGTCATATGAATGGAACACATCAGATTTTTATTATTTTATTTATTCTAATGCATTAGATTTAAAGATATTATACTTATAAATAATAGTGTCAATGATTCAGTCTTGAAACTTTGCTAACACTGATAATGCATTAAATAAGCTTATGTCACATTGGCAAATCACCACCTTATGTGTCGTAACCTGTCCCTCATGGTATGAAGGTGGCTGCTTAAAGAATTATTAATTGTAATGGAGTTCAAGTGTGGTAAGTGTCTCTTAAGATTTATAAAATTGTAACCTACTAATTTAACAGAGGAAAGTATTCAAAATATTCAACCTTCAATAATTTTAGAAATTTAATTATGAAAGTATTTCTGCAGGTTCTCAATTATTCTCCAATTGAAACTTCAGCGCATTCAGTACTATGCTGCTGTGCTTGTGAATGTTGAAGGTCTTGTTTTCATGCAGTTATGCAAAAATTAAAATTAAGCAGCAAAGTCCACAAGACATAAGAGTAACTTTTCAGTACCTATTCAAAATAATTGTTGCTAAGCCCCAATATAAGGTTTGCTGATAAGTTTTAGTTTCTGCTTTGGACATATACAAGTAATATCTCTCTTATTTTATTCAGTAATTTTGAGACACCATAATCTTAGATGATGTCAGCTGTAATGGTGATCTTTGATATTTTTACAGTGCTTATTCTGATGCCTTCTACTTGTAAAGTCATGAAAATTTAGTTTGCAATAAATTTTATTTCAAGTTAAAGCACAGAAGCTGTTACAGTTTATATAGATGCCTATTTATTATCATAGGCTGTTTTGTGGTAATTCCTATTGCTTCTGTAACACTAAAGTTATACTTTATATTTTCTTTATCAATCAACAGGTGCAAGTAAGCAGTCAGAGGGAAATTAATTGTTTAGCAATGCACTATTGTGCTGCTATGAGCAGAATTACTTGAGCAAGAGACCATTTCACATCTATGAAATTGTGAATGGGAGTTTGGGGCTTAACCTAAATAAGTTTATTATTCAAAGGAATTGAAGGAAACTATCAGAGCTGTGAGTCAAGTAAACTGATGTAGTTTACTATTTGTATTGTTTGTGGAAGTGATATGAATAAGAAAAGAATTTGAAAATGAGAAATGGCAGTCAATAAAGATTTAAATGAGGATCAGTTTTCAAGAGAAGAAATGTATCTTTCCTTTTTAAAAGTAGTTTTCAGTATTTAAAAAAAAAAACATAGAAAAACCAAGATTGGATACGCATGTAAATTAGTAACTGTACAAGGATCAATTTATGGTAACAGACAACTTTTTAAAATGTTTTAAAGTGCTGGCTAATAATGAGGAATTTTGTGTTTGTGAATTTTAGACACCTTCTGTTTGGCATATTATCCAAGAAAGCAAATAGTATGTATATAGTTGATATATTAGCACAGTGGTGAAATTCTCTAAAGCCTTACACAGTAAAACCTGTCTTCTGTGGAATTGAACACAACTCTCAAATGTTTCTGTTATGGACAGGTCTCCATTTAACGAAGATATAACAAAATTAAGCCATGATCATACATAGACATAGTGGGATAAAAAATATACGTACCTTATTTACTTGTATATTTATGTATTTATGCTATACTTAATACACACCAAAACTTTTAATGGACAAAAAATAGCTGTTCACCAAATTGTTTACTTTTTTCAGTAGTCAAAAATATCTGGTGTCATTTGTGGAAACACTCCAGCCATCCATTAGTTGCTTTGAAATCAGTCTTGCCCAGTTTTTCAGCTTCCTTTTTAGTGCATTCTTAACATAGGTCCTGATATGTGGTGATTTTTTGCCTTGACACTAACAAACTACTCCCACACTATTTCATTGGTGTCCTGGTTTTCAGTTTTCTTAAGCAGTCTCTCCATTTTTTTATAGTGCATTCATTTTTCTATCGCTTCAAAATTTCTGATTTCTTCTTTAGAATTTCGTAAACTTGAGTTTTGTCTACATTGAACATCTTCATGATCTGCTAGACACTCAGTTTATCACGTTCACTAGCATAAATCACTTTTACTCTCATGTTAAGATTTTGCACAACCCTTGGTTTCAAAGTGATGGTGACTACTGCCAAACTAAATCATCATTAATGTAAGTTTAGAGGTGAACTTTAAAGTGATGTTTGACAGGCTATTATAATGCAAATTATACAGGGCATAGACAATAATAAAAAAGACAATTAGCTGAGCTTATCTTAACATCAGTGGTTAACTAAACTATGCTTTGAAGGATGACTATGGCAGGATTATTCATTAGCGTACCACCCTCATAGACCTCTCAAGTAGCAGTAAAATGGTTTCGTCATAAACATCACATCTGCAGAGCACACAATAGCTTCCTTCGGAAGGGAAGTAAAGTCATTGGTCCCATGGCGTAGCTTTCCGGCACATAAAAGAACCTCAAGCCTGATAAAAAAGGCTCTGAACAAAATTAAGTGGTCTTTCACACCCAGTATAGAATGGGACGCTGAGAACCACAACAGTTAAAGAGTGCCCATAAATAAAACTCCATTTCCATTTCCACAATGCAGACTTTCACAGGGTGCCTGAAAATTTTCTAAATGCTACATACTGGAACTGGAAATTTTCTGTTAAAATGCATAGTTTGATTTCTGTTGTCCACGTTAATTTCCATTTAATAAAGGAAATTTAGCATCTTTCTCACCCATAAATTCATGGTGCCATGAAATATTTCCATTTATGGCTGATTTCCATTTAATAAGGGATCGGTTAAACTCAAGTTTCACCATATTATGGTTTATATCAAAGTATTTATGCACAAATAAAACCAAATGGGATATTCTGCATATAAATGCATGTAAATTTCAAAATTAATTGTAATGAGAGAAGTACTTACCATGTGATATATCACCATTGTGGTATGGAGAATGGTCAAAAATGTGAGATGAATCGTGACAACCAATTGGTGAACTGAATAAATGTTCTTCTAGTGGTTGATATTCCATTTTACCAATTGAAGTTGCTTTCAGAGAATTAAGTATCTTCCTGGGGTTGATATCCTTGTGCACTCTATTAGGGTTGGAGTAAAACTTTGTAGAAGGTGAAGAGTGATGGATATATTTGCTGGAAGGATAAATCAAAGATTGCCATGAGTGAGCAACTGTTGTATCAGGAAGCCTAGAACTGAACAAAAATGGCAGGAGTGGCTTTTCCTGGGGTAAATCTGTGTGGTATGTTGACCTGTGTTCAGGAAATGGTGCCTTATTGTCTAATGGAAACAGATTCATTTCAAGAATAATCTCACCAGTAACTCCATTCTCATTGGTTCTTAAAAAAGGAATAATTGATTTCTCATTTCGTACCGAATCATCATTCTTTGAAGACATGAAGAAGCCTTCGTTACTTGATTCTTTTAGAAAAGGTGATAATAAAAGTGGATTAGGTTCAACAGAAGGCATTTCTTTATGAGGCTTGTTTTCAGTGACTTCTTTTTGGGTCTCTGGTACTGTGAGAGAAAATAGCTCTACTTCTTCCATAGGATCAAATGTTAACTCTTCATCCAGAAGTGGAACAGAAACTTCAACTTCTTTTTCATCCTCTTGTTCTTGTTGTTGCTCTTCTTCTTCTTTAAATGGTCTGTCTTCAGTATCACTTTCTTCAATTATTGCATTTATTAGTAGGTGCATGTCATTCATGAATTCTTTTTTGGATATTTCTTCAGTTTTTTCAGTTTCATTGCCATTGCTACTATTATCAACTAATTTGCTTAAAGGAACAACTACTTCCTCAACAACATTTTTGTCCTCTTTGTTTGTGTACTTAGAATCTTCATTATCATGAATAGAATATGCAAAATAACTATGTGGTTTTGAGAATAAATCATAATTTTCATCTGGTATAATGTTGTCTAAGTCACTATCTGTCCATAAATAAGAGGCACTTTCTGCAACATATGCATCAACCTGAAACAATGTGAAACATATGTTAATGTGTTAATTAAGGTTTAGAGATATTTGATATAGATATTGCATTTCAGAGTTTTTTAATCATTTGCAGACACTCACTCACTCACTCGCTCTCAATATATGCTAAAATATTACAAATATTTCAGGTTTTAAAAGCAAGATACAGGAAGTATAACTATAAAATGCACGGATGCAAATATGTCAAAGCACCCACCCTGATAGAATGTAAGTTATGTCTACTTTACTTTGAATATCATACATTTAAATTTGAGAATCTCATTATATATACTACTGTGTCAAGAAAGTTCCGGGAATTTACCAATAAAACACAAAAAATGAATTAATCGTCCAATTTTATTTTATCGCCTTCAAAGTAGGCCCCTTCTGAAATTATACATTTATGCCAACAAATATTCCAATCATCAAAACATTTTTTGTACGTTCTTTTAGGAATCGATGTCAATTGTTGCCGCGAATTTTCCTTTATGTCTTCTATCGACTGAAAACGGGTGCCTCGAAGTGATAACCTAAGTTTTGGAAAGAGAAAGAAATCAGCAGGAGCCAGATCAAGTGAGCACGGTGGTTGTTCGGTGAAATTTGTTGAGTTTTTGGCCAGAAATTCGTTCACAATAATAGCCTTGTTAGCTGGGGCGTTATCGTGGCGCAGAATTTATGAGTTGTCGTTCCACAAATCTGGCCTTTTTCGCCGCATTTGTTCTCTCAAACGCCGCATAACGCTCAGATAATAGGTTTTATTTACCATCTGACCTTCTGGCAAGAACTCTTGAGTGCATGACACCGCGATAATCGTAAAAAAAAAAAAAAAAAACTGTCAGCATGACCTTCAGTTTTGATCGAGTTTGACATGCCCTTTTAGGTTTCGGTTCAGTTGGAAGACGCCATTCGGAAGCTTGTTGACTGGTTTGATTATCAAACTCGTAAACCCACGTCTCATCTCCAGTTACAATGCGTTTCATGAATGTGGGATCGAAACTGGCTCGTTCTAGCATGTCTTCAGCAATCCTTACGCGATTGAGTTTTTGTAGAAAATTCAAGTCTTTCGGAACTAACCGAGCTGCAACGCGTGTCATGCCCGAACAATCGATTCGCAAGACACAGAAAATTCTGCGGCAATCTCTCTCTCTTTTTTTTTTTTTTTTTTTTATTTTTTTAGCGATGTTCAATTCAGTTGAAACCGTTGATGGCCGACCAGAGCCAGGCAAATCATCCACCACATCTCGACCGCTTTTGAATGCACCTTACCACTCATATGCACGTGTTTTTGATAAAGTCGATTCACCGTAAGCCCTCTGTAACATTTTCAGCGATTAAGCACACGAAATAGCATTTCCAGTGCAAAATTTGAGACATTCTTTGTTCAATATTTGTATCCATCGTAAAATCGCAAATCTCCTTTGAGATGAACTAACAAAATGGCGTACTGTAAACAAACTAGATGACGATCAAACTCCTTATGGGTATAGAGGAAAGTTGTACCAACTTAGCGACAGCAATAATTTCGAATCCCCTTTTAAACAGGAGTTTTAAATGATCAATTCCCGGTACTTTCTTGACAGAATATATTTTGAGTGAGGGCTCTTATTTGAAGTTTTAAAACACATACAAATGTTACATATTTCTCTTATTGGTTTAAGTAGGATGTTCTTATTTTCTCTAATCTGTATATAGTAGGTAGACAAAGTATTGCATTTCGTCTAAAAATTGAATACAAATATTGCACCAGAAAAAACATATTTTGAGATCCCCTGTTTTAAAAAGTAATGATTAGAAAAAGATGTGTGTGAGTGTGTTTTTTTAATATCTGTAATAACTCAACAACAAACTCAACAACTCAACAACCACTGGTACATATGTTCAGTGTCTTCCAAAAATGCAATAAGAACATTTTCAAAACATCCCCCAACCTAGCTGTCCTTTGCAAGGAATATTATTTTAAAAATCTGATGTGTACCATTCACATGACTTTCTCCATATCCCTGCAACAAATAATTCTTAAAAAGCTTATAATTCTATTTACTTTATACTAATCAGATGCAGAAAAAGTCTTATTTCTCGCATCCTTGTAAGTAAAAGCGAAATAAGGGACAACCGTAGGTTAAAGTGATAGTCAAAAGCTGGTTGCTATGTCAATGAAGTTCCTTTGTTTATATGGATAGGAGTTGACAAGTTCCAGTATGAGAAAAGTATACGTTTTTCATAGCAGAAACCAAAAATAAGGAATGTCACAAAAACGACGAACTCCACGAAAAAAATGTATATAACATAAATTGTGTGTTTTAAAGTGATCTACATTTTTTGGGTAGTAAGTTTTTGTCCATCTCTTACGGTTTAGCAGCTATTCAAAATTTAGTAAATGTCATCCAGAATAAACTACTCTTCAGAGGCTATTCCCTGAAAATTCAAGATATACATTTCATTTGTCAGGTAAATATGTTTAATATCCGAAATTGTAATCAAAATCGTTAGTCATTTTTGAGAAAATCAAAATTTTCGAAAAAAGTTCCATTTAAAGGTTAGTTGGGGGTGGGGGGATTTTTCTCAAAATCTTCGTGTCGCATCCCTGGAAGATACTAAACTTAAATACCAAGTTTGGTATTTTACCGACTTTTCGTTTTTGAGTTATTGTGTTCACAGACACACGGACACACGGACACACACACACACACACACGGACCTTTTTGTGAAAATGCTTTATTTGGATATTGGGGACCCTAAAACATATATTTCCGGTGAAATCTCAGTATCGAATTTTTGGGTGGAGTGCAATACTTTCTCTATACACTACGTACATAGTGCGTATGGAGAAAGTAAAAATTGGTGAATCACCACATTATCTAGTTGTAGCCATTCACAGTTTGAGGTGTCTATTTAAGGAATCGTTGGAATTGGATACAGGCATGCTTAATATCCTTAGAAGATTTATAAAAAATGTAACTTACTAATTTAGTAGACGAAAGGAATGCAAAATATTCAAAAGGTAATATTCTAGAAATCTAATTCTGAAAATATTCCTGCAGATTTGCCATAATTCCATGGTTGAAACTTCAGGTTTCAGTTTATTGGCTCTAACGATTTTGATAAAATACCCATTATTAAAAATATTTTCATGACAAATAAAATGTATATATGAACTCTTCTTAATTTGCATGGAATTTCATATAATCTTGTGTAACTAGTATGAATTAAGTGATAGACAAAAACATACCACACAAAAAATGTAGTTCTCATTTATTCAAATTTATTTCAAATAACCATCTTTGTGGCATAAATCATTTCTGAGGTATCTTTTATTAAAGGTTTGAATCTTTTAATACTTTTGTCATTCTTTTAAAGTCTGTTGATTTGAAGTTGTGTCTGGAAGTTCCATGGAAAGAGCATGGAATTAAGGCCAGCATTCACTGTCCAGTTCTTAAACATTTGACTATCAATCACTGTTTGTAATATATTTAAAAGTGCATTACAACTATTTCTGCAAAAATTTATATTGATTAAAATGAACAATATAAAAATTAGCTTTCATAACATTATAATATTTAAAGCCAATGATAAACATTAAATGAGAGAAAGTTGAAAATGTAACACGTTAGATTTTTAAGAATATGAACCTAATATATTTCTTACGCTTCCTATATTACTACAAATTTCAAACTAATATAACTATATGTTATAGCAATATGTGTTTATAAAACAAATTAATAAACATGGCTTGATAAAATACTTTAATTAAATGTGCATCTCATTTATCTCACCTATCTCATTTTCTTTTCTGCTGTTTTACTTGGAAATTATTTAATAATTTCTAGTCTGAGGACTTGTACAAAGTATCTTGGTAAACGAATCTTTATCATAATCATCACCATCATCATAATAACCATCTTTATCTCATCCATCACTGTCTTGTTGTTGAAAGTGGTGGCAGAAGAGAAGGCAATTGAAATATTTCCTTTATACTCTCTTATCCTTCATTAACAATACTCTCGGAAACAAAGGAGAAGATTTTTATATATTCAAAAGTTACTCTTCTAGATGATCAAGGGTAATCAAATTATAAAGTATTAACATATTTTCAACCACAAGCAACATTTCCTGAATTCTTAGTTATGCTTCCTAAGTATTTTGCTTTACAAAATCACATTTTATGACATTACTAATTTACTCAAATGGCAGGAAAGATTTTGATTTAAATGACCACCAATGAAAACAAATAAATTGAGTCCTTGATTTTTCAGTGTATATGCAAATGAATCCAAAAGGTATATAGTTACTAAATGTATAATCAGTAGAAAATGCATTGAAAACAATACTAATATAGTTCTGTATCATAATATTATACTTTTAAGTATCCCTTTTAATTACTACAGTTCACTTAAGAGTGAATGAAGTGGATGAAATGATTTTTCAAATGAGCCTGGACTGATAGAGCTGAAAGTTTTATGAAATTTGTTTTAAGAGAAAACTCAAAAAAGCCTCATAGAGATTTGAACTGGATCCTGAAAGTTAGAAAGTAAGATCTATTACCTCTCCACCATTGGGCATGAAACTTTGCTTAATTTCACTCAGAGCGTTTTTTATTAGGCTTGAGATTTTTTTACAAGTCATAAATCTATGATACCAGTTCTACTTCCCTTCTAAAGGAAGCCATTCTAAGATTCTTACACCCAACAATACCCTACCACCAGGTTTGAATCTTGTCCATGGGAACCAGAATCTAGCATTCTATCCCTAAAAAAGGAGAACAATGAAGTAGAAGGAGTATTACATTCCACCCAAAAATTTCATACCAAGATTTCACCAGAAATTATTGTTATTGTTGCTGTTGTTCTGATGTGCATGATTTTTGATCACTCAATTTCTCTCTTCCCAGGCAATATAATTTGTGTAGACTGTTGTTCTAACTGGATGTCTTCAATTCTTTACAATTAATAAGGTAAAAACTGAAGCTTTCCTGGCGATGTATTAATTCAAAATCTTCTCGGGCTTCTAGCCAGGTAAAAACTTGGCTTGACACCAACGTTTCGAAGAAGTGCATCTTCCTCGTCTTCAGGGTGAACTGAACAGAACCTGGCTAGAAGCCCGAGAAGATTTTGAATTAATTAATAAGGTGTTCAGCATTTAAGATACTGACAGTATTGCACAGGTAACACAGATTATCTTCTTTAAATCCAAATCTACAAAGATGTTTTGCCAGACAATCATGTTCTGTTGCCAATCTAAAACGTCATACTTCCTTCCCTTTAGGAGCATGAAGGGTTTTTTGTACTATTTCTTTAATATCAGTATAAATTTTATCATTTACTTTTTCTTTAATTTGTTGTTAGTTATTCTGTATAATCATTCCAATCATGTTCAATTTTTCATTTATACAAACTTATTTTGTGGGTTTGGATCTTATTATTGCAAATTTTACCATGATATTTTTATATTTCTTATAAGGCAAGGTCAACATATGTTTTAACTGTCATCCTCACCTCCTGTGTAGCTACAATAATGCCTATTCACACAATTTTGGTCAACATTTATCATTATCACGTTCAACAGGAAATAAAAAGCAAGCTTCTTTTTTAGAGGAAATAAAATGTTAGGTTGCTTAGCATTGTTTCAATGAATTGCTTTTAATTTTAAGGCCTTAATTTTAAGGCCTTCGGTATATTAACATATCTTTTAGTTGTAACATTGCAAATTGCTATCGCTTCTTAAATTGCCTTTCCTTTGTATTCAGAAGAGCACATAAATACAGAGATCTCATCTTGAGATTTCCCTTTGAAAAAGCCTGATGTGCTACACTCATACAACTTACTCTACCTATCTGCAAAAAATTATTAAAACCTTAATCTTCTATCTACTTATCAAGATAAATATTAGCAAAAATTATTTTATTACAATATTTCCTTCTGTAAGTGAAATAAAGAAATGCAATAAGCTAAAGCAAAAGTCAAATCTTTTAAAAGCTGGTTGCTATGTAATGATATTTAAATTCCCTTATCTTTGCTGGAATAATGACTTCCCAAATAAAAATAAATCTAATGTGTTCCATTCACATAATGTCCTCTAGCTGTTTGGCAAACAAACCTTTTATTCAAAAGATTAATCTCTTTTCTACATCATGCTAATCAAGATAAATTAGTCTTGTTACTAGCTTCCTTGTAAGTAGAAGGGAAATAAGAAAATGTACAGGCTAAAGCAATAGTCTCACGCTTTAAAAGCTGGTCACTATGAGAAACAATTGAAATTCCAATCTCTTTGCTTGCCTGGAGTAAACAAACAAGAAATGAGAAGAATCCCATTTGAGAAAAGTATAAGTGGCTTAAAATTGAAACCAATAGTCTGAAATACCTCGAAAATGGTTAACTCTCAAAAAATGTATATGACATAAATTGTGTGTTATAATGAGATCTACATCTCTGAAGAGATCTTCAGAGGCTTTTCCAGAAAATTCTAGATATGCATTTTGTATGTCTAAAAAATATCTTAAACATAAGGTATTTTAATCAAAATCATTAGAGCAATTTTTGAGAAAATCAAAATTTTTGAAAAATGTTCAGGGTGGGGGAATTTTCTTGAAAATCTTTGTGCGCGTCTTTGGAAGATACTGAACTTAAATATCATGTTTGGTATTAAACAGGCTTTCCTTTTCTGAGCTTGCTGCCCACAGACACACAGACAGACAGACACACACACACACACAAACCTTTTTCTAAAACTGCTGTTTTGGATTCAGGGGGACCCAAAACATGTATTTCCAGTGAAATCTTGGTATCAAATTTTGGGTGCAATACAATACCTTCTCGATCCACTATGTACATAATACGTTTAGAGAAAGTAAAAATATTGTATTGATACAGTAATCCCTACTCAACGACTGGTCATTAAAATAGCTGAATGTTATCTGCCAACTGACCATTGTTGTAGATGGTATATATTTGTACATACTGTACTGTGGTGAGAAACCATATAACACAGGTATCTACTATATTATTTTTTTAACCATTATTGTGCTCATAAAACATTTATTCATGATTTACCCATTGATTTAGTGATTTTCCATGTAATCCAAGTTTTTTGTAATTGAACCCATTAGCTCAAATTACTGTATAAATAAATTAAAGTTGATTGTTTCTTTCATACTAGCCATATGTTGGACAGGACCAGATTCATGGTTCAAATTCCAGCTAGCATTGAATTTTTCAATCTGACTCTATGTTTCCAAATTAAAGTTAATACTTTAAGACATCCAAGTAATAAATATACCCAGTAATAATAATTCATTGAGCTGTAGGTTTTCTTAATTGGTTTTAATAACTTTTATAATTGAACAAACTCACATTCACCCCCATATCCATACTCCAGACATGCAGAGAATACAGAATGACTCTGGTTAGTGAAGAATTTTCTGACCCGACCAAGATTTTAGAAGCCAGAATGCTCATCATTGACATGAAGTCACAGCTATTAATAAATGAATATTAAAGCACATGTCTGTCATTTTTGAGACACCAGGTATAAAGCTTTAGGTCACCATTTGACTACAGAGGCAGTTTCATAGCTCCTGTTAAGAAATGAATTATTAAAATTTTACCACATTACTTGTGAAGAATTAAAACTTATATCTGTAAATGATTTTTTCTTTCTTTCTTCAGTAATATTACAGTTAATTTTTTCAGAGTACCAGGACTAGCATTTAATCCATTAAAAGCAGGGGAAATTTTGCCAACTCTTATAAAATTTCTTTGGCTATATTTGGCCTCGAAGCTTAGTATTTTACTCTAGATATTCTCAGGCTTCAAGGCAGGTGAGGTAATGTGGAGCCATTGATGTTTCAGGAGTGTATATTCTTGAAATGCCTATAATTCCACATCACCTCACCTGGCTTGAAGCCCAAGAATACCTAGAGTATGTTTGTCTCCAGGAAAGCCTCAGCTTTTATTTCTTAATATTTTAGTTGAAAAATAGTTTGTCTTTTTCAAAGAAATGAACAAACTCAAACAACCATGAAACAAGCAGACTTAATATCAGGGTCAACTGATAAGTCCTGCACCTCACACAGATATGGCGCCACTAGGCCAGTTACACTAGCATTGTAAAGTTTAACTCTAGACTAGCTTGTATCCATAGTTACAGGTCAATGGCTTGTTTAGTTTTCATATGACAGCATTTTAAACAAGACAACTTTAGAGTTTTCACGAAAATGGAGAGTTTGGAAAAACGAGCAGTGATTAAATACTTCCATTTGAAAGGCTTAATGCCTAAAGAAATCAAGGAGGAAATGGAACAGTACATTGAAAGACTTTGTCCCTTCATATTCAATGATTAAAAGGTGGGTTGCAGAGTTTAAGATGAGACGTACAAGCACTAGTGTTTACCCTCGCTCTGGACGCCCTGTAGAAATGACAACTCCAGAGATCTTCATCGTTTAGTACTGGAAAACCGCAGATTAAAGTTGTTTGAGATAACAGAGACTGTACATATATCAAAAGAATGTGCAGGTAATATTTTAAGTAATGTTTTGGGCTTTCACAAGGTCTGTGCAAGATGGGTGCTGCGTTTGTTGACACCTGATCAAAAGTTGCAAAGAAAAACTGTTTCTGTTAAGTATGTGGAGCTCTACCATAAAATTCCCAGTGAATTTTTGAGATGGCTTATTACCATGGATGAAACTTGGATACATCACTACACTCCAGAATGTAAATCACAGTCAAAACAGTGGATTGCGCCAGGTGAACCAACTCCAAAAAAGACAAAGTCAATTTTGGCAGCTAACAAGGATTATGATGAGTGTTTTCTGGATTGCACAGGGAATTGTTTTTATTGATTACCTGGAAAAGGGTAAAAGTATCACTGGTGACTACTACAACGTTTGAAAAAAAAAAAAATCTTGTTTCATCACGACAATATTCCGGTCCATCGTTCAGTCATTGCAATGGGAAAAATGTGCAAATTAAAGTTTGAATTGCTAGAACATCCAGCCTATTTGTCAGATCTAGCACTCAGTGACTACCACCTCTTCTCAGACCTCAAAAAATTTCTTGGAGGACGCAGATTTCACAGCAACGAGGATGTCATAGATGTGGTAAACAGCTATATTGAGGATCTTGATAAATCACACTACAGAGATGGTTTAATTAAATTAGAACAGTGATATGACATATGTATTAGCCTTTCTAGAGATTATGTTGAGAAATAAAGCAAAACAATTTTTTTTAATGCTGTTTTCATTGAGAGACCCGGGACTTATCAGCCAATCCTTGTAATTGTCTTTGTTTTTACTTTCTTTATCATATAACTATAGTAGGTGGAGAAGCTATTATAGCCCACACTAATACATGAATCCAATTCACCAAAATGCATGTTTTGAGACTCATTGAATTCCCCTCATCAAAAAAATCAAAATATAATTTTAATGTGCAGAAAGACTCAAAAATGAAAAGTCTGTTAAACAACATTGATATTTAAGTTCAGCATTTCCAAGAGTATGACAAGAAAATGTTCAATAAAATTCCTCAACCTGAACAATGTTTTACATGAAAAGTTTTAAAAAATGTTCATTTTCTCAAAAAAGGCTCTCATAATTTTGATTAAAATAATATACATTGAAGAGAACTTTAAGATATTTTCATGTAAAATGAAACCTATTTCTTAAATTTTCTGGGAAATAGCCTCTGCTCTTCACTCTGAATGACTATTAAAATAATGATAGGTAAACTATAAGAGATAAATACAATTTTGCAACATAAAAAATATGGATTCAAAGTGCAAAATTTTTCATAATTTTTTTGTAGAACTTACCATTTCTAAGATATTTCTTGTCATTGGTTTCAATTTTAAAAAAAGGTCTTAAAATGTTTCTCCAACCAAAAGTCATCATTTATTTCATATCTCTTTTGTTCTATTCTCACCCATGCAATTGTATCACATAGTGACCAGCTTTCTAAGTATTTGACTGGTAAACCATAAGAGATGGACAAAAACTTACTGCACAAAACTGTAGATCTTGTTAAAACACACAATTTATGTCATACACATATTTTGTGGAGTTGACTATTTACAAGATATTCCTTGTTACTGGTTTCAGTTTTAAAATACTTTAACTTTTTTCATATGGGTTTATCAACTCCTGACCATGGAAAGAAACAAATTTCAATCACATAGTGACAGCTTTTAAAACATTAGACTACTTTTTTAGTTTAGTGTATTCCATTATTTCTCTTCTTCTTCTAAGGAAGTAATTAATACAGCAATTGCTGCTATCTTCTCTTTATCTTTATTAGAACAAAGTAGTGAGTGGGATTACAGAATGCATGTTCTGCTTTCTACATACATAATTGTGAAATGTTACAGAATAATTGAATTAGCTAACCTGTAGTAGGTCAATTTGTGACAACATTTGTATTCTTAAGAAGTTTTTAAGATCTCAAATTTGTGAGCAAGTTTTGGGCGTTCCACCAAAAAGAGCCATTTAAAAATTGATCCCCACCTTTGCGAAAACACAAACTTTTCATATTTTAATTCATGTCATTTGACTAAACACCACAAACTAATTTTAAAATAAATGAAATGGTTACTTTAAAAGATACTCAGGTGATGCAACATCTTTAGTAATAAACTTATATTATTTGGACTATAAGCACTAAGCCTTAAGATATTACCACATAAATCCTTAAATACATGGCAGTAATTATAAAAAGTTGCTTGAATTGAAGGAATGCATAATACTGCAATTGGTAATCTCATTACATAATCAAATATAGAAAATAGAAAGATCAATTAAAAGTTTTAAATATGCATAGAGTGCATAAGAATTAAATAACAGTCTTACCTTCCCAAAAGCATTAATTGTCACTGAAATGGTACACATGAACAGAATGATGGACACCAGCTGTTTAGTCATGTTCAGCAATTACATCTACTAGTTCTGTAAAAGAGGTATACAGTACTGAAGCAGCACTGCTCACTATCTATGCTGCTGAAGTACAACTGTATAAACCAGACAACAGTTCTATATTTCAACATTTCTGAGTTATTGTTATCGTTTACTTTCACTCAAACAGTGGGA
Source organism: Hymenopus coronatus (assembly GCA_030762935.1). Lineage (NCBI taxonomy): Eukaryota > Metazoa > Arthropoda > Insecta > Mantodea > Hymenopodidae > Hymenopus > Hymenopus coronatus. Next base: position 145,123,131 of record CM060881.1, on the reverse strand, counting down.
GGTGATGAAATGTTAGCACAATCACAAACTTGGTAGTTTTGACCTACATTAACTAAGCAAACAAAACATGTCATTCACATCTAAGGTCTGTTATAAAGAAGTGCTATAATATAGGGCAAAGAAGGGTGATTTTAAAACAACTCATTCAATTCCTTTTTTATCTTTAACTTTCTATCTCTTTCTCTATCTGTAAAATGTACATACATAGTAGGTAGAGAAGGTATTGTATTCCATCCAACAATCTTATATCAAGATTTCACAAAATACATCCCCTGAATCCAAAAAAAAAAGCATTTTTAGAAATAGGTCTCTGTGTATGCCTGTGTGTGTCTGTTTGTGTGGGGTGGGGGTGTGTGGGGTGGGGGTGTGTGGGTGGTTGTGCGCTTGCGTGTTGAAGAGTATAAATCAAAAACCAAGTCAGTTATATAGCAAATTTGATGTTTAAGTTCTGCTTTTGCCAAGAATGCAACATAAAGACTTTCAAGAAAATCCGCTCATCCCCAATTACACTTTACATGGAACATTTTTTTAAAAATTGTTGTTTTCTCAAAACCAGCTCTAACAATTTTGATTAAAATGGCATATGTTTAAGATACTTCCAAGTGGGAGACCTGGGTTCAATCCCCAGTACCGGCGTGGGGATTTTTCCCCTGCTGGGAGACCTGGCCCGGGGTGCACTCAGCCTATTAAGGTCCCTGGGGGGCCAATTGAGGAGCTACTTGATGGAGAAGTAGCGGTTTCAGGTCATGAGGACCACATTAACCAGCCGGGAGGGCCTCGAGGCGCTGACCACGTCTCACCCTCCAATACTGCACCCCATCCATGACGTCTGTAGTGGACTGAGATGGGGGACGCAGCGGCCGGGCGGTAGGCCAAGGTTCCCCATGAGCTGTCGTGCTGTGGAGTTGTATAGTTTAAGATATTTTTATGTTTATTTTTTACCTAAAGCTACAAAATAAAACATTTTTTCACAAAAACTATGATTTATTCCAATGAATCTGAAATGAAATATGTATACTGAATTTTCTGGAGTAACCTTTGAAGTCCTCTTCATTCTGGATGACTTTTGAAAACCAGTAAACTACAAGAGATAGACTACTACAGAAAAAATGTAGATCTCATTAAAACCTGTTTCTGAGATATTCTCAGTTAATTGGTTTTAATTTTCCCATACTAACACTTTTCTCAATGGGAACTTGTTATTTGTTTTTGTTTCTGCTGATCAAGCAAAGAGAATAGAATTTCAAAACCATCACATAGCAACCAACTCTTTCTAGATTTGTCTATCACTTAATTGTTTTTCACTCAAGCTGTGTGTAGGACAGGAGTTGGATAGGTAGAGTCAGAGTGAAAAATTTAATGCTATAGCTGGGATTTGAACCACGGATCTCCCAGTCTCTAGCAGTTGCTCGTCACTGAGCTACCATGGCAATATGCAATATGCCGGCATAGCATTGAATCAATCCTAACTAACCATAATAGTTTACTATACTATGAATACTGGGACTTAAAGTATTTATAACATTGTAAGTTGCTATTGAGGTTGTCATCTCAAAATAATTTGAGATCACCTTGTGGTTTACCAGAAAACATGTGAGTCAGTTGAGAAATTCAATGCTATGCTGGCATATTGCCAAGTCAGCTCAGTTGCAGATCAACCAGCTAGAGATTGGGAGATCTGTGGCTCACATCCCAGCTATGGCATTGAATTTTTCCCTCTGATGCTACCTATCCAACCAAATATGGTATTTATATTTAGAATCTTCCAAGGATACAGCATGAAAATTTACAACAAAATTCTTCCACACTCACCTTTACACGGAAAATTTTTGAAAATGTTGCTTTTCTCAAAAATGTCTCTAATATATTAAAGATATTTACATGATAAATAAAATGTACACTTGAATTTTATGGGAATAGCCTCTTCATTCTCATTGAATTTTGCTTACTGGTAAACCATAAGGGATAGACAAAAACTTACTACACAGAAAATGTAGATCCTGTTTAATCATACACTTTATGTCATATACATATTTTTTTGCAGATTTAGTCATTTCTGGGATACTCCTTATTATTGGTTTCAGTTTTAAGCCACTTAAACCTTTCTCAAATGGGAGTTCATTTTTCATTTCATCCCTGTTTTGTTTTACTTGCAAAGGGAACAGAATTTTAATTGTTTCACAGAGCGACCAACTTTTTAAAATACTTGACTATCATTTTAGTCTAGTCTATTAGGTACTTATTCCCTTTCTACTTAGATGGAACTAATATAGCCATTTCTGCTAATGGTTATCTTGATTACCATGATGTAGATAAAGGAATAATCTTTTGTAACAATGGTTTTTAGAGAAAGTCATGTGAATGGAACACATCAGATTTTTTAAAATTTCTTTTTCAGTCCAGAATGCTTGTCTGAATTAAGAAAAATCCAAATTAACAAGGTATATTTTGAAGGTTCCAGAATCCATAAAACAAATGTTTACAAGAAGAAAGGTTTTCTATCTCTGGCTACATTTGTGAACAGCATAACTGAAAAAAAAACCTTGGTTAAATATCATAACATACTGAGAGTAAGTGATAATGATGGAGTAGCACTGTGGAAAAATATAATAATTAACTTATTTTTGAGAAACTTAAACATTCTAAAGCTTCACATTCTTTAATTTTTTTTTGGACATGTTTCACCATCAATTGATGGTATTTTCAGCAAGTAGCCATCTGATAGAGATTCTGGTGGTATCCATGCCAGTTCTTTGGGAGATATTTGGTGGGTAATACCATTGATAACATCAGAAACTGACAACTACCCTTAATGGTAACAACATTTATAGATTTTGAAGCCTAAGAATGTGTTAAGTTGACACAAAGCATTTTAAATCTCATTTTTTTATTTAAGTCAGACACCTTTTAAAGGTTACCAGATCACTACGACTAAGTGTAGCAACTGACAGAAACTTCCAATTAAATGGAAGAAATATAGGAAGCATTGTGACAATGACAAAAACTGGAGGAGCAGATGAGGATGTATGTAGCAGGATTAGGAAAGCAAATGCGATTTTCATCCAACTACTTCCTATACGAAAAAGTAATAAGATTTCCATACAAACAAAGCTCCGAATATTTAATAGCAATGTAAAATCAGTATTGCTCTATGCATGTGAAACTTGGAAGGTGACAAAATCTATCACCAAGAAAATACATACCTTTATAAATCAATGCTTACAAAAAATCCTCAGAGTATTTTGGCCAGATGTTTTCTCCAGTTAAGAGCTGTGGAAATGTGTGCAAAGGAAAAGCTTGTGGACATACAAATCAATCAAAGGAAATGGAGGTGGATAGGACATACACTGCATAAAAATCAGACAGCGGTAGAGAGGTAGGCCTTAAATTGGAATCCTCAAGGCCATCACAGGAGAGGAAGACCAAGGGCGACTTGGAGGAAAAACTTGGGCAGAAGTGAAAGGAATGGTGAAAAACAGAGTCTGCTGGTGATGTTTCATCGAAGTCCTATATTCTGACAACTGGTACAACAAGACCTAAGTAAGCACCTTTTAAAGGTGCAGGGTAATTTTGTGGCAATTATCCACTCCAAATAAATCTATATAAATAATAATTTTGTTTCTAAATAGCTCCTACAGTTCTGATTAAATTATCAAAACTTGGAGGTGTTTGTATGAGAATAACAGATCTTACTTAGACCTCTTGGTTCATTGAATTTTATGTTAATGGGAAACTATATAAGTTACAGGGTCTAAAATATTGCTTACTCTTGAGGTAATTAAACATTAAAATTACATATAAACTATATATTTAATTATTTAGATCACAGTATAGTGCAATACAGCAGATTTTTCCAAGCATTCTCTTATATCTCATCTTAATTATTCTGTTTGTGGCATTGCCCTAATATGTTGCCAATAAATACATCAGAAAATTCTCTGGTCATATTTCCCAAAGACTAACAGACACTTTAACAACACCATTATTAAATTCTTTGTATGGTGCCTGACTATGTAGTATCAACATGTCAACATGAATTTTTAGGTGAGTGTTTTATCATTAGTGGCAGTAGGGTTGCTAGATTCTTCCACTGAAAAATCTGATATTTCCATCACATGACTTTCTCTACATCTCTGTTAACAAATTAGTATTAATTAGCTTGTTTTCCCATCTACTTCAAGCTAATTGAGTTAAACATTAGCAGATATGGTTCTATTACTTAGTTCCTTATAAGTAGGAGGGAAATAAGGGAATACACTAGGCTAAACAAACAGTCAAATGTTTCAAAATGTAGTTGCTATTGGATTGAAGCCCATTTCTTTGCATGGACAGGAGTTCACCCCCTATCAGCAAAGCTTAAAACTGAAACCTATAATAAGGAATATCTTGAAAATGATCAACTCCAGGAAGATAATGCATATGACATAAATTGTGTGTTTTAAGGAGAACTACATTTTATGTATAGTAAGCTTTTATCTATCTCTTATGGTTTACCAGTTATTCAAAATTCAGAAAAATTCATCCAGAATAAAGATGTCTTCAGAGGCTATTCTCAGATAATTCAAGATATATGGACATGTAAATATAATAAACATAAGACATTTTAATCAAAATCGTTAGAGCCATTTTTGAGAAAATAAAAATTTTTGAAATTTGTTCTATATAGAGGATAGTTGAGGAGGGGATTTTACTGAAAATCTTTGTGTTGCATCCTTGGAAGATACCAAATTTGGTGCTTAACAGCCTTTTCATTTTTGAGCTATGCTGTTCACAGACCCACACACACGGACCTTTCTTCTAAAATTGCTTTTTTTGGATTAATGGGTCTTCAAAACACATATTTCTGGTGAAATCTCAGTGTCAAATTTTTAGGCAGAATACAATACCTTTTCTAGACTCTAAGTACATAGTAGATGTAGAGAATGAAAAAAGCATAATTTATATAATATTTATAAACTTCTCATGTAGGTTTCGTATTTGTTTAACAATAATACCCCTATATGCATCTAAGTAAGGTTCTCTAAAGAATTCATCAAATCTGCTTTCAGGATTTCTTATCATGTTTTTGAGTACTCTGCATTACAGTTTAAAAAAGTAGCTTCATTGTGTCTCCAATACCACACAGTATTTCTTGCAAAGAAATTTCTGCTTCCTACATAACTTGCAGAGCATTGTTTTAGTTGTTTTATGTAAGCAGGCAATTTTAAAAGATTGCTTAGTTAAAACAAGATCTGTTTTCATCTTTGGGTTTATCAAAGTATTATCTGTCTCTGGATAAAAATGTAAGCAATAAATGAATGACATCCCTAGCATGTAAATGCTTTGGTGTGGCTGTAATTTTTGTTGTAAGAATATTGCTAATCCTTTTTTAAGTGCCTTTTCATAAATAGTAATGCCTATTTTGCCTGCTGTTTTTAGTGCCTAAAACTCTGTAACTTAACTATGACATTCAGAAGAAAGTTTTCCAGAATGAAGAAAATTTTAAAAAAATTAGCAATGCATTTATTTTTATTTCTAACATTCTTTGACGTCCTCACAAATATGCATTGTAAAATATTGTTTGTGTATTTGAAAATATAAAGTATTTAAATATAAACTTAACAGTGCCTAAGAGCACAACTGAGCTATGAACACATTTTAATGCAAATATAAATTATATTATGATAAATTCGAGCACTTGGAATCATTCAAGAGTTCATAACAATAAAATTAGTATAATTACAGATATGTTAACATAAATTGATACAGTGATGGAACCTAGATGGCCTGGGTTCGATCCCAAGCGACTATATGTGAGATTTGTGGTGGACAAAGCGGCACTGGGGTGGATTTTCTACAGGTTCTCCAGTTTCCCCCGCCATTGCATTCCACCGGTGCTCCATCTTCATTCATGTATCATCAGTGTCACAGCCTGCAGTGCCATAAGAGTTAAAGCGGACGTTAAACACTATCAAAAAAAAAAAAAAGTGATGGAACCAACTCAACAGAGTCATTTTAAAGCTGTGATAATTTGTTTTCACAAAAGGTAGTGATTTTATGTGGAAAAAAATTATAGTATAATTCTGTGAGATTTTCATGTAGACTTTCTATAGAATTCATGTGTGTCATACTTTTTAAGTCCAAGAAAATACAGGATCATGGAAAAAGGATATTAAAATGCATTCATTATGTCAGAAAGTCATTTAAAAAGTAAAGTTTAATGCAAAGTCACATTTTAAAAAAAATGTTTGTTGCATTTAACATTTCTTGTTTTTAAGGAATTACCATTAAAATAATACTTTTTAGCTATGAAAAAATAGGGTGCAGAAGTATGGCAGATTATGAGTGAAAAACATTTGGCAAAATTAATTCTAATTTTAGAATTGTTAAGCTTAGCAATTCTATAAGCAGTGAATCAGAATGCCTTTCATATTACTATTGATTGAAAGTAAGATGGAAATAAGAACAACAAACTCTGTTTCTATCTAGTCAGGAAATAGACATTTTATATACTTGATAATTTTCCTTGAGAAAAATTATGATTTCTTCCAAATAATATGTATAGCTTTGACAATGCACATTAAATTTTATAAAACTAGTATAGCTTGCTCTGATTCACTGTTGTACTTAATGCATTTTTTTCTTTATTTCTTTCTTTTTTTTTTTTTTTCCCAAAACTCATCATATTTGAAACCACCCTACACTGACTTCTGCAGTTTTTAAAATGTAACTAAATGTTAATATTGGTACTGTTTTAATAATGATATTCCTACTATACAAAAAGACTGCATATTATTCAGAGGTCTTTGTTTAAATTTGTGATGAAGGAAAATTCACATATGCACATATCCCCCCCTCTCCCTCTCTCTCTCTCTCTCTCTCTCTCTCTCTCTCTCTCTCTCTCTCTCACTCAGAAGAATTAAAAAACGACACAAAAATTATTTTCATAAAACTGTTTTGTGTTTATTTACTTAGATTTTTTTAAATAAACCAGCACTTACAAAAATTTAGTATTTTGTGCAACCTTGATAGACTTGAGGAATGCTGCATACAAATGTCAGATTATGTAATTGAGTCCTTATTAGTTCTTTTCTGCAAAATTATGAGCATGAAACTATTTTAAACAAAATAATGAACTTGTTCTACATTTTCAAATTATTCTGACATCAATTTAGTTGCATTTATTTTTCACTCACAATATAGATAGCACCAGATCTAGTTTTTTTCAAGCTATCACAACACTGCTCTGCATAAGATCACAAATGCTTATAACACATCATAAAAATGCCAGTATTTCATTCTGAAATAATAATTCTTATGAATTATCTGCAACATGTACTTCAGATAGTGAAAAATATTATTAGAATGTTTGCACATGTAGTAATCTTAAAATAATTACAGACCACTACAGAGTAATTCTCACTGATGGTAACTGTTTTCTTGAAATAAAAGCCTTAACAATTCAAATAATAAGATTTTCATTGAAATGTTAAGTTTGTCATCTTTGATATTTTTTATATCATTTAGAAAAACGATAACATTGCACCTGTTTGTAGCTAGAACCAGTAATTCACACACTTAATCACAGTGTTCTCTTTCAGCTGAACTTTATAACAATGATAATCATCCATTGTTACTCTTCTTGTTGAAATAATTTTCCTGTGTTCTAAGAGGTTAAGAAAAATTGTTCTCATTGTTCTAATATGAGCATCACTAGTGGTTTACCTGCTGAACTTTGAGACGTGCCTTCGATACCAATTGCGCTTCTTAAATCTGGTGCATTCATGCCAGGTATCATTTGCCCAGAAGTATCTCTGAATGTATAGTCAGTTGGATAAGACTGAGGTATCAAAAGACTATTAGGATATGACTTAGAAACATAGAATATTTTAGGATATACTGCTGGTAGAGCAGAGCTGGGATAATGGACAATGGGAGAACCTGAAGTATACCAAGGACCTTGCGCATTATACCATCTGTTATCTGGCAGGGGAAGATTTTGAAATAATGTGTCTTGGGACATCCTGGAATCATATTCTGCCGCTTTTTCTTTATCTAAACTGTCAGCAGATTGCATATTCTGGTTACTTGGACTTTGTTTCAGATGTGAATCAGCTTCTGATGGTTCACTGGTACGTTGTTGACTATGATTATCTTTTGGTTTACTTGAGATCTTGGGGTTGCTACTGTTCTCAGTTTTTACTCCTTGAGCTGTATCTTTGGAGTCACTTGCGAATGACTGTTGTGTAGATGAAGGATAAGTAGTGCCATTATCTGTTGTCCTCTGCACCATTTCATTGATTTCTAAAGAATCATCGGAAGCTTTGGCTTTAGCAGTTTTACTTTCCAGTTCTATATTGCCAGTTGTTTGCCGTACTTCCTTTATTTTTTTATTGGGTTTATTTTCCGCAGTTTCCTCAGATGGAGCTGGTGATGATGATAATGAATTCTGAGCAAATATTTCTACATTGAATTCACCTGTTCCTAATTTGCTGCCAGTAGTTGGATGTAAATCCTTTGCAGTTTCATTAGAAACACTTTTTTCTTCCACAATTATGTCAGTAACGCTTCTTTCAGGAGATAATGTTGTCAGTAATGGTAATGATGATAGTGCTGATAAATGCTGGGAAGACTTCTCTTCTCCTGTAACACTTTTTCTTGGTTTGCTGCTGCTAGTTGGTTCCGCATTGTTCACAGTTTCATTGGCAACACTTCTTTCATCTGATGGTGATGTTGATGAATTTTCAACAGATTTCTCTCTGTCATCATCAGTTTCTCTTGGTTTGCTATTATTAGCTGGTGCTGCATTTTTCACAGTTTCGTTGGCAATATTTCTTGCACCTGATGCTGATGGTGGTGATGAAGTATAATTCTTGGGAGATTTTTCATTATCGTTGTCAGGTTCTCTCAAATTGCTGCTACTAGTTAGTTCTGCATTATTCAAGGCTTTATTAGCAACACTTCTTTCATCTGATGGTAATGGTGTCAATGGACTCAGATTATATATTTCTTTATCTTTGTCAGTTTCACTTGATTTGCTGCTACCAGTTGGTTCTGTATTGTTCACTGTTTCATTGACAACACTTCTTTCACTTGATAGTGATGATGGTGATGTTGATGAATTCTTTGCAGATTTCTTTTTATCATTGTCAGCTTCTCTCAAGTTGCTGCTGTCAGTTGCTTGTGCATCTTTCACAGTTTCATTGGCAGCACTTCTTTCATCTGATGGTGATGGTGAATTTTGGGCAGATTTTTTTCCATCATTATTGGTTTCTCTTGATTTGTTCCCACTAGCTGGTTGTATATCTCTCAGAGTTTCATTAAAACTGCTTCTTTCAGATAATGGTGATGGTGATGATGATGGGTTTTGGGTAGGTCTTTCTTCATCAGAATTGCTTGTTTTTGATTTGATGTTACTAAATGGTTGTGTGTCCAACAGAGTTTTATTGGTAGCATTTCTTTCATCTGATGAAGTTGGTAATGCTGGTGACAATGATGAGGATAATGAATCTTGGCTAAATTTTTCTTTGTTATTATTACTTTTTCTAGACTCATTGCCAATGTGTGGTTGTTCTTCCTTTACAGTTTTATTTAACTTTCCATTAGGAACACTTTTTTCAAGTGATGGTGATGGAGATAGCGTTAATGATGACTTTTCTTCACCAGTATTATCTTTTTGCAACTTTTCATCACTTATTTTTCCTTTCACACCTTCATTGGTAACAGTTATCTCAGATGATGGAGTCACTAATGTAGAATTGTTATCACTAGTATTACTTTTTCTCATTTGATTGTAGACATCCTGTTTTCCCTGTTTCATTGTTTCATTAATTGCACTTCTTTCAGATGATGCTGCTGGTGATGATGGCAGTATTACTTCACTGTCATTTGTGTTTTGCTTTGGTTGGGCACTATCTATTCCACTTTCTAGTTTCCCAATCTCGATATTTTCTTTGCCATTTAAATCTGATTCCTTTACTTGCATTTTATCTTCATGTTCTTTTCCATCAGCTACCTTATTTGCACTTTGACTTGATTCTACATTTGAAATATTTTGGTTTACTTGCTTGGCCTTCATTTGAGCTGGTACCCCTTCTGATATTAATCTGTACTTCTGCAGCAATTTATCTTTAACCACTTTCTTCCTTTGTTGCTGCTTCTCTTCATCTTCATCTTTCTCAGATCTTGGTTCATTGGTTTTATAAATTGGTTCCTTTATGAGATATATCTCCTTTTTGTCTGTGTCTGGGTCGCTTTCTATTTGAGCCATAAATTGAGTTGAATGGATGTCTTTAGATGGTTCACTCTCTAGAATAATCTCTAATTTGGTTTCCTCCTGGGTGTCAGTAGGCAAGGAAGGAAGTGTATCTACATCAATATTGCCCTTTTCACTGTAGGGTATTCCATCACCATGTGCATTTATTTCCTCCATAAGCTTTCTCTGCTGGTCAGCCAATATTTGTAACTCCTGTGCCACCATAGAAAGTCTTTCAGCAACCTCTGCAGAAGAAACACTAGATATATGTTGCAATTCTTGTAACCGTTGCTGAATAGCCATTAACTCATGTACTTTTTTTTGGTAGTTATAAGTTTCCATTTCAGACATTTTGTATGTTGTTTTATTTTGGTTTGTAATCTCTTTGGTATTCCTCTCTTTTGAAGATATCTGATTATATTTTAATTTACCCATTTCAGTTTTTCCTTCTTGCTCAGATTCATAGGTCTCTGCACTGTCAGGTTTAGAACTGCTGCTTGATTTAAATTCGGCACCTTGATTCATTCTATTGCTCTGCATGTAAAGTAAAGGATCTTCTAACTTCCTATCATGTTTTGGCATAAGCTTAAGTAAAGCAAGGGGCCGGAGGTATTTATCAGCTTGGGCAAGATTTGCACCTTCAGAATTGACATCCAACTTGCAGGTCATTCTATAAGGAGGTTGAAGCAAACCGTGATGTGGATAATGTGGCTCACTCTTTGATGGAGATAGTAGTAGATTTTCGCTATGGTACTGGTTTGATGTATCTTCCTCAGGAAACTGAAAGAGTTCGTTGTAGATGGCAAAGGGTATAGGATTTGGATTATATGGATATGGGGCTTTTGTCATATATGTATGCTGAACTTTACGAGAATCTACAGTAACTGCATCAGTATCACTTTTAGCATTCTCATTGACTCCTTCAGAGAACCGCTGTTGCGAAGATGTAGGTTCATTTGTGATAGAGCTCTTACTGGGTGTATACTTACCCTGCTGAGACTTCTGAGGCTGTTGTGGTAACTTTTTCTTGGCAGGGTCTTCGGGTATATCCTGGAATGCTGAAGAATCCTCTCCTTGCTTAAAGTCCTCTGGTATTGGTATATAATGTCCTGTAGATGGCGTGTGGGGACCATAATAGTTTGGCAGCATTCCCGTAAAATAAGGGTCAACATATGATGGAATTGTTGGAGAATTGCTAAAGGAATAAGGTCTGGGTTCCCCATAGTAGGCAAGAGGTAAAGAAACTTGCTTTGAAGCACTGAGTTTATGTAGAACGTCACTTGGTAGCACTACAACAGAAGACTCTGGTTTTGGTTGTTGCTGCTGTTGCTGTGGAGAAAAATGCTGTGATCTAGTTGGCATACCAAGACGACCTGGTGGTGACTCGAGAGCAGCGATGGGCTCGCAGACGATGAATGGTGAATCTTCTGGTTGAACTGGGTTGAATTGAACACAGACTGATCCCGGAGGCAACTTAGAGGACAAAGCAAACTTTTTTGTACGGTTGAGAGCCTTGCCACTGTCTTCGACAATATCCAGTGCCATATCCTGAACCAGCGTTGCAGTTGGTTCAGTCTGTTGAACATCGTGAGAATTTTCGCCCTCTTCGAAACTTTGTTCTGAAAGGCGCGACACGTCTTCCGGAACGTTTTCGGCAACCTTTTCCGACGACACGAATGGAACACGTCCGTCACACCGAAAACACGTCAAAGTTAAGATTATAGTAGACACTGTAAGAATAGTGCAGTATATCTGCATTTTGTTCGCACTTTTCACGCGTTCTTAGATACGAAAGTTTAATTCTTGTCAATGCAACACAGTCCAGCCTGGCAAAAAGTAGCACTAAATCGATAGCCAAATCGACGGCACTTTTTAAACAAACACCAGGGACAATAGATAGCACATTCAGCAATATCGACTCCATTAAAAAAAATAGTGTCTCAGCAGCTTTATGACTCAGCGAAAGTCAGCGGGTTGTCGCACACTGGTGTACATCTACAAGAACCTTGGTCACCTTTTTTCTTTCTTTTTCCCCACATAAGCTCTCATCACATTAAAATCCTACATGGGTGTTCAGAGATTTTCCAATTGTTCATATAAGGCTTGCATCGAAGCAGTTCCTTATAAGGCCATGCCTATTTATTCTTTTCGATGTTGCATGAAAATGCAGCGCTTATACTCAAGGGATTGTTGACAATTTACTTCCTCATTTGCAATCTTATCGGTAATCCCAAACTGCTTATTATAAACGCTATTTGGAAAGTGTTTTGTGATTAAAGTAAGATCCTTTTCTTGTCTGATTCAAGATAGATTTACAAATCTCGCATCTTCTGTTACCCTCATCTATATGTGAAACTGTAAACAAATGCCTTGGTACTTTTTGATTTTGAATAAATAGGTGCCTAACTGAAAACATCATATGCATAATAATCTATCCTGTAAATGTGTGTATTTGTCTCTTTATAATTTCTATACCAGTTCCTTTAATAAGTTAGTGAAAATATTGTATTTTTGCAAAAATTCGTTTGAGAGTAGGTACATCAGAAATAGACATTTTCTTAACACAGCCACAGCCCTTACGAACGTCGAGTAACTTGTCAAAAAATTGTGAAAAATTAAAATTTATTTTTACTTTCTCTACACGTACTATGTACATAGTGTATAGAGAAAGTATTGCATTCCACCCAAAAATTCGATACCGAGATTTCACCGGAAATACGTTTTGGGTCCCCCTGAATCAAAAAAAGAAGCATTTTTACAAAAAGGTGCGTGGTGTGTGTGTGTGTGTGTGTGTGTGTGTGTGTGTGTGTGTGTGTGTGTGAGTCTGAGTCTGTGAGTCTGTGGACAGCATAACTCAAAAACGAAAAGTCCGTTAAAAACCAAATTTGGTATTTAGGTTTGGTATCTTCCAAGGATGCGACACTAAGATTTTCAAGAAAATTCCCCCACCCTCAACTACCCTTTACGTAGAACTTTTTTCGAAAATTTTGATTTTCTAAAAACTGACTAACAATTTTGATTAAAATATCGTATATTACAGATATTTACCTGAGAAATAAAATGTATGTCTTGAATTTATTCTGGATGAATTTTACGGAATTTTGCATATCCGCTAAACCGTAAGAGATAGATAAAAACTTACTACACAGAAAATGTAGATCACATTAAAACACTCATAATAATTAAAATTAATACATTTGTATAATTTACATGAAAATGTTCTTATTAATAGCTGACATTTCTAAACCAATTATTTGTTTAACTCTGTTCTTATGCTTTGTTACTGGTATAAATAAATTGCAGCATCCGGTATCTCGTTCGCCTTTATTATTCTTCTTCTCTCATATTACTACTTTAATTATGTTTATTATTAATATGTTTTTCTAAACATCAATTCTTTGCTATACCTACATTATACATTATAATGCGTTGTATTCGATACATAACCTCGGCTATGTTATTTTCGTAAAAGCACGCCATTTTAAGCTATTTTTGTGCGTATCATGAGGCGATGACGTTACGCCGCCATTTTTATACATACAATTCTTTAACTTACATTGCAAAACAATATGTTGTATTATTTTATAACATTATTTTAGGGCAGTATTGTTTCATTTTCTCTTGATTTATTTAACATTAAATCCTGCGTCAATGGGTGGCCAACCTTCCTAAAAACTAAGGGGTGGCTGATTCACCTGGTATAGTCTCTTTGTGAGGCACTTTTCGTCTGTTGCTTAACGTTTATTCGTTATGCAAGATTGTATAAAGTTCCTTCCGAATGAAGTGAACTCCAGTTCTTCCCAGAAAATTCAAGATATACACATTGTTTTTCATGTAAATATCTTTAATGTGTGGTGTTTTAATTAAAATCTTTTGAGGCATTTTTGAGAAAATATAAATGTTTGAAATATTCTCTATGTAAAATGTAGTTTGCGGGGAGGATTTTCTTCAAAATCTTCGTGTCACATCCTTGGAAGATACTGAACAATTTGATTATGTAACTGTCTTTTGGTTTTCGAATTATGCTGTTCATGGGGAGACACACACATACACACATATACACGCGCGCAGACCTTTTCCAAAAGAGGGTTTTTCTTGGATTCAGGGTTCCCAAAACGTATATTTCCAATGCATTTTTAGTGGAATATCATACTTCCCTGACTTACTATAAGCAGTAGAGGAAGTAATAATGTACTTGAATGTAAAAGTACATTCATGTGACTTTATCTACCCACTCTTCAACCAACTATTTTTACAGAAGCTTATCTTTTTACCCACTTCAAGCCAGTTGTAATAAACATTTATATAAATGCAGGAACAATACGAGTAGAGAAGTACAGTACACTGTAAGTGATAATCAAATATTTTAAGAAAACAGGTCACTTTGTAATGGTATTGTACCTTCTCTATGTATTTTCAGGAGAAAGAAAAGTAAATCACTGTTTCAATTTTAAGAAAATCATTTAGTTTTGGACAAATTAATCCGATATCAAGGGATCTGTCGAAAATGGTTAAATCCAAACAACAAATGCTTTTGACATAAATCGTGAGCTTTAGCGAGATACATTTATACTTTTTCTTCTTAGCATATAATACATATGTAACTAAGATATTGCATCTACTCAAAATTTGATAACAAGATTTCGCTGGAAAGACATATTTTAGGATCCCCTGAACCCAAGAAAATCATTTTAGAAAAAGGTTCGCGCGCGCGTGTGTGTATGGACGTGTGTGTATGTGTGTGTCTGTGAACACGATAACTTAAAAAGAACAATCGCTTAAATAAGCTTGATATTTAAGTTCAGCATGAACCAAGGATGCGACTCGTTATATATTGAATTTTGAGGTCATAGCCTCCGAAGACCTCTTCATTCTGGACGACGGTTGCCTAAGTGGTAAAGCGTAAGAGATAGATAAAACTGACCACAGAAAAAATACAGGTTTCGTTAAAATCACACATTTACACGTTTTACTTTCTCTGCATGTACTATGTACCCACATAGTGTATAGAGAAGGGATTGCATTCCACCCAAAAATTCGATACCGAGATTTCACCGGAAATGTATGTTTTAGGGTTCCCTTTATCTAAAAAAAAAAAAAAACCCATGAATTCAAAAAAAGCATTTTAAGAAAAAGTCCGTGTGGTGTGGCTTGTGTGTGTGCGGTGTGTGTGTGTGTGTCTGTGGACATCATAGCTCAAAAACGAAAAATCCGTTAAATACCAAACTGACAAGTTTATTCTTACGGTGTAAATAAGCTCTGTTTGTGTTTTATTGTTGAAGGTTAGTATAATCATAAATGAAAATCAAAGCCATTAAAAGCACCTTTGAGTAAAATGCGCTGCATCAGGCACTAAGGGGTTAATAACGGAATTACACTTATAAGTAAATCTCTGCGGTTTATGGCAAACCTCCTCATGCTTATTTGCTTTCAGGATGTGGTGAAAATTAATGGTGGCAAAACTGAAAGCCCAAGTAACTTTTGTCAGTAAACAAGCTTCATATACTTAAACGTAACTACAGTGACTTTCAAATGGGATGAGGTTTGTCCTTGAGCGCCACCAGGCAGGCAGCCAATCGGAGTGCTGCTGTGTTGACATATTGCATTCGCGCTTAACTAACACCCTCTACCTATCTAGAAGGTATTCGCTTAACTGGGGAGTAATGCGCTAAGCGATTCCGTCTCTCATAAATACTACCTGCGCTAAGATAAAATATTCAATTTTTGCAAAAAAAAATAATTCACGAGGAAGACAGGGAGTAATGTTCGCAGCAAAACCCTAAAGAATCACAGATTTTTAGCTCAAATAGTTCTCATAACACACATGAATAAACATTATGTCGCCAGGCAGATTTGCATGCTCAGTGTGCGAGTGAGAGGGAAATATGAAAAGAGTAGAGGTAGCGACCTGGCAACGCAGAATATAATAATACTTCCCATTCGCTGCAACGTAGAACTCTTCCCATTTGAAAAACATTATAATTTTAACAAAATAAAATAGTATAGATAAAATTAACCATGAAACATATTAGTACAAAAGTTTTATAATAACTCAACATTTAATGCTATTATTTAATTCTGCTATTAAGATTATACTTCAAAATACTCATTGCAGTAGCTCATTTTTACCGTGTTCTTTCAATAGGAATAGCATGTGCTTTTAGAGCTTATTTTTCCATTGATATCATCTATTTACTAAACCAACATTCGTAATTGGCCTGGACCTTTTAAAAATAAGTGGAATAGTCCTAAAGTTATTAATATATCTACTTGTTGGATACAAAAAGCTAAAATTAAGATTCGAGGAATAACTTTTCCAAAATTTAATAACTCTACTTTGCAAAACTGCAGAAGTACACGAATCAATAAATGTCAACTTTATTCTTTTTCATTACTATCAGCACCTTTACCTATGACTTGTAACTAGGATTAACATACTTCACAGAATTTCCAGTAATCAAAAAATTAAATAAAGTAATCAACTTCTATCGCTGCTGCGTCTTCTCCTCCGTCCGGCCATCCGGAATCACAAAATGGTTTATCCCTATATCAAAGAGCAATCACTACTGCATCATATGTTCAGTGTTTAATTGTTATATACTAATGCTGCATCATTCATTAATTGCCTCACTCCGATAAAAGACTTTGTTTAAGGGAACAGTTCAGAGAAAACATCAAATTGCATATTTTCACTTTCTCTATACGCACTATGTACATAGTGTATAGAGATGGTATTGCACTCCACCCAAAAATTCGATACCGAGATTTCACCGGAAATATGTGTTTTAGGCTCCCCTTTATCTAAAAAAAGCATTTTCGGAAAAAAAAAGTCTGTGTGTATGTGAGTGTCCGTGTGTCTGTGAACACGATAACTCAAAAACGAAAAGTCGGTAAAACACCAAACTTGGTATTTAAGTTTAGTATCTTCCAGGGATGCGACACGAAGATCTTGAGAAAAATACTCCCACCCCCAACTACTCTTTACATTGAACTTTTTTCGAAAATTTTGATTTTCTCAAAAATGGCTCTAAGGTTTTGATTAAAATTTCGTATATTAAATATATTTACCTTACAAATAAAATGTATATCTTGAATTTTCTGGGAATAGCCTCTGAAGAGTAATTTGCTCTGGATAAATTTTACGGAATTTTGAATAGCTGCTTAATCGTAAGAGATGGACAAAAACTTTCTACACGAAAAATGTAAAGCACTTTAAAACACAATATTTATGTTATATACATTTTTTTCGTGGATTTCGTCGTTTTTGAGACATTCCTTGTTTTTGGTTTCTGCTTTGAAAAACATAGGAATTTCTCATACAGGAATTTGTCAACTGCTGTCCATATAAACAAAGGAACTTCAGTGACATAGCAACCAGCTTTTGACTATCAGTTGAGCCTATGGTAACTGCCTTATTTCACTCCTACTTACAAGGAAGCAAGTAATAAGACTATTTCTGCTATTTTTTTCTGATTAGCATGAAGTTAATAGAAGCATAAGCTTTTTAACAATAATTTGTTGCAGAGATGTGGAGAAAGTCATGTGAATGGTTCACATCAGATTTTTAAAGATAGAGTTTTAAATGTAGTATATGTACATATACTAAATACATGTATATGTATTTTTGTTTTCTCGAGCACTTTTGAACAATGTACATAGTAGGTAGGGAAGGTATTGTATTTTGAATAACGTACATAGTAGATAGAGAAGGCATTGTATTCCACTCAAAAATTCAATACAGCGATTTCATTGGAAATACATGTTTTGAGACCCCCTAAATCCAAAATAAAAACATGACCATGTGTGTGCGCACTCGTCTTGGAGTATCGTAGCTCAGAAATGGCAGGTCCGTTTAAAACCAAAATTAGTATTTACGATCAGTATCTTCCAAGGATGCGACACGAAGATTTTTAAGAAAAGCTCCCACCCCAACTATCCTTTACATGGAACATTTTTCGAAAATTTTGATTTTCTCAAAAATGTTTCTAACAAGTTTGATTAAATACCTTATGTTTAAGATATTTTCAACTATCCTTTACATGGAACCTTTTTTGAAAATTCTGATTTTCTCAAAAATGGTTCTAACAAGGTTGATTAAATACCATAAGTTTAAGACATTTTCATGATAAACGAAATATATACTTGAATGTTATGGGAATAGCCTCTGAAGACCTCTTTATTTTGGATTGATTTTTTTGAATTTCATAACTAGTAAACCGTAAGAGATAGACAAAAACTTACTGCACAACAATATAGAGTTCCTTAAATCGCACAATTTATGTCAAAATATTGTTTTCCTGGATTTTACCGTTTTCGAGATATTCCTTGTTATTGGTTTCAGTTTTGAAATATTTAAAACGTTTCTCATACGGCAACTTATCAGCTCTTGGCCACGAAAAGAAACGGATGTCATCCCATAGCAACTACATTTTAAAACTGTCGGTTTAGTCTAGTGTATTCCCTTATTTCCCTTCTACTTATAAAGGAACTAAGTAATAAGACCGTTTCTGATAATGTTTGTCTCAATTAGCATGGAGTTTATAGAAGAATAAGCCTATAAACAATATTTTTTATCTAGATGTAGAAAAAGTCATGAGAATGGAGCACATCAGACTTTTTAATTTCTCTACACGTACTATGTACATAGTGTATAGAGAAGGCACCTAGATTTCACCGGAAATATATGGTTTAGGGTCCCCTGTATCAAAAAAAAAAAAAAAAAAAAAGGCATTTTCACAAAAAGGTTCGTGTTTGTGTGTGTGTGTGTGTGTCAGTGTGTCCATGTGTCTATGAACACAATAACTCAAAAACGAAGAGTCGGTAAAATACCAAACTTTGTATTTAAATTAATATCTTCCAATGATGCGACACGAAGATTTTAAGAAAAATCCCCCCCACCCCAAACTACCCTTTACATGGATTTTTTTTCGAAAACTTTCAGTTTCTCAAAAATGACTAACTATTTTGATTAAAACATATATATTAAAGATATTTACCTGACAAATAAAATGTATATTTTGAATTTTCTGGGAATAGCCTCTGAAGACTACTTTATTCTGGATGAATTTTAAAGAATTTTGCATAACTGATAAACCGTAATAGATGGGCAAATACTTCCCACTCAAAAAATGTAGAGTACGTTAAAGCACATAATTTATTTTACATACATTTTTTACGTGGAGTTCATCGTTTTTAAGATATTCCTTGTTTTTGGTTGGTTTCAACTTTAGAACTTTTACTTTTCTCATACAGGAATATGTCAACTCCTGTCCATACAAACAAAGGAACTTCAGTCACATAGCAACAAGCTTTTGACTATCACTTTAACCTATGGTACTCCCTTATTTCCCTTCTACTTACAAGGAAGCAGGTAATAAGACTTTATGCTATTTTTTTTCTCGATTAGCATATAATAAATAGAAGCATAAGCTTTTTAACAATAATTTTTTGCAGAAATGTAGAGTAAGTAATGTGAATGAAACACATAAGATTTTTTAAATTGGAATTGAATTGTTCGATATAAAATGCTCCTTAAGATAGAATTACACCAGGGCAGCATTATGGAAAGTGCTTACAACGTGCTGCATGTAGCAGTTTTCATATTGCAGATGTTTTCACAATGCTGCATGCAACGGAAACTTAACAGGAGCATGCAGCCAAATGTCTTGCCATCTTTACTGGGGAGTAAATGTTGATGTATGCAACAAACCTGCCTTCTGAAGCAAATTTGTCAGTCGGCTGTGAATGGATATTTCCAAAGCATAAAATAAATTAGCTTTCTGAGCGGAAGATGGAGAGGAACAGCGAAACATTTTTCAAATCTATATAATAAAACAATTTTATAATTTGGAAAACACTACTTACAAAAAAATATGTGTTACACTCACATGATCTTCTCTAGCTACTCTATAAACAAACTTCTTACAAAAGATAATTCTTCTTTCAACACCATGCTAATCGAGATAAACGTTAGCAAAATTTAATACTTAGTTCCTTATACGTAGAATGGAACTAAGGGAATGCACTAGGCTAAAGTGCTAGTGAAATATTTTAAAAGCTGTCGTTATGCAAATCGCTTCTTGCTTGACCAGTAGTAGAACAAAAGAAAAACGGACACTTCCGTCTGAGAAAAGTAAAAAGTACTTCGCAATTGAAACCAATAACAAGGAATATCTCGGAAACGGTTACCTTCACAACAAAAACCTAAAGGACATTAATGGTGTATTTTGACGAAATCTCCATTTTTATATAGTAAGTTTTTGTCTCTCTCTTACGGTTTACTAGTTATACCAAATTAAGCAACATTCATCCAGAATAAACAGGTCTTTAGAAGCTATTCCCAGAAAACTCAAGATATATATTTTATTTTGATGGAAATGGCTTTAATATGTGGTATTTTTATCAAAATCGTTACTGCCATTTTTAGGAAAAACAACATTTTCGAAATTTTTTCCATGTAAAGGGTAGTTAGGGGTGAGGGGATTTTCTTGAAAATCTTCTTGTCGCATCCTTGGAAGATTCCAAACTTAAATACCGGCTTTTCATTTTTGAGCTATGCTATCCACAGACACACACACACATACATACACACACAGACACACACACACGGACCTGTTTCTGAAAATGCTTTTTTTGGAATCAGGGTGTCCTAAAACCAGTGAAATTTTGGTATCGAATTTTTGGGTGGAATACAATACTTCTCTATCCCTATGTATATTGTACATACGGAGCTAGAAAAAGTAATAAAACAGTGAAAATAAACCTTCTGCCCCACTTAAGTGAGAAATGTGGTTTTAGTATTGTGGGAGTGAAAACCATGTTAAAACTTCTATGAAGTTCATTACACCCCAGCACAAGATAACATTGAAAAAATCAGATGTTTTCCATTCACGTGACTTTCTCCATCTATTATGCAACAAATTCTTTTTAAAACATCTTATTCTTCTCTCAATTTGGTGCTAATCGAGATAAACACTAACGTAAATTGTCTTATTACTAGTTCCTTATAAGTAGAAAGAAATTAAGAGAATACATTAGGTTAAAGCCATTTTCAAATCTTTTAAAAGCTGGTTGCAATGTGATTGAAATTATGTTCCCTTTACAAAGTCAGGATTAAAAAAAAAAAAAATAAACAGGAATGACAAATTTCCATCTTTAGAAAAATATAAATCTTTTGAAATTGAAACCAATAACAAGGAATACCTCGGAAATAGTTAACACTACTAAAAATGTATGACATAAATTGTGTGTTTTAATGAGATTTACATTTTTGTGTGGTAAGTGTTGTCTATCTCATACGGTATACCAGTTATGCTAAAGTCGTTTAAAATGAAAAGGTTTTCAGAGGCTATTACCAGAGAATTCAAGATATGTATTTTATCTGCCATGTAAATATTTAATCTACAGTATTTTAATTAAAACTGTTAAAAATATGTTTGAGGAAATCAACATTTGCATGTAAAGGGTAATTTGGGATGGGAGACAATTCTTTAAAATCTTCGTCATCCTTATAAGTTGCTGAACTGAATTATCAGGATTGCTACTTAACTGACTTTTCATTTTTGAATTATGTTGTTTGCAAGCACCCACATATACCCTTTTCTATCTCTTTTTACTTTCTCTACACGTACTATGTACATAGGGTATGGAGAAGGCGTTTAGTTCCAACCAAAAAATTCGATACCGAAATATCTGGGTTCCCTGTATCCAAAAAAAGCATTTTTGGAAAAAGATCTCTGTGCATGTATCTGTGAACACAATAATTAAAAAACGCAAAGCCGGCAAAATACCATACTTGGTTTATAAGTTTAATATCTTCCAAGGATGCGTAACAGAGTAAACTTAAAGCTAAGGTATTCATCTGCACTGAAATTATTTATCGCGCAATTCTGTGTAATCTGAAATTAATAAAATTGTTCAATTATATGACTTTATATGTATGCGACAAGAAGATTTTCAAGAAAATCCCTCCACCCCAAACTATCGTTTACAAGGAAAAATTTTCGAAGTGTTTTATTTTCTCAAAAATGGCTCAAACGATTTTAATTAAAGTACCTATATTGGATATATTTACACAACAAATATAAATAATATCTTAAATTTTCTGGGAATAGCCTCTGAAGACGTCTTTATTCTGGATGAGCTTTGCTGGATTTTACGTGCCTAGTAAACTGTAGGAGATAGACACCAACTTACCCAATAAAATATGTAGATCTCGTTGAAACACACAATTTATGCCATATACATTTTTTTCGTAGATTTGACCATTTTTAAACATCCCTTGTTATTAGTTTCAGTTTTGAAATACTTAAAACTTTTCATATATGGGAATTTGTCAACTTCTGGCAATGCAATGAAACGAATTTCATCCACATAGCACCCAGCTTTTAAAAGATTTTAGTATCGTTTTAGTCTAGTGTATGCCCTTATTGCTTTTCCACTTACAAGAAAGCATTTCTGCTAATATTTATCTGGATTAGCATAAAGTAGATCAATACTGTTTTTAAAAATAATTTGTTACACAGATGTAGAGAAAGTCATGTGAGTGGAGCATATCAGATTTTTTTATATTGGAGACGCTAAAACTTATATTTCCATTAAAACCTTGGTATCGAATTTATGGATGTAATGCAATACTTTCTCTACCTTGCACCATATAGTAAGTAGAGAAAGTAAAATCGGCGCAGATGCCAAAGCAGACGGAGGAGATGACTTTTTTCTTTCTTTCTTTCTTTATTAATTGACGAGCACATTTACTACACTTCTACTGTGATTTTTGTTATCCTTTTTCAAATTCACTAGGGATCACAAACTGAACAATTTGCAGTTTTCGTCGTTGATGTGCATCTGCAATAAAAATGATACTGTTGGGATTTTGGACAAACTCAACTTGTCAATTTTTCCACTTAAGTTTTGCTCCCTTGGTACAAACAAACCGTGACATACGTAATTTTTTGAAATATAGCAATATACAACATAAAAGATATATGCGCCTGTGTGATGCATGCAACATGTTGCACACAGTTACGTTGGGGTAATTCACCTTTACGGAACAGCTTTCATATTTCATATATAATATCTACAAAGCATGTTCTTAATGGTACACGCAAATAAAGTTTCGCATTGATTTTTACTTTCTATATAATGTGTAATGTATGCACTTAGTGGGTGGAGAAGGTATTGTATTCCAGCCAGAAATTCGATGTCGAGATTTCACCGGAAAAATATGTTTTGAGGTTCCGAATCTGAAAAAAAAAATACAAAATGGTCCTTAAATGCGCGCGCATGTGTGTATGTGTGTGTGTGAGATAAGCAGAAACTTACTGCACAAAAATTCAGATCTCATCAAAACACCTAATTTATGTCATATACGTTTTTATGTAGAGTTGATCTTTTCGAGATATTATTATTATTATTATTATTTATTATTATTATTATTAAATTTTAAACCACCTAATATTTCTCAAATGGCACCATGCAAAGCGTACCGAACCTCAATTGTTTCATATAGCGACCAGCATTAAAGCATTTGACTCCTTTAGCCCAATGCATTATTTCCCTCCTACTTACAAGGAAGCAAGTTATAGGACCAATTCTGCTAATGTTTTTCTTGATTAGCATGATGTAGATAAAATAATAATCTTTAGTAAGAATAGTTTATGCATGGAACAGCTAGAGAAAGTTATGTGAATGTAGCGCATCAGATTTTTCTGGATAATGAAAACAGGAAATTATGATAATCATAATTTTTAATTTAAAAATCTGATGCGATTAATTTACATGACTTTCTCTAAATATTCCACAGTAAACTATTCCTACAAACGCTTGTTATTCTATCTACTTCATGCTAATCCAGATAAACGTGAGTAGAAACGGACTTTTTACATATTTCCTTGTAAAGTACAACGGAAATAGGAAACACATTAGCTTAAAGTGAGAGACGAGCCTTTTAAAAACTGGAAGCTATGCGATGAAATTGAAATTCCGTTACTCAACCACGATTTAAAAAAAAAAAAAAAAAAGACAAACAAATGACGACTTCCCATTTGAGAAAAGTATAAGTATTGGTCAATTTAAACTAATAACAGGGAATATCTCTTAAATGGTTTGCTCCACAAATAAATGCATATTTCTTGTATACAACGATTTTGCCCATCTCTCATGATTTAACTTATCCAAAAGTCATCCAGAAAATTCAAGGCATGAAAATATCTTATCCTATGGTATTTTAATTAAAACTCCTGGAGTCATTTTTGAGAAAATCACATTTCGCAAAGATAAAAGTAGTTTCGGGTGGGAGTATTTCCTTGATAATCTTCGTGTGTCGCATCCTTGGAAGATGATGAAGATAAATATCAGTTTGGTATCTAACAAAGTTTTCGTTTTTGAGTTATGCGGTTTACAGAAATACACACACACACACGCACGCGCGCGCGCACACACATACATATGGATCTGTTTTATACAACTGTTTTCCTCGCAGGGACTCTCAAAATATGTATTTCCTATGAAATCTCGGTATTAATTTGGGTGAAGCACAATAACTTCTTCGCCAATTATGTTCATTGTACGTTGTAGATAAAATAAAGGGAAATAAAAACATTTACTGCCGCATAATTAGTCAACTAAGTAATTCTTTTGTTTATGTTTATTTAAGATCGTTTTGACTACTAGGTCTTACCACGACCGATCATAAATACATTATCAATTTACAGATACACAGTCTTACAGTTAGGTTAATATTTACATTACATTTACAATAAATCAGAAAGGCTTGTATGCATTAGAAACTGTAATGAGAACTCTGACGAAATTATAAAATATAGCCAATTAAAAGCTTTTGTTCTAAATTGCTTAAACTATCTGATCAAATCAAGGGCCTTTTTATGCGAAGAGAAATGAGGTTTTGAAAAACGAAGATAATAGAATTGCCGGCCTCGGCAGTGTGTGGGTAGCGTGTCTGCCTCACATTCATGAGGCTGCGAGTATAATCTTGCTCAGGGCGAGTTACCCAGATTAGGTTTTCTTCAGTGGTTTTTCTCTTATCCTGAGGAGGCGAATGTCGAGAAACTTAACCTCCATGGAAATTGTTTGAGCTTCATTTTATCAATTTCATTCACCGTCCGATATAAGTAACCAGGCTAAAGCACTTTAAGTTACAAAAGAAGAGAAAGAAAAAACAAAACAAACAAAAAAATCTGTGTCCCATTCACATGACTTTCTCTACATCGCTGTAACAAATTATTGTTAAAAAGCATATTCTTCTATCTACTTTATGAGTATCGGAATAAACATTAGCAGAAATTGTCACTTACTTCCTTGTAAATAGAAAAAATCTGCTGTGTTCCATTCACATGACTTTCTCTATATCTCTGTAAAAATGATGGGGCGATTTTTCTCAAAATCTTCGTGTCGCATCCCTGGAAGATACTAAACTTAAATACCAAGTTTGGTATTTTGGTGACTTTTCGTTTTTGAGTTATCGTGCTCACAGACACACACATACATACACACACACACACGCGCGCAGGCGCGAACTTTTTCTAAAAATGCTTTTTCTGGATACAGGAGACGCTAAAATGTGTATTTTCGGTAAAATCTTGGTATCAAATTTTTGGGTGGAATGCAATACCTACTCCATACACGTTCTCTCACCACTAGACATGTGCACTCTCATGTATAAATGGCCTTTCGGAAACTTAAATATATAATGCATTACATTCACAACACTTTCTCTACCTATTCTGCAACAAACTATTCTTAGAAAAACTTATTTTTTTATCTATATCCTGTTAATCGAGATAAACTTTAACAGAAACTGACCTGTTACTTACTTCCTTGTAGGTACATTGATGGCAAGAAGGAAACACACTAAGACTAATCTAAAGCTATAGTGAAGCTGGTCGCTTTATGATAACATTTAAATTCCGTTCTCTTTGCATGCCCAGATGTAAAACTACAGAAAAACGAATGACCACTTCCCATTCATGAAAAGTATAGTTACTGGAAAATGTATACTTATAACAACTATATTCGAAAATGAACAACGGCGCAGAGTGACAAATTATACCACTTTTTAATAGGGAAGAAACAAATAGTTTTAGTAGGAAATAAAAACAAAAAATCACAGATTTGGAACAAATTCTCGGATTTTCACTTGAGTATTCCTTTTATTAGGTGTAGAAGGAGTACGACTTTTGTGTGAATGTTAACTTAAGAAACATACCACCCTTCTTCCTTAGAAATTGCATACGCAAAAGCAAAGTTATGGAATGGCGATGTCATTGTCCTCAATGTTTCAGCAAATAAGCCACAACGTTAAGTCCCTAGTTTAAGTTCACAGTTCTTTCATTGAAATCTAATTCGCGTTACCTACACATGTACATTTCACAAAAATAATCAATCGATGTTTATGTGTGATAGTTACACCAAGGATTTGCATATAAATACATGTTATTATTATTAAAGGGCCATATTCAAGAATTTGTTACATTTCTTTGCATTTTGAAAGAAGTATATTCAAATAAGATTAATTCTATTCTGAATATATTGTATATTTTGAGACATTAGGCGGAAATGCATATTTACTTTCCCTAGCACGTATATACAAAGTGCATTATAGATAAAGAAGGTATTGTATTCCACCCAAAAAGTCGATACCGAGAATTCATAGGAAACTTGTTTTGAGCTCCTTAATCTAAAAAAAATACTTTCAGAAAAATGTTCGCCTGCGCGCGCCCGTGTGTGTGTGTGTGTGTGTGTGTGTGTGTGTGTGTGTGAGGGCAGCATAGGTTAAAAATGCAAAGTCGGTTAAATACCAAATTCTGTATTTAAATTCAGTATCTTCCGAGGAAGCAATACAAAGATGTTCAAGAAAATCCCCTCCCCAAACTACAGTTTACATAGAAAACATATAAAAAAGTTTGATTTTCTCAGTAAATAGCCCTAACGATTTTAAGAAAGCACCGTACATTAAAGATATTTGTACGGCAACTAAAATATATATCTTGAATTTTCTGGGAATAACCTCTGTATACCTTCATTTTGGGTGAATTTTGCTGAACTTTGCATAAATGGTAAACGTAATAGATAAGAACTTACTAAATAAAAAATGTGGATCTCGTTAAAACACACAATTTAAGTCAGATATCTACATTATTTTCGTGGAGTTGACAATTTCCGAGATATTCCTTGTAATTAGTTTTAGCTTTAAAATACTTAAACTTTTCTCATTTGTCAACTCCTCGTCTTGCAAAGAAATTGATTTGTATTTACTCTTGCACGTATGAACAATGTTTATAGTAGATAGAGAAGGTATTGTATTCCACCCAAAAGTTCGATGCCGAGATTTCACTTGTAATATATGTTTTGAGACCCCTGAATAAAAAAAGTTAGAAACATGTCCATGTGTAGCTTAAAAAGAAAAACTCGGTTAAATACCAAACTTGGAATTTAAAAAAGGAAAGTCATGTGAATGGTACACATCAGATTTTTTATTTTAGCTATATGATGCTGATCAAGATAAACGTTACCATAACTATTTATGGTAATGTCTTATTATTTGCTACTTTGTAAGTAGAAGGGAAATGCCTAAGCTAAAGCGATAGTCGAATCTTTTAAAAGCCGGTCGCTAGGAGAAACAATTGAAATTCGGTTCTCTTTACATGCTAGGAGTAAACGAAAGAGAAACGAAAAAAATGGCTTTGCTTTTGAGAAAAGTTTGTGACTTAAAGCTATAATCAGTAACTCGGAATATTTTCAAGAAAATCCCGCTACCCCCAACTACCCTTTACATGGAAAATTTTTCAAAAAGTCTCTTTTCTCAAAAATGCCTCTAACCATTTTTACTATATTCTTATTACAAACGAAATGCACATTTAGAATTTTTTGGGAATACGAGTAGCATCTGAAGACCTGTTCATTCTGGATGACTTTTGTATAACTGCTAAACCGTAAGAGTAGACAAAAACTTACTATAGAAAAAAATTAGGTTTCGTTAAGACACACAATCTATGTTAATTACATTTATTTTTTTTTTTTTTTTTTTTTTTTTCTTTTTTAGAGTTAACTGCTTTTCAGCTACTCCGAGTTACTGGTTACAGCTTTAAGTCACAAACTTTTCTCAAAAGCAAAGCCATTTTTCTTTTCGTCTCTCTTTCGTTTACTCCTAGCATGTAAAGAGAACCGAATTTCAATTGTTTCTCCTAGCGACCGGCTTTTGAAAGATTTGACTATCGCTTTAGCTTAGTGCATCCCTTTAGGCATTTCCCTTCTACTTACAAAGTAGCAAATAATAAGGCATTACCATAAATAGTTATGGTAATTTTTTTTTTGTTTCATTTGTATAGCCCCCTTAAACATCAATGGTCATATCGGGGGCTGTGACTTGTGAAACTATAGGTTCAGAACATTAGGTTAAATTTTATATTATTAAACACACTCACATTCACACATCCAGACTCTATGGGGGATAGGGAATAATTCTGGTTAAAGAAAAATTCCCCGCCCGAGCCGGGAATCGAACCCGGGACATCAGGGTGAGATGTCAGCTCGCTGACCACTTGACCACGGAGGCAGTCCTAGTTAGGTTAATGTTTATCTTGATCAGCATGACATAGCTAAAATATAAAACCTGATGTGTACCATTCACATGACTTTCTCTACGTCTCTGCAACAAATTATTGTTAAAAACCTTATGCTTCTATTTACTTCATTTTAATCGAGAAAAAAATAGCAGAAATAGTCTTATACTTGCTTCCTTGTAAGTAGAAAGAAAATAAGGGAGTACTATAGGTTAAAGTGATAGTCAAAAGCTGGTTGCTATGTGACTGAAGTTCCTTTGTATGGACAAGAGTTGACAAATTCCTCTATGAGAAAATGGCAAGTTTATAAAGATGAAACCAAAAATAAGGAATATCTCAAAATCAATCAACTCCACGAAAAAAATGTATATTATATAAATTGTGTGTTTTAACGTGCTCTACATTTTGTGTGTGCTAAGATTTTGTCCATCTCTTACGGTTTAGTAGTTATGCAAAATTCCGTTAAATTCATCCAGAATAAAGTAGTTTTCAGAGGCTACTCCCAGAAAATTCAAGATATACATTTTGTTTGTCAGGTAAATATCTTTCATATTTGACATGTTAATCAATATCGTTAGAGCCATTTTTGAGAAAATCAAAATTTTCGAAAAAAGTTCCATGTGAAGGGTAGCTGGGGGTGGGGGGATTCTATTGAAAATCCTCGTGTCGCATCCTCGGAAGATATCAAACTTAAATACCAAGTTTGGTATTTTACGGTCTTTTCGTTTTTGGGCTCTGATGTCCACAGACACACAGACTCACACACACAAACATACACGCACACACACGGAGCTTTTTGTAAAAATGCGTTTTTTGGGTTCAGGGGGACATAGTACGCGTAGAGAAAGTAAAAACTAATCTTTTATAAGAAAAATTTGTTTGTAAAACACTAAAAAGACTATGGAATGGAACACATCAGATTTTAATCATAAGGCAACCAGCTTTTAAAAGATTTGACTATTGCTTTACGCCGTGGCCGAGCGGTTATACCGCTTGCCTGCCACCCAGGCGATCCCTAGCGCCCACATGTCGGATTTGTGGTGGACAAAGCGGCAGGTTTTCTCCCGCTCCTCCGATTTGTCCATCATCCATTTCGCTTGCATTTCATAGAATCCACTTCCTCATTACTCTTCCAGGTTCACCATGCTCTGGTTTCGTGTCGTTGGCTTCCCGACAGGCTTCTGGCCCCTAGGCATCCGCTTGTAAGTCCTAGGGGAGGGGAGGATGTCAGTCCTAAATATGGAGAGGCTAAATCGACTACGAAACGAAACTACTATCGCTACAGCATATCGTATTCCCTTATTTCCCTTTCTCTTAAAAAAGCAAATAATAAGACCGTTTCTACTAATGTTCTTCTCGATTAGCATGAAATAGAAGCAACAGCTTTTAACAATAATTTGTTACAGTGATGTAGAGAAAGTCATGTGAATAGAACACATCAGTGTTTTTAGGAGAAAGGAATTTGGGATGTTTAAAATAAAGGCTTAATATAAATATAATTTATTGTGACATAAAAAATAGAACGTATACAGTTCCGTATAACTTACATGAAAACATTGACACATACACAAAGAATACAGTGCAACAATTATAAGGTACAGACACGGTGCTTATAGGAAGCCTGATTTGACTTTCAAATATATTTTTTTATTTTGCTTCATATTGCATTTCGGCTTGAGATATAATTGATGTCGATATCAACATTGTAATTAGCATTTCTCCTTAAGTATTCTCATTGTTAAAAATCAAAGAATTGTCTCCACTGTTTATGCATCTATGGATAGCTTTTCGATTTTCCTAAATACAAATGTGCACACAAATATTCACTTAGATGTAAAATGTTGGCGATTTCGTCTGCAAACAGTCCCTTCTCATAATGTTCATTATTTTGACTGTACTTTTAAGGCCTACATTAAAACAAAATCAAACAAATGCAAACACATTTTTGAGAGTCATTTACTCGCGACAAATTAATAATGTTGGGTTTTAAAACAGTTTAACGGGAAAATGCAACACTTAAACAAGAGCTGCTCTACTAGTGTTTATATTAACGTTGATAGTATTTACAGCCACACCTAATGTAGAATCATGGGAACGAAAATGGGAAAGGAACAGGAAGATGAACTCTATTACAACCACTCGAGAACGGAAACAAAGCAGAAAACCTGACTTCATCAGATAATTTTGAATATTGCACTTAAAGTAGGAACGGGGACGAACGAAAACAGATTACCTCTGCGCTTATACATTTATATATTGTTAATAATGTGAAAAATGATTTTTACGCATTGAAATGCTATCGTTTTTACCTGCTTGCGATTCATCCAACAAAATACAGGTTAACCACTTGGAAATTCAGTAGATTTAGTGATTTTAAGCTAAATTTTCTTGTTTATAAAAAATTGGAGCTAGATCAGAAGCACATGCATAAACTGATAGTCGCTCCCATTTTTTTTTTCCCCCCACATATGAGAGAGTTCTCGCGGTTGTTAGTGACCACGGCCATCTTGATTAATCTCTGAAACTAAAATAGCTATCGCAATAAAAATAGGGCAGAGTTGGAACTTCAGTTCTCCCGTTCCCAAACCGGGGTTCCGGAAATCTTTTCGTTGATTCTGAATGCTCACATTTATAAATGAAACGTTACTGTTTTTTCCCCGTTCTGATTTGGGATTCTGGGCACCGTAGTTTATATGATGGTCGTAAACGACGTTAGTACTGCTTTTGAAGGTAATTGCATCAGGTATCCTTGTAGAGTCACGCAGCGAACGGTAACACAAACAATAATCGCTGATCTTGGAAGTCCATTTCGCTGCGTCATTCGACGTGAAGGTGCGTTGGCCTCATTCTTGAGCTTAGCGTGTCTCTGGACGACTTTTTACAATAATCTGAAAAGAAACACGCTTACTTTTAATGTTTTGGTAACCTACTTATATGAAACTAATATCTGTTTACATACCATGCCTGTCCTTAAGTATGATATGGCATTCTCAACGGTCATCTAAATTGTTTTTTTTTTTTTTCCTAAGAGGAGCACGTACACACATGTAAATTATTCTAACAAATTTATTTTGCAGTTGTCACATAGAGATTTCTGGAAATATATAACTATCACATCTGTTCTTAATCGACTTAGGCATACTATTTTCATAGGTAAATTTGCTAATTAACTACGTGTTAATCACTTAAAGAAGCTGAAGCTCCGCTCAAATCTCACACTCTCAATTCTAAACTAACTGAAAATGGCTGATTTTTCAGTCAGAAATATTCTAGTTTCATTATACTTGTATATAATAAAAAATTACCTTCAAAGTCTTAGGTTTTGGATGATAAAATATCCCAAATAGAATGAGTTATGACAGCTTTATACTAAGCAACAGACACTAACCCTGCAAGAAAATACATAAGTAACTAAAATAACTTTATTGAGTTACGACACTCCATTTTGAGTTGTAACACTATAGAATTGAGCATGCGATTTTTTCTCTCCCTCTCCCCCCCTCTCTCTCTCTCTCTCTCTCTCTCTCTCCCTTAGACCTGCAGCGCGAGAGGAAAAAGCCTTAAATATTTTTATCGTTCTTTTGCATTTAAAACATATCAATAAATTATAAATTTAAATGATCTTTCTTATGCCAAAAGGTGCAATAAATAATAAGTTCAAAGAAAAATATTTTGGCCGCCTGGGTAGTGTGGCGGTAGTGCGTCTGCCTCACATTCAACAGGTCGTGAGTTCTAATCACGCTTAGGGTGAGTTACCCGGATAAGGGGTTTTCGGGGTTTTCCCTTGTCCTGAGAAGACGAATGTCGAGTAACTTTAAGCTCCATGGACCCCGATATCATTTGAGCATCATTTCTTCAATTTAATTCATCGTCCGATATAACTAACCAGCTAAACAAAACAAAAACAAAAATTGTATTAGGCTTATGTGCCATCATAAAAATTATTAAAAAAAAAACAGTAATTAAATAATGATACTTTTATCTAGATAATATTACGAAACCATTCTGCATCAATGTTTACTTTAAGGAGTAAAAATATATCGTTAAAATAACGCAATTTATTACCAGTTCTAACATTATCCCACAACATTAATTTACAATGAAATATGCAATTTTTATTTTCTCTATACGTACTACGTACATAGTGTATAGAGAAGGTATTGCATTGTACCCAAAAATTCGATACTGAGATTTCACCGGAAATACATGTTTTGAGACCACCTGAATCCAAAAAAATTTTTTTTAGAAAAATGTCCGTGTGTGTGTCTGTGGGCAGCATAGCTCAAAAACGAAAAGACTGTTAAACACCAAACTTAGTATTTAAGTTCAGTATCTTCCAAGGATGCTACAGGAAGATTTTCAAGAAAATCCACCACCCCCAACTACCCTTCACATGGAAAAATTTTCGAAAATGTTGATTTTCTAAAAAAAAAAAAGCTCTAACGATTTTGATTAACATATCATATATTAAAGATATAGTATACTTGACAAATAATATATATATATCTTGAATTTTCTGGGAATAGCCTCTGAAGACTACTTTATTCTGGATGAATTTTACGGAATTTTTGTAACTGGTAAAGCGTAAGAGATAGACAAAAACTTACCACTGAAAAATGTAGAGCACATTAAAACACACAATTTATGTTATATATATTTTTTCGTGGAGTTGATCTTTTTTTTTTTTTTAGATATTCCTTGTTTTTTGTTTCAGCCTTTAAAAAACTTATACTTTTCTCATACGGGAATTTGTCGACTCCTGTCCAAACAAACAAAGGAACTTGAGTTCACATACAACCATCTTTTGCTATCACTTTAACCTATTTTACTCCCTTATTTCGCTTCTACTTACGGGGAAGCAAGTAATAAGACTATTTCTGCTAATCTTTTCTCACTTAGCATGAAGTAAATAGAAGCATAAACTTTTTAACAAAAATTTATTGCAGAGATATAAAGAAAGTCATGTGAATGGATTACATAAGATTTTTTTCTGTACTGCTTTGCAGAATTGTACAACGTTATTATAATTAGTTGCAGAGACTGAAACTGTAGTTTTTTTTAAAGTTTGGTTCATTCTGGTTGTTCTGGAGTTTTGAGCAGTTTCTTCTTAAATAAAACACATCTTTAAGATTTTATTAAAAATAGAGTGAACAAGCTACGAACTTCTTATTACAGCTTTCCCTTTCGGTCTAAACGCTTCAAAAATGTTGAGGTGGTAAAATGTTCTGCTAGTCGCTTTTAAAGGAAACCCCAAAAAACGTTTTCATCGTCAGTTGCTACCGCCAGGGACACCTTTATTTTATTAGCCATCCCTACATTAGTTAGCTTTGAGATAGAACTCTTCCTTTCTGCTCTGCTGCTCGTGATTCACTATTGAAGAGTGGCATTAATATCTTTAGCAAGTTAACTTTTAATTTTTAGTTATTTTAGACTGTTCTCACCTTATCCATTTACAAATTCTAACACAAGGAACAGTCTAGCTTTCAGGACATACCTACACCTTACGTGTAGAAAAGAAAATATATTGCATGGGTCTCGGTCTGAAAATACTTTATTTCCAAATATCAACTCATTAATCAAGTTCCTTTATAAAATGCTTAAAATGCCTTGCTTTAGCACTGGTTCCTGCATCAAACCGCCATCGTATTTAATCCTGGATGTGCTGATGCATTCCTGGAGAACTGCGTTTCGCATCCTTCCACAATATGGGCGCTATCACTGTCTGCATCCTGCCCTGGAAGTTTCAAATGCCCTCACAGTGGCGCTAAGCTTTAATAAGACATAACTAAGAGGGCATATTGAACATTTCATGATAGAAAGAGTTTTCATGTGGTATGTCCGTGTATTCTGTTCCTGTGTGTTTCCATTATCAATGTATTATGAAAAATGTGACGTGTTCCATTTGCATGACTTTCTCTACATTGATGTACCAAATTATTGTTAAAAAGCTTATTCTACTTCATACTAATCGAGATTAATACTAGCAGAAACGGTCTTATTACTCAGTTCCGTGTAAGTAGAAGGGAAACAAAGGAATAGACTAGGTCAAACCGAAAGTCACTTGTTTTAAAATGCGGTTGCTATGGGGCTGAAATCCGTTTCTTTGCGTGGCAGAGCGTTAAGTTCCTGTATGTGAAAAGTTTTAAGTATTTTAGAACTGAAACCAATGAAAGGAATATCTCGAAAACGGTCAACTCCAGGAAAAAAATGTGTATGGCATAAATATGTATGTTTTAAGGAGCTCTACATTTTTGAGTAGTAAGTTTTTATCTATCTCTTACGGGTAGTTATGTAAAACTAAAAAAAAATATCTAGAATAAAGAGGTCTTTAGAGGCTATTCCCAAAAAATTCAATATATACATTTTATTTGTCATGTAAATAAATTAAATATAAGAGTTATTACTCAAAATCATTAGAGCCCTTTTTGAGAAAATCAAAATGTTCGATATTTTTTGCATGTAAAGGGTATTTGGGGATGGGGGGATTTTCTTGAAAATCTTTGTGTCGTATCCTTGAGATATACTAAATTTATATACCAGGTTTGGTATTTTACCGACTTTTCGTTTTCGAGTTATCATGTTCATAGGCACATGAACACACACAGGGA
Organism: Hymenopus coronatus; assembly: GCA_030762935.1. Classification (NCBI taxonomy): domain Eukaryota; kingdom Metazoa; phylum Arthropoda; class Insecta; order Mantodea; family Hymenopodidae; genus Hymenopus; species Hymenopus coronatus. The sequence goes on along the minus strand of CM060881.1, from coordinate 145,087,708 downwards.
CCTTTTCCTAAAAATGTTTTTGGATACAAAGGACCCTAAAACGAGTATTTCCGGTGTAATCTCGGTATCGAATTTTTGGGTTCAATACAGTACCTTCTGTATACATTGTGTACATAGTACATGTAGAAAATGAGTTCCCATGTGGAAATAAAACGTTTCGGACCCTGTCCATAGAAAAAACATTCTTCTACTTGTGAGGAATATGTCCTGAAAGCTTAACCTGCCTTATTGTTACATCCTGCATAGTTCACAACTTTCCATTCGAAAACTAATGCGCTCCCAAGTCCTCCACACCATCATCCACAAACCTAATATCTATTTTTACTTTCTCTATACGTGCTATGTATATAGTGTATAGAGAAGGTATTGCTCTCCACCAAAAAATTCGATACCGAGATTTCACCGGAAATGTATGCTTTGGGGTCCCCTGTATCCAAAAAAAGCATTTGCACAAAAAGGTCCGAGTGTTTGTGTGTCCGTGCGTCTGTGAACACTATAACTCAAAAACGAAAAGTCGGTAAAGCACCAAACTTGGCATTTAAGTTTAGTATCTTCCAGGGATTACACACGAAGATTTTGAGAAAAATCCCCCCAACCCCTAACTACACTTTAAATGGAACTTTTTTCGAAAGTTTGATTTTCTTGTAATGGCTCTAACGATTTTCATTAAAATACCGTATATTAAAAATATTTAGCTGACAAATAATATGTATATCTTGAATTTTCTGGGAATACCTTCTAAAGACCTGTTTATTCTGAATGAATTTTGCTTAATTTGGCATAGCTAGTAAACCGTAAGAGATAGACAAAAACTTACTATACAAAAATGTAGGTCTTGCTAAAATACACAAGTTATTTCATATACATTTTTCTCGTGGAACTTACAGTTTTCGAGGTATTCAGTGTTATTAGTTTCAGTTGTGAAGTACTTACACTTTTCTCAGACGGGAGCGTGCGGTTTTCTTTTGTTCTACTCCTGGCCAAGAAAAGAAAGGATTTGTAATGACTATCGCATAACGATAGCTTTTAAAACACTTGACTATGGCTTTAGCCTAGTGTATTCGCTTATTTTTTCCTATTTATAGGGAACTAAGTAATAAGAACATTGTGCTAATGAGAACCTCAATTAGCAAAATTCAGCAAGAAGAATAATCTTTTGTAAGAAATTTGTAGAACAGCTAGAGAAAGTCATGTGAGTGTAACACATCAGATTTTTACTTTCTGTACACGTACTATGTACATAGTGTATAGAGAAGGTATTGTAATACACTCAAAAATTCGATACCGAGATTTCACCGGAAATATATGTTTTGAGAACCCCTGAATCCAAAAAAAGCATTTGTAGAAAAATGTCCGTATGTGTCTGTGTGTGTCTGTGTGTATGTGTGTGTGGGTGCGCGCGCGCAGCATAGCTCAAAACGAAAAGTCCGTTAAAAACCAAATTTGGTAACTGGGTCTGGTATCTTCCAAGAATGCGACAAGAAGATTATCAAGAAAATCTCCCAACCCTCAACTACCCTTTACATGAAACTTTTTTAAAAAAGTTTGGTTTCATCAAAACTGGCTCTAACGATTTTGATTAAAATATGGTATATTAAATATATTTACCTGACAAATAAAATGTATATCTTGAATTTTCTGGGGATACCCTCTGAAGGCTACCTTATTCTAGATGAATTTTACGGAATTTTCCATAACTGCTAAACCGTAAGGGATGGACAAAAACTTAACACACAAAAAATGTAGAGCGCGTTAAAATTTATGCCATATACATTTTCTTCGTGGGGTTGATCGTTTTTGAGATATTCCTTGTTTTTAATTTCAACTTTGATACTTTTCTCATACAGGAACTTATCAATTCCTGTCCATACAAACAAAGGAACTTCAGTCATATAGCAACCAGCTTTTGAATGTCATTTAACCTATGTTACTCTCTTATTTCGCTTCCAGGAAGCTTCAAGGAAGCAAGTAATGGGACTATTTCTACTATTTTTTCTCGATTAGAATGAAGTAAATATGAGTATACGCTTTTCAACAATAATGTGTTGCAATATTTTTTTTTTTTTTAAGATATTCCTTGTTATTGGTTTCAGCTATAAAATACTTATACTTTTCTCATATGGGAATTTGTCAACTCCTGTCCGTAGAAATAATGGAACTTCAGTCACAAAGCAACCAGCTTTTGACTATCACTTTAGCCTGTGGTACTCCCCAATTGCCCTTCTACTTACATGGAAGTAAATAATAAGACTATTTCTGCTAAATTTTTCTCGATTAGCAGGAAGTAAATAGAAGAATAAGCTTTTTAACAATAATTTGTTGCAGAGATGTAGAGAAAGTCATGTGAATGGAGCACATCAGATATTTAAGTGTCATTCTGCACACTTTTGTTAGCAGCTAGAACTCTTCGTAAAGGTAGCAATGAACTTGCAATGCTTATGCATCACTGAGCCATACCGTTGCCCTTTTGTTTCTAGCATTGGAGCACACGTGTCAGTCAGACTTGCAAAGATTCGCTTACTATACTTTGCAAAAGAAGCCAGGTAGCAGAATCTACATGGAGTTCATAAAGTCTGTCGCCATGTCTTCAGTCAATGGAAATAATTCTGAAGGAAAACACTAAAATATGGGGGCTGGATTCCATTTACCAATAATTGAGCATTCCTATCCTGTTAAAACTTCTTACATGCACCAGGTCAAAATCTGATGTGTTATTTTACATGACTTTCTCTACCCATTCTTCAACAAACTATTCGTAAAAAGCGTACTCTTCAAACTACTTATCATTAATACTGATAAACGTTTGCATAAATTATTTTTATATGTTTCCTTGTAGGTACAAAGGTGTAGGGGAATACATTAGGCTAAACCGGCGATCAACTATTTTATAAGCTGGTAGCTATGCGATGGTTTTTACTCTTTGCTTAACCAGGAGAGAGAAAAAAATAATGTCATTCATTTTGAGGAAAATTAGTAATGAAAAATTGCGACCAATAACAAAGAAGATCTCGGAAATAGTTAAGAAGCGGATATTGAGATAACTATTATCTTTGAATGTATTTTTAAAAATAATTTGTATTTAAAATGAAAATATAATGTTTTTTTTAACTATATAAATAATTCACAACACACAAACATATATATTATATATGACACAAATTGTGCACCTTAACGAGATATACGTTTTCGTGCTGAAAGTTTTAGTCTAGCCATATCACGGTTTCCCAGCTATACAAAAGTCATCCGAAATGAAGAGGATTTCAGAGGATGTTTCCAGAAAATTCAAGTTGTGTATTTCGTTTGTCATCTAATAGCTTTAATATATGGCATTTTAATCAAAATCGTTAGAGATATTTTGGAGAAAATTTCGATAAATCTTCCATGGAAAGTGTAGCTTTAGGGTCCCCCCACCCTTCATGTGGCTTTCTTGAAATATACTAATCTTAAATAGCAAATTTGGTACATATACGACTTTTCGTTTACGAGATAAGCTGTTTACAGAAAGATACACGCGCGCGGACCTTTTTCTAAAAGTGTATTTTCTTCAGGGGCCTTCAAATCATGCATTCTGGTGAAATTTCGGATTCTAATTTTTGAGTGGGATGTAATACCTTCTCAACCTAAATGCACATTACACTTACATATGTGACAGAGAAAGTAAAAAGGGGAAAAAATATTAACCAAATAATTCATAGCCATATTTTAATTTATATTATTTTAGGGGTCATTTAAACGTTTATTCGTATTGATGGTTCTGCATGAGTTTAATGACTTGTTTCTCTTGTTTTTACTTGTTTCATCTTATCTTTCATTCACATGACTCCCTCTATACCCTCTATAGTTTATTAGAGGGTGTGTGTCAGTGTGTCCGTGTGTCTGTGAACACGATAACTCAAAAACGAAAAGTCGGTAAAATAACAAACTTGGTATTTAAGTTTATACTTTTCCAGGGATGCAACACTAAGATTTTGAGAAATGTCCCCCCACCCGAAACTACTCTTTACATGGAACTTCTTTCGAAAATTTTGATTTGCTAAAAAATGACTCTAACGATTTTGATTAAAATATCGTATATTAAAGAAATTTACATGACAAATAAAATGTATATTTTGAATTTTCTGGGAATAGCCTGGGAAGACTACTTTATTCTGGTCAATTTTACGGAATTATGCATAACTGCTAAACCGTAAGAGATGGACAAACACTTACCACACAACAAATGTAGAACACTTTAAAACACACAATTTATGTTATATACATTTTTTTCGTGGAGTTGATTGTTTTTGAGATATTCCTTGTTTTTTTTTTTTCAGCTATAAAGACATACTTTTCTCATACAGGACTTTGTGAACTCGTGTCCATACAAGCAAAGGAACTTCAGTTGCACAGCAACCAGCTTTTGACTATCACTTTAACCTATGGTACTCCCTTATTTCGCTTCTACAAACAAGGAAGCAAGTAATAAGACTATTTCTGCTAATTTTTGCTCCATTAGATGAAGTAAATAATAATAATTTGTTGCAGTGATATAGAGAAAGGCATGTGAATAGAACGCATCAGATTTTTATTTTAAAACTGCCTTTATTGCAAGGTTGCTTCATGGACACTGCTCAATAATCACATACATTATCAACAAGAACACATAGTTGAATAGAAAGGTAAGAAAAATAACAAAGTATTGCAAATAACAAATATTAAAATTCGAGTTTTAATGTTTTAGATGGAAGTAATTGAAACAAATGTAATAAACAAATAGTTAAAGAACATGGGAAGCTCATTGATGATAAGGATTCAAAGGTGATTCCTTAAAAGGGATAGTAATGTCGATAACTAAATCGTTAGATCCATTTTTGAGAAAATCAAATATTTTGAAAAAAGTTCAATGTAAAGGGTAGTTGGGTGTGGGGGCATTTTTCTCAAAATCTTCGTGTCGCATCCCTGGAAGACACTAAACGTAAATACCAAGTTCGGTATTTTACCGACTTTTCGTTTTTGAGTTATCGTGTTCACAGACACACGGACACATGTACACACACACTCACACACATACACACACACACACGGACCTTTCCTTGAAAATGCTTTTCTCTTTTGGATACAGGGGACCTAAAACGTATATTTCCAGTGAAATCTCGGTATCGAATTTTTGGGTGGAGTGCAATACCTTCTCTATACACTATGTACATAGTACGTGTAGAGAAAGTAAAACTGAAAAGTCAGTTAAATACCAAACTCCATATTTAAGTTCAAGGATGCAACACAAAGATTTTTAAGAAAATCCCTCCAAAAATGACTAACGATTTTGATTAAAATGGCATATTTTTAAGATGTTTTCGTGACAAACGAAATATATATCTTGAATTTTCTGAGAATATCCTCTGAAGACCTCTTCATTCTGGATAAGTTTTGTATAATTCGTAAATTGTATAAAAATTTACTGCATAAAAAAAGTAGATATCATTACAAACAGAATTAAGTGATATACATTTTTTACTTTCTCTATACGCACTATGTACATAGTGTATAGAGAATGTATTGCACTCCACCAAATAATTCGATACCGAGATTTCACCAGAAATAAATGTTTTAGGGTCCCCTGTATCCAAAAAAAGTATTTTTAGAAAAAGGTCCGTGTGTGTGTCCGTGTGTCTGTGAACACGATAACTCAAAAACGAAAAGTAGGTAAAATACCAAACTTGGTATTTAAGTTTAGTATCTTCCAGGGATGCGACACGGAAGATTTTGAGAAAAATCCCCCCATCTCCAACTACCCTTTACATGGAACTTTTTTCGAAAATTTTGATTTTCTAAAAATGGCTCCAACGATTTTGATTAAAATTTCGTATATTAAAGATATTTACCTGACAAATAAAATGTATATACTGAATTTTCTGGGAATAGCCTTTGAAGAGTAGTTTATTCTGGATTAATTTTACTGAATTTTGAATAACTGCTAAACCGTAAGAGATGGACAAAGACTTACAACACAAAAAATGAAGAGCACGTTAAAACACACAATTTATGTTATATACATTTTTTTCGTGGAGTTCGTCGTTTTTGAGACTTTCCTTATTTTTGGTTTCTGCTATGAAACACTTATACCTTTCTCATACAGGAGTTTGTCAACTGCTGTCTATACAAACAAAGGAATTTCAGTGACATAGCAACCAGCTTTTGATTATCACTTTAAGCTAAGGTACTCCCTTATTTCCCTTCTACTTTCAAGGAAACAAGAAATAAGACTATTTCTGCTAATTTTTTCTCGATTTGCAGGAAGTAAATGGAAGCATAAGCTGTTTAAAAATAATGTATTGCAGAGAAATAGAGAAAGTCATGTGAATGGAACACATCAGATTTTTACTTTCTCTACACGTACTATGTATATATAGTGTATAGAGAAGGCATTGTATTGCACCCAAAAACTCGATACCGGGATTTTACCGGAAATACACGTTATAGCGTTCTCTGTAAAATCCATTTTTGGGACCCCCTGAATAAAAAAAAAGCATTTTAGAAAAAGGTCCGTGTATGTATGAGTCTGTGGACAGCATACCTCAAAATTGAAACATAGTTAAATACCAAACTGGTATTGAGTTTATTATTTTCCGAATATGTGACATGAATATTTTCAGAATAATCTCAACACCCTGAACCATCTTTTACAGGGAACATTTTTTGAAATGTTCAATTTTCTAAAATGGACAATGAAATTGATTTTCAATGACAATCGCATAGCAACAGCTTTTAAAAGATTGACAATAGCTGTGGCCTAGTGTATTACCTTATTTCCTTTCCACTTAAGGAGTCAAGTAATAAGACTATTTCTGGTAATGTTTACCTCGTCTAAAATTGTGTAGATAAAATATAACATTTTGTAAGAATAGTTAGTTTGCAGAAAAGACAGAAAAAGGCATGTAAATGGCACACATCAGATATTTACTTTCTCTATTTTTTGCGAGGGAGGCAGTGTTTAACGCTCACTTTTACTACTTGTGGCACCGCAAGCAATTTACTTTCTCTACACGTACTATGTACATGTCACTGGATATACTTTTTGAGGTACCCTAAGTCAAAAAGCATGTTTATAAAAAGGTCCGTATGTGTGTTTCTGTGGACAGTATAACTCAAAAACGAAAAGTAGTGTAAATACTAAACTTTGTATTTATATTTAGTATTCTCCAAAGGTGCGATACGAAGAGTTTTAAGAGAATCCATCCTAAACTACCCTTTACATGGAAGTTTTTTTTTTTTTTTTTTTTTTTTGAAATTTTCGATTTTCTCAAACCATTTTGATTAAAATTCCATATATTTAATATTTACATGGAAAATTAAATGTATACTTTGAATTTTCTGGGAACAACCTCTGAAGTCCTCATCGTTCTGGATGATTTTTACTTTCTCTATACGTACTATGTACAGAGTGTATAGAGAAGGTATTGCATTGTACCAAAAAATTCGATACCGAGATTTCACCGGAAATACATGTTTGAGACCACCTGAATATTTTTTTTTTTTTAGAAAAATGTTCGTGTGTGTGTTGTCTGTGTGTATGTGTGTGTCTGTGTGTCTGTGGGCAGCATAGCTCAAAAACGAAAAGACCGTATCTTCCAAGGATGCGACACGAAGATTTTCAAGAAAATCCACCCACCCCTAACTACCCTTCACATGGAAAATTTTTGGAAAATTTTGATTTTCTAAAAAATGGCTCTAACGATTTTGATTAAAATATCATATATTAAAGGTATATACTTGACAATTAATATGTTATCTTGAATTTTCTGGGAATAGCCTCTGAAGACTACTTTATTCTGGATGCATTTTACGGAATTTTTTGTAACTGGTAAACCGTAAGAGATAGACAAAAGCTTATCACACGAAAAATGTAGAGCACATTAAAACATACAATTTATGTTATCTACATTTTTTTCGTGGAGTTGATCGTTTTTTTTTTTTTGTTTTTTTTTTAGATATTCCTTGTTTTTTTGTTTCAGCCTTAAAAAACTTGTACTTTTCTCGTACAGGAATTTGTCGACTCCTGTCCAAACAAACAAAGGAACTTCAGTTCACATAGCAACCATCTTTTGCCATCACTTTAACCTATGCTACTCCCTTATTTCGCTTCTACTTACAGGGAAGCAAGTAATACGACTATTTCTGCTAAATGTTTCTCACTTAGCACGAGCATGAGTCGCCCTCCGTGGTGTAATGGTTACCATGTTAACTTCATACACCCAAGGTCCTGGGTTCAAACCCGGCGGAGGACGATGGATTTTTTTGGGTGTAAAAATCCTTAGCATGGCTTCCTTCGGAAGAGAAGTAAAGCCGTTGGTCCCGTGTCGTAGATTTACGGCACGTAAAAGAACCTCAAGCCTGATAGAGAGGCCTCTGAGCAAAATTAAGCGGTTTTTCACGCCTAATATAGAATGGGACGCTGAGAACCATAGCAGTTAAAGAGCATCCATAAATAAAGCACCATTTTTTCACTTAGCATGAAGTAAATAGAAGCATAAACTTTTTAACAAAAATTTGTTGCAGAGATATAGAGAAAGTCATGTGAATGGATTACATCAGATTTTTGCATAACTGGTAAATCGTAAGAGATAATCAAAGACTTACTAAACAAAAATGTAGATTTCGTTAAAACACACAATATATGCCATATAACATTTTTTGTAGAGCTAGCCACTTCAAAGATATTCCCTGTTATTGATTTAAAATTTAAATAATGTTTATCAACCGGGAAGATCTCATTCGTTTCATATCTCTTTTGTTTTACTTTTGGCAATCGAAAGAGACCCGAATTTCAATGACAATAGCAATAGCTTTTAAAGGATTTAACCGTTGCTTTGGCCTAGTGTATTTCTTTATTTCTCTTCCACTTACAAAGAAACAAGTAATAAGTCCATTTCTGGTAATGTTTTTATTGAGTTGCATGATGTAGATAAAATAAAAGTATTTTATGAGAGTAATTTCTTTGCAGAACATATAAAGAAATCCATGTGAATGAACACAATAGATTTTTACTTTCTTTACACGTACTATGTACATAGTGTATAGAAAAGGGATTGTATTGCACTCAGAATTCTATATCACGATTTCATCATAAATACATGTTTTGGAATCCCCTGAATAAAAAAAGTATTTTAGAAAAAGGTCCGTGTGTGCGTGTGTGTCTGTGGACAGCATAGCTCAAAAACGAAAATATCGTTAAATACCAAACTTAGTATTTAAGTTTTGATCCTCCAAGGATGCGACACGAAGATTTTCAAGAAAATCCTCCCACCCCAAACTACCTTTTACATGTAACATTTTTCGAACTTTTTGATTTTCTCTTAAATGTCTCTAGTGACTTTAATTAAAATACCTTGTGTTTAGGATATTTTTATGACAAACGAAGTGTATATCTTGAAATTACTGGTAACAGCCTCTGAATACTTCTTCATTCTGGTTGTTATAACTAGCAAACCGTAAGAGATATACAAAGGCCTACTAAACAAAAACTGTAGATCTCATTAAAACACAAATTTATGTTACATACATTTTTTTGCAGAGTCAACTGTTTTCGAGATATTCGGGATTATTGGTTTCAGTTTTAAGCCACTTAAACATTTCTCAAACGGGAAGACATCTTTTTTCTCGTTTCTCGTTTGTTTACTCCTGGCAACTAAAGAGATTGCAATTTCAATTGTTTCACATAGCGACTATTTTAAATGAGGAGAATATCGCTTTAACCTGTGCATTTTCTTATTTTCCTTCTACTTAGAAGGAAGCTAGTAATAAGATTAATTCGGCTTATGTTTATCTTGATTAGCAAGATGAAGATGACAGATTAATATTTTGAATAAAAGGTTCGTTTACCGAACATGTGGACCTTCTACTTACAAGGAACCAAGTAATAAGGACACTTTCTGCTAATGTTTATCTCGATTATCACGAAATAGAAGAATAAGCTTTTTAACAATAATTTGTTAGAGATGTGGAGAAAGTCATGTGAATGAAACATATCAGATTTTTGACATTTTATTGTCTTACTTTCATAAATTTAAGGTTGTTTTATAAGTATTTTTCAGTAATGTTAGGTTTTAATCTCATAAATTTAAGGTCATTATATATATATATATATATATATATATATATATATATATATATATCGTTTTAATTAATTTTAGTCATCAACTTGCGAGCCTAAGTGATAAACTTAACCTTAAAATACTGGTACCGCTTGTCAGCATACTTACGGAACATAAGTTGGCGCTGCATATTTAGTGAAGCCTTGTAATCCTCTTCATTTACATTTCTCGCATTACAATATTTGTAATCTACTGTGTTGCAATTCTTTACCAGTTCTTACCACTTCACTTGATTTCCGTAATCTAAAATGTCCCGTGAAATCTCAGTTAGCGGGTTTATTTCAGATTATTGAGATTGAGAAGAAATAAACGACAATGGTTAAAGAAGTTCATGTGAATGTAGCACGTCCGATTTTTCCTATTTGGATACCACATCTTAAAAATATGATGTGTTCCATTCACATGACTTTCTCTATATCTCTGTAAATTATTATTGTTAATAAGCTTATTTTTTATTTATTTCATGCTAATCGAGAAAAATTAGCAGAAATAGTCTTCTTTCTTGCTTTATTGTAAGTAGAAGCGAAATAAGGGAGTACCATAGGTTAAAGTGAAAGCCAAAAGCTGGTTGCTATGTGACTGATGTTCCTTTGTTTGTATGAACAGGAGTTCACAAATTCCTGTATGAGAAACGTATAAGTTTTTCAAAGCTGAAACCAAGAAAAAGGAATATCTCAAAAAGATCAACTCCACGAAAAAAATGTATATAACATAAAGTATGTGTTTTAACATGCTCTACATTTTTTGTGTGTTAAGTTTTTTCCATCTCTTACGGTTTAGTAGTTATGCAAAATTCATCCAGAATAAAGTAGTCTTCAGAGGCTATTCCCAGAAAATTCAAAATATACATTTTATTTGTTAGGTAAATAACTTTAATATACGATATGTTAATCAAAATCGTTAGAGCCATTTTTGAGAAAATCAAAGTTTTCAAAAAAAGTTCCATGTAAAGGGTAGTTGGGGGTGGGGGGATTTTTCTCAAAATCTTCGTGTCGCATCCCTGGCAGATACTAAACTTAAATACCAAGTTTGGAATTTTACCTACTTTTCATTTTTGAGTTATCGTGTTCACAGACACACAGACACATGGACACACTGACACAGGGACACACGGACACACACACACACGGACCTTTTTCCGAAAATGCTTTTTTTAGATAAAGGGGACCCTAATTCATATTTCCGGTGAAATCTCGGTATCGAATTTTTTGGTGGAGTGCAATGCATTCTCTATACACTATGTACATAGTGGGTATACAGAAAGTAAAAAGCGTTTAATGTGAAAAGCTAAAATTTCGCTTGTGCTTCATTTTTGTAGTATAACTAACATAGCTATTTTTACTTTCTCTGCCATATACATAGATCGTACATAGTAGATAGAAACGGTATTGCATTCCACCCAAAAATTTATATCGAGATTTCAAAGGAAATACATATTTTGAGGTGCTCTGAATTAATGTTTTAAACTTTTTAGAAAAGATTTGTGTGAGTGTGTCTGAGAACAGCATAACTCAAAATCAAAAAGTCGGCTAAGTATAAAACCTGAAAATTAAGTTCTGCATTTTTCAAGGATGCAACACGAATATTTTTAAGCAAATCCACCTCATCCCAAACCAGCGTTTGCATAAAAAATTTTTCGAAAATTTTGATGTTTTCAAAAATGGCTCTAACAATTTTATTAAAATATGATATGTGTAAGATATTTTATGATAAATGAAATGCATATATTGAATTTTCTGGAAATAGCCTCTGAAGCCGTGCCCATTCTGGAGATTTGCATACCTTGTAAACCATAAGAGATGGAATAAATCTTTTTACGCAAATTATGAAATTTCGTAATAATACACATTTTTGTCAAATACACATTTTTTACTTTTTTTAGAGTTAGCCGTTTCCAGTATATGTTATTATTAGTTTCAGTTTTAAAATAATAATGCATTTCTCAAATAGAAATTCGTTATTCATTTTTCTTTTTCCTGTCCAGGCAAACAGAACGGAATGTCAATGCATCACAAAACGACCAGCACTTGAAAACTTTGACTGTCGCTTTAGCCTAGTGTATTCCCTAATTCCGCGTATCTACAAGGAAGTGTGTAATAAAAGTATTTCTGCAAATGTTTATATGGATATATGTGAAGTAAATAGAAAAAACTCTGATCAATTCCATTCACAAGACTTCCTCTAGAGGTTACACAAAACCAATTTTCCTTAAAAAAGACTACTCCCTTATTTACGCCATGCTAAAGCGAAATGATATCGCTATGTGAAACAATTGAAATACAGTCCTTTTTTCACTCTCGCTTGAAAAAAGTTAGGTAGTTTAAAATTGAAACCAATAACAAGGAATATCTCATAAACGGCTAACTCTACCAAAAAATGAGTAAGTCATAAATTGTTTGACTTAATGAGTATTACATTTTTTTTTTTTGCAGTAAGTATTTGTCTATCTCTTACGGATCACCAGTTATTTTAAATTCAGCATAGTGCATCCAATATATAATGCATCAGAGGTTATTCCCAGAAAATTCAAGATATACATTTCATATGTCATAAAATATATTTAAAATATGGTATTTTAATCAAAATCGTTAGAACAATTTTTTGAAAATCAACATTTTCGAAAAATATTCTATGTAAAAGGGAGTTACTTGAAAATGTTCGAGTCGCATCCTTGAAAGATACTGAACTTAAATACCAAGTTTGTTATTCAAAGAAGCTTGGTATTTAGCTATGCTGCCCAAAGATACACACGAATACCTTTCTAAAATCTTTTTTTATTATTCTTTAGGTCTCAAAACATGTATTTCGGTATCGTATCGTATTTAACGCGACAGACTTTTATACTAAGAATATATTTTATTTTAGAAAGCTGTAAACTGTGAAGTAAATAGCAACAAAGCAGTCACAAGAACACTTTCATGATAGCTGTTTTGGGACTTATTTCATTTATAACATTTAAAAAGATTAAAACTCTTGTGTTGGGTGCACAAAAACAAAACAAAACAAGATCTTATATGTTCCATTCACATGGCTTTTCTACCTGTTCTGCTAAGAAACTATTCTTCCTAAAGATTAGTATTCTATCTACTTCATGCTAATCGTGATAACCATTATGCTTCCTTGTAAGTAGAAGAGAAATCAGGGAGCACCACACGCTAAAGTGAAAGCCAAAACCTGGTTGCTATGTGACTGAATTTCTTTTGTTTGCATGGACAGGAGTTGACAAATTCTTGTATGAGAAAAGTATAAGTTTTCAAAGCTGAAACCAAAAACAAGGAATATCTCAAAAAGATCAATTCCACGAAAAAAATGTATATAATATAAATTGTGTGTTTTAATGTGCTCTACATTTTTTGTGTGATAAATTTTTATCCATTTCTTACGGTTTAGTAGTTAAGCAAAATTCAGTAAAATTCACCCAGAATAAAGTAGTCTTCAGAGGCTATTACCAGAAAATTCAAAATCTAAATTTTGTTTGTCAGATAAATATCTTTAATATACGATATTTTAATCAAAATTGTTAGAGCTATTTTTGGGAAGATCAAAATTTTTGAAAAAAGCTCCATGTAAAGGGTAGTTTGGGGTGGTGGAATTCTTCTCGAAATCTTCGTGTTGCATCCCTGGAAGATACTAAACTTAAGGGGAGACGTAGGCTAAAAATGGAAAAATTTTCAATTTTTTTATTGCACTAATTAATTGTTAATACATTCAGCTTTATGTTCCCAAAGTTCTATAACCTAATTAAATTTATTTGTGGTCCAAATAAATTAAAAACTTAGGACTTGTCATACCACGCCCCCTTTTTCTGCTTGCTTGATTATCAGCTTTGATCCCCTGTTTTTTTACATTTCTTACAGGCAAACATAGTTATAAATATTTAGAAAGTATGTTTCTTTAGTTTCTGACCAGGAATAAGAATCTGACTAAAGTTATGGTGGATTTTGGGCAGTGTCTAAGGTATGTAGATCATTCCCTAAATAAAACAAACAAAATTTTCTGTTCTCGTTTTCTCAGGTTTATAATGTTTCACACTTATGTACCTTTTTCTTGGAAACTATTTGAGATATTGCAATGAAATTTTGTACACACACATTGCAGTCAACAGTGAGTATTTTGGCGCATCTAGTTTTCTTTTTATTTAGATTCTTCTTTTAGATAGGTATTGTGCTATGAAATACATAAAAATTTGAAATAAAAAACTCACATACCTTGAAAAATACTTTAAAAATCATTGCAATAAGATAGAGAAAAAACTTATGTGCCAAAATATAGCATAATTCTAATACTTCATGTACATTTGTTTTTAAGCAATTTCACCAAAAGGATACTAAGAAAAATGTACATAACTTTTTTGACGTTTTGAAAATTCCAATGTAGTGTGATTTCTTTATTTGTTGACAAAATTACTTATAAAATATCACAGTCATAGAAAATATCAAGACAGTCAACTGTGCAAAATTTCGTTGCATTAGAATAAAACTTATGGCCATGGTAGAATTTTTGTTGTGTCGAGGTATTTCTGCCTACGTCCCCTCTTAAATACCAAGTTTGGTATTTTACCGACTTTTCGTTTTTGAATTATCGTGTTCACAGCCCACGAACACATTTTACTTTTTTACAGATGATTCATGGTTAATTAGACCGAACTTTCGAGCCTAGAATTAAATCATGGCTGAAAATGTTTCTAAAAAAAATATTCTGTGTACCATTCATATGATTTTCTGTACCTGTTCTACAAGCAATGTATTTAATAGCGGTATTTTAACCAAAACCGTTAAAGTTATTTTTGAGAAAAACATTTTTAAAACTTTTCCATGTAAAGAGTAGTTTAGGGTGGAGGAATTTTCTTGAAAATTTTCATATCTAATCCTTGGAAGATATTAAACTTAAATATCAAGTATGATATTTAACGGTATTTTAGTTTTTGAGCTATGCGTACACAGACACACACATACACAGTATCTTTTTCTAATCTTTTTTTGGATTCAGGGGATCTCAAAATATATCTCCTACAAAATATGGACGTCATTTTTGGGTGGAATGCAATGCCTTCTTTATACACTATATACACATAGCACGTGTAGAAAAAGTAGAAATGCGCCATAATTGTGTACAAATATCAAACTCAAACTATAACTTATTTTATACCAGCAATAAGTATAGGTTAGCTGATTTCAATATTTGCATTGTTTGACACTAATAAACTTAGCTATTATGCGGATAGTACTATATTCTATGCACTATATAGTAATATATACCGTTACATTGTGTTGAAGCTGAGACTTTAAAAAATTGAATTTTATTTAGGGATGCTCGAGCTCTTTAACTGCTTAGGATCTCAACGTTCCATTTCATAGTGGGCGTGAAATACGCTTAATTTTTCTCAGAGGCCACTTTATCTACATAGCTTGAGGTTGTTCTAAGTATCGCATATCTACGATACGGGGTATTATCTTTATTTTCCTTTCGAAGGAAGCCATACATTGTATATTACTCCCGACGGGCGGAGGGTTTGAAGCCACGACTTCGAGAGCCAGAGGCTAGCTTGTTACACTGCCACTTTAGAAAGTAGTTACGGTTAGTAAGACAAGGTGGGCAGCATCACCCTGCACTGCAACCTTTGCAGATTCATTGCGCGTGCCAGTCTTGTCAACGATTAAAAAATAAATCTCACGTTCACAATGGGCTGAATAAGCTCGTGATGGTTAAAATCTCTTAAAGTTTGGAAACTGACTCCTAAAAGTGGTGAGAAAGTTCTGGACATTCACGCAAGTAGTGAGCAGCTGTCTCATCGGCTCTCTACATATTTTCCAAAAAGAACAGGGTTATTATTTAATTCTAATTTTATATGAGCAAGTTAAGGTATTTTCTGACCCATGAGGTGTCTAATTTGACTATGGTCAAATGCTGATAGACTGCCACATCGTTTAGTACTTTAAGGTTAAAAACTTACATTGTCTGCATCCACATGGCCTTAGTCACTCATCAGCCTCTTCGCCTACAGAAGAAGACGCCCCTGTCGCTGAAGTGGTAGCCGTGACTTCATCTTCAGCACATTCTGACTCTGCCGTTTCTTCGTTATCAGTCGAAACTTGCACCCTATCTTCATCTGGTTCCTCCTCTTCTGCTGCTTCCGAAGACGCCTCATGTTCTTCTTCCTCGTGAGGAGCCGATTGCGGTTCCTTTTCGTCTTGTGCTATTGCCTCATCCTCGGCACTTACGACCACATCCTCTTCAGGATGCTCAGCTGCCTCTTCAGCAGAGGAAACCACTTCCTCTGTATGTGAGGATTCTAAGCTTGATTTGTCATCTTTTAGCCCCTTACTCATACTTTCCACCTCCCTCTCAGACGATACCTCAAGCAAAATCTCGTTTTGTAGAGCATCAAGCTTCATCTTGCGAGATTCTCTGTTTGAAGGCATTGGATTATCGTCTTTCCCTGACACTTTCTCTTCCTCTTCTTGAATGTCTTGAATATATGACCCTTCTTCTATACCGCTGTCTTCGACGTTAGCAACGGAAGCCAAGTTTTCCGAATCCTCAATAATGGCGAGGCTTTTAGACGCGTCGTCTTCGTCAACTTCTAATATTTTTGCTTCTCTTGAGGAATGCACCACTGTTATGTCCACTTCAGGTTTGTATGACTTTTCACACGGCATGTGATGTTCTGATTCTACCACATCTACTTCAGGTATAACAGGCACTATAATAGACTCCGGAATTGGTTCTGGTTCGATTCTCTTAGGATATAAAGGCTTGATTTTTGGTTTAGTTTTCTTTCTTGATTTCAGTTTAATTTCATGATTCGAGCAGTGTTGCTCATGTGTATTGAATGCGTTTGGGTATTTGGTTCTGAAATATCGCACCGGTGTGTGTAGTTCTTCAGAATCTGAGTATGGGAAGTAATATTGGCGATGCAGAGGCTGGTGCAGAGTATTCTGTTTATGGCGATACATGCTGTTTACATAAGGGCAGTGATCCTGCTCTTCGGAATTGTAATGATGGTAATCATTATAGTGGTGATAGCTTGACGGGCGAAGTTGTACTTGTTTAAAGTCCACTGGAGTTACATATGGCGGCTGTTGTCGGTGTATCCGCGTTTGGAAATGTTCAGGAGGAAGAGCATCAGTAAGAGACATCGCTGCTTCCAATTCTTCGGCTGCCCTGTCCATGCGGCTTACATCTGAAGGATAGTATTGAAATTGTAAGTCATCGCGATCATTCTTGTTGGATTCCTCGACATTCTTAAAGCTGTCGATGCTGCCTCTTTTCTTCATTGGCAAAACTTTATTTCTCGTTGATGACATTGAGTCAGTTTGTTGCTGTCTTCGACTACGCGGGGAAGGTGCAAAATCTCCAACATCGGCGGTCGACTCAAAAATAGGAATCAGAAAACGTGGCTGGGCGCTTGTATCTTCGTTATTCTGCCCTCTATCCATCCGAGGAGTGTTGGACCTTGCCGCCTTCATTGTTGATTGGTATCCATCAGGGCTGTTTTCCAACACTTGACTCTGATACTGCCTGATTAGCGAAGGTACATCTGTTAGCTCCGGGTTCTCTCGAAAATTGCTTCCTATGTTATAAGTTACCGTAGCATCTTTTGAAGGATCTTCTCGTTTGTTTCGATATTGTTCAAATGGAAGTCCCATGAAATCAGCCCTTTCGCTTTCGAGGGCCAAGAAGACATCTCTCCGGTAGGGCCAAGGATGCCCCGAAACTGCAATGAGCCCTAACGCCACTATGGATAAAAACGTAAAGAGTATATACATTTCGACTACATGAATGCGGTGTCTGACGTCAAGGAAGAATCGTCCCTGGCGGGTTGATGGTTCCGGTTTTAACACATCTGATCCCAAGCTGACGTAGCATTTCTAAGTTCTCTGTTGGGCAACCTTGAAGTGCTTGTTGATGTTTCTGTTATTGTGTTGAAAACCATGAAACATCACCGGTGAATCATTTTTGTAAAATAAACATTTGGGAAAGCTTCTGCACTTCCCTTAACACATTTGCTTATCCTTTATTCTGGTTTACGCTAGTTAGTGGGTTTATCACATTAGATTGATTGGATGCTAAGAAACCAGATTTCTATATAGCTTCTACAAAGCTATTCTCGTGAAAGCTTATTTGTCTATCTACTTCATGTTAATCGAGACAAGTGTTTACAAAAATAGATTCATTATGCATTTCGTTGCAGATACAAGGGAATTGAGAAAACCGAATTGTTGGTTGGCCTAGAAATTCCACACTCTTTCCATGACATCTCGAGGCAACTAAAAAGCGGTGACACTTTATAAAAATAACGGAATATTGAAACGCATTTCTCGGAAATGAATGTTGCCACAACAAATTATTTGAAATATAATTTAAAGAGCTACTTTTGTAGTACCTAGTTTTTATTTATCTCTTATGGTTCACCAGTCACAGAAAATTATACAAAATTCTTTCCGAATAAAGAGGACTTCACAGGCTATTCGTAAAAAATTCCAGATATATACTTTATATATCGGGCAGACCCTGTTAAAGATTATTTGAAGTAAGGGTTCTTAATAATTTTCGTGTGGTACCTTTAGAAGATATTGAACTTATATATTAAGTTTTTGTTTTTATTCTAGTTTGTTTTTGAGTTACTTTGTTTACAGACACACACACATAGACACATGCCTGGACCTTTTCCTATTTTCTTTATCTTTATTTTATTTTTATTTATTTATTTATTTTTGATTTTGTTTTTCTTTTTGCGGCCAGGCTTCATAACGCATTGCCAATAAAACATTGACAACAGTTTTGGTGTATTACAGTGGTTCTACTTACTGTAAGTGCGGAAGTAAACAGGAAAGAATTTGCTTAGAATGCAACATTGCACCACTAAAGTTAGAAAGCTCAGAGAAAATGAAGTCACAGGAAATACACTAATTCAGCATTTACTAATAATCAGCGTTTAGCTTCTCTTCCTCTACTTTGCAAGACCCAAACGTGTGTGAGTTGGGAAAATATTTATACTTAAACTGTGTCAAAAAAAAAAAAAAAAAAGGGCGGCGTGAGGCCTCTCTGGCTTTATGCTATTATTAAAGTTCGATACTAAATCACGCATCCGTCCGTCCGTCTGTTTGTCTTTCTGTCTGTCTAATTTGTTTATTTATTCATTCTTTCATTCATTTTGACAGAACTTGAGCTCTTAGAAAAATGTATATACTTACCTGTGACAAAAAGAAACATCGTGAGGCCTGTCTGGCTTTAAGCTATCATTAAACTTCTACCTATATTTATTATTTATGTCTGTGTTTATTCATTCAACTATTTATCTGGCAGAACGGGAGTCTCTACTTCACTCTACCAATAAAATTAAAATCTCATGTGTTCCGTTCACACGACTTTCTTTAGCTGCTCCGCAAACAAATTTTCCTTACAAAAATTATTCTTTAATCTACATCGTGCTAATCGATATAAACGTTACCAGAATTGGCGTTATGACTTGCTTCCTTGTAAGTAGAAGGCGGTTTATGGAATGCATTAGGCTTCAGCGGCAGTCAAATCCTTTAAAACCCGGACGCTATGTGAAGCGATTGAAATTCGGTATTCTTTGCTTTCTAGGAGTAAACCAAAAGAGAGACCGAAATAAATGTCTTTCTGTTTGAGAAAAATAGAAGTAGCCTAAAACTGAATATCTAAGAAACAGCGCTACATAAAAAATCTGATGTGTTACACACACATGACTTTCTCTACATCTCTGCAACAAATTACTCTTAAGCAGCTTATACATCTATTTACTTCATGTTAATCAGACTAAAATAGCAGAAATAGTCTTAATACTTGGTACTTTGTTGACATGTTTGCTTTGTTCCTTTCTGGTTGCTAGGTCACTGAAGTTCCTTTGTTTGTATGGGAGGTAATGACAAATTCCTATATGAGAAAACATAAGTTTTCATAGTAAAAACCAAAAACAAGGAATGACTCAAACGACTCCACGAAAAAAATGTATATAACATAAATTGTGTGTTTTATCGTGCTCTACATTTTTCGTGTAGTAAGTTTTTGTCCATCTCTTACGGTTTAGCAGTTATTCAAAATTCTGTAAAATTCCTCCAGAATAAAGTAGTCTTCAGAGGCTATGCCCAGAAAATTTAAGATATACATTTTATTTTTCAGATAAATATGTTTAATATACGAGATTTTAATCAAAATCGTTAGAGCCATTTTTAAGAAAATCAACAATTTCGAAAAACGTTCCATGTAAAGGGTAGTTTGGGGTGGGGGGATTTTTTTTCAAAATCTTCGTGTCGCATCCCTGGAAGATACTAAACTTAAATACCAAGTTTAGTATTTTACTGACTTTTCGTTTTTGAGTTATCGTGTTCACAGACACACGGACACACACACACACACACACACACACACACACACACACACACACACACACACACACACACAGGAGCTTATTGTGAAAATGCTTTTTTTTTTTTGGATACAGGGGACCCTTAAACATATATTTCCGTTGAAATCTCGGTATCGAGTTTTTTGGTGGAGTGCAATACCTTCTCTATACACTATGTACATAGTGCGTATAGAGAAAGTAAAAATATGTGACTAAATTATGTGTTTTAGCGAGATTTACAGTTTTGTGTAGTAAATTGTTGTCTATTTCTTACGATTTACCATTTCAGCAAAATGCAACAACATTCATTAAGAAAAAAATTGGCCTTCAGATCTATTCCCCAAAAATATTCAAGATATACATTTTATTTGTCATGTAAATGTATTTAATCAAAATCGTTAGTCATTTTTGAGAGAATCAAAATTTTCAAAACTTTTTCAAGTAAAGGATAGTTTGGAGTGTGAGGATTTTCTTGAAAATCTTCATGTCGTATCCCTATGAGATACTTAACTTAAATACCAAGTTTGGTATTTAACGGACTTCTTGCATTTGAGTTTTTCTGCCCACAGACACACACATTCACACACACACACACACACACACACACACACACACATGCACACAGAGACACACATATGGACATTTTTCTAACAATGCTTTTTTATTCGGGGGGTCTCAAAACGTGTATTTCCGGTGAAATCTTGGTATCGAATTTTTGGCTGCAATACAATCCTTCTCTATGCACTATGTACATAGTACGTGTAGAGAAAGTAATAAGCAATAATTATTAATTAATTAAGATGAATTTGTTTCTTTGCAGATTTGAACGGAACAAAGCTGTTATATCAAGCAAATGCCTCGCTGCTGCCTTTGAAGTTATCAACTACTTGAAAAACAGTAAGTTTATATGACCATACTTAGACAAAAGATGCAGAAAGTTATTTGAAATTAGGTATCTCTACTTAAAAAGGTAATGCGGATGTTTTCATTTTTTGCATATCAGAACATTTAATACTTTAACTAAGCGGTACCCGAGTTAGAGTTCCGGTAACCGCTCTCTTTCTCTCTGATAATGAGTTTTTCATAATTATCCCCTAATCACTAAGACGAATGTTGGGGTGGTACATTAATCCCCTGCCATTTCATTTCCCTTTCACGTTTCAGGTGTGCTTTCAGGCTCTGCAATGTCGGTCGTTTCGAAAGATGGCACAGTTGCTTTCACTTTGGAAAAATGTATCCCGTGAACGACAGAGAAAGACAGTGAGGGTTAGGGGAGCAGTTTTGCCTGCCAGGATCGATGCGCTGCTCTCCTGGGAGTGCTCCCTAATAGTGCGTGATTTTGAGACAAAAGTGCTCTCCTATTCGTGAACTTGTTTTCCAGCTAGTTAAATTAAGTATGTGGGTTGAAAGATTCTTCACTCACATAGTGGAAAGTTGTTCAACAATTTAAATATGTTTAAGAGAAGGAGTACAAAATGAAATGTGAAAAATCAAGGATCTCTAGACTGAGCCTCTTAATAATTAGGGTTGTAGTTAAATATAACATTTGATTTGCATTCAAAAAGTATTGAATTCATTCTTATTATATCATCTTTAATCACTCTTTTTTATTATATACGAATAATAAATAGAATTAGTATAATAGAAAACAATGAAAATAATAAAAATAAATTTAAGGGTATTATTTGTGGGATAAAGAGGTATTAATTTATATAGTTCTTTTGCCAAGTTATAGCCATTGCACGGAATTTACCTTGGGTATTCTTTGGTCTTTACATAAACTCAAAAACGAAAAGACGGTAAAGCACCAAACTTGGCATTTAAGTTTAGTATCTTCCAGGGATGCGATACAAAGATTTTGAGAAAAATCCCCCCACCCCAATCTACCCTTTAAATGGAACTTTTTTTGAAAGTTTGATTTTCTTAAAAATGGCTCTAACGATTTTGATTAAAATACCGCATATTAAAAATATTTAGCTGACAAATAATATGTATATCTTGAATTTTCTGGGAATACCTTCTAAAGACCTGTTTATTCTGAATGAATTTTGTTTAATTTGGCATAACCAGTAAACCGTAGGAGATAGACAAAAACTTACTATACAAAAATGTAAGTCTTGCTAAAATACACAAGTTATTTCATATACATTTTTCTCGTGGAACTTACAGTTTTCGAGGTATTCAGTGTTATTAGTTTCAGTTGTGAAGTACTTACACTTTTCTCAGACGGGAGTGTGCGATTTCTTTTGTTCTACTCCTGGCCAAGAAAAGAAACGATTTGTAATGACAATCGCATAACGACAGCTTTTAAAACACTTGACTATGGCTTTAGCCTAGTGTATTCGCTTATTTTGTCCTATTTATAGGGAACTAAGTAATAAGAACATTGTGCTAATGAGTACCTCAATTAGCAAAATGCAGCAAGAAGAATAATCTTTTGTAAGAAATTTGTAGAACAGCTAGAGAAAGTCATGTGAGTGTAACACATCAGATTTCTACTTTCTGTACACGTACTATGTACATAGTGTATAGAGAAGGTATTGTAATACACTAAAAAATTCGATACCGAGATTTCACCGGAAATATATGTTTTGAGAACCCCTGAATCCAAAAAAAGCATTTGTAGAAAAATGTCCGTATGTGTCTGTGTGTCTGTGTATGTGTGTGTGTGTGTGCGCGCGCGCGCAGCATAGCTCAAAACGAAAAGTCCGTTAAAAACTAAATTTGGTAATTGGGTCTGGTATCTTCCAAGAATGCGACAAGAAGATTATCAAAAAAATCTCCCAACTCCCAACTAACCTTTACATGAAACTTTTTTAAAAAAGTTTGGTTTCATCAAAACTGGCTGTAACGATTTTGATTAAAATATGGTATATTAAATATATTTACCTGACAAATAAAATGTATATCTTGAATTTTCTGGGGATAGCCTCTGAAGGCTACCTTATTCTAGATGAATTTTACGGAATTTTCCATAACTGCTAAACCGTAAGAGATGGACAAAAACTTACTACACAAAAAATGTAGAGCGCGTTAAAATGTATGCCATATACATTTTCTTCGTGGAGTTGATCGTTTTTGAGATATTCCTTGTTTTTAATTTCAGCTTTGATACTTTTCTCATACAGGAACTTATCAATTCCTGTCCATACAAACAAAGGAACTTCAGTCATATAGCAACCAGCTTTTGAATGTCATTTAACCTATGTTACTCTCTTATTTCACTTCTACTTTCAAGGAAGCAAGTAATAGGACTATTTCTACTATTTTTTCTCGATTAGAATGAAGTAAATATGAGCATAAGCTTTTCAACAATAATGTGTTGCAATTTTTTTTTTTTTTTTTTTTTTTTTAAAGATATTCCTTGTTATTGGTTTCGGCTATAAAATACTTATACTTTTCTCATATGGGAATTTGTCAACTCCTGTCCGTAGAAATAATGGAACTTCAGTCACAAAGCAACCAGCTTTTGACTATCACTTTAGCCTGTGGTACTCCCCAATTTCCCTTCTTACATGGAAGTAAATAATAAGACTATTTCTGCTAAATGTTTCTCGATTAGCATGAAGTAAATAGAAGAATAAGCTTTTTAACAATAATTTGTTGCAGAGATGTAGAGAAAGTCATGTGAATGGAACACATCAGATATGTAAGTGTCATTCTGCACACTTTTGTTAGCAGCTAGAACTCTTCGTAAAGGTAGCAATGAACTTGCAATGCTTATGCATCACTGAGCCATACCGCTGCCCTTTTGTTTCTAGCATTGGAGCACACGTGTCAGTCAGACTTGCAAAGATTCGCTTACTATACTTTGCAAAAGAAGCCAGGTAGCAGAAACTACATGGAGTTCATAAAGTCTGTTGCCATGTCTTCAGTCAATGGAAATAATTCTGAAGGAAAACACTAAAATATGGGGGCTGGATTCCATTTACCAATAATTGAGCATTCCTAACCTGTTAAAACTTCTTACATGCACCAGGTCAAAATCTGATGTGTTATTTTACATGACTTTCTCTACCCATTCTTAAACAAACTATTCGTAAAAAGCGTACTCTTCAAACTACTTATCATTAATACTGATAAACGTTTGCATAAATTATTTTTTATATGTTTCCTTGTAGGTACAAAGGTGTAGGGGAATACATTAGGCTAAACCGGCGATCAACTATTTTATAAGCTGGTAGCTATATGATGGCTTTTACTCTTTGCTTAACCAGGAGAGAAAAAAAAATAATGTCATTCATTTTGAGGAAAATTTAGTAATGAAAAATTGCGACCAATAACAAGGAAGATCTCGGAAATAGTTAAGAAGCGGATATTGAGATAAATATTATCTTTGAATGTATTTTTAAAAATAATTTGTATTTAAAATGAAAATATAATGCTTTTTTTTTAACTATATAAATAATTCACAACACACAAACATACATATTATATATGACACAAATTGTGCACCTTAACGAGATATACGTTTTCGTGCTGAAAGTTTTAGTCTAGCCATATCACGGTTTCCCAGCTATACAAAAGTCATCCGAAATGAAGAGGATTTCAGAGGATGTTTCCAGAAAATTCAAGTTGTGTATTTCGTTTGTCATCTAATAGCTTTAATATATGGCATTTTAATCAAAATCGTTAGAGATATTTTGGAGAAAATTTCGATAAATTTTCCATGGAAAGTGTAGCTTTAGGGTGGGGGGTATTTCTGAATATCTTCATGTGGCTTTCTTGAAATATACTAATCTTAAATAGCAAATTTGGTACATATACGACTTTTCGTTTACGAGATAAGCTGTTTACAGAAAGATACACGCGCGCGGACCTTTTTCTAAAAGTGTATTTTCTTCAGGGGCCTTCAAATCATGCATTCTGGTAAAATTTCGGATTCTAATTTTTGAGTGGAATGTAATACCTTCTCAACCTAAATGCACCATACACTTACATATGTGACAGAGAAAGTAAAAAGGGGAAAAAATATTAACCAAATAATTCATAGCCATATTTTAATTTATATTATTTTAGGGTTCATTTAAACGTTTATTCGTATTGATGGTTCTGCATGACTTTAATGACTTGTTTCTCTTGTTTTTACTTGTTTCAACTTAGCTTTCATTCACATGACTCCCTCTATACCCTCTATAGTTTATTAGAGGCTATGCAATCTACACCTATGAAAGCTTATTTTTCTATCTGCTTCATTTTAATTTAAACAAACACGGAAATAGCTGCATTACACATATCGTTATAAATGCAATGAGAAGGAATAGTCAACGCAATTCCGAGAAACAACTGAATGACAAAGAATTGAAGAATTCAAAAAATGAATAACCAATGTCTTGCAAATGGCTTATTCCACAAAAAGTTATTTGAAAGTCTTACCTGTGTTTTAACGAGATCTACATTTTTTGTGTAGTAAGTTTTTGTCTATCTCTTATAGTTTACCAGTAATGCAAAACTCATTCAGAACGAAGAGAGCTTAAGAGGCTATTCCCAAGCAATTCAAGACATAGTTTTGTTTATGTGTAAATATATTTAAAATATGGTATTTTTATAAAAATCGTTAGAACCATTTTTAATAAAATAAAAATTTTCGAACCTTTTTATGTGTAAAGAGTGTTAGGGGTGGGGGATTTTCCTGAGAATCTTCGTCGCATCCTTAGAAAATGGTGAACTTAGATAGCAACTTTGGTGCTCGTAATTAACTGGCTTTTAGTTTTTGAGTTATGAGAAGTGGTTTTATTACATATTTTCTTGTGGATACAAGGGGAATAAGAGATACTCTAGGCCAAAGCTACGGTCAAGTCTTTAGAACTAGCCGCTATAAATGGTATTGAAATCCGTTTGCTTTACACGTACAGAAGAAAGAAAATCTGATGTGTTCCATTCATATGACTTTCTCTAGCTGTTACAAAATCAAACTTCCCTTATGAAAGATGTTATCCATGTCATATTAATCAAGATAAACATTGCTCAAGTTAATCTTTTTACTTGCTTCTTTGTAAGTAGAAGGGAAATAAGCGAATACACTAGGCTAAAGCGATAGTCAAATCTTTTAAAAGTTAGTTGCTAAGTGAATCAATTGAAATTCGGATTTCTTTGCTTACTAGGAATATACAAAAGAGAGATAAAAAGAAAGCTATCTTCTGTTTGAGAAATGTACCCTAAAACTGAAACTAATAACTCGAATTATCTCAAAAACGATTAACTCAAAAAAAAAATATATGACATAAATTGTGTTTTAATAGATTATATTTTGTTGTGGGAAGTTTTAGTCTACCTCTTACGGTTTACCAGTTACACAAAAGTCATCCAGAAAGAAAGTCTTCAGAGGCTATTTCCAGGAGATTCAAGATATAGGCTACAATGTTCTGAAGGCATCTTAAACCTGTGATAATTTTAATCAAAATCATTCCAGCCAGTTTTAAGAAAATAAAAAATTTCGAAAAATGTTCTGTGCAAAGGGTAGTTTGGAGTAGGGAAGTTTTTCTAGAAAATCTTTGTTAAATATCAAGTTTGATATTTAACCGCATTTTCGTTTTTGAATTACGCTGTACACAGACACTCACACACATACATACATACATACATACATACATACATACATACATACATACATACATACATACATACATACATACATACATACATACATACATACATACATACATACATACATACATACATACATACATACATACATACATACATACATACATACATACATACATACATACATACATACATACATACATACATACATACATACATACATACATACATACATACATACATACATACATACATACATACATACATACATACATACATACATACATACATACATACATACATACATACATACATACATACATACATACATACATACATACATACATACATACATACATACATACATACATACATACATACATACATACATACATACATACATACATACATACATACATACATACATACATACATACATACATACATACATACATACATACATACATACATACATACATACATACATACATACATACATACATACATACATACATACATACATACATACATACATACATACATACATACATACATACATACATACATACATACATACATACATACATACATACATACATACATACATACATACATACATACATACATACATACATACATACATACATACATACATACATACATACATACATACATACATACATACATACATACATACATACATACACACACATACATACATACATACATACATACATACATACATACATACATACATACATACATACATACACACACATATATACACACATACAGGCCTTTTTATAAAAATGCTTCTTTTATTCAGGAGACCTCAAGTCACATATCTCCACTGAGATCGCCACTTTGAAATTTTGGGTGGAATAACAATACTATAAGTAGTAGAGAAAGTAAAAATTGTAAGAATCCTACGATATTGATAACTATTGATTTCATCCTATGTTTATCTTTTTATTTTTTCTACTATTATAGTATATACACTGCACTAAGTAGGTAGAGAAGGTATTGTATTTCACCCAAAATTCAACACGACACTTCACTGGAAATACATGTTTTGAGGCAACTTGAATCAAAACACGAATTCTTAGAGAAAGGTCCGGTTGTGTGTCTGTGAACGAAGAGTTGGTTAAAAGCCAAATGTGATGTTAAGTTCAGCATTCCACGGATTGGACACAAAGATTTATAAGAAAATCCTCCCCCCCCACCCTAGCTGCTCTTTACAAGGCAATTGTTTTGAAAATTTTGACTTTCTAAAAAATTGTTCTAACAATTTTGATTAAAATATGATATTTTAATATACCTTTATACTAAAAAAATTATATCTTCAATTATCTGGGAAGAGTCTCTGAAATCCTATTCATAACGGATGCCTTTTGCATAACTGGCAAACCGTAAGAGAGAGAAAACCTTACTGCAAGTGTAGATCTCGTTAAAACACACAATTGATAGTATATACATGTTTTGTATAGTTAATCGTTTCTCATACTCCTAGTTATTGGTTTCAATTTTAAAATACTTATTCATTTCTCAAAAGGAAAACCTTGATTGATTAATTTTTCTTTCTCCTGGTTAAGCAAAGAGAACGGAATATCAATGCAACACATAGCGACCAGATACTAAAAGATTTTACTATCGTTTTAGCCTAGTGTATTTCCTTATTTCCGCGTATCCACAAGGTAAAAAGATCTGCAAATGTTCATATCGATAAACGTGTAGTAACTATAAAAATAAGCTTGTAAAAATAGTTTGTTGCAGATTGCAGAATAGGTAGAGAAAGTCACATGAATGTAACACACCAGATTTTGCTACATACGTCACATTTGAGTACCTGCAAAACAAGCACATTTGGTTCTCTAAGTGAAGCATGCACTTCCTTCTAAAGTTTTCTTATTTTGCAATGTGGAATTCTGCTTACTCTTCCTACTTCCCGCATAATAACGATCGTACAGTCTGGTTTAAGGTATACAAATCTGATGTGTTCCATTCACATGGCTTTCTATAACTGTTTCACAAATAAACTTTGCTTACAAATTATTATTCTTTTATCTACATCATGCAAATTAAGATAAACATTACCAGAATTGATCTTATCACTTGCTTCTTTGTAAGCAGAAGAAATAAGGGAATGCACAGGCTAAAGCGCTTGTCAAGTATATTAAAAGCCGGTCGCTATGTGAAACAATTGAAATTCGTTCCTCTTTACTTGCTAGGAATGACTTTCCGTTTGAGAAAAGCATCTTTAACTGAACCCAAAACTCGGAATAGCTCTAAAACGGTCAATTCTACAACATATATGTATAAATACTCATTTGTTTTAACAAGCTCTACATTTTTGTCTACCTCTTACGGTTTACGAGTTATACAAAAGTTATCCAGAATGAAGACGTCTTGAGGCTATTCCCAGAAAACTCAAGATATATATTTCCTTTGTCATGAAAATGTATAGATGACTTTTTAATCAAATTGGTGGATCATTTTTGAGAAAATCAAAGGGGAGTTGGGGGTGGAGGGATTTTCAGGAAAATCTTCGTGTCGCATCCTTGGAAGATACTCAACTTAAATACCAAGTTTGGTGTTTAACCGATTTTTCATTTTTGAGCTATGCTGTCCATAGACACACACACACACACACACACACACACACACACACACACACGGGCATGTTTCTAGATTCTTTTATTCAAGGGGTCTCAAAACATATAGCTCCGGTGAAATCTCGGTATCGAAATTGTGGGTGGAATACAGTACCTTCTCTGTACACTATGTACATATATTGTAAATGCGGGCTAGAGAAAGTAATAAACTTATAAGAATAGTTTGTTACGGATTGAAAATAGATAGAGAAAGTCACGTGCATAAAACACACCAGATTTTTCAACATACGTCACATTTGAGTAACTGCAAAACATGTTTAGTTCTCTAAGTGAAGTATGTATGCATTTCCTTTTAAAGTTTTCTTCTTTTGCAATGTGGAATTCTGCTTACTCCAACACATATTTTCTCTTCCTGTATCGTACAGTCTCGTTTAAGGTATAACAAAAAATAAATAAATGTATAGAAACTTATGATTGCCTAAGCTTTTGAATATATTTGATTTAAATTGAAGAAATTATCCGCTTATTTGATAGGGAAAATATATTCCACGACGTCAAAACTAATTTACATTGATTTTTACGTTCTCTACACGTACCATGTACGAGGGCTGTCCCAGATCTACCCGACCTAAAAAAGAACGGATAAAAATGTTGGGCAAAAAATATTTATTTCTCCACATAGTCTCCATTCAACTCGATGCACTTTTCGCAGCGAATGTTCAATAGCTGTTTATAGTGAGAACTATCGAGGTCTGCAAAATAGCCATCAACTCTGCAGACTCCACCTCTTCGTTGCTGGGAAATCTTCTACCACCAAACCATTTCTTCAAGTTTGGAAACAGAAAATAATCACAGGTGGCTAAATCTGGCGAATAGGGTGCATGAAGAAGCAATTCGAACTTTAACTCATTGATTCTGGCCATGGCGATAATGGACATGTTAACTGGTGCATTGTCTTATAAAACCAATTTTTTTTTTTTTAATGCGGCAATTTTTGCTAGATTTCACCACTCAAACACTGTAATAAGTTCGCATAATATTCGCCATTGGTTACTTTTCCTTTTTTGAGATAATCAATAAAAATTATCCCGCTTGTGTCCCAGAAAACCGACGTTATTGACTTTCCTGTAGAAGAAAGTCTTCGACTTCTTTGGAGCTGATTCTCCCCTTCCAATCCATTGTTTTGATTGTTCCTTCGTCTCAGATGTGAAGTGATGGACCCAGTTTCATCCATTGTTATGGATCCACACAAAAATTCAGCTTTATTGCAGCGAAACATTGCCAGATACTCGATTTAAACACCTTCATGACGCTGTTTTTGTTCTATTGCGAGTAAACGCAGCACCTGTCCACAACTTTCTCATATCCAAATGTTCAGTCGGTATGTGATGTGTAGAACTTTTTGAAATGCCTGCAATGTCTGCTAGCTCGCGCACCTTCAGTCGACGGTCATCCAATATCATTTGGTCGACCTCTGCGAGGTTCACCTTAGCAGCTCGTACGGCCGCTCTTAAACTCTGCCACCCAATATTTCACTGTTGTAAACGAAGGAACAAAGTCCTCCAAAGTAGAATCTAGCTCAGCTTTAATATCATTTGGACTTTATCTTTTCAAATGAAAGTATTGTATCACATAACGATTACAGTTATATCCATGTTTACAAATTCGCTGCGAGCATCCACTAATGATGGCTACCAAAGAAATGCTAAACATTGTAAAATCGTCAAACCTCAAAATTAAGTTTTCTAAGGTTGGTATTTTTTACCAATGTTAAACAACAAATGCTATCTATACGTCAGGCTGGGCACTTCGGGGACAGTCACTGTACGTAATGTGTAGAGAAGGTAAGGCATTCCACTCAAAAATTCGATACCGAGATTTCAACCGGAAATAGATCTTTTAGGGTCCCCGGTATAAAAAAAAAGTATTTTTAGAAAAAGGTCCGTGTCTGTCCGTGTGTCTGTGAACAAGATAACTCAAAAATGAAAAGTTGGCAAAATACCAAACTTGGTCTAATAGTTTAGTATCTTCTAAGGATATTTTAATTTTAGGTGTTTGTAACGTCCATGGTGACAGTTCATAATAATGATTGTTGTGTTTGCTTGGCAACTAGTTTTTGTTGTGTATGCATGTTCGTTTATCGTATTTCATAATGTCGGCAACGAAGCACGTTCGAACATAAAAATCTGTGATTTGTTAATCAAATCTCCTTCAGAGACATTGAGAATGATGGAAGAAGCTTATGGTGAAGCAGCGATGAAGAAAACTCAGGTGCATGAATGGCATAAACGTTTCAGTCAAGATTTTCGAACGGGAAGAAATTACTGTACATGCGACAAGGGCACTACGACAGGTATTTGAAAATGGCTTCCAGTCTCTTTACATGCGGTGGCAGAAGTTTGTCACTGCGGAAGCGAACTACACATTTTAAAGGAAATGGTGTGTAAATTGCCTTATGGTAATTTGTTTCTGTGTCATTTTCATATTTTGAGAACTTTTTTAATATAGTATATATATATATATATATATATATATATATATATATATATATATATATATATAAAGTACCCAATTTAATCATTAAACATTTATGCATGCATATGAGCCAGGTATACAACACGGAAAACTAGGTCACTGCAGTCGTCATAGAAAACAAGGAAGTATACATTTGCATAGCTATATGAGAACTTCCGCGTTCAAGTCGAAATAAATTACACATCAGCCATTCCATATTGTAGGTTGGCACTGTAAAATGTAAACACAGCAGATTCTCACTGAAAGCAACGAGGACTTAGAAGTGTAAACTACGTTTAATAGCTATAAGTAAGCCCTAAAAATAAATAGAAGCCAAAAGGACAGAAATAACTACTTCATACCTACCTTGAGAATTTTGTTGTCCATCACAAAATAATTTTAAATATAATTTGAATTGGCAATAAAGTACCTATAAGATGAATCATAGAAATCTGGGTTGTATTGTGTTAAGTCAGTCTGTCAATCTGCCAAAGCTGTTAATTTTTACTTCCTCTATCACTTATCCACAGAGGAAGTATTGTATTCCACCTAACAATCCAATTCACTGAAAATAACAATAAGGTTTTGAGGTCCACTAAACCCAATAAAAGGTATGTTTACTTTCTCACTATTTAGGTACCTATAGAAAGTTGAAAAACTACCTATTGTATTTCGTCCAAAAATTCGATATCAAGATTTCACCGGAAATCCATTTTTGAAGTCCTCTGAATAAAAAAAGAAAAAAAGAAAAAAAAAGAAAAACGTTTAAGACAAATGCACATGTGTGTTTGTGGTGCTCGCACAAAAAATGATGTCGGGAAAATACCATCCTGGATTAGGATTAGACATGTACGAGACCCTCAGAACACTGGGACAGAGCACGGGGCTTAGTTCTTGTGGCCCCAGGGAGGGATGGGGAGAGACGTACAGGGCGACAAGATCCGAATGACGGCGGGGCCCTTGACTGATACAGTTGGAACGCCTCCAACGCCGCCCTAGGCCTGCTCACTGCGGACTTCCAGAGGGAACCCCAAACCCGAAGGCGGTTCCCAACGAGCGGTCCCGACGACGGCGCCAAGGACAATTGCTACAATGAGCAATTCACCATCCAGCCGCAACCCGCCGAACATCGTCGCCTGACCCTTTAACTCCGAAGGAGAGCCGGTCCCCATGGCCGCGCTCGCTAAAGCGTCTCGCTTTGGTGCTTCGTGGGCAGGGGCTCGTGGGTTCGAGTCCCGCCTTGGGCATGGGTGTTATATGTTTGTGCAACGTGTATATGTTTGTAAAAGAAACAGTAAAGCCAGTAAACCAGTAATCAGTAAAACCTACGGGGGGAAATGTAAATAGGGATACAGTACCGGAGTCCTGATCAGACTCCGTTACTGTTTAAAAAAAAAAAAAAAAAAAAAAGGAGAGGTGATTGGGAAATGATGGGAACAGGAAATGGTTAACCGAACAATTTGGGGGATGTAATGAACACACCTAGCATTCACCTGGCGACTTGAAGGAACTCCATGGGTCAGGTGGTCCGGCCACGGGGATCGAACCCGCAACCTCCCGAATGCTGGTCACAGTCGAAACTACCTGAGCCATCTCGCTCGATATCAAAAGGTTTAAGTTCAACATCTTTCAAAGATATGACACGAATAATCCTCGTCGTAAATTACCTTTTAAATGATAAAGTTTCGTACATTTTTATTTTGTCAAAATACCATATTATTTTTAAAATATTTGTATGAAAAAATGCATAGGATTTTGTATTTTTTTGAATGGCCTGTGAAGTCCTGTATTCTGAACGAACTTTGTTAACCTTTGTATAACTTGTAAACAATGATAGACAAACGCTTACTGCACCAAACGTGTATAACATGGTTAAAGCAACAATTTATGACATAGTTTCTTAGTGTCTGTAACCATTTCCGGGATATTTGGTGTTATTATTTAATTTTCGAATAGTAATAACTTTGGCATGTCAAATTCCATTCCACAATAAGCTTCATATCTTCCATTTGCTAATTAAAATAATCAATTTCAGCTACGAAGTTTCTTTATACTCAAAACAAATCTTAAGAACTCAAGATCGGTCTGGATGCGTCAACTGGTCTTCTGATTCCAAAGTCGCGAGTTAAAACCTGGGTTAGGTTGATGGTTTTAGACGTGCTTAAAAGTGACAATTCTATGTTAGTATATTTACTGGCATGTAAAAGAACTCCTGCGATACAAAATTGCAACTCACCGACAGTGTTGACATAATCCTGGTCATTGACGTCATTAACAATTGTATAACTTTCTACCACGTACATATTATAGAAGATATAGCAAAATTTTGATTGTGAGATTCCGTTGTAAATACACGTCTTGGAGTCCTCAAATAACAACATGTTTAGGAAAAGGCCCATGTGTCTGTGAACAACCTTATCTCAAAAACAAAAGGCTAGTTAAGCTCTAAAATTGATATTTAAGTTCAGCAAACAAGGATGATGAGACTCCAAGGTTTTTAAGAACATTCCCCAACCTCAAACTACCTTTCTTACTTACAAAACTTTTTGAAAAAAAATTATTTTCTCAAAAATGGCACCTATGATTTAAGGTATTTTTATGATACAAATAATACATATCTTGAATTTTCTGGAAATGACTTGTGAAGTCTGTTCATTCTCAACGATTTTTGCATAGCTTGTAAACCGTAAAAGATAAATTTTTACCACACAAAAATGTAGATCTCATTAAAACACGAAATTTATGTCCTATACATTTTTACCTTCTCTTCACATACTACGTACATAGTGTATAGAGAAGGTATTGCATTCCAACCAAAAATTCGATACCGAGGTTTCACCGGAAACAGGCGTTTTAGGGTTCCACGGATCTAAAAAAAAACATTAATAGAAAAAAGTCCGTGTGTGTATGTGTGTGTGTGTCCGTGTACCTGTAAACACGAAAATTCAGTAAAATACCAAACGTATATAAGTTTAGCATCTTCCAAGGATGCGACACGAAGGTTTTGAGAAAAATCTCCCGACCCTAAAATAACCGTTACATGGAACTTTTTCGAAAAGTTTTATTTTCTCAAGAATGGCTATAACAATTTTAATTGAAACGCCACATATTAAAGCTATTTACATCACAAATTCAATGTATATCATGAATTTTCTGGGAATAGCTTCTGAAGACCTGAATTTTGCTGAATTTTCATAATTGATAAACCAAAAGAGGTAGACAAAAATTTAGTGCACAAATATGTAGATCTCGTCAAAACACACTTTGTCATGCATTTTTTTTGCAGAGTTGACTGTTTTCAATATATTCCTTGTTATTGGTTTCAGTCTTAAAATGCTTTTAACTTTTCTCATACGGGAACTTGTCAACACCTGGCCACGTAAAGAAACAGATATTTTTTTTTTTTCAATCCCATAGCAACCACATTTTAAAACATTTGACTGTCGGTTTAGCCTAGTGTATTCCCCTATTACTTTCTCTACGCGTATTAACATAGAGTATAGAAACTTTTGGCACCCAACAATTTGATACCTAAATTTCACCGGAAATATATGTTTTGTGACTCCCTGATTCCGAAAAAAAAAATTTTTAGAAAAATATCTGCATGATGTGTCTATCTGTCAGTGTGTGTGTGTGTGTGTGTGTGTGTGTGTGCGCGCGCGTGTGTGTGTGTGTGTGTGGTTTGTGGGCAGCATAGCTCAAAAACGAAAGTCCGTTAAATACCAAACTTGGTATTTAAGTTTTTCAAGAAAATTGCCCACTCCCAGTAACCCTTTACATCGAAAAAATTTCGAAAACTTTTATTTTCTCAAAAATGGCTCTAACGATTTTTATTAAAATATCGTGTATTAAGGATATGTACATCACAAATAAAATGTATATCTTGACTTTTCTGGGAAATGCCTCTGAAGACATCTTTATTCTGAATTAATGTTTGATAATTTTGCATAACTGGTAAACCGTAAGAGATAGAAAAACTAACTTAACAAAAATTGTAGAGCTCGTTAAAACACTCAATTTATGTTATATACATTTGTTTCGTGGTGTTGACCTTTTTTGAGATATTCCTTGTTATTTATTCCAGTTTTAAAATACTTATATTTTTCTCATACGGAAACTTGCCAAAACACTGGTCACGAAGGAAAGGGATTTCAATCCCATAGCAACCACATTTTAAAACATTTGACTGTCGGTTTAGCCTAGTGTATTCGCTTATTTCCCTTCTACTTATAAAGAAATAAGCAATAAAACCGTTTCTACTGATGTTTATTTCGAGTAGCATGAAGTAGATAGACGAACAGGGATGTAAAGAAAGTCACTTGAACCGTACAAATCAGATTTTTTCCCCAAAATTTGCCTACATATTCCCTTTTTACTTTTTCTACTCGTACTATGTACATAGTGTATAGAGAAGGTATGCTATTGCTCACAAAAATTCGATGCTGAGACTTCATCGGAAATGCATGTTTTGAGACCCCTGATTAAAAAAAACATTTTTAGAAACATGTTCGTGTGTGTCTGTTTGCTATTTAACCGAAACGTCGATTAAATACCAAACTTAGTGTTTAAATTGAGTATCTTTCAAGGATACGACACGAAAATCCCCCCCATTCCCAACTACCCTTTACATGGAACATTTTTCGAAAATTTTGGTTTTCTCAAAAATGAGTTTAACGATTTTGATTACATACCTTATGTTTACGATATTTTTATGATAGCCAATATATATGTTAAATTTTCTGGAAGTAGCTTCTGAAGACTTTTTTTCTGAATAACTCTTGTATAACTAGCAAACCATAAGAGATAAACAAAACACATACTGAACAAAAAAATGTAGGTCTATTAAAACACACAGTTTTTGTAGAGTTAACCATTTTCGAGATACTCCGGATTATCGATTTCATTTCTAAGCCACTTACATTTTTCTCAAATGGGAAGACATCTTTCTTTTCGTTTCTGATTTGTTTACTCCTGGCAAGCAAAAAGATGGCATTTCAATTATTTCACATAGAGACCGGCTTTTAAAGGACTTGACTATTCACTTAGTCTGTGCATTTTCTTATTTCCCTTCTGTTTACAAGGAAGCTAGCAATAAGACCAATTCTGCTCATGTTCGTCTTGATTAGCATGATGTAGATAAAAGATTAATCTTTTGAATTAAAGGTTTGTTGCGGAACAGCTAGAGAATGGCATGTGAATGGAATGTGATTTTTTTAGAATAATGTTTAACACCCGCTTTTACTACATATGGCACCGCAGGCACACTGATGATTGTGGAATGAAAGTGGAATGCGCTGGCAGGGGAAACAAACCAGACAACCCAGAGAAAACCTGACCCTGCACTGCTTTTTCCACCACAAATCCCACTTGCAGTCGCTTGGGAGCAAACCCGGGCGAATGGTCTAACCACTTGGCCATGGCACGGCCTCTTGTTCAAATTTGCTGCCATTAGTAGAAGCGTCAACGGAGTAGGCTGTATCCAGACCAATATCAAAGATCTGGACTGGGTGCTTCCAGTCCTTTTGCTATTGGTTTGCCATATCGCTCTGAGTGATGCTTAATTCTCAGGTGATCTCTTGAATTGTTTTAATCAGAGGCATCAAACCAGCAACAATACAGGTTGCTGATATGAGAGAGTACAGAAAACTTAAATGAATTTTACTTTCTCTACACGTACTCTGTACATAGTGTATACAGAAGGTATTGCACTCCACCCAAAAATTCGATACCGAGATTTCACCGGAAATATACGTTTTAGGGTTCCCTGTATCCAAAAAAAAGTATTTTCAGGAAAAGGTCCGTGTGTGTGTGTGTGTGTGTATGTGTGTGTGTGTGTGTGTGTGTGTGTGTGTGTGTGTCAGTGTGTCCATGTGTCTGTGAAAACGATAACTCAAAAACGAAAAGTCGGTAAAATACCAAACTTGGTATTTAAGTTTAGTATCTTCCAGGAATGCGACACGAAGATTTTGAGAAAAATCCCCCCACCCCAAACTACCCTTTACATGGGAAAAATTTCGAAAAGTTTGATTTTCTCAAAAATGGCTCTAACGGTTTTGATTAAAATTTCGTATATAAAATATTTACCTGACAAATAAAATGTATATTTTGAATTTTCTAGAATAGCCTCTGAAGAATACTTCATTCTGGATGAATTTTTCGGAATTTTGCATAACTGTTAAACCATAAGAAATGGATAAAAACTTACCACACGAAAAGTGTAGAGCACATTAAAACATACAATTTATGTTATATACATTTTGTTCGCGGAATTGATCATTTTAAAGATATTCCTTGTTTTTTGTTTTCAGCTTTGAAAAACTTATACTTTCCTCATGCAGGAATTTTTCAACTCCTCTGTCCCTACAAACAAAGGAACTTCAGTCACATAGCAATCAGCCTTTAGCTATCATTTTAACCTATGGTACTCCCTTATTCCGCTTCTACTTACAAAGAAGCATAGGCTTTTTAACAATAATTTGTTGCAGAGATGTAGAGAAAGTCATGTGAATAGAACACATCAGATTTTTATGTTAATTTGTCTGTGGGCTCTCATTATTAGAAGACTATCAGTGTGTGTTTGTGTGTGTGCGCGTGCATGCGTGTATGTGTGTGTATTGGGGGTGGGGCATAGATCAAAAACCCTTTGTAT
Source organism: Hymenopus coronatus (assembly GCA_030762935.1). Lineage (NCBI taxonomy): Eukaryota > Metazoa > Arthropoda > Insecta > Mantodea > Hymenopodidae > Hymenopus > Hymenopus coronatus. Next base: position 145,048,885 of record CM060881.1, on the reverse strand, counting down.
TGAAAAAGATTCGTGATTTTCTCATAAATGGCTCAATTTTGATTAAAATCTCTTGTATTCAAGATATTTACATGACAAATAAAGTGTATATCTTGAATTTTCTGGGAATAGCCTATGAAGACCTCTTTATTCTGATGATTTTTATTGAATTTCGCATAACTAGTAAACTGTAAGAGGTAGACAACAACTTATTACACAAAAAATGTAGATCTTGATAAAACTCACAATTTATGCCATACACATTTTTTCGTAGAGTTGGCCGTTTTCGAGATATTTCTTGGTGTGGATTTCAGTTTTAAAATACTTAAACTTTTCTTATACAGGACTTTTCAACACCTGACCATTCAAAGAAATGGATGTCATCCCATGGCAACCACATTTTAAAACATTTGGCTGTTGTTTAGCCTAGTGTGTTCCCTTATTTCCCATCTACTTATAAAGAACTAAATAATACCGTTTCTGCTAATGTTTATCTTGATTAGCATGAAGACATATAAGAATAAGCTTATTAATAATAATTTATTATAGAGATGCAGAGAAAGTCATGTGAATGGAACACATCAGATTTTTTTTGTTCTGTTCTTTTGTTATTCATAGCTGCCTCCCATTATAGTGCTCCATATGACATCATTGGTAAATCGCTCCCTTGTAAATTATAGTAAAGATTCTATGCCCTAGTCCCTGTTTAACCTTTGCAGATTTTGATAAGATGTTCATCAACAGTAAGTATGCTTTTCCTCATTATGGTTCCATGTGTCTGTCAAAATAGAGTTTGTGATCAAAATTATTGGGAGGTATTTGAGTTCTCTAGTTTGTTTTAATTTTTTGCTGTTAAGGTACATATTAATACTTACATCTTGTGGTCTATTTTGCTCTGTACTTTGTAGTGTTACTGATTTCTTTGTGTGTGCATGTGCATGTGCATGTGCATGTGTGTGTGTGCGTGTGTGTGTGTGTGCGTGTGTGTGTGTGTGTGTGTGTGTGCGTGCGTGGGTTCTTTTTCTTTTCTCCCCAATATTATTAAATCCATCACAGCTATAAAACATTACAGAACAATCTTAATTTTTGAGGTATCACAATGTGATCGTTTTGATTCACCATAAGGAAAGGCAGTCTTCTAAATGCAAACTAGGGTGGTTACAAACTTGTAAATTTGTTGTATTATATTATTGAATGTTAAAAGAATAATGCAAATTGGAGCTTAGATATGATTTCATTTTAAAGGTCTATAATTATTATTTATCCTAATTTTGTTGTCCTAAATGTCAAACTATTCCTTATGCTTCATAGCTGAATTTTATATTATCTTAAATATTATAACATTAATAACTGAGTAGTTACAGTACGCTAAAATATAGCTTGAAGAGGTTTGAAACAATTTTAAAATATATCATATAGAAAATAGAAAACCAGAAAGAAAAAAAGAAATATCTGAGCAGATAATAAGATAGTAAAACACATATTGGTTTTTCTGGTTTTCTTATAAACATTTTATTGTTATTCTTTCAAAAAAGAAAGTCATGGCTCTATTCAATTGGCATAATTTCTTTTTTGACAGATGTGCACATCTACGGTATCTTCAGGCTACCCGGAAGGGAGCAGCAAAGACACAGAATACTGGCATGCATGCAGCGTGGGGACCTTACAGGATTACGACACTATCTCCATGGTTATGCTGTTGAAGGAGCAGCAGCTCTTAAAGCATTTATTATGCTTTTGCCTGAGCCAATTTTTCCTTCTCATATTCAGCAGCTTATTATGGGTGAGTCATTTGTTTTTCACAGATACAAATATAAAAAGTATATTGGTAATTTTTAAGACCATTACAGCAGTGGCAAGAGATATTCAAGATAGCCAAAGCAATAATAGCATGGTTTTAAAGTAACAATAGTAAATCAAGGAATAGCCTTGCTTTGGTGAAAATCACAATCAGTAATAGTATAAATTATTATTATTATTATTATTATTATTATTATTATTATTATTATTATTATTATTATTAGTATTATTATTATTATTATTATTATTATTATTATTATTATTATTATTATTATTATTATTATTATTATTATTATTATTCACTTCATGGCATGGGCATAATGCCCATTCCATCTTACACTTGTTCTAATAGTATAAATCAAAGGATTACCATTAAAGATAAAAACACAATTGATAGTAGCTTCTAAATTAAAGGAATTTATATTTAAAATAAAAATTGTAACTCGTAATGGTTTTAATTGAATGAATAGTTATTGATATACTGTATTGAGACAGTAATTCTTTGACATCTCTGTGTAGAGAGAAAGTGATGACAGTATTTAATAAAGTTACTTTAATAAAATTTTAATAGAATAGAGATAACTAGTTTATGGACTTGAATTCCCATCTGACACTTTTTGTTAGGTTACCTCTGTAAGATCAAGAGAATTGAAATGCCATTTTTCTCTCTTGAGAAGCAAATTTAGTAATTTTCTGTTCCTTTTGAACTCTTCCTTTCTCTGAGTTCTCTTAGTAGGTAAGCTTCATCAGATGAAATAATTCCAAAATGAGAAAGTGTAGAAAGAATTAGAATTCTGAGAAAAGTTTTTGGTTTCCTCAGCACTGAAAACAACCTTTCTACTGAAAATATACTCAGAGGAATTGTATACAGAATGACACTAACATTTTAAACTGTGGAAAACTATGTTTTAGCATTCAATTAGTGCTCAGTAGTTCAAGTTCACTTATGGTTCTATTTGTAAACATTTGTACTATACATTATAGTCAGCTGTTTTCCCAATTGAATGGTATGGAAGAACTTTCAATATGTCTTTTATTAAAAGTTCTTTCATATAGAAAACTGGTTGATTGATCAATAGTTTACATGTGACAATAATGATAATATTATTAATAATATTAGTATTATGATATTATATTAATATCATAATATATAATATTAATCTTCATTGCTCATAGATTTGTTTTTACAAATTTCAAGCATTGTCTAGTTTTATGTACATTTTATTTATAATTTATTTTTTTACAAGTGGTTGCAATTCATTCATGGAATACATACATTTCTTAATTAGTTTGTTTTAAGTTCCATCTTAAAGGTTTTATCATTTAAAAGTTTTATGTTTGATTGCAATTTATTAAACAATATTGTTCCCGGCTGCCTCCATGATCAAGTGGTCAGCGAGGTGACTTCTCACCTGAAGGTCCCAGGTTCGATTCCCGCTGGGGCAGGGAATTTTTCTTTAACCAGAATTATTTCCTATCCCCCATAGAGTCTAGAAGTATGAATGTGAAAGTGAATGTGCCTGTGTTTAGTAATATAAAGTTTGTTAACCTAAAGTTCTGAGCCTACAGTTTCACAAGTCAAAGCCCCCGATATGAAGCTATACAAGGTGGCTATACAAATGAAATAATAAAAAAAAGTATATTGATATAGACATATATAGGCATCTATATATATAGTTCCCATAATATATACATCTTTTTCTGTAGCCGCCTTGCTAGTTCCAATTCTATAATAGTCACCCTTATTTCTGATATTCTAATTATGTACATAGCATATGTTATTAAATCATTTTCCCTTACAAATAATATTGCCTTATATGTGTATAATGAGTAGAGCGTAAGAACATAATTATCTATGAAAACATTTCTACATGATTCTGTGGGTAGCATATTATTTATAGCCCTAATAAATTTCTTTTGTAAAATGAATATACACCTTTGCTGTTGATCCCCATATGTCAATACTGTATAATAAATTTGTATAAATAGTCCATAGTATATCAACCAAAGAACATGCTTGTTAGTAAATGTGACAGTAAATTTAAAGATTTAAATTTAGAATAATATTAAAATCTTAGGTACATTCAGGTAATGTTTCAAAACAGAGATCTTTGTATACGATATTTTCCTTCTTTGAAAGCTCTTCTATTTGAGGCAAAAGAAAAAAAAAAATTGAAATCTTCCACTGGTACTAAAATATGACTCAGTTTCTTAAGGGTGTTCTAACTTTGCACTAAAAACATTACAAAGTTTAGTTCTGTTCCTGCACACAACGTTTACCAATCTTTCAAGGCATCACTGTGGCCGAGTGGTTATATTACTCGCCTCTCACTAAGCGACTTCATGGGGACTTTGTGGGGACAAAGTGACACAGGGGCAGGTTTTCTCAGAGTTATCTGGTTTCCCCTGCAATTGCATTCCACTGGTGCTCCATCTTCGTTCCATGTATCGTGTCATCGCCTACAGTGCCAAATGTAGTAAAAGTGGGCATTACCTAAATACAACCAAAATGAAAAATCTTGACAAGAACTCTATCATGTTGGACAAAAGCAGTATCCACAATTTCATACTTTATATTTGAAAAAACAGTCAAAATTTTGACTTGTAATTGGTAGTTTTAAATTTGGCCAAAAATCCCTTTGAACACAGCAGAGTAAGAGCTGAACTAAAAGAGGATCATACTTTGCAGCATACTTCAACAGATCCCTGATTAATAGAATTTGCTGCTTCATTGTGTCCTCTAAAGGCCAATTCTTTTTTTCCCAAAAAACTTACTATACTAATAAATTTTAGGCATAACCCTGTTTTGCTTTTTGATTGTTTAGAGATATATCATTTTTAAGCTGGTCATCAAGCTCAATTTCTATTCTACTTTCTGTAAAAGCAGCTATAGCTTCAGATGATCTTAGATGATTAACAGAGAGTCTGTGTTTGAATAATGATCGCTGAATTTTTCAAATGTGTATACCTAGGCTGACAACCTATGTTACTCTATCACTGTTAATTCCTCTCCGAAGCTAGTTTGGTTAGAGCAGTTTAACATGCATATGGCCAGGGACCTTAGGTGCATATGCAAGTATCTCACTGCTCAGTTTATGCTGTAGGGAAATTGCTATGACTGGCTTACAATTGCTATCGGTAATGAAGCATATTAGATCTATGAATTCGGAAGAAGCATGCCGATCTATCTAGATATCAGGGGTGTATTTATGGGGGAAGGGGGACGAACGAGACCGGACCCCCCAGAAGCCCCTCCCCCCCCCAAAAAAAAACTATGTACTACTTCTTCCTTTCTTTTCAAACATAAAAGTGACACATACTTTGAAATTCTGTCATAAACAGCTTTCTCTTCTATCACAGTAACATAGGAATGTATTTAATTTAATATAAACAAGATTATAAAAGAAGATTATTTGTGGCCTTTATGTGTGTTAGTCACTCGCTCATTGCACTCCCCAACCAGGGACTGCCAGCACAGCATCTATTCCTACAACTACCTACAACCTCTCTTCCTGTTGGTTCAACGCCTATTTATGTATAACATTAGTGTAATGTGTATCTTAGTATATGATAGTGAATGGTTAGCTGTGCTCTTTTCCTCTAGTTTTTTATTCCATTGCGCTAATTAATTTACCTACTTTGTTCATCATTCAATTTAATTGATATGGAAAAAAGCGTAAAGCTGACAATACCAGTATAAGCCTGCTATTCGTCCCATAAAACTGGGAAAGTCCCCTTTTTACTTTCTTTATACGTACTATGTACATAGTTTACTATAGAGAAGGTATTGCATTCCACCCAAAAATCTGATGCCAAGTTTTCATCGGAAATATACATTTTAGAGTCCCTGTATCCAAAAAAAGCATTTTTAGAAAAAGGTCTGTGTGTGTTTGAAAGTATGTCTGTGAGCATGATAACTCAAAAACGAAAATCCTGCAAGAGTTTGAAGAACATCCCCATCCTAAACTTCCCATTACATGGAAAAAATTTTGAAAATTTGATTTTCTGAAAAATGACTCTTTAACAATTTTGATTAAAATACAGTGTATCAGAGATATTTACATGAAAAATAAAATGTATATCTAAAATTTTCTGGGGATAGCCTCCGAAGACCTCTTTATTCTAGTGAATTTTGCTGGATTTTGCTTAACTAGTAAACTGTAAGAGCTAGACTAAAGCTTATTATTCAAAAGATATAGATCTTGTTAATATACACAATTTAGGTCATACATATTTTTTTCGTGGAGTAGATAATTTTTTAGATATTCCTTCTTATTGGTTTAAGCATTAAACTACTTATACTTTTCTCATATGGGAACTTGTTAACTCCTGGCAATGCAAAGAAATGAATTTCATCCACATGGTAACCAGTTTTTAAAAGATTTGACAATCGTTATAGCCTAGTGTATTCCATTGTTGTTCTTCTACTTACAAGGAAGCAACTAATAAGACCATTTCTGTTAATGTTTATCTCGATTAGCATGAAGTAGATAGAAGAATAACCTTTTTAACAATAATTTGTTACAGAGATGCAGAGAAAGTCATATAAATGGAGCCCATCAGATTTTTTTACATAGTTGTTCAGACTATTGCTAGAAAGCTTATTTTTTTTCTCTGCTTTGTATTACTCAAAATAAACGCTTGTAAAAATAGTTTCCTTTCACAATTTGTTGTTGATACATGCAAAGGTGATAAAGGCATCTGAAAGGAAACAATATGGTCAATTCCATGCTTACAAATATAACTGAAAGAAAATTGAAGAATTCAAATTGATATTGATATATATCTCAAATTCAATGGTGCCACATAAATAGTTATTTGAAATAAATTATGTTTTTCAAATGGTTTAAATCAATGTATTTTACACTTTTTACTCCTTTCTATAGTTCATTCATTGTATAAATTATACAAAATTCCTTCTCCGTGAAGAGGACTTCATTGGATACCTCTAGGAAGTTCGAGATAGAATATATTTTGTTATATTTGTACATTTTTAACATAAATATTTGAGATATTTTGTGAAAATAAGAAGTATTGATTATTTTTATGTAAAGTATACTTTTAATAATCTTAGTGTGCATCTTTGGAGGATACTGAATTATGGAAAATACAAAGTTTGGAATTTATCTGAACTTTCATTACTTTCTCTACTTAGTGTCTAGTACATAGGTAGAAAAATTATTGCATTCTACACAAAAATTCAATACCAAGAGTTCACTGGAAATACACCTTATAAGGACCCCTGAATCCCGCCCCCCAAAAAAGCATTTATAGAAAAATGTCTGTTTGTGTGTGTATATCCTTGTGCCAGTGTGTCTGTGTGCCTATGAACATAACTCAAAAATGGAAAGTTGGTTAAGTTTAATTTGACACAAAGATTTTGAGGAAAATATTCCCACCCCAAACCACCATTTATATGGAAAACAGTTAGAACATGTTTATTTTCTCAGAAATGACTAATGATTTTGATTAAATTACCGTAACTACATTAAAGATATTTGCTTGCTAAATAGAATATAAATCTTGAATTTTCTGGAAACCTCTTCATTCTGAGGACCTCTTCATTCTGAATGACTTTTGCATAACTATAAAAACATTAACAAAAGCTTAATATACCAAAAATGTAACTCTCGTTAAAACACACAATTAAGTCATATACATTGTTTTTGTTGACCATTTCCTTGTTATTGGAATCAATTTTAAATACTTAAAGAAAAGTTTTAAGTCCGGAATTTGTAAATTCCTGGCTATGTAAAGAAATGAATTTTCATCGCATGGTAACCAGTTTTTTAAAGATTTGTCTATCACTTTAGCTTGTGTATTTTATTATTTCCCTTCTAGTTACAAGGAAGGAAGTAGTATGACCATTTCTGCTAATGGTTAATGCGAGTAGTATGAAATAAGACAGAAGAATAAGCTTTTTAACAATAACTTCTTACAGTGCTACAGAGAAATTCATGTGAATGGAACAGCTGAAGCAGCATACCTCTATTTTCTTCCTAGCATGGTGTTAATAAGAAAATAAGTGAGATAAAGTAGAACACATATTACTCTACCATATCTGCATATGCAACTTCCATACATCCATAAAACCAACAAAGATGCCAAACTTAGAGGTTATGTAGGTACCTAGCAATTACATTGATTATGATGATGATGATGATGGTGGTGGTGGTGGTGGTGATGGTGATGGTGATGGTGATGATGAAAGTAGTACCAATTTATTGCATCCAATAGATTATTACAATAGTGTCTGTCATTTTCAGTTTACAGTTTTAAAATGCCAATATTTACATTAAAATCTGACGTGTTTCTTTCACATTACTTTCTTTACATGTTCTGCAAACAAATTATTCTTACAAAAGAATTTTTTTATTACATCATGCCAATCGAGATAACATTAGCAGAAATGGTCATAGTAAGATTGCTTGTAAGCAGAAGGGAAATATGGCTAAAGCAACAGTCATATGTTTTAAAAGCTGATCGCTCTGTGAAATTCAGTTCACTTTGCAAGGCCAGCAGTAACAAAAGGAGTGTAAAGAAAGGTAACCCTGATTGGGAAAAATTACATAGTTTAAACTTGAAACCGATAACAAGGAATATCTTGGAAATGGTCAACTCAACAACAAAAGTGCATATGGCATTAATTTTGTGTTTTAATGAGAACTATATTTTTATGTTCTCTAACATGTATGTACAATGTGCATAGTAGATAGCAAAGGTATTGTATTCCATTCAAAAAATTGATATCAAGATTTCACCAGAAATATATGTTTTGAGACTCCCTATTAGTAGAAAAAAAGTATTTTTAGAAACATGTGCGTGTGTGTGTGTCTTTTTTCTACATCTGCCCTTATTCTCGTATATATTGCTAACTCTCCACAAATTTCAGATTTATTCACCAATTCTACACACACACGCATGCACACGCACACACACACACTCATATGCACATGCGCGTACTTGCCACATGTCCCATATTTCCAAATTTGAGGAGGAAGAATCATGTATTACCATCATATGGGATATCAAAAATCCAGTCCTACCTATTTCATTTTATGCTTAAAGTTTGCATTTTGAAATTGTGCATTTTCATTTGGTACATCTATTGGCTACATAGTCATGCAGTAGCACTGTATAGCACTGCTTGTGCATGCATTGTTATGTTACAGGGCCACGTGCTCAAATCATACTGTCAGTTGATCACATATAGGGAAGGTATTTATAGACTTGTGCTGGTTGTATTTTTTTGTGTTTGCTACTTTCTGTAAGAAAATGGATGATTCCTAACAGAAGAAAAGACAACTTTATACTTATTTGACAAAATAGGGAAAAAAGTAGGTGTTCGTGGCTTTCATCCATGATAAAATATTTGAGATGTTCCATTCACATGACTTTCTCTATCTGATTTGAAAACACACTGTTAATATAATGATTAACAGTTTGTAGCTGTTCTACACTTATTTTTTGAAATCCTCAGGATTAATTTTGCAATCAAAATCTCTATTGCAATAGATCTTTTGATTGCAAAAATAATCCTGTGGATTTCAAAAAGATAAGTGAAGAATTGTTACAAATTATTAAGTGTTATATTAATATATGTGTTACTTCACTGAACCAGCTTCTTTTTTACATATTAAAACACACTAAACTTACAAAGGATTATTCTTTTATCTACATCATGTTAATAAAGACAAACATAAGCAGAAATTGTCTCATTACTTGCTTACCTGTAAGTGGAAGTGAAATAAGGGAATAAGCTAGGCTCAAGCATGTGTCAAATGTTATAGAAGCTGTCACTATGTGATTCTCATTGAAATTCACTTCTTTGCATGACTAGGAGTAAAACAAAAGAAATATGGACGTCTCCCTATGTGAGAATAGTATAAGTATTTTAAAATTAAAGTCAATAACAAGATATATCTTGGAATTGTTTAACTGAAAACAAATGTATATGGCATAAATGTGTTTTAACAAGATATACACTTTTTGTGTTGTAAGTTTTGTCTAGCACTTACGATTTACCAGATATACTAAAGTCATCCAGATTGAAGAGGTCTTCTGAGGTTATTCCCAGAAAATTCAAGATATACATTTTATTTGTCATGAAAATATGTTAAAATATGATATTTTAATAACAGTGTCAGAGCCATTTTAAGAAAATCAACATTTTCAAAAAATTTCCCATGTAAAGGATAGTTAAGGGTGGATGGATTTTCCTGAAAACTTTATCACATCCTTGGAAGATGCTTTACTTAAATACCAAGTTTGGTATTTAACAGACCTTTTGTTTTTGAGTTATGCTGCATGCACATGCACCCACACCCACCCACACACACAAACACACACACACACACAACACACACACAACACACACACATTTTTCTAAAAATGCTTTTTTGGATTAAGGGGTTTGAAAATATATATTTCTGGTGAATTCTTGATATCAATCTTTTGGATGGAATACAATACATTCACTATCTAATTTTTAAGTTGTACGCATGTGCTAGAGAAATTAATAATAATTTTAAAGTGTGATATAACACTTACAATCCTGAGGTTTCTGTTGCACCAGCCTATCATAAAATTGTAGTGCAGTCTTATTCTAAGCAAAAAATGAAATTTTTTGTGATGCAAAATAATAATAAACGGTGGTAGCACAGCTGCTTACCAAGCGGGAGACCAGGGTTCGATCCCCAGTACCGGCATGGGGATTTTTCCCTGCTGAGACACCTGGCCCAGGGTGCACTCAGTCTTGTAAGGTCCCTGGGGGGCCAATTGAGGAGCTACTTGATGGAGAAGTAGCAGCTCCAGGTCATGAGGACCGCATTGACCGGCTGGGGGGGGGCTTGAGGTGCTGACCACGTCTCACCCTCCAATACTGCACCCCATCCATGATGGGGGACGCAGCGGCCGGGCAGTAGGCCAAGGTTCCCCGTGAGCTGTCGTGCCATGGAGTTATTATAAATAATATATAATAAAGAACAGTTGGATACACAAATAAGATCAAGATGAATTATCACAATGTAAAGCAGTAAATAATAATAATAAAGAACAGTTGGATACACAAATAAGATCAAGATGAATTATCACAATGTAAAGCAAAATCTTAGTTATAATAGTTGGTTGCAATATGTAACTCGCCTGGCTAATGTTTTGTATGATTTTGGAGAATTAACTAGCTTGTGACATAACCAAAGCAGAAGTTTTAGTAGAGAATATGTTATGGTCAAAAAGTACAAGAGATTTTCTTTTGTAAGAGCTTTTGTCACTGAACAATCCAAAATTTTATCATCTGAAAATAAATGTTAAACATTTTTAGTAATCACCTTTCATTGGATATCCGCAAGATCAGTGTATTAATGTGATCTTTATTGAATGTCCTGGCTCAAATGCCTCTATAGAGGAAGAATTTTCAGCATTTGAACAAACCATGGAATATTGAATGTAGTTAATATTGTTTGAATTTGATAAAATGTAAAATTTAAATCACACTGAATTATAATATGCCTTAGAAAGTCAACATATGCACACACACAACACATGTTGCCCTCCATGGTGTAATGGTTACCATGCTAACTTCATATACCCAAGGTCGCAGGTTCAAACCTGGTGGAGGACGATGGATTTTTTGGGTATAAAAATCCTCAGCATGGCTTCCTTTGGAAGGAAAGTAAAGCTGTTGGTCCTGTGTCTTAGATTTGCGGCACGTAAAAGAGCCTCCAGCCTGATAGAGAGGCCTATAAGCAAATTAAGCAGTCTTTCACACCCAGTATAGAATGGGACACTGAGAACCACAGTAGTTAAAAAGCTTCCATAAATACCATGCCATTTACATTTCTTTTACACACACAGATACACACAGAAATCCTTCATTGTGTCCTGTCTCTTTCAATGTTTAAGAATTAAAAGTAATAATCATGTATTGTTTTTTTATGCAGTAACAACAATTTTCCTCTTGAAGTCCATTGACAGCATTTCTTAATGATTTCTAACATTGCACTTTAATAAATAATATTTGAGTAATCAGTTTTCTGAAATAATATATTTTTATGAGCAGTTATAAAGAAAGATATATTCTTATTATGAGTATCTCATATATTTTTAAATATATTAACTAAATAACACATTAAAAATTAGATCAAAAATGAAACCATTTTTTTTATTGTTTCCTTTCATCTGGGTTCTTCCAGAAGATTCGAGGGTGTAAATGTAAACTTTGCCTGTTAACTGTTTCCTTCTTTTTGTGAGCTGTTGCCTATTCTCGCCTCCCATTGGTCCTGGGTCATGCCTTGGTGTTCAATATTTACCTCGGTCTGCCGGCACTATGAGTGGGTCAGTTGTTACTTGGAGCTAGACTAGAAAAGATTGTGGGCTGTATGCTCTGTGACCCAGGACCATGATGGATATTACGAAAAGCTAGCCTCACTCACCTTAAAACTTAAAAAAGTCTTAAAATTTAAAGGTATTCAATGTGGGGGTTTTGGGCAATGGCTTTTCCTTCTTTCAATTCAGAGATATTATGTAGCGGGTATAAATTTTATAGGGAATACAGAAGTTGTTGCTGGGTGATCTTTTTATGTGGGTAGGAATATAGAGAGATTTATACACACCTTGGGCATAAGGATTTCCCCGGATAATTCATACCAGTATTAGGGTTTGTACCCGTACTTATGACCGGATTAATGGGGAATATAAGTGATGCCCAGCTAGATGGTTAATGGAGCTTACTATTAGAATATTTATGGGTGGTTTTACTGGGTAATTTTAATATTGTATAGGGGTGGATTTTAGGAATAGCGATCGCTTGTTCTCTTTTAAGAATTAAAATGGCAGTATTTTTAGAATCTTTTGAATCGCAAGGGTTAATGGGTGGGGTAATTGCTTTTTTGTCATGTCAAATAGGGGTCTATATTTCTTGAATAATTACAAATTCTGGGCTAATTTTATCGTATTCATGTAATGCCTGTATGGAGCCAGTGATCTGTGAGAAGGAGAGATTTATGTATACATAGTTTATAGCTCAGTATTTCTCTGATCCCTTATCTGATTGAATTTGTAGCAGAATTTTACTATATAACAGGAAAGCACTTTATTATAACACAGGGATGCCTGTTCTTAAGAGTCACTTAATAGCTACCAAACGAAAGTGAAGATAAAATTGTTTCCTAGATCACAAAGTGAAATGCAGTATTTTGTGAGAAATTTACGTATGTATAGATATATCCTTCTTGTTTTGAGGGATTAATTACGTGTACTCCAATATTCTAAATTGTGGTTTGAGCTTATAGGATTTTAGGTATTAATGCCTGAGACAGTAGGAATAAAAACAAAAACAAAAAAAAAAAAAAAAAACAAAAAAAAAAATAAGAAAGACAAATTTAAATAAAGATTTTGTGACAAAATTGCCCTCCTATTCGTGAATGTGTTTTCCATCTGTTATATTTAATTAATGTTTGTGGGTTGAAAGATCCTTCACTCACATATTGAACATTCTGCAATAATTTAAATCTGTTTGAGAGAAATACGAGTAGTTCTTGTGCCAAGTTTTTGCCATTGCAGGGGATTTAACTTGTGTATTCTTAGGTCTTTACATTTATCAGTTTATTATTGGGTGTGATTTAGGGTTGTATTAAGGGCTCTAATTTTCTTTGTTTTTGAGGATTTATGTGTTGAAGCTTTGGATTTATATTTTTGTTGTAACAATACATTTTTTTTTTTGTTTGGGCTATGTTGCTGTGTGTGAGCTAGCATTTCCTGATAGTTTTTTTGCAAACTGCATGGGATTTATTATTCTTCATTTGTAATTTTTTCAGCTTAATTATACTGACTTGTTACACGTATTTAATTAATTTTGTGTTTTGGCAGAGCAAGTATTCTTTTATGAATTATATATTTGCAGACATTTAGTTGTAAGCTTTTGCTCTCATTATTTCTCAATGGATGTAAAATTAAGCAAATTTTGAGCTGGAAATTGTGATTACTTTGCCACTTGTTAATTACTATTTAATTAAAGAGTTAATTATCCCTAAAGGAATAGGAAAAGTTTGGGCATTAAATTGTTCTAGTGAATTCATATAGAGTCCTTGCTCTTCTATTGGGGGTGAATTTTCTGTGATATTTGTTATTCATTTATTTAAAACAAAAGGAAGGCATATATATATTTGTGTGTGTTGTAACAATGTACTTCAATTAAAATAAATTCAATTTGAAGCCAGCAACTGGTTGTTTATTGAAACTGAACCTTTTCATATGGTTGTATTCTCTTTTCTTCAGATACCTTTTTTTCTCTTTGTGTACCTACCTTGTGGAAATATCTCAAAGTTCTAAGTTCTCTATATTTGAGATACTTTCACTGTGCTGTGCTGTCCTGTGTGTGCAGTGGTGGCTCAGAAGTTAGAAATTAGTACAGCAATTTATGATAGTTTTTAAAGGAAAATAATACACCAGAGAACTAAAAATCTGATGTGTTACACTCACATGACTTTCTCTAGCTGCTCTACAAAACTCCTACAAAAGATTATTCTTCTTTGTACACAATGCTAATCAAGATAAATGTTAGCAGAATGTTATTACTTAGTTCCTTATAAGTAGAAGGGAATAAGGGAATGCACTATGCTAAAGTGATTGTCAAATGTTTTAAAAGCTATCGTTATGCGATTGTCATTGCAAATCACTTATTGCTTGGCCAGGAGTAGAACAAAAGAAAAACAGAAACTTCCTGTATGAGAAAAGTTTAAGTACTTCACAAGCTTCTAAGCTCTATTTAGGATATAGGACAAAGTCTATTGTAATTCATGTAATTACCTAATGACGGATAATAAATTATTATTATTATTATTATTATTATTATTATTATTATTATTATTATTATTATTATTATTATTATTATTATTATTGAAACCAATAACAAGGAATATCTCGAAAACAGTTACCTCCACAACAAACACATAAAGGACAAAAACTGTGTATTTTGTCATGAGGTAAATTTTTTGTGCAGTACATTTTTTTCTATCTCTTATGGTTTAGCAGTTAAGGAAAATTCAGCAAAATTCATCCAGAATAAAGAGGTCTTCAGAGGCTATTCCCAAAAAATTCAAGATATACATTTTATTTTGGACATAAATAGCTTTAATATACAGGATTTTAAACAAAATTGTTAGAGTCATTTTTAAGAAAATCAAAATTTTCGAAATTTTTTCCATGTAAAGGGTAGTTTATGGTGGGGGGGATTTTTTTGAAAATCTTTGTGTCGCATCCTTGGAAGATACTAAACCTAAATACCAAGTTTGGCATTTAACAGTCTTTTTGTTTTGGGGCTATGCTGTCCACAGACACACACACACACATGAACCTTTTTTTAAAAATGCTTTTTTCGGACTCAGGGGACCCCAAAACATATATTTCTGGTGAAATCTCGGTATTGAATTTTTGGGTGCATTACAATACCTTCTCTATCCCTATGTACATTGTACATATGGGGCTAGAGAAAGTAAAAATAGTAAACATAATCTTAGTTGTAACTAGACAGAAAATGCTTGTCATGGTTTCTATATTTCAAAAAGGTTCTTGAACATCATAGTAAGATTTACATAAGCAGTGTGTTTATTTCCATGATATTGCCCACCATTTTATTGTGTCTCTCATCAATTATGCCATAACTAGACTTCAGATTTTTAATTATTATATTACCTTATCTACCCTACTGTATTTAAGCATGCTTTAAAATAAAACATTAATCGCTGTGCATAAAATTTATTTTGTTTATCGTGCCTATTAAACAATCATTCTATAAAAAATCTGAATCACTGTCAGTTAATTAAAATATAAAGGATAAAATTATGTCTTAAATGTATTTTAAAATCTGATGTGTACTATTCACATGACTTTCTCCATATCCCTGCAACAAATAATTCTTAAAAAGCTTATACTTCTATTTACTTTATACTAATCAGAAAAAAATAGCAGAAATAGTCTAATTACTCGCTTCCTTATAAGTAGAAGCGAAATAAGGGACAACCGTAGGTTAAAGTGATAGTCAAAAGCTTGTTGCTATGTCAATGAAGCTCCTTTGTTTATATGGATAGGAGTTAACAAGTTCCTGTATGAGAAAAGTATACGTTTTTCATAGCAGAAACCAAAAATAAGGAATGTCACAAAAACGACGAATTCCACGAAAAAATGTATATAACATAAATTGTGTGTTTTAATGTGTTCTACATTTTTTGTGTAGTAAGTTTTTGTCCATCTCTTACGGTTTAGCAGTTATTCAAAATTTAGTAAAATTCATCCAGAATAAACTACTCTTCAGAGACTATTCCCAGAAAATTCAAGATATGCATTTTATTTGTCAGGTAAATATGTTTAATATACGAAATTTTAATCAAAATCGTTAGAGACATTTTTGAAAAAATCAAAAATTTCGAAAAAAGTTCCATGTAAAGGGTAGTTGGGGGTGGGGCGATTTTTCTCAAAATCTTCGTGTCACATCCCTGGAAGATACTAAACTTAAATACCAAGTTTGGTATTTTACTGACTTTTCGTTTTTGAGTTATCGTGTTCACAGACACACAGACACACACACACACATGGACCTTTTTGTGAAAATGCTTTTTTTGGATATTGGGGACCCTAAAACCTGTATTTCCGGTGAAATCTCGGTATCAAATTTTTTGGTGGAGAGCAATACTTTCTCTATACACTATGTACATAGTGCGTATGGAGAAAGTAAAAATGAATGCAACATTGTATTCTTTAAATGACAGATTCTTCAATTTCACTTTTGGTAGTCATTTTGTCCACAATAAATAACAAGAATCATTTCCAGATAATGTGAAGTTTATGTCTATTATCGGTCAGAATTAGCTTAAATGCTGAAAAAGATCTCTCAACGTCTACAATGGTGACTGGAACATATTTGAAAAAAGAATCCATGTACAGAATCCTGTAGGGAGATCTACCTCATGTCCGTTTAAAATATCTGTTACTCCTTTCAGAACCATATATCCAGGATTTTTGGTCAGCACAATTTGTAGCTTTTTTGGAAACAAATTTCTCAATCTCACCAACAGCTTTACTTAGGTAACTTTCTGCTCTTGTAAATAATGTGAATGATTCAGTGAGACTGAGCTTTGATGATTTTAATTGCTCTATAGTATCTGCTAAAAAGGTGAAATTAACGTGAATATATGACAGATCCTGTCTTAAACCTTTCTCTCGTAGGACATTCTAGGCAACCTTAATATACTGTTATTCTTCTTCTGACATCCTCTTCAATACTGTCAATGTTCTCACTGTAATACTTCACAGCCTGCAATCACATACCCCATCTTGTCAAAATAGGCGCTGGTGGCAAATGTAGATTGGGACATCTTTCTTTGAAAGCTGCAGTTCTAGAACTTGACTTTAAAAATACTTTATTTATGGAGGATATTAAATCATTGATTTTGGGGAACTAGTTTCCAACCTCCTCTTTACTCAATGAAGTGCATGAGCCAAACAAGTAACATGTGTTAAATTCTGGAAAAATACCTTCAAACGTTTCCCAGTTGCTGTCATATATGGTGCTGCATCAGTTTGCAGTAACAACGCCCTTTCGTCCTTTACACCATTCAAATACAGTACTTTTAGTCCAGAGTTTATGAAGTAGGCAACTGATTGACCATTAGTTTTCTCCAATACTTTCGAAGAAATCAAGTACAAATTTCCATAATTTTCTTCATCTAATTTCCCTACAATTGAATTTGATATACTTTGCCCCAGGCATCTGTGGTTTCATCTATGGAAACCTAGATGTAGGAATCTCCTATTTCGGATCTTATTTCATTCAGCTGTGATTCATACATCATCTCAAGATAATTTTTTCTAAGTGTCGATTCGGAGGATATTCTTTCTCTTCAATACTTTTCTAAAATGACCTCATTGCTGTATTTTAGACTACACTCCAAGGAATGTTGGCTGCAGTGAATGCTTTACACATATCAAAATGGAACTGGATTTTATTTTTGAGGGCATGGGCTGATAAGCAAAGTTTGCTTCTGAGAATCCTTCTTTTTAGAATTTGCTTGATGCATTGAAGTTTTCTCGTATGTAACAAGTGACTCCTTTTTTTGGCAGAAACCTTAAATGAAACAATATATTTATAAATATATTTTAATGCCAGTAGATCATATTTTGTTAAAATTATTTAAATTAGGGGAGACAGTGGCAGACTCGACATTGATATCTTTATAAATTCACAACTCCTACATTTTTTGTTTAATCTCACTGAAATTTTATATACTTATTTAAAGGAAACCAACATGCTCTAAATAATTTTTTCAGAACATTTAATAAATTATTAATGCTGTGAGAAAATGTTTAATTTTTTGTTATATTGTTATTTTCTGGTACACTTTTTCACTATTTCCAAGCAACATTTTCTAATTTTTTGTATAGTAAAGTAAACTACACTAATAAGTG
Organism: Hymenopus coronatus; assembly: GCA_030762935.1. Classification (NCBI taxonomy): domain Eukaryota; kingdom Metazoa; phylum Arthropoda; class Insecta; order Mantodea; family Hymenopodidae; genus Hymenopus; species Hymenopus coronatus. The sequence continues at coordinate 145,030,645 of CM060881.1, read as the reverse complement.
TACATTTAAGTGAAACAACTTTTTAGTAAATTATTGCAATTATTTTCTGTGAATTTTTTGATTTGAATATTTTTTTTATGAAAAATGTTCCATACTTTTTCAACCACAAAACTGTTTATACTCTATAGACTAAAATTCTGTTCCACTTAAATATGTCTTAGGTTAAAAGGAATAAGTGTGCTAAATTTTATCAAAATCCTTCCAGACGTTCCTGATATATGTGTTCCTAAAGGATGAAAATTTTAATTTCCAAAAGAATCAATTTAAAGTTTGGATGAAATTTTCTTTAATCGTACCTTAACTAAAACTGCCCATATCCATATTCCTGTAGTTCTTCATGATCCTCTGCAGCTCTTTTAGCTCCTCTGCTCCTTTGTCTAGCAATTTTTCTATATTCTGCACTGAAACCTCTGCCTTAGCGATTCGTTGCTCATCGATGATTCGCAGTATCTGCTCAGTGAATACTCCAGGTGTAAAGCCCAACTTCCTCAGGATGTGAAGTCTTGCAACATTCCCATCATTAAACACTGCTGCAGCTTCCAAAGAATAAATCTTCTCCACTAAATTGGAAACAAATAGAGTTTTTGGACATCTCTTCCAAATAAGAGCAATGAAGCTTTCATTTGGATTCTGTGTTTTGCCATACAGACACTTTTCTGGTGAAGCAAGTGCTCGAAAAGTTGGTTTAATTGCCATTGCTACCTCATATGGAAGGCTATTCTTAGGGCTATAAGCTTCCCCAGTTTCCTTGCTTTTCAGGAAATTGCACCAGTGATTGGAACATGGGATGAATTGTCTGTCAACAAGTAGTGAAACCAAATAGCCCACACTGCCATCCTCATATTATCTAGGTCTGTGAGACTATTTCTAATTGCTCCACCATAATATACTTGTAGGCTGTCTATTCTCTTATTTGTTAGCCTGTTTTTTCCTCCCAGTGGCTTTCCATTCTTCAGTAGTTTACCTTTATTATCTGCGACAAGTCTTCTGAGTTGCCCGCCCATCCTCTTTTGAACATAGCCCAAGCACTCCAATTTTTCAATAGTGCAGTCTTTTCCATAAGGCTAACTTTGAGCTACAGACTTGAAAGCATTAGAGTCTCCATCTCCTAGGTACTTTATGTATGTTACTCCATACTTTTGCAATTACCTATGGAAAATCAGTTTCATGCCTGCAGGTTCCATCCCACCATTGGAGCCTACATCATTCCTGCTACGAACAGCTTTATGTGCTTCTTGCCATTCTAATTCTTTACTTGCATCACTATGTTTTTTATGCAAAGAACATGCAGAACAATATTTCGACATTACCTGCAAATCTAATACTTTTCCAGTGTCGACACTAATGACTGTTAAAACTCCATGCAGTGAAGTATGTCCCCTCTTCATCCATGAACTATCACAAGAAACTGATAAACTTTTGCTATTAGTTGCATCACAATTTTCTTGAATAGCCCCCTGAACTGCCACTTTCATACTCTCTTTACTTACATCTACAACTGCATTGAAGAGAGCAGTATTCATTGCAGTAAATTTTAAAGGAGGACCAGGCATGTTCATGATACCACATAAAAGGTTTCCACCTTCTCTTCTAACTCCTTAGTAAATATGCAAACCTCATGTTGGCTTCATACATTCTATTACTGGCCTTTGATGTTTTCAATGGTATGTCAGTATCACAGTTTTCACATAAAATGTGTAATGTACAAACCAAACCTTCTCACTTTCCATCATCCTCCAAATTCACATTTCCTCCGCGAACAGAGCACCTGCAGGCTTTTGTAAGTGCTTCTGGTAGCAATTCCAAATCCACAATTCTGAAACCTGTATTTAGTTCTTGTTTTTCTTCTCCTGGCACAATACTTGGCCCAAGTTTTACTTTAGATGCACTTGGAGACAAGTTTATATTCACATCTGCAGGCCTAACCCTAACTTCAACACCATTTTGCCTCTTCATATTGGTAATATGGGACTTACCCTATTTTTTAAATGTTCTACCAGGCCTTGGCATTGTAAGAAAGGATGGTAAGGGTGTAGGAAACTAACACAAAGAATGACACAATAACACACACTGCTCAAACTATTCTCTAATTCTACTTAACAGCATAAATATTGTTTGTGAAGCACCACAGCCTTCTATATAACACTGCCCTGACCACAAAATGGCTGGTTGAACTACACAAAAATATGGAAGACTTCTATGCATATACTTTCAAAATTCACAAGCAAAATTAAGCAAGAAATTGTTTTTTCTACTGGAAGCTTTAAAAAGTGAGCATGGCTCATTACATTGTTTTAGGTAACCATTAATTTATACCACTTGTAGTTCGAATTTTAAAGTAAAAATCTGGGATGACAATCCCATTTATATGTACTATCAAATAAGCAAATAAAAATATTTTGTGATTTTTTCATGATTTCTGATAAGCAAAGTTTGCTTCTGAGAATCTTTCTTTTTAGAATTTGCTTGATGCATTGAAGTTTTCTCATGTGTACCAAGAGACTCCTTTTTTTGGCAGAAACCTTAAATGAAACAATATATTTACAAATATATTTTAATGCCAGTAAATCATATTTTGTTATAATTATTAAAATTTTAAATGAATAACCAATATAATTTACATAAAGATAAGTATAACTTAAAAAATTGGCGTTTACAAAATTAGCATTGTCTTGATTTATTGTACAATTAAGACTCCAGTATTGAGTTAATAAAATGCATTAAACAAATTTTAGATTATTTTCAGATAGAAGAAAAAGTAATATGGTACAATTAATCATGGTAATTAACACATATGGTCTTAAGTGAATAATAAAAATGACAGAAATACAGTTAAAAGCTTACCCCTTTATTGCAGATGTAATAGAAGATTATTTTCCCATCTGTTGTATAAGACTGGAAATCCGAAATCCATGTTCTTATTAATGCACTTTTGGTAGATTTGTTCTTAGGTATTTTGCAGCACTAGCACAAAAATTATCATAGCAACCAAAGACTTTAATATAGTTAAATGAACACGAACTGACACTTTGCCTTATTTTCAAATAACTGTTTCTGAGAACTAGACATGGGCCAATTGTTATTGTATTATATTGCTGAAATTCCAATTTCACATGTGCACCTTAATATTTTCCTAATTGTTTCTTTATTTAGTGTTGTGCTAAGCCTTTTAAAAACTACACCACACCACACCACATTTTATCAAAACAAAATCAAATAAGTATCCAGTCAATGAAAATGTATTGTTGAATAAATAATTTTTATTGAATACAACAGTGTAGTGAATAAATTCATTGGAATTAAAAAAAAAAAAAAAAAAGGCATTTATAGGCACCAAAAGGCATAAATAGGCATTTATGCTGAAATGGGTGCCTATAGGTACTATAAAAGTTGGATAGGTCAATTATATGTGTAATTATCCATGTTAGGCTCAATAGCTGTAAAGAAAAACAATAAATAAAAATTTAAATATCTGAAGTCTAGTCATAACCTTTCAATTCCTCATTGTGCTTGTTTTTATTCCAGCCGATAACTCAGGAGTACCAGAACAAGTGGTGGCAAAGGATGCTCTGGGGTTATTGCAGCAAGATGTACCCAAACAGCACTGGGAATTACTACTTGCAGTACTTGAATTACTGCGTGTTGCAGCTTCTGCAGAAATAACTAACGAACTGCAAGGATGTGAACTTCCTATCTCTTTGCTACCTACCTTCTTTCATCTTAAGGTATCAATCTTTAACAGATAAGATTTTTATTCACCAAAAGAATTACATGAATTCAAAGGCTTCGTCAGGTAACAAATTACAATTTACATTTCTGTAATACAACTTACAACTAGTATGTACACTTTAAAGAAACTTAAACGAGATATTAATAATTTATACAATAGTTAATACAAGTTTAGGAAAATGGAGTAGTCATGAAATCATTTATATTGTAGAACATGTGGGTTAAGAGATGGTTTTTAACTTTGTTTGAGTTGTTTCTGATTTAAGAGTTTCCAGTTACCCGGTAGCTTGTTATAAAGAGATAGCCCTTGGTGTAGTGTACTCTGCAGACAGGTTTTACTGCTTTGATGATTGAAGTGCAAGTTTTGTGATCCCCTGGTATTATAGGAATGGTAGTCAGAATTCCTGCTAAAATATGATATGTTCTTATGAATGAAAATAACAGTCTCCAAAATGTAAACACAAGTTAGTGGGAATTCTCTGAACACTGGTTTTGTTGATGAATTTATGGGGACATGTTTCATGATTTTTACAATGCACTTTTGTAGTAAGAATAGGTCTTTTGTTTTGGTTGAGGATCCCCAAAAGATTATACCATAAGAAAGTACAGAATGTACACATCCAAAATAAACTGCTTTTAGGACTTCAGGAGAGGATGCACGACTAAGGATTCTCATTGCATAGCTTAGTTTACTGAGCTTTGTAATTACAAAATTTATGTGAGTCTTCCAGGATAGGTCAGCATCAATCTGTGGTGTCTGTTTGCTTAATTTTTTATTGTCCGATGGTAATATTTACATTTGCTTGTTAGTTTACTTGAGAACTGAAGTGCATGCATACAGTTTTGTCAGCATTTAAAACCAATTTATATCTAAGTTTTCATTTGCCCTTTATTGCTGTCTTGAAGAACATTATGATCTTTGCCGCTGTGTGGGAGGGGTATCTAGAGGTATTTTATGAGTGAGATGGTACATTATAAATATATATATATATACAATTATAATCTTTAAACCAGTGTCTTGACATATGTTATTAATAATATATCGATATTGAGAATATAGTCGCCCTCCATGGTGTAATGGTTACCATGCTTACTTCATATACCCAAGGTCGTGGGTTTAAACCTGGCGGAGGATGATCAATTTTTTCGGGCATAAAAATCCTTAGCATGGCTTCCTTCGGAAGGGAAGTAAAGCTGTGGGTCCTGTGTCATAGATTTATGGCACGTAAAAGAACCTCAAGCCTGATAGAGAGGCTTCTGAGCAAAATTAAGCAGTCTTTCACGCCCAGAATAGAATGGGACGCTGAGAACCACAGCAGTTAAAGAGCATCCATAAATAACACGCCATTTCCATTTTTTATATTGAGAATAGTTACTGCTTTTTAAATGTTGCTTAAACATTCATGATTACTGAAAGAATTTGAGATTGACCATATTTTACTTTCTCTATTACCTATATAGTTGCAGAAGTATTTCATCCGTCCAAAGCTTTGATACCAAGACTTCATCAGAATCATTTTTTAAGTTCTAAACCCCTCTCCAAAAATGTATTTTTAAAAAAGAGTCTTTAAGTCTGAAAACAAAATGTTGGTAAAATACCTACTTGATATTAAAGTTCAGTAATTTTCCATTGCTTGGTATTTATTTAAGTTCAGTAACTACCAAGGATGCGACATGAAGATTTTCAGGAAAATCCTAGCACCCTAAACTACCCTGTAGCTACATAGAAAATATTTCAAATATTTTAATTTTCTAAAAAATGACTAACAATTTTGATTAAAATAACATATGTGTAAGATATTTTAATGACAAAGGATTTATAATTGGTAAACCATAAAGAGAGGGACAAAATCTTACTACATAAAAAATGTGGATTTTGTTAAAGCATACAGTTTATGTATTTTGTTCCTTTCTTTTAAGGCAACAATATTTTTAATATTCCCTATAATTAAATACTAACACTTTTCTTGAAGAAAATCACTATTCATTTTTTTTCTCATGGCATTCTATACAGAACAAACTTCAAAGCATCACATAGCAACAGCTCTTAAAATAAGCCTACTATATTCCCTAATTTATTAATGAATGCTAGAGAAAGTACTTAGCTTTTTATAAGAATATGAGTGTGAAAAAGCATACAAACTGAACTTAGCCCCTCGACCTCTCAGACAACTCCAAGCAGGCAGTAGAGTGGGATGTTAAAGATTAGTGCATTATAAATTAGGGAACACGCTTGGTGAGCTATTTTTCTCCCATGAGAAAGCAAGAAGGTTCATCATTAATGTGCAATTTATTATAATTAAATTTATTAACAATGGAAGGGGTAAAACCATTTGAGATCTTGAATAGGTTGATGCCACATTTGGGGATGCTACACTTTCTTGGACCCAGGTGTTTAATTGGGCCAGTGACATTAAGGGTGGGGAAAAAAAAGTGAAAGTAAAGATACAATTAATGCCCAGGTGCAAGTCTCACAAATTACATTTGTGTAGTTCGTAACATTATGAAAGTGACTGGAGGTTGAGTATTGATTAAATGGCTTCAGAAAAGTTTGTGTCAGGTGGGTTCCAAGGATGTTGACCCGAAATCTCTGTAACACTTGAACACTCTTTCTACAGTCCATATTTGTCTCCCTGTGAATATGACTTTCTCTACACATATTATGCCTATAGTAGGTAGAGAATGTTTTGTATTCCACCACAAAATGTTATGTTGAGATTTCTCTAGAAATATATTTTTTGAGGTCCCCTGAGTCCAAAAAAAGCTTATTAGAAAAAGGCTTGTGTATGTTTGATTCTGTAGTCAGCATAGCTCAAAAACAAAAAGGCTGTTAAATACCAAACTTAGTATTTAAAGGATACAACGCAGAGATTTTCAAGAAAATCCACCCCCCTCCCTCCCAGCCCTAACTTCCATTTACATGGAAGCATTTTTGAAACTTCTGTTTTTCTCAAAAACAGCTCTAATATTTTTTATTAAAATACTGTATATTAAAGATATTTACATGACATATATAATATATATCTTGAATTTTCTGGGAATATCTTTTTATAAGCTATATACCTAGGTATATAAGCTACTCTTACTTCTGTTACCTGACTTGTAAATTGAGCACATATCAGTGATGACAATAAAATATAGATGGGATGTTTTTCCACTGGATCAGAAACATTCAGGAATTCTGTTAAAGAAAGAGCTTTATAAAAACTGCCAATAGTATACAGAATTGCTATTGCAGGAAGGCACTAGCCACTGGTGATTAGCATGTTAACTTCCAAATCTAGGCGTCCAAGTTTCGGTTGCCAGCTGAAAGATGGGAACTTTTCTTTAGCCAAGGTTATTCCTCAGTGTCCCTAAAGTCAAGAGCATAAATGTGTGTGCAAATTTATCGTTTATAAAAAAAACAAGGATCAATACAAAAATTAACAAGTGAACACCATTGCTAATGTGCAATTGTTCCAAAGGCAAAGCCATTGATATGACTTAAGTATTAAAGGCAGCATATAAATTGAAAAAAAAAAAATAAATAAGTATGAAATCTGGAGTGCAATGCAAGCATTCTATAACACAAGCCTGCACATTTAAATATTTTTTTCTGTGGTACAAGGTTAAAGGTATTCTGGATTCAAATCTGCTTTTCAGTTTTCATATTATATACCATTTTTTGCAGACAGAAACAAATTATGTAATATTGTGCTCACATTTAATTAAAATTTAAAATGTGTGAAATCATGCAAACCAAGAAATAATCTCAAATCTGCCATGTAGAAAGGAAATATGCAACATTTTAGTTTAGTTCTAAAGTATAATTTAAAATGCATAAAATCATGCAAACTAAGAAATAATCTCAATTCTGCCATGCGGAGAGGAAATATGTAATATTGAGTTTTTAAGTATTATTTAAAATGCTTGAAATTTGCAAACTAAGAAACAATCTCTATAGATGCAACAGTTTACACGGTACTAAGAAATTTCAAACATACCTTATGATTTTATTTTCTCCTCCACTTTGTTGAAATGGGTTGTGTTGACTTGCGCTTGTAGTCCTGATGAGGGTTGTCTCTAATTAAACACCAACAGTAATCAGCCATCATGAAGATGTCCAATCTGCCCTTATAACTTGTTTCCATCTCCTTTATGTCCTGCTGGAATTTCTCTCCCTGTTCTTCACTTAGTGCACCTAAGTTTTCAAGAAAAAATTCAAGATGACAATGCAAAAATTTAATTTTAAGCTGCTATTGCTGATATCTGAGAGCCTTTAACTTTTCAAGCATGGTTTTAACAATATGTTCATAATGGACATCTTTATTTAACATTACCCAAAAACTTGTTTATAACATCGTTAAATGGTCCCAAGCTTGAAGCTCTATGTCTGCTATGATATTTATTTTTAAAATGAACATGCATCATGAGTTTCCAAATCTGTGGGCCGTCAAAAATGCCTTCTTTCACTTTTGATTCAGATAACATTGGAAATATCTGAATAAGAAGTTGGAAACATGGACCACATTTGTACAAAGCTTTTGCAAATCGCTTCTCTATCCCTAATTTGATGTGCAATGGGAGAAGTAAAACCTTTTGTGAGTCAATCAGTAGGCAATTTATCAAATTTTTTGTCCGTGGCACTATATCTTTTCTTCTTGGCCAATTACTTTCACCTAGTGTCTTTCTCTGGCTCTAGAGCCTCATTCACACAAATATCTTGGGAATTTTGTATACTCTACTTGTTGGCCCAATAAAATACTGCACACTTTAAAGATCATAACGCATGCCACTTGTCTTCTTTATATTTAACTATTTCTATGACAATACACAAATTTATACATGAAATAAGATTTGAAGCTTTTCTTGTGACAAACATACTCCAGGCATTCTCAGGCTTCGAGCCAGGTGAGGTGTAGTAGAGCTACCTACATTTTGGGAGTGTGCATCTCTCCCATCATCAGGATGATGAATGACTTGATTGGGTAAAATGACAGGTGTATATCTTGTGCTATGATCTATACTAGCCACCACGGTGCACAGTACATATACAGACCAAATAAAAATATATTAAAAACCAAATTATATTCTATGACGTCTATTGTTCAAGATTGGTGTAATGCCAATAAATTAAGTGTAAACAGTAATAAAACCACTGATCTTCAATTTAAATTTAACACTGGTGATAGTTTTGCAAAATTTTTGGGTGTGCACATTGATTCTGAGTTTGGTTGGTCTACTCATATTAAATATGTTTCTAAAAAGATTACTACAGGTCTTTTCATGTTACGAATGTTAATTGCAGTGTCACTGCGGATGTCCTAATGAAGATTTATTATGCTTACATTTATTCTCAGCCAATTATGGCATTATATTTTGGGGTAAACGTCCTTCGGCACATAACATTTTTATTTTGCAAAAGAAGGCTGTGAGAATAATTTGCAGAGTTCATTTTAAACACCACTGTAAGCAACTTTTCATTGAATTAGGCATTATGTCTTTTCCATCGATGTATGTGCTGAGTTGCCTCTTATATGTCAAAGAAAATATAAAGCTTTGTAATTTGTTAAAATATTTATAACTATTCAACATGAAATAGTTCAAATTTATATATCAACAAATCTAAGTACACCAAAATTCAGAATAGTTACTTAGTTGAAGTTGTTTAATGCTTTACTACCAAGAATAAGAGAACTCCCTTACCTAATCTTTAAGAGGACCATGCACCATACATTTTTGGCTAATCCATTATATAGTGCCAATGATTTTTTTATTGTTAATCCAAGCTTTTATTGTGTTTGACATTGCTACACTGTAATACTGTTTCTGGCAGTAAAGATTATGTATCTTTTTATCTGATGATGGGAAAAATGCACACTCCAAAATGTTTATGGCTCTACATCACCTCACCTGGCTTGAAGTCCAAGAACACCTAGCCCAAGTAGAGTTTAGTATGCTACTTAAAGGAATCTAGAGAGAGCTATTGCCACTGAAGCAATATTGCCACTGTGCAGCAGAACACCTTTCAGACCTCTCTTGCTTGAGTCAATAAATGGATGTCAATCTTTTGCCTCATATGGTATTCCAAGATGAGTATCAAGTTAAGGAAATCACAACAATACACTAATTCTCCTTCTTTTATAAAATATTTCTTAAACTCTTCTTCCTGGTGTTTGTACCAAAAGAAAGATCACAGGTCCTTAAAGATTGCTTTTTTTCAGCCTCATACCTAAAAGTTCATTTTTTTCTTAAGTAACACACAAATCACATTTAATTTTGACTACTCAATGAATTTGGAATGTCATTTTCTAATTTAAATCATCTTCTATACTTGAAGTATCAGTACAACTTTCAGGTAATACCAAAGGTGATGATGGAACAGGAATATCAGGTCCATAAGGCACTCCCCTATTGCTGAATGCACTTTTGGATCTATAATTACTGCCTTGTTTTTCCTATTGAAGAGACAGGGACAAGAATAACAGTCATTAAAATAATTTTGTTGTTCACACCATACCATAGAAATACCAAAGGATATATATGAATGAGCTCCTTTGTACCACTGTCTTAAATTTTCTACACAATTTTTACACACATTATGAGAAGCAAAATTCTTGTCTAACTTAATTTTAATGTGGGTCAGATGCAAACTCTTGATAAATGAGCTAATGCTTCTTTTCTGCTGCTTTATCTCTTAGACTTAACACTCACGGATATAACAGAAATTAAAATTGTTCACATACCCCTCCTAGATATACCATTCGAACCACTCAAATTTGCCATTTTGTTCCACAAATAGAATTCACAACACAATACAGCTTCAAAAGAGACCCACTGAGAAGAAGTTCAGAATTGTAGCTACTGTGGATCCTAAGATAGGTCCTGTTGATATTTCAGGCAATAAATGTTTATGAAATAGAGTCAACATTATATGTAAACAGAGGTACACAGTGGTACATGTTATATTATTTAGCATTTTACATATTCTAATCAACCATGCTGTAAGTTGGATATGTAGCGATGTTAATACTAGCATATTGAATTTTTTATTTTGTGTGGAAGCAGAATTGTTCTAAATCTGTACATAATATGCAAAAGCTATTATTATTTTAAAAATCACAGCATCTTATTTGATTATCATGATGCAAAATATTTTGTGCTACAAACTTTTCGCAGACCTGTGTAATAATTCATCTCACAATTGTATTACACACATTTTTTTACGAAAATATTATAATTAAATACTGTAAAACTTTTTTAAAAACATGTTAAAACTTACTTCCCTCTATGTCATCACGTTTGTTGCCAAGACACAGGTTTCAATGTTTCTGAGTTACAAATATAAACAGCTGAACTTCCTACTCCATAAATACTTTTAGAGATGTTTAATTAATTAGCATATCAATTTAATTTTTTATTCTCAATTGCTAAAAAAGTGTAAATGATTGAAATTATTGTATGTCTACTAATTCTATTTCAATTTGTGGATAATTTGCTCTAATTCTAAGACCTCTATATTAATGCGAGTATTTCATATTTCATGTCGTTTGCAAAAAAATGTTTCTCTCAAGAATGCAAAAGAAACTTAATAGTTGCAATATTAGTTTCATTTCCAGGAAACCTATTATGCCACAATTTTGCAGAAAAAAGAAATTGGCTATCAAAATATTGAAAGTGGTGCTACAATATTATTCATTCAATCACACAAAGAAGTTCAATATGTGTGATCTCTGTGCTTTTCTTGACAAGAGACATATGAGGACAATCCAATAAGTACTCATATTTAAAAATAGATGGTATTGCTAATACCAGTTGGTGTTACCATTGTGTATTGTTATTTGCTATGTGTTGCCAAAACAATTTTGGTGGTGCTTCATAATTAGTTTGGATTTGTTAGACATTTTAGTAGTCCTTAACTTGTTTGTACCAAAATAGAAAAAAGTACTGTATCCTTCAGTGCTTCACTTTTTACTTTTAGATGGGAAAACTTGTGAGGAAGTGAAATTGAATGCTGCTTTTGGGGGCCTCTTGCCATCTATGACAGCAATTAGATATTGGTTCAATGACTTTAAACATGGTTGAGTATCCATTTTTGTGAGGTGTGCCCAGGACGCCCATACCAAAGAAATCATTGAAGTCCATAATTGGTTATCACAGATCATCGAATGAAAGTTCACCAAGTGCCAGAGACCATAGGTGTATTAATGGGAACGATAATTCATATTTTGTATGATAAGTTGGAGATGAAAAAATTTTTTGGCTGATGGCTGCCTCAATTCCTCACAGTTGACAACAAGCGAGTGTGGTTTTTAACTTTGAAGTTGTGTTTGGAGTTATTTAAGCAATATTCAAAAGAAATTTTGCATTGAGTTGTCATCGTCAATAAGCCAGGACTCATCATTATACTCCAGAAATGAAGCAACAATCAAAACATAGGTTGCTTCTGTGAATCTGCTCCAAAGAAGGCAAAGATGGTCCAATCGGCCGGAAAATAGATGGTGGCAATTTTTTTGGGATGCAAAGAGTGTCTTACTCCTTGACTTCTTAGAAAAAGAAAAAAACTATTATTGGGCAATATTACAGTGAGTTATTGGCCTGATTCGACAAGAAACTGAAGGAGATATGTGGCAAAGAAGAAAGTGCTAGTTCACCACAACCCACCAGCACGTCAACTGGAGTTTTTGCCACTGTATTGCATGACCTGCATTATAAATTGGTGTCGCACCTCCCAAATTTGCTAAACTTGGCCCACTGTGATTTCTTCTTGTTCTGAAACATGAAGAAAACGGCACATTTTGATCAAATGAACAGGTCATCGTCAAGAAAGATGCATATTTTGCAGAGCTTGACAATTATTCCTGTTTGGCAGGGTTAAAAAATGGACACACGTTGTGAGACTTGTATATTTCTAAAAGAGCACTATGTTGAGAGCTAAATAGTTGGTGCTTGAAAAAATGGCTCTTATTGATGATGTCTAATGTGGGTTCTTATTGAATCACCCTCGTAACTACATTATCTGGTTTGCAATGCAGGTTTTGTGGAGGACTGCTGTGCATTATCAATTTAAAGCTTGGCCCAAAAAGCGAACAAAAAGCATGTCATCAAACTATTCTCAGAAAACTGATCCTTCTATACACTTCACGTTTATCAAGATTGTAAAAATACATTTATTAAACATTTCTTTCTAAATAAACTGGGGATAGGGGAATGTAAGTAGACTTTAGCGACAGCCAAATCTTTTAAGAACATTTCTTTGCTTCACCATCAGAAAGAAAACTAAATAACAGTTTCTCATTTGAAAAAGTAATATTTTAAAAATGAAACCAATGACAATGAATATCTCGGAAACTATTAATTCCACAAAAGGTACCTATTTGACATAAAATGTGTGTTTTAATGAGGTATACATTTTATGCATATTAAGATTTTGCCTATCTCTTTGTTTATCAGTTATACAAAAGACATACAGAATGAACAAAACTACAGAGGCTATTTCCAAATAATTCCAAATATTTTATTTGTCATGAAAATTACTTAAAGTTATTGCATTTTCTTTAAAATCGTTAGCCATTTTTGATAAAATTAAAATTAAAAAAAAAAAAAAAAAAAAAAGGAGGGTTTTCCACATAAAGGGTAGTTTGAAATGGAGGATATTCCTAAAAGTCTTTGTTGCATCCTTGAAGACGCTGGACATAACCCAGTTTGGGTAGCAACTGACTTCCCTAAGTTATGCTGTTCACACACACACATACACACACACCTGCGCACGCTTACGAATTATTTATAATTATTTAATCTTATTCCAATGTTTTTCATTTTATGTGTATTTTCGGTGAAATCTTTGTACCAAATATTTGGATGGAATGCAATACCCTATCTATCTACTATGAGTATTAGATAAATGAATAAATATGAAATAGAGGATGTTAAATATAGTAATAAGAAGTCAATTGCATGCAGTAAAAACAGTCTTCTAATGAGGGAACACATTGAAACTGAATGAGGCTTCAGTTTTGAATAATGGAAGAAATAATACAAAAGTCTTTGTGTTTTATATTTTATGTAAAGATATTAATACATGTAACCACAAATTAGGCATTATAAATGATTAAATCATTTTGGTAGCATTGACATATTGTTGTGTCATGAATAGTCATGAACTCATGACTGACCTGCCAGTTAGTGACGGCAACTTCAGTTGCCTAACAGCAGATTACACTATCAGTTATTACATTATTCAATTTGGGAAAATAAATAAAAGAATGCTATGCTAATGTAAAATCAAAATGTATATACTTTATAATGGAAAGCTTTGTAGTTTTGGACCAACAGTTTAATTCTCATATATTCAATTATATTAGATAATTAACATTTAAATTTTAAACAAACTTTCAAAACTTTTGAAATTTCAAATAAATAGTATCCATTTTCAATCAATGATTTGAAAATTGCGATTGGAAGCATTGTTTATTATCAATGTTCTCTCCTTTTCTGTGGCTTAACGTCCTTTAACCTGGCTGATCATATCGGACGATGAGTGAAATCGGTGAAATGATGCTCAAATTGTTTTGGGGTCTATGAAGCTTAAAGTTACTCGACATTTCTATTCTCAGGGTAAGGGAAATTCTGAAAAAAACTTATTTGGATAACTCGCCTGGGCTGTTCCAAAAGTTAGAACAATATATTTATGAGCTTAGAACATATAGAGGGACAGAGAGATAATGGCCAAACCTCTCCCATGCTAAGGTATGTAACCAATGCCAAAGTCACATGATAAAGGAAGAAAAATTTAATGTTGCCCATAAGCGGTAATGGAAGGTGTGACGAAAATGTTAAAATAAAGCTTTATTTTAAAATTTTCATATCGATGAGTAAATTGCATAAATGTAAGAGTTCCTAGTGATACTGCACTAACAGAGAGCACTAAATAACATGTATGCTATGTTTAAAACTGGAACCTAAACTGAAAATCTAAATATGTGGAAGATAAATACGCAGTAAACATTACAAAATGAATTGTTTTAATGAGGAATTTAAATATAAACAGTGCTGAACAAGTTGTTAGTGTTTAACCATAAAAATCTGATATGTTCCATTCAAATGACTTTCTTTTCTGTAACAAGCTATTCTTTCAAATCTTATCCCTTTATTTAATTCATGCTAAATGAGATAATTACTAGCAGAAATGGGCTTATTTCTATTTTTGGGAACTGCTTAACCTCAAACCAAAATATATTGCTATACACGGTATGCTTATGTTTATCTGAAGTAGATGTCTTAAACCACAAATTCCTTCAGAAGGAAGAACTACATGGTTTAGAAAGGGGATTTTGATAGTGATTGGTGATTGCTAATCACTAGCAGAAATGGGCTTATTTTTATTTTTGGAAACTGTCTAACATCCAAACCAAAATATATTGCCATGCTCGGTATGCTTGTGTTTATCTGAAGTAGATGTTTTAAACCATAAATTGCTTTCAGAGGGTAGAACTACACAGTTTAGAACCAGGATTTTGAAATGCCCTCTTTTCCAAAAGTCACCAAATGTACAACAAATGCAATAGTAGCATGAACAATTGTATGAATTTCAGGCGATATAACTTTGCATTGCAGTAATGCGTAAATCCAATATTTGTACATTTTCTAATTCAATGATTTGTGGCCCCTGATGAAAAATAGTATAGGCATTTTCACACATTGAATAGCTGAAGAACCTAGATATTTCATACTTCATTAATCACCTGATTTTTCACCCACGAGCCACCAATGCTCTCGACTAGCACCATAATATCGGGTTAGATGATCTAAATGCACGACCCACCTCTTCCCTAGGGGCAGCTTCTGGTGCGATAGGCAACATCATTACTCCTCTTCTCAAGATATGGCCTTTGCCTTGGTTTTCAAAGCTTGGGGTAGCCACACAGATCACCCTGCTGGAAACCTCAGCTGTTTGCTTACCTGTCCTAACAGCTCTTCAGCCAGTCATTCGCTACTTGGATGTGTTGATGAGCCATTTCATACATGTCGTGAAGTCGGTCTACGAGATTCTCCACATAGTAGAATGCTGACTATTCTGCCCCAGGTGGACTCCCAATCGTTAGCATAGTAAACACAGCTCCCTCCCAAAGATTAAGCAAGCTAGTGTCATTTCTAATCTAGTGGTGATGAGTGAAGAGTTGAAAAGTGATGGACCAGCAAGAAAACAGGTACCCTGACATTCCAATCTCACTAGTGATTGCCATACCTCTCTCAAATATTCTTCCAGAGCCTTAATGTACCGCTCAGCCATTCCGTTTGACTGCGGGTGGATAGGTGTTGCCCTGTGCTTTCCTCATTAGATTCGACTCGAAATTGAGGCCTTGATCGCCGTGTAGCTCCAGCGGTACCCTAAAGGGCCAGAAAGTTCCTCTACGAAGCAGTTCTCGATCGTCCTGGTCTGTTGGTAAGGAAACATAAACACCTCCGGTCACTTAGTGAAGTAATACATGTCCAACAACAGATTCTTCTAACCCCTGTCGGACTCAGCACCCTGTCGATGTGTTCGAGGGGTGCTCCCACATTATACTGTTGCATGCGACCCCTGCTCCTGGTCTATGGGACACGACTGGTTGCACACAACTGATTCTGGCGGCACTGACTCTCAACGTCTGCCCGTAGCCTCAACAAGTGGACTGTTGTAGGAACTTGTCGTTTGTCCGGTCCAGGAGTCTTCCCGAACTCCTCGCATGTACTTTCTCCAGGATCTGCGACATCTTACTCCGTGGCAGGATCGTCTGTTCTCTCTATTCCCAAAATCTTAAAGACATGTTATCATTTGTCTTCAATAAGTCCCACACACACTAATCCTGGGTGCAATGTCTTACCAGCTTGTCTCTGCCGCCTGTTCCCTCACGAGTGACCCCATCATTTGCACCTTCCTCAAGCCTTGCTATCCCATTTATTACAGGCACCTCGGACATCACACGGACACTCGCGACACGCTCCTTCTCCTCTACCTTAGTGCAGTGGCCGTGCTCCTCGGGCAGGATTTTTTTTTGATAGAGCATCTACATTAGAGTAACAGCATTCTTGTGCTTGAGGCACGCAACGTGCCCCTCGCCACTCCGATCTTTATTTGCTTCCCATCTGATTGTCAGTTTGATCGTGGACAGCCTTTCCCTAGATGCTTTTCTCGTCGTCCCTGAGTTGGTCTTCTTTCCCGTCATATCGCTCATGGCCCTCTGGGCGGCCGATGACGCCTCATGACTTCTCCTTTAATTATCAAGCATCAGACGCTATCTATTTCGAGAAGCGCACCCCGTCGACGAAGGAACTGAACACTGAACTAGCGAACTTTGTTGACTAGATGTTCAATTTCCAGGGCGAGCACCCTAGACTGTTACAGCCTTGACTTGAATTGAGATCGCTAAACCCCAGCCAGGCGATTGTTCCCGAATCGGTTCTCGGGAGCCTTCCAAATGACTCCGCACACCCCTGATGTCGGAATCTCTCATTCTGTACTTCTGCCGCCCGTTCCTGGAGGCTCGCTTCCTCCTCTGCTGACCATCGATTGTGGTCGGCGACGGCAAAAGTTCGAAGGTTGACGTTCTGTTGTATTTGGGTGGTTTGACGCGTACATATTTGTCGTGTCTTGGCTCACTGGTTCCTTAAAGCTTCCGTCGAGCAACTGATCCCGCGTGGTGTTCGTTCCTTGGCGCTACTATCGGCTCTTCCAAACAAGACACCAACATGTTTACCGAGGTCTTCTAGAGCGTGAAGCCATTCGCTGACGTTTTTCGTCGCATTATCGCCTTGGCCAAGATTTTTCACCTTTCCACCAAGCTCTTCTTCGGCTTTCTGCCATTTGTTCATGGATTGGCTGATACCTCAGTCTTCATCTTGGAATGCGAATACAACAATTTATTTCATAGATAGAAAAGAGAAGTGAGAATGAAGAAGTAAGAGAGGTGAAGGGAGTGAAGAGTAAAAATAAGAAAAACATAGTAATATAGATATAGTTTGGATAATAATAGGAAGAAGAGAAAAGAGGTAGAAACCGTGTACTTATTAAGAGGAGATGACAAGAGATAGCAAGAAAGAAGAAGGAGAGGAGAAGAACTGAGATAAGGGAAATGTGAAGAAGCAGGAAAAGAACTTAGTTTAAAAGATTGAGGTGAAGTAAATTTGATTTGAAGTAAATGAAAAGTTATAACGGTTTAAGTAAAATATAAACTCAATACAAATTAGAGTACAAAATTACACAAATACCTTAAAAGAAAAACCTGATATGTTTCATTCACTTGACTTTCTTTACCTATTCTGTAGAAAACTTTTTCTTTTTACTAAAGTTTGCTCTTCAATCTATTTCATGCTAATCGAGATAAACATTGGCAAAATTGTAATTCTTTGTAAGTAGGAAGGAAATAAGGGAATATACTAGGCTAAAGCGACAGTCAAATCTTTTAAGAGCTCGTCGCTAAGTCAAACAATTGGAATTCACGTTCTCTTTGCATGGCCAGGAGTGAAACAAAAGAGATATGAAACGAAAAATGATTTCCTGCTTGAGAAAAGTTTAAGTAGTTTAAAATTGAAACCAATAAGAAGGAAAATCTAGGAAATGATTAACTCTGGCAAAAAATAGTATATGATATAAAATGTCTGTTTTAATGAGCTCAACATTTTTTGAGTAGGGATTTTTTTTCTTTGTATTTTACGGTTTACCAGTTATACAAGTTGCAACGTTCCAGAAAAAGGGGACAAGACACCAAGTGTAACGTTCACGTTTATTCGGCTCGGGGTTTCCACCCTAAACCGGGCACCGACACCAAGTGTAGCATTAAAGGTTTTACGTTACAGATTTGGGGGAACGGATACTTTGTGAATGGGCCTATAGAGGTATCGGGAGTTGCAATTATCTACACTTAATCTAAAAGTGGGTGTGGTGATCAGGTGTGGTGATCAGGTGTGGTGAAAGATGAAATTGAGACACTACAAGAGAGATAACTATAGATGATAACGAAGTTGTATTTACATTATGTTACAAGGAGATGTGAGCTTTACACATGTTGGTGATGAATAATATTATTGTAGTGGTCACCTTCTCAGCCGGAAGACGTGACGTTGGTTTCAATGCATCAAAGGGAAGTCTTCAAGTATTTCACTAATTAAATAAACTAAGTTACCTTCGGACATCTGAATGTCGTGGATTCTGGTAGCAGTATTGGCCAAAAGACATCGCAATACAAAAATTTCGAGGTTTTTATGTGATTTACAAAACTGAACTCAACATTACGTTAGTGTTAAGCTGAGAAACCCGCAGCTGAGCTAACCAGAAAGAATCAACTTTATCGTGGGAATCGCTAAAGCAGGGAAACGCGATATTTGTGGAGCCTGCAGCGAAAGTACTAAACATGGTATTGGAAATCTAACATTCTGTTTCTCATGCTAATGTGAACATACGGCGTTGCCACAAGAAAAGTATAACTTCAATAAAATTATGACTACTAAAATTTGCCATTACAGTCATCCAAAATAAAAAGGTTTTCAGAGGTTGTTACCAGAAAATTCAAGATATATATTTCGATTGTCTTCAACATATCTTAAACATATTTTATTTAAAAAAAAAAATAGCTGGAGTAATTTTGGAGATATTCAAATTCTTCGAAAAATGTTCCAGGTAAAGGGTAGGGAGTGGAGAGATTTTCCTAAAAATCATCCTGTCGCATGCATAGAAGATACTGAGCTAAGTTTGCTGTTTAACTGACTTTTCGTTTTTGAGTTATGTTGTCCACAAACATACGCACATGAGCCTTTTTTCTTAAAAGACTTCTTTTTTACTTCTTTTTTTTTTATTCTGAGGGCCTCAATACATTTATTTACGGTGAAATCTCTATTGAGGTGTTGAATGGAATACAATACCTTCTCTATCTACTATGTACGTCGTACATACGTGCTAGATAAAGTACAAAAACGTTTTAATGTATCATAAATGGTCTAGTGACCGATGAAAGTTGTATCAATTAAATGCATAGACTTTTTAATTCCCTTTCAGAGATAGTTAAATACTAAAAATTGCTGGCTACCTTATATGTCGGCTTCCAAATGGTTACATTGCCACCTCAGTTATTTTTACTGGCTATGAGTTGAATGCTTACTTTGATTTAGTAGGTGGGGGGAAATATCTCTCTGTTGATTCGTTTATGTTCTGTCTTATTCTCTTGGTTTATTTGTAATAATTATAGTTAATTATTTGTACAATAATAATAATGTAAGGAAAATATAAATGGCGTGTTATTTATGGACACCCTTTAACTACTGTGGTTCTCAGTGTCTCAGTCTATCCTGGGCGTGAAAGACCGCTTAATTTTGCTCAGAGGCCTCTCTTATCAGACTTGAGGTTCTTTTACGAGCTGTAAATCTATGACATGGGACCAACAGGTTTACTTTCCTTTCGAAGGAAGCCATGCTGAGGATTTTTACGTCCGAAAAAATCCATCGTCCTCCGCCGGGTTTGAAGCCGCGCCCTTGGGTATAGAAACATTACACCACGGAGGGCGACTAATAATGTAAAGGGTAATGGAAGTAATAAACTGATAACATTTGCAACACACGTCCTGGTTTAGCTATGAAGGCACCGAGATGGATTATCACAGAATACATTCTACTTATTTTATTCTTCCTGTTGGACATTTCGATCTTCATTTCTGTAGACATCTTCTCCATTCTGGATTTCCATTTCTCCTTCATCTTCTCTATTCCAGATTCTGTTTTCCCCTTCAGCTTCCCCACTGAGGATTGTATTTTCGTGTCCATCTTTTCCATTCTATATTTAATTTCTTTCTGCACCTCTTCCGTCTTTTCCATTCAGGATTTCATTTCCTTTATTCCGATTTTATGGTCTGAATTTCAGCTAGTAATGTGTTCTACATCTTCTCCATTTTGGTGTTCAATCCTGTTCCTGATATCAGCAAAACAGATGCAATTAAACAATGTTATCCCTCTTCACTTGTTCATACTCTCAGTTGTCAGCTTCTTTGGCTGCCCTCTGATTCAATTGCCCTCTTAAAGCTCTCTGTTGCAATTTACTTCCTAGCTTCCTTCATAGTTTCTGATTACAAGAAAGAAATTTTCAAGCCAGTGGACATTTTCCCCATTTATTTTACACAGTGTCCACACTTGTGACAATGGAGGAGAGCTATGTAAAGTAGCCTATGCACACATGTTTGCTTCTCCAACAATGTGAGACCATGAAACACTCTTCTGCACCTGTAACAATTCAGGGCAGAAAATATTTTTCAGACATAAATTTCTATAGTAATTATTTTGTGTTTACTTAATAAGCACTTAATACTTGTATGTTTTATATCTACCATTGTTACTAATTTGAAAGATTAGTGCATTGTTTTCAGCAATAACAATAATTCTTTATGTTTATTTGAAGCATAAAACACATTTAGTGTATAAAATTGTTCTTTCAAGATTTAAAACAATTTGTTACAAAGCTACTTTTTGCATTTTAAAATAAATTTACATTAAACAGATGAAATGTAGATAGCTTACTTTGATCGACATGTTACAAAATTAGCTTTAATAACTTGCAGCAGTCTTTTGGTTATGTTCCAATTGACTCTCTTGCTACAAAGCTGTATTTTTGTAGCTGGGTTGTGTAAATAACTACTAATGACACCTCACTAATTTAATTCTGTGTAACTAGATATTTTCATCTCTCAACTAAGCTAGAATAAGTGTAATGCTTCGTGAATATCCCAATTAATTATCTATCGTGGATATTTATATTAATGTATATTTTCATTTATAATTAGCTGGAAGACCTCAGAAGATGGAAGCAAGTGGCAGCAGTATTTAATGAATTAATCATCATGGCAGCTATATATCCAGGACAGTGACAGAGGAAAACTTAAAGTAGTGCAAGAATTTAAAATTTTGTATACAATTTCTTAATATAAAAGATATTCAATCCTCTCTAAGAATTTTTTGTGCCATACTTAATGGTTTGATTAAGAATCACTTTTGATAAACCAAGTAATTACTTTTAATTTATTCAATTTGTACAGAATTATTTATAAGCTGGCTGCATGATTGGTTTTCCCATATGTATTGGAATAATTTAATTTTAAAAAAATGTAAGCTCCAAAATATACATTTTTCAGGAGAAAGGAAAAAATTCTGCAATAATTTTACATGGTCATAAAATTGTTGTTTTGTCATTTTTAGGGTTCTCTATTGGGAATGTGTGTGAATAAAGTTACCTTGTTAGACCAAAACAATAGAGCTTGTTAATCAAAACTGATTGAAGTTGATACCTGTTTATATTAGCAAGATGTGTATTATCCAATAAAATGTAGTACATTGCATAATGATTTGACAAAAAAAAAAAAATTGTAGCCATTTTGTTGCTGCATAAACTGTGAAGGGAAGTGAACAGCAAGTCATAGCCATCTGAAATTGAGGGCCCAATATCTAAATTCTGACCTAGGCCCTATTTTTCTGTAATTTATTTAGGTATAGAAAGAAGTATCTGTCTCTGCCATGGACAAATGCCTGTGGGGAATAGAATTTCACTAAAAATTCTGATGCGCTACATTCATATAACTTTCTCTGCCTATGCTGCAACAAACTATATAAAAGCTTATTCTTCTGTCTATTATATACTTATCAAGATAAACATTAGCCATTTGTTATTTTTATTTTTTTTTATTTCATTTATTTATCTATTTTTACAGTCGTTTCATTGTACTAGGAATATATGGAAATAAAATAATCTAAAGCGATAGTCAAATCATTTAAATGCCGGTCGCTTTGTGGAGGATTTGAATTTCCTCTTTGTTTGACCAGGATGAAGAAACGTGAATAATGTACTTTCTATTTGAGAAAATCATAACTATTGGGAAATATAAACAAAAACTAGGAATTTCTTGGAATATATACATATAGGATGTTAATTGTTTGGGTTTAATAAGATCTACATTTTGCTATCTCTTACGGTTTACAAATAATTCAGAATGGAGAGGTCTTCAGTGGCTATTCCGGGAAATTCAAAGAATACCTATATTTTATTTGTCATTTCATCTTTAATATAGAGCACTTTAATAAAAAAAAAAATGTAATTTTTGAGAAAACAAAAATGTATGAAAATCTTTGTGTCGCATCCTTGATAGATGCTATCAAGTTAGGTATTTATGCTGCTCACATTCACGCATGTGCGCGCGCATATGCACACACACACATTCACACAAGGGCCTTTTTCTAAAAATGTGATACTTTTTGGATTTTGAGGACCCTTAAAGTGTATTATAAAATCTCCCTATCGATTTTTGAGTGGAATTCAATACTCTCTCTATGTGCGAAGTAAAATAAATTTCGACCCTTGTACTACGTACGAAGTAGAGAAAGTAAAAACTCCAGACTGTAATTGCGTAAATTTTACCTTCCAATGAAGAAGGGAAGATTAAAACTTGACAATAAAACGTTTTTTCTTAAATTTTATTATGACACAGCATTAAAAGTTTAAACTTAACAATGATTATAGTTTTAACTATGCAGAAACAAAAATGTTTGAAACCTCTCAGCTGGATATTGTTAGGCTGTTGTAAATTTGGATCGGTTTCAAAGGATGTTACTTTTCCCTTCAGCGAATTTGCTGTCTCAAAATCTACATTTTTGTGCAGTAGATCCGTGTAACTCTTACCGGATACTAATTATGCAACATTCATTACAAATTACGAGAGTTTCAGAGAACACCAGAAATAGTCTTATTACTTGCCTCCTTGTAAATAGAAGGGAAATAAGGGAGTACACTAGGCTAAAGCAATAGTCAAATGCGTTGCCATTTGATTGAAATCCATTTCTTTGAATTGCCAAGAGTTGACAAATTCCTGTATATAAAAAGTTTAAGTATTTAAAACTGAAGCCAATAACAGTGGTCAGCCCCATGACAAAACAGTGCATGATATAAATTGTGTATTTTAACGAGATCTAAATTTTTTGTGCAGTAAATTTTTGTCTATCTCTTACGGTAAAATTCGTTCAGAAGAAGAGCTCTTCAAAAGTTATTCCCAGGAAATTCAAAACATACATATTATTTTTCATGTAAATGTATTTAATATATAGTATTTTAATCAAAATCGTTGGAGCCATTTTTGAAAAAGTAAAAAGTTTAGAAAATGTTTCCATGTAAAAGGTAGCTTGGGGTGGGAGGATTTTCCTCAAATCTTCGTGTCGCATCCTTGGAAGATACTAAATTTAGATATCAAGTTTGATATTCTAATGACTTTTCGTTTTTGAGTTATCGTGTTCACACACACACACACACATACACAATAAAGGCCCGCCGTTGTCGAGTGCTTAGATCACTCAACTAGGCGGGCCCTGGGTTCGAATCCAAGCGACCGCATATGGGATTTATGGTGGACAAAGTGGCGCAGAGCCGGGTTCTCTCCGGGTTCTTCGATTTCTCCCGCCATTACATTCCACCGTGCTCCATATTCATTCCATGTATGATCAGTGTCATTGCCTGCAGTGCCAAACACACACACACACACATGCCACACGGACCTTTTTATAAAAGTGTTTTTTTTTATAATCGCATATTTCTGGTGAAATCTTGGTATTGAATTTTTGGGTGAAGTGCATGACCTTCTCTACCTACCATGAACTACATAGAGAAAGTAAAAGGTAGATAATTAACAACGAAGGAGAATAGTTTGTCCATCACCGTGATGTGGGAGTGACTGGATTGTGAAAGAATTACACTATGAAAATAAAGAAAGCAATGCATGCATAAAGTAGAAGCAAACACTAAAATATACAACGGTGATACAGAATAAAACACCTCTACTAAGGATGATCCCATACACTCTCGTCCATCACAGATTTGATTCCTAAGATACATCGAGTCACACCGTCATGAAAGAAATCAGAGTTTTACTTTCTTAGCCGCTTGTCTCTGTTAGGCAAAGAAAGTGTTTTGTTCTATATAAACATTAGATTCCAAGATTTCATGGGAAATGCTTGTAGGAGGTAATATAAAATGCATTTTAGGAAACATTCCGTGCACGCGTACGTCTAGAATTCTTCAGAGATGCAACCCCATTTAAATAAAATATCTCATTCAAACCTATATTTTGCATGAAACATTGAATAATCCTTATTTTCTCAGAAACTACTCTTTATGATTTTAATGAAACATCATGGGTTTCTTTTAATTAATAGTATGAAATTGCAGTGTGCTGCCAGACACTCTTAAATCGTTTCTGTGAGACCTTTTTCATATTTTATCTACAATCCGTTCGGTTCCAATTCTCCTCCTTCTATACGTACAAATTAGTCGGATGGGTCTATACGATGGGTGACTTTTTGTAGGTTTCGGCTAGACCAGTTTGTTATTCTATGCTTCTAAACGTTTCAACACCAACTCATAATATTTACAGCACCTACAGCTGAATTGATCTCAGGATGTGTTCTTCCAGCATAACTCCTTTATTCCAAAGGTCCGTTTATTCAACATCTCAGAGCAGCGACCACTTCCCAATCACCATCACTACTCAACACTTTACTCCTCCATTACAAATTAGACGTTCTATTTGGAAATTTAACAAATCCAATTGCTACCTTTATAAAAGCTTTTCGAAAACTCGTTGCAACACCTTCCACTTCCAGAATCGCTTCCATAAATAGACATCGAAGAAATCGTTTCTAAACTTACTACCACTATAATTAAGACTGCAGAGAATACTATACCTACCACTAGAATTGGCACATTTCATCGGACAGTTCCATGGTGGAATGAAAAGGGCCAAGAAGCTATTAAACAAATACATAGGGCCTATTATAAATTTAAACAAAATCTGAATTCCAACGTCTTCGCGGAGCTGCACGTCGTGAAATTAAACGCAGTAAAAGGGGGCCTTGGCTGGCCTTCATATCCTCCCTTACTAATAAAACTCCCCAAATCGAAATGTGGCATAAACTCCAAGCTATTTGTGGCACACGTCGGACATCTGCGATATATCATCTTTGAATTACACCCATTAATCATGTCATTACCAAACCTCAAGCTACTGCAGATACTGTTGCATCTGCATTCTCTACTATACCCAGTGATACCGAACACAATGCTACACTCCGCTGAACTTCCACTTGCCACCCTATTCCAACGCTTTCATCAGCTTTCTGTGATTCTACTCAACCATTCAACGAGGACTTTACATTGGATGAAATGTTACTGAATTCAAACACTGCACGAGTAAAAGCGCTGGGCCTGATAACATTTCCTACACGTAAATTAAGGAACTACCCCAGAATGGCTTACTATACTTTGACACTTACGTGCATCTGGACAACACATAGTGGTTCCCATACCAAAGCCTAATAAAGATCACTCGCTCCCTGGAACCTATCGCTCTATTTCACTCATATGCACCATATGTAAACTTGTGGAGAAAATCATTAACAGAAGGTTACGATGGTTTCTGTGGTGTACCAGATGCTTTAATTACAATGTGGCTTCCGCCAGTACCGCTCAACGCCTAATGACTTGACACTAGTAGAATCTGAAATCTACGACGCCTTTACTGAGC
The DNA here is from genome assembly GCA_030762935.1 of Hymenopus coronatus. Classification (NCBI taxonomy): domain Eukaryota; kingdom Metazoa; phylum Arthropoda; class Insecta; order Mantodea; family Hymenopodidae; genus Hymenopus; species Hymenopus coronatus. Next base: position 145,004,357 of record CM060881.1, on the reverse strand, counting down.
TACCTATACATGCTCATTGTAAATCTCGACATGCAAAAGCATACGATACGAAAAATGAATTTAAATGGCAAGTTATTTATGGACGTCCTTTAACTACTGTGGTTCGCAGCGTCCCATTCTAAATTGGGCATGAAAAACCGCTTAATTTTGCTCAGAGGCCTCTCTATCAGACTTGAGGTTCTACGACACGGGACCTACGGCTTTACTTCCCTTCCGAAGGAAGCCATGCTAAGGATTTTTAACCCGAACAAATCCATAGTCCTCCACCGGATTTGAACCCACGACCTTGAGTATATGAAGTTAGCATGGTAACCATTACTCCACGGAGGGCGACCCTACCATACGGTGTGCTATATTCACATTCTACAGACACTTCTTAAAACCAACGTCAAAGGAAATATGCTTGCATTTATCGTCAACTTCCTACAAGATAGACGAATGCCTTTAAAAGCTAATGGTATTTTGTCACAAAATGTTGTTCTCAACAACGATATATAACACAGGGATCGGTATTGAGTGTAAAACGTTTCTTAGTGACTATTAACACAGTTTTTTTCATGTCTTCAACATCCAAAACGGGCAACTTTATTCACCGACGACCTGACCATTTATTGTAAAGGGAAGTATATCGGCAATATACAAGAACTACTACAGTCAAACCTAGACAAACACCAAAAGTGGAGTCAAATCACCGGTCTTAATTTTTCTCCAGAAAAATCTCTAAATAATCTCTAAAATTAAATCGCCGCCAAAGCAATCGATCTCGACCAACAAGACTGGCAAGCTAATAACTTATAAAGAACCGGAAAGAAAGTTCAAGAACACCTATGAGAAAACCGACTACCTCAAGCAAAGCGCAAAGTCTATTCTCAAAACAACAAAGGGAAACAACAGTCCACGGAGGTCCTCTTCTGAGGATTCGTCTAGGAAGGACTCAGATCGGGAACTTTCATCTTCACCGGTCTTTATTTCCAATCGGTTCAAGGTACTTGAACCGAAATTCTCAATTGGAAAGGAGTCCTCCCAAGTGGAGGAGATGGAGGAAGGTGATACTGCCCTCACTGCCAGAAGGATAGTGACAAAGAGGCAGGACCATCCTCCCGTAGAAGGTGTTTGCCCGACACCTAAAAAGAATAAATTGAACCGACCTCCGCGGCCTTCAAAATAGAAATAAGCACAATGTCTAACTTATCCCATTATAAAGAAGATGGCTATTCTACAATGAAAATAAGAGCACATCGACCTGAGGTTGAACTGCTGCTTAACCAGAACGATCCTTTGGTCGTATGTTTGCAAGAGACTAAGCTCCATCCTCAAGACAACTTCAAAATCAAACGGTACACGCCTGTAAGGTATGATCTATCACCGGAAGAGGATGTACCTGCGCACAGAGGCATTATGATGCTCATCAGAGATGATATGTTCACGCAATCAGTATCATTACAGTCCGACATCCAGTCAGTGGCTGTAAGGATTAGACTGTCACATATCAGATTCACCATTTGTAATATATACCTTCCTCCGAGTAATATATACCTCTCGCTCACTGATTTAGGGGATCTAATTTTTCAAATACCAACACCTTTTCTTTTGGTAGGTGATGTAAATACCCTCCATCCACTATGGGGCTCACCTCGGGCTTGTGCGAGAGATACTTTAATTGCCGATTTCTTGAATAATTATAACCTAATTCTCCTGAACACTGGAGAACCTACATTTCTTTCTGGTGCTTTCAACAGTTTTTCACACCTGGATTTAGTTTGTTCACCCCCATTAGCAATGACCCAAACCTGTTGTCGATTTCCGCTACTTTGATGGACGGATGAATGCCGGTATACCATTCGTGCTCATAGGCGTGCTCTCAGGATTTTCCAGCGTCGCCCAACACTGGATAACCTGATTGGATATAAAAAGATGCGTGCCAAATTTAGGCAGGTTGTTATGGATAACAAAAAGACATCATGGAGCCAGTTTTTAGCGTCATTCAATTGACATACACCTTCCTCTATCGTAAGGGATAAGTTAAGTCGCATGGACGGAAAAACGACTCATACGCCAATCGCCGGTCTTAAAACAGCTGTAGGAGATAATATTGATATGTTTGACGTGGCCAACACTTTTGGTAGTGCTTTCGCTCAAGTGTCTAGCTCAGGAATTATTCACCTGATTTTCTTCCTGTTAAGACTCAGGTGGAATCTCAAGGTTTATAACTTTCGTTCTAAAAATCTTGAAGATTACAATCGACTCTTCACCATGAGGGAGTTAGGCCATGCACTATCATCTTCGCGAAACTCTGCACCAGGTCCTGATGGAATGCATGTCCAAATGTAACATCTCTTTCCTGAAGGTAAGACCTTCCAGCTCGAGGTCTAGAATCGTGTTTGGGTTGACGCCACTTTTCCAGACAAGTGGCGAGAGGCCACCATCGTACCTATTTTGAAAGCTGGAAAGGACCGTTTTCTTGCATCCAGCTACCGTCCCATTTCCCTCAGCCGTTGCGTTTGCAAGGTGATGGAACGCATGATCAATTGACGGTTGATATGGTGGCTGGAAACTGAATACCTCCTGACCAACACCCAGTGCGGTTTTCGACGACACCGTTCAGCAGCTGACCACCTTGTTTCGATTTCGACGCAAATAATGAATGAATTCATGAGGAACTGTCAAACCGTACGGGTATTCTTTGACTTCGAAAAGCCTTATGATACGTGTTGGCGGGCAGGAATACTACGTTCCCTATACAACTGGAACATACGTGCACGCCTTCCGTCATTCATTCAGAAGTTTATGAGGGACCGCGTTTTCCGAGTAAGGGTCAGCTCGGTTTTATCAAATATTTTTGTTCAAGAGAACGGAGTGCCACAGGGATCGGTACTAAGCGTCACGCTGTTTGCTGTAGCAATTAATTCTATCTCGAAATGTATTCTCCCAAGAGTATCGTCCTGCTTATTCGTAGACGACTTTGCCATCTATTGTACTTCTCAACGCACACCTTTTTTGGAACGCCGTCTGCAGCGGTGTTTAGATAACCTTCCAGATTGGAGCTCTAAACATGGATTTTGCTTCTCTGCCTAGAAGTCACTCTGCGAGAACTTCTGGCGCCGCAGGAGGTAATTACCACCTTCGCTGCGGTTTGGTACAGTTTTACTACCATTCGCGGATTAGACGAGATTCCTTGGGTTGATATTCGATAGAAAACTTTGTTGGTCAGCACATATAGCACAGCTGCAAGCGCGCTATAACCGTTCTCTGAATATTTTGCTGATACTAAGTGGCAAATCTTGGGGAGCGGATCGGACTGTCTTGCTGCGACTTTATCACACCCTTATCCGAGCCAGGTTAGATTACGGATGCATAGTTTATTCTTCGGCAAGACCATCTGTACATTATCAGGGTATTCGTGTGGCTGTTGGAGCTTTTCCAACCAGTCCAGTAGCCAGCCTTTATGCTGAATCGGATGAGCCCCCTCTGCAGTGTAGGCGCGATATCCTGTTATCAAATTATGGCTGTGGGCTAAATTGCATGCCTTCGCATCCAACATTCACGCCTTTCTTTAATGCCGAGCTAGACGAACATTAAAAATAGCTCAATTAGTCCACGGCCCCCAAGTGTTCGCTTCCAAGAGCATCTTCATAAACAGGATATCGTAATGCCTACAATGTTTCCCAAGGGGGAAATGGTGCGCCCACCTTGGTTAGGTACAGCATCCCACGTAAACCTCGGGATGACGGCATTTCGAAAGTCTACAATGCCTTTTTCTAGTATCCGTAGATGTTTTTAAGAATTTTTGTCAAACTACAATGACCGAATTCATATATATATATAAACTGACGGAAGTAGGTGTACCGTTGGTGTTGGGTGTGCCTTTGTTTATGATACCGAACAATATACATTCGGTTATCACAGTATTCATCCATTTATAGTGCGGAGCTGTACGCAATATATCAAGCCATTCTGCACGTGGGCTGTCGAAATTTGAGAGACTGCCTTATATTGAGTGATTCCCTGAGTGCTCTTCAGAGCCTTAGTCAGCTGTACAACTACCATCCTATCGTGCAGCGTATCCAGGATGCCCACCACGATGTGTATGCTTCCGGGGTTAATGTGGAGTGTGCATGGATTCCTAGTCACATTGGCTTGTTGGGGAATGAACTGGCAGATTTTGCAGCAAAGACGGCAACCACCGAACCCAGTACAAAAATGGCTTGTGTAATATCGGAAGACTTTAAGCTTGTTCTGCGCAGGGCGACTTTCGTGCTGGCACGAAGAATGATCAGTTCTCCGCGGAAACAAGCTTAGAGTAGTGAAGGACCTTCCAACAAACTGGATAATTTCTTCTCGTCAATCTCGACGGGAGGATGTGATTTTAGCTCGTTTGCGTATTGGCCACTGCAATTTTACACATAGTTTCCCTCTTAAGAGTGAATTTGCTCCTGTGTATCCGCTATATGGAGAAGCCTTGTCTGTCCCTCATGTGTTGCTAGAGTGTATTAATCTAGCACATATTCGGGAATCACTGCAACTGTCGGTCAGTCTTGCAGAAATCCTGGCGGACGATAATCGAGCGGTAGCTAAGATTTTTACATTTTTATCAAAGATAACCTTCAAGTTACGGATTTAGTTGTTTTTACTTTTGTTTTTGTATTAGTTTTCAAATATGTTTTCTCTTAAATAACCAATCTGTGGTTTTTTCCATGATTACTTTTATACATTGATTTTTAGATTTATCTTTCTTTGTTATTTATAATATTTCTTATTGAGCTTTATCTCTGGCTTTTGCCATGATTTGTTTGATAACGGCGCTGATGACCTTGTAGTTGAGCGCCCTTAAACTCTAACCATCATCATCATCATCATCATCATCATCATACCCCCGTCAACATCACACTGCAAATACGATGCTCTTGTTACATATGATGAAGTAATATTTTGGGTTAAATAGATAAATATAATACACAAAGCTATCATCAATAAAAACTTATCACTTGACCAACCAGATCTACTTGCTCTTTTGTTATGTCATTGTTAGCCTTAAAAATGACTGTTTTGACATAGAAGAAAATAAAGAAAGATGTGGAAAACATTAGGAGTAAAGGAAAGAAAGAGGTTCGGAAGAAGCACGAATATTATTTTGTCACTTTCTCCTTAATATATTTCATTATCTATTTCAGCGTTTACCCACCACACTATAAAAGCGCTGTCATTATTATTATGCCAACGCAAATCTTGCTTACTCATGCTGTATGCCATCTTTTCCGCGCTACCTAATGGGTGCGCTGACTTCGTCCTTTTGCAATACCAACTATATATGCTACATTGCATTTTGCAGATGCAAAGGTATTATTAGATTTTGGGAATGGGAAAATTCCTATTGATACTTCTACTTGGCCTCATTTCGTTTCCACTAAAATCTTTGTCTCCTCACAGCGACGAAGGAAGAATTAATATCGAAATTGGTGTAAATTACAAAACCTATGCTTGGTTGAGCGAACGAACCATTTTAGCTGCAATTAATAAGAATCTAGATGATTTGAATGTAAAAAAAATTAGAGTAAAATTTATGGACAAATGCACACATTTAAGTCGATCGATCCCATTAACAATCCAAATGAATTCCTAAATTCATTCGATTTGCCAGGAATCCGCCACACAATTTACAGCTCAAAGTTGACTGGGTAATAATTATGCTACGCAATCTCAGTCAGCCGAAATTGTGCAATAGAACAAGACTCGCTGTTTAAAAAATTATGACATTTTCTTATTTAAGCTACTATAATCATAGGACAGTCGAAAGGCGAGGATGTGCTTATTCCAAGAATACCACTAATGACAACCGACTTTCCTTTTGAATTTAAGTGTGTTCAGTTTCCTGTGTGTCTTGCACTTGCAATGCCAATAAATATCAAGGCCAATCGTTAGAAATGTGTACATTGCGTTGCCGAGTTTTTCGCATGGACAGTTGTACATTGCGTGCTTGAGAGTCGGCAACCATCTGCGCTACTTATTTTCTCCCCGGAAGAAAAATTGCACATTACAAGACATTAGAATAAAGTATTGTCAAATTATGTAATTGTTATTTTATTTCATTTCATGGTCGTTTTGTTAACGGAAGATTTTGTCTCAGTGTTTCATTAGATACACCACCCGTGCAAAGCCGGGGCGGAAAGCTTATAAGAATATATCGAAAACGTTACGTGATACAGCATTTTAAGAGGCCTTTTTGGAATCAGCGAATTATTTGGCATAAGAAATAGCCTATTTTGTTTCGGGTACAACAACCGAGTTACCTAGTGTTAATGACAAATAAAATCAGTAGTCTATGGAACCCACTAAGCAACGGATAAAGGAAGCATTATGTGTGGGTTAAGGATTGTTTGCCTTATGTCAACATTGGGCAATAAGATCAACATTTTTCCGTTTACAGTATAATTGCTTTTATTGCTGATTTTATTAAACTCTTTGGTTATTATATATAACAATATTTTAACCTACTTGTATATCGAAATTTGAAAATGTAATAATGCACCCTTATTTAGAAAACTAGTTTAGAAATCTGTATCATTTCTGATTCCAGACAGAGAAACAATTGTTTTCTTTTGCCATAACACAATCTACGACTTCACAGTTTGAGCAAATTGATGGAGAATCCATTTGAGTAATTATTGCACCTTCTCTGTTTGTGATGGATTTTTCCAAGGTATCAAAACGATATCACCGACAGGCCTTATGCAGAGTTTAAGTCTATTCTTTTCTGCTTCAGTTTCTTGATCATTTGGGCTTCCTCGCTTCATCCCTGTTTGTTCTCCTTCAGATAAGAACCCATGATCAACTTCTGTTTAAAAATCCAGAAGAACTTTTTCCAGTTTCCTCTCTTTTTGTGCTGTATGTCTTTTGGAAAGAAGCCAAGATCATTCTCACAGGCCAAGAGTAACATCAGATACACATAGACACCAGTATACAATTCTATTATGATATCCTCTGAAACGAAAATAATTATGTATAACTATTAGCATATCTGCAAAGGTCAACATCACACAAGTTCTGATTGAAGTGCTTCGCAGAAATAGGTCGGATCACACCTATCCAGCGCTGACGGGTCATGGGTTCCAGCGAAGTATAGTAAGACTGATCTGTTGTTATACCACCTAACTTAATGTTACTTTTTTATTTATTCTATAATAGAAAGAACCTCTTCTCTATTCAATTTCTCCTTAGTGTGCATTTGCACACACGATTTGGCCGAACAGTGCTCAAACATTGCATTCCTTTCTCCTTCAGAGCTCACATTACAGGTAAGGATGAAAACCGGTTATTAAAGCAAAATTTGAAATTTTGATTTTCGGAAATGTTTCCAAGTGTCATGATTATCGCTTATGAGAAACCTAGGCCACCTTCCTGACAAGTTCCTTTGTCAATATAAATTTCAAAATGGATGCACCTGCCATGGTAAACACCTTATACCCATTAATGGGGTTTATTCTTCAAATAACTGTTCTTTCTTTGCAGTGAATTCCTCCCATCTCTAATGAATTTCGAATTTCTGTTGCAATTCTAGGCTCATCAGTAGGTACTGCGATGACTGGGGTGGATTTCGAGCTCAGCTTCAAAAGAAGACATTCTGCTTAGTTTGATAGTTTCCCCTGAGGCAATGGTATTAACTGTTTTTTTCAACACAAGAGATATATTCATCTCATTTAGATATCTCAACCCTAGAAATAAAATAAAACAAAAATCTGACAAATATGCCTGTCATGTGGCTAAATTTAAAATTATGTAGCCCAGCACTATACCGCAAAGATCTGTTATCAGTGTTCTGTTGTCATTTGACAACGATATATTTACAGCTGTGTTGATTATTTATTGTTGGTGTATTTATAGGTATGTTAAATGAACATATAGTACCTTAAAGATTTGTAATACCTTAAAAACTATTACTTTCCTGTAGAAATGCAGTTATTATCAAGGCTAAGGTACGCGGGTGGATAGAAAAATAATGTACAATAAGTTTTTGACAAAAATTTAATAGTTAAAAATACATAAACAAACAAAAAACAGAAAATCACAAATAAACTTACCTCTTTTACCTACTTTTTGACATAGTCACCAACTTTCTCAACACATTTGTCCCATCGTGATATCAGTTTCAATATGCTCTGTTCGTAGAAGTCCTTTTCCCTGGACATGCGGACTGCTGGTTTCACTTTTGAATCTGTCGCAAAGCGTTGGCTAGCCAGGAATTTCTTCATGGGACCAAACAGATGAAAGACCAACGGTGAGGGGTCCGGGCTGTATGGTGGAAGCCGGAACACCTCCCAACCAAACTTAGTGATTTTCTGAAGAATAGCAGCAGCAACATGGGTGCGAGCATTGTCATGAAGAAGTTTCACATCGTCAGTATTAATGTGTATTATTTGCCCCGAAGGGCACAACACAACTTCATCAAAGTTTTAATATAGGCTGCAGCATTCACAGTAGTCCCGTGTTCAACAAAGGCCATCACTAAAACACCATGCATATTCCAGAGCACTGTCACAAGCACTTTTCGAGTAGATTGAGTCATGCTGATTTCTTTGTCTTTACTGGGGAACCAGTATGTTTCCACTCCATACTTGCCTGCTTTGTTTCAGGCGTGTAGAAGTTGCCCATGACTTATCATCAATGACGATTCCTTTCAGAAATGCATGCACTTCTGCGGTGTACTGCATTAAGTGATCCAAGCTTGTTGCCATTCGTTGGCCCTTGTGGTTGTCTGTCAGGTTCTTAGGCACCCGGGGTACCATTAACAATATCATACACTGTATTATAGTAAATGTTGAACTGTTGCGATAAGGTTCACAGTTGCACACGCCGGTCGCTCAAAATTGCTGCCTCAGTGCTTCAGACATTTTGCGGCGTTACACCTGTTACCGGCCTCCCGAGGCGTGGCGAATCACTAAGGTTCCCGTGGCCCTGTTGGAAAAATTCACACCACCTGGAGACATTGCTACGGTCCATACACGCAGCCCCATACACGCAAGTTGTCCCTGTAAATTTCACATGGTTTATACCCTTTACCCAAAAATATCGAACCACACCTCTCTGCCTTTCACACGTGGACAACAGGTGCATGCCCGCCATCTTTGTTGCGCAGTTCATGCTTCTCTCGCTAGAGCTGTACATGAGAAAATAACCTCAGCAGCGAAAACTTCAAATTATATCAGTGTGAAATTGCAACATTCCAGTTGCAATACCAAGGCAGAAAAAAATATTCTGTATTACTTTTTGATCCGCCCTCGTATTACTACTTGCATCAACTGCTCCAGTAGCTCCAATTTGAAGCACAGCTATGAGAGAATAGATTCACATGAAATTATCTGCTAGTTGTTAGTGCCGTGTGTGTATGTTTTCACCAACTAAATGCATTATAGCCAAATGTCAACTATAGGAAAATATTCTGAGATGGAATGTGACTACAAAAATGCAGGTTTATTGTGGCGAAGCCAAATAGCTGCGCAATCGTAATAATACGAAATGCATTATTCCTAAATAAAACGTCTAATGCCGTATTCACAAAGGAGCAATATTGGCGACGCGGCACCCCCGGAAAACGGTTGACGAATAGGAATTCAGAATTCACGCGACGAAATCCGTGTGAAGAAACCTGAATTGGATTTTACTTTTTCCGCGCGGCATAGGAGTCATCCACAGAATTCCTGTTGTTTGATATTCTGTGGTTCTTGTTAAAGTTATTAAAGGCTTCAACTTCAAGGGAAGTTCGTTGTTGAAATAGTGAGGCTGCATCCCGAATTCTATGAAGTTGGTTCAAATTCTTATAAAAATACGATGAAAAGGCATTAGGCATGGCCAAACATTGCCATGACCTTCTGTGAGCCTGATAACCGGTATGTATTAACACTTAACCTAGATACATGGTGACCGCTCAGTAATGTCAAATTGTGCCGCCCTATTGTGAACACTAGTTTCCACGACCAATGCAATGTCGCGTCGCCAGTATAGCTTCCATTGTGAATCCAACATTAAGAGACACGAAAGATAAAGCTAATTTAATGAAAACGGTGGCGTCAAAAATGGAAATAAGGCGTTTTATTGCTGAAGATGACAAATTGCCATTGGTTGTCCTAAGGTTGTGGTTTGGCTACGGTAGAGATTTGATAGTCTAATTAGTGGTTCAACAAAACAAAATAGTAATTTTGAAACCGAGAAGTAGTAAAGAACGTACAAAAGTCTAGCCATTATTTAATCATTACAGTTAAAAGAAAATAGCTCTACTTCTTGCACATGTAGTTATTAGTAGTGACACCACGTACTATTGTATGTATGAAACAGGGAAAGGTATAAGGCCTTATACCTTCCTCAGACCCCGCGACCCCTATAGAACAAGCACTTTTAAAAAAGCGATAAGATTCAAGGATTGGTCATTGTGCTAGGTGCTTAAACGCATACATCGAAGATGGCAGCACATACTGGATTTGAAACAAGTCTCTCTAGACTTGTGGTCACACCAGCCTGCATTTTCTTTGCTTTGAGGTAATGCAAAAATGGCTGGTATCAGCGGAGGGCATTTTGTTGGTGCTTAAGCGTGTAAGTAGTTTTTATCAGTCGTATTTCAGTAGTTACAACGGTTCTTTCGATTCAGTTATATTATTATATGTTTAAACTAAAACATTACTGTGAAATAACATTCAAAATAAATGTTGTATATACGTGCCATGCTGCGAATTTTGAATGTCCCCTGTAAGTGACAGTGGGTCTCAATATTTATCGTGTTTGTTTTTCTTACATTAGAAATGTATTGATCGAGGTTTCTAGAATTTTAATTCTGCTTTGTGCTGGTTTTCTCTATATATCGTCTAACAATTCTAAAATATGTTTTTAAAATACACACATTGTAAGCAAAATGTTTACATTTCCTGGTATTTTTAAAAGTTCTGTATATTTTACATTTTTCGCTTTTAAACTTGAGAGAATTTTAGGATTTTGTTAATGAAATGTTGAATGGAGATGATAGTGCAGTGCCATAGGACGATGACGATGCATGTGCAGATTTTGAATTCACTAATACCGATCTTGGCAGTGAAAATGTTTATAGCAATGAAGAAGAGGAAGGTGCACAAGAAGAATGTAATTCCATTTCTTTTGGAAAAGAACTTCAACCTTCGCTTCCCTCACACCAGCACCTGAATACGAGCACCTATGATAATTCCAGTGAATTTCAGCCCTCAACAATATATGAATATATATCTCCCTGAAGATGTTTTTGATACTTAATTGACAGTACTAACAGAAGATATTTAAAAGAAACTGGAAAACTTATTAAATGTACGCTTGTAGAACTGAAACAATTTTCTTTCTAACAGTAATGCCGTATGTCAAATATCCATGGAATAGGGTGTAATGGGCCAATAATACTCGAGTAAGTGCTATTGCAGAAAATATCAGCCGTAACAGACATTTCATCTGAAACTTGTTGATGACGATGAAGCGGTACAAACCAATAAAGAAAGGAACAAATCTTGGAAAATTCAACCCATTTATCAATGTGTTTTAATGGATTTGAATTACGTATAAGACCTTCAAAAGTTGCAGTGGATGAGCAGATAATGCCTTTCAGGGGCCATGTACCAGCCCGACAGGTTATCAAAACAAAGCCATACCCCTATGGTGTACTGAATTTTGGGCTACTGCCCCTGTTGGACTACCACTTTGGATGTGGGTGGAAAAGCAATTTTAAAACTTACAGTAACCCTTCCTCCAGGGATAACAATATATATGCAAGATACTTCACGTCTGGACTTCTTTTGGACATGCTAAATAGTTAAACTGAATATCAGGGTGCAGGAACATTGCAAGAAAGTAAAATTCCTCAAATGTCCCGTTACTCCTCTCTAACCTACTGTCTCATTATCCTGGCCTATTCTACGGTGTAATTTGGAGTAATTCTGCTTATAGTAACTAATAATAAATAATAATCATAATATAATAATAATAGTAATAATAATTATAATAATAATAAACGGCTAATTCTTGTTTCCGCGTTTTTTATATATTTCATTTTAAGCTGGTCATCAAGCGCAATTTTTATAATGTTATCTCTAAACGCAGCTATAGGTACAGACGATCTTAGATGATTAGTAGACAATTCTTGTTCGGCTGCTGGTCAAATTTCTCAAATCCGTTTACCTGGACTGACGTTAATTACTGCTAACTCCTTCTTTGGAGCAATGAAACACGCATAGTCCCAAGACCTTAAGAGTTGCGCGCGCAAGAAGTTCTCGCTGCTTAATTGAAGCAAGAGGGAAGTTGCTTGAGTTGGTTCACAAACGTTGTCGGTAATGTAAATTATTAAATCTTTGTATTCTGGAGCAGTGTTACTATTTATTATATATTATTCAATACTTGTGTGATTATAAATAATGACATATTATTCATACATTTGGATATTGACTGTCGTCCTGTCGTGTTAGTATGCTAGCCTTCTGACAAAAATGTCCGGTCCAATTCTTACATTTATTGCAATTGCTACCGAAGCAGTGTTTCGGTTGCTTCTCCTGAATGTACGTCACTGAGTGGTTTACAATTGGAACCAATAACAAGAAATATCTCGAAAACGATCAACTTTACACAAAAAAGCATTATTTTACATAAATTATGTGCGACAGTATATTAGCCCGCTGTGTATTTTATTAGTTTAATTAATATTTTTGCATAGGGTTCATATAGGAAACATCTGCTTCAGCCTGCGGTGCCATTAGTAGTTAAAGCGGGCGTTAAACACTACCACTCTGCTTCAGCAGTCAAGACTGAGCAGATTGTCGAATTTAAAACCCTAAGGCGAAGAAGTTGTTATTATGCTCCTTAAGGTTACTTTCTTTGTTAATGTTAGTAACATAATTGCCTTTGTAGTGCAAGACTTTTACCGCATTAGAGACATAAGTAGCAGGGTAAATTTTAGAGAGAGGTTTGTCCCCTAAAGGTTAGTAGCTCGGGACTTCTCCATTATAAAGTGCGGTCACGTGGGTTGCATGCAAAGAACTTACAAAATTAATCACGTGACAACGTTATTTTCGCGCTTCATTTCAGCCATTCAGGAAGGAGTTCAGTATGGAGATTTTAGGTATTTAAGCAATGCGCTTACAAGGATTTAGGTTATTGTTATTGTCGTTGTTATTGCTTATTCTTCGTGTGAAACGCGTGATGTTGAGCGCGGTACGCTATAGGTTGTATGTTGTACGTACGTGAATGCGGCGGTGTAAGTGCCGAAGTATGTGATGTTATTATGCGAGACATTGTAGTTATCGCACGAGTTGGTTATTCGCGTAATATGAAAGTACGCAGAAGTACCGATAACCGTCGAAAATAAAAACTTAGCAATCAGCAGATAATAGCACTAGTTATTAATATTTCTACTTCTTCAAGAATTACTATGTGGGAGTCGCTCGTAGGATTCGTGCATCAACAATCAACAAAGATTAATAAAATCATTAATTCAATGGAAGCTAAAGTGAAGTACTTCTATTTTTAAGTCTGCCCTGTGTTTCAAACCCCAGTCATTCTTTCTCCCCCTCAGCGAGAGTCAAACTCGTGTTCTACAGGAACGAGCAAAGCCGGCGCACCAAAGGACTTTTCTGAGGTATGTGCACGTTTGTTTACTAAATATTTCACGGGTTCTAATCTCGACCAACTCCGAGGTAGACAAATGAACGGCGACATATTGTCGCACCACGGACAGCGGCATATGTGTTTAAACGAAATATTTTTTTTCTGTGGCATGTTTTTGTCTATCTTTTACGGTTTATCAGCTATGCAAAGTTCAACAAAATTCATCCAGAATGAAGAGGCCCTCGGAGGCTATTCCCAGTTAATTCAAGATATAACATTTAATTTTCCACGTAAACATCTTTAATATATGGTATTTTAATTAAAATCTTTAGAGCCATTTTTGAGAAAACAAAAATTTCAGAAAAGTTTCCATGTAAAGGGTAGTTTAGGGTTGGAAGATTTGCTTGTCGCATCCTTAGAATATGTTAAACTTAAGTACTAAATTTGGTATTTAACGGTCTTTTCTCTTTTGAGCTATGCTGTCCACATGCACACGCACACAATGTCCTTTTTCTTAAAATGCTTTTTTTAAGTTCAGGGGGTCTGAAAACATGTATTTGTGGTGAAATCTCAATATCGAATTTTGTGCATAGTACGTATAGAGAAAGTAAAGGGGAGGTCTTAAAATTTACGGTAACCGAAATATAGTGATCCAATAAAACACTTTCAAGGGGAGATAGTTTAAGGGAGCTAGTGATGTTAGCAACACGAGGGACCGCCTGCGGTGCCATTAGTAGTTAAAGCGGGCGTTAAACACTACCAAAAAAAAAAAAAAAAACACGAGGGATTCTGGGGTCATTGTCAAATTGTACCTCTTAATGGGTAGTAACTGTTGGTAAACAATTCGGCTTCTTAATAATTTCTTTCGATATATTTCCTTCATTGACTGGACTAGAAGCTTTCATTCACATTAACGGGCTCTAAAACTGTATCTTGGAAAATTAACATAACCGGATATTAAAGATACTTACAATGAATGCACGTACTCACTTCGATGCGACCCGCACGCCATTTTATAACATTTAAACATGCAGATTTAAAGATTACTCCTGTTACATGAATGAGTGCTGATTTAAGATTTGCTTGCATAAGAGTCCTGAATTTTATATTCCGAAAAACATATCACATATATGCTTGATGTAAAAAAACTCCATTTGGGATGTTAAGGATTTTAATTGATTTTTATGATTGATATAATGATGATATTTTTGATAAATAAGAATGTATAAGCTTGGGCATAAAAAGCTAAAAGATAAACATTTAGAATAGTAGTAGATTTTAAATATTAGTGTAAGAAATAATAATAATATAAATAATAATCATCATCATAATAATATGATTATTATTAACAAATATAATATTATTATTAATGATTATTATTATTATTATTATTATTATTATTATTATTATTATTATTATTATTATTTTATTAAGTAAAGTATAAAACTGCCATCCTAAGAAAAATTTCATTTTAGATCCAAGTAACAAATAGATAAATGTGAACATTATCATAGATTATTTATTATCTATGGTGTGAAGAATCGCCTTTCCTTACATTTTGCTTTATATATTGCCTTCTTTTCTGAGAAGAGTTATATCGATATCGAATCAATTAATCTTTTTGTTAATATCAGCATAAACCTCCAGATGCTCATGGCGCTTCTGCTTCACTCTAGGGCTCTTATAGCCCTCTTGGATTCACTAACCGGGTGGAATTTAAATTTATACTTCCGGAGGCCTTTTAAAAAAAAAAAACTTCCGGTATTAGTAGTAGTTCAAATTCTTACCACTACTGGCGGGCAAGGCGAATAAGCACTAGTAATGGCGAACTAATTGTTTTTGTAGGAAAGAAAGGCCAATTGTATTTATTTTTTTTTCTGTAGATGATTATTTTTCGGCTTATATTATTTTCGTAAGTTAAATCACATAGGGCAAAATGAATGCAGAAGTGAGCGAGGCAACTTATACAGACTTCCCAGCGTCTTCCAAGGAGCAACAACAGACGAGGTAAATGGTGGCATTTGAAATGAAAAATTTTAGCTTTGATACATATGAAACTAATATCATCACAAATACAAGAGTACTATCCCAGAGCAGATAATTTGGTAACAGCGTGGCATTATGTAGAGCTTTTTATAACATTTCAATAGGAACAGTGTACTTTTGTAATGTATTTGAAGATCCATAAGGCAGGAATTTGGAAACTGTCCTATTTTCAGAGCTTTGTTTATTCCCACTAATGTGTTACCTGCTCGTCATATGAGATTCGGACAACAGTCGTCAGCAATAAGAAGAACAGATGAAAATTTTTAAATGAAGTTTTGTAAATCATTTTAAAACACGTTCTCTATAGAACTATCTATACCGATTTTCCCCTCTTTTTCTGATCTCTACAGAGATTAATTTTATCTGGATCCTAAGGGATAAGAGTTTGCATCGGTTCCAACGGCTAACTTAGCACATTTAAGAAATAAAACACATTGTCCACTGCGGAGCGTCTAGAAACCACAATTTTACAATACATTTGTAATGCGTTGACTTTGAAGAGGAAGGAAATGCTTGCCTTGCACGTGAAAGGAATACATTTTAATGTATTTATTTTAAAGAAACAAAGAAAAGATAGGTACTAATTCATGCATGAATG
Organism: Hymenopus coronatus; assembly: GCA_030762935.1. Taxonomy (NCBI): domain Eukaryota; kingdom Metazoa; phylum Arthropoda; class Insecta; order Mantodea; family Hymenopodidae; genus Hymenopus; species Hymenopus coronatus. The sequence goes on along the minus strand of CM060881.1, from coordinate 144,988,114 downwards.
AAACATAGGTTATATCCTCCACAGAGCATTTAGAAGCTAGTCTTATAATACTTTAATTCAAAATCTTCTCGGGCTTCTAGCCAGGTAATAACTTGGCTTGACACCAATGTTTCGAAGAAGTGCATCTTCCTCGTCTTCTGAAGCCCGAGAAGATTTTGAATTAACACGTCGCCAGGAAAGCTATAGTTCTTATTTTATAATACTTTGTTGCACAGAATTTATTTTAGAAGTGAAACTGATGTTATATCCGCTACATAGCGTAAAGAAACCACACCTTTAATATATCTTGTAATCCATTAATTTTAGAGTTGCAAGGAAAGGATAGTTTTCCACATGAAAGGAAATATACTTAGTGTTTTATTTAACCTTAAAGACCAAAAATATATGAGACATTATTAAAGCTTTTAGTAATATAATAAAATAATTATGCAGAACTTAGGCCGCTCTAAAAATTGAATAAAACCAAGTGTGATTGATTGAGTTTGTATTTCTGATGATGATTTAGAAGGTTTTATTTATCGAAAAGCTTGTTGTTTTTTTATTTATTGTAGACAAATTTGTGTGCATACTGGAACGGTTGATATTTTGCATATATGATATTTACCAAATAATTATATATAGGCGAGAATTATATAAATAATAAATGGTTTTATAATGTTCTGAAACATTTCTCTGCCAAGTACTACCACAACAGAAAATTAGAAACATAAATTTATATCACACACTAACCTAAATAGATTTGAACCTAACATCGCACTAAATTTGAAAACCACTGGACTCGGTGGTTTCGCCTATAGAAACAGATAAACAAATAAAACAAAATTCACATACTCCTCCACCAACTACTATAGTCACTCTAACCAGTGAATTATTCCTATGGGTTCTCACTACGCGATAATCCTGCCAAGAATGACTTATGCATACCAATAATTATAGTCTTCCGCTATCAACGAAACCAAGCTTTTTCATTATAAACCCAATATTTCATCATGAACGTATACATTATAAATAATTTACTATTCATGTATTACTCGTTTATGTATAATTATTTGGTAAATTTCTGTCATATACACAAAATATCAACCGTTCCAAAATGCACAGAGTTTGTCTATAATAATAATAATAATAATAAAAAGCTTTCTGACAAATAAAACCTTTGAAATCGTCATCAGAAATACAAAGTCAATCATTCATACTTTGTTTTATTCAATTTTTAGAGCAGCCGAAATTCTGCATAATAACCATAAATTGTAGGGAGTAAAAATGTATAACAGTGACGCCACTTCCATACGTGATCTAGATTTGGTACTTTGATATTTAGATCTTTGCGGTAACAACAAGCTTAGGGAGGTGAAGGACCTCCCTATCAACTGGGTAACCTACTTTTGTTTATCCCACTGGGAGGAGCTAGATTAGCTCGACTACATCTTGGCCACTGTATTTTTACCTACGGCTACCGTTTGTACCTGCTCCTGTCTGCACTATGTGGGGAGGCACAGTCAGTTTGTCATGAGTTGCTAGTGTGTGGTCACCTGGCACACATTCAATCATCTATGGGCATGCCTGCCTCTCTTGCGTAGGTCCTGGCTGATGATCCAAGAGCAGTGGACTGGGTTTTTAAATTTTTAGCACAAGTTTGTTTTACTTTGAAGTTTTAGTCTATGGTAGCTGTATGCCGTGATAATGAAGCAGATTTTTAACTGTCAAAAGTTGGTTTTTAATCATTCAGTTTTAGCCATAGTTTTATCGCAAGCTTTGGTTTCAGGGCTGGATAGTTATTTTACTTTGGTTTTATACTCCTTTTACTTTTACCTGTGATTTAGTTTTCAATGGTGAGTTATTACTGGTTATTGCCAGAATTTTATCATAAGGGCTCTAATGATGGCAGTTGAGCACCCTTAAACATCAGTATCATCTCATCATTGTTATTAGAGCCACTCTGCAGTTACTTAAAGGTCCATTTTAAACTTTTAGAGTGCTAAGCCACAAATCATAACAAAAGGGTGTTTTTTATAAGTTGAGTGGAGCAGTTTGGCTGCAACTGCAAAGTGACGACAGGGCATAGCCGAGGACTCTGTGAAACTAGAGGTCCAGTGATCCGTAACATAAGCCAAAACATGGGCAATATAGCATATTTCAAATCTGGACATGCTAAAATTGTCAATATTTGCAAATCTAGATCACCTGTGGAAATTTTATGAAGTGAGAATTGAATCTATAGCTTTTGTCTGAAGGCCTCTACATAACATGACCAAACGTCATGGAGAGAGATAGTATTTCAACTTATTAATGCATACCGCAATCACATAGTATTCAGTAATATCTAGATCAATTTTGTTGTTTTAAGCAGTAGATATAATATGTTACATTATTCATAACAATTGTGAGCCAGCTGAAACAATTTCCCTAGCATCAACTGAGCAGTGAGAATGATTTGTATGCATACCTCTTGAGTGTCACAGGCCTTATGGATTATTCCTTAAATTTGTGACATTTCATTTTTTCAACTTTCAGGACTGGTAACCTGTTATGTCATTTTAAAGCTAGAATGCCAAAGAATCCTAATTTGGCAACACTAATTTAAGGTGGCCATCTTTGTGAGTTCAATTGAAATGCATTAACTACAAAATAAGAAACTGTAAAATTTTTATACACATTTTGTGCCCTGAAAAGATAAGCTAAGCATTTAAAGTTTATGATTTATCTTGTACAAGAGTCGTATTATAAATGCATATTATTTAGTTTATGGAGCAGGTAGAATAATTTCAGAGCTATTGAAAGTATAAGTTTGCAAAGTTACGTTTGTCACCGAAACAGATTTATTTTTTCAAAAACTACAAAGGTAAAATGAGAATTTTAGAAACAAATATACGAAAGAACATTGCTTAAAATGCTCTTATAAAAATTATGTATTATTCTACTATTGAAGGTAGTGACTGAAGTAACCTCAATGTGATTAACGTAATCTTAACTTAATTTTTCGTTTTTAATTTTAGCAAAATAACAATAATAATATCTGGGTATATTTGGGGGTATCACATTTTAAAAGGCGAAATTTACCATTACCTGCTGGTCTTTGTACTTCTTTGATGTTCCCTCTAAATATTGCTGTAATTTTGTTTTTTTGACATTAATATTTTTGTTGAAACTTATCTATGAGTTAAGTTGATTTTCTTTCTGAGAGTCTGTTTCAACTGGTTTTTTTGCAGTTTTTCATGTATTAATTTAGTATTTATTAATTAATATTTAGTAGTGATAGTAATTGAACCTGCAGCAGGAGTGGTGGAAGCTCTACCTGCCCTGGTCCAGATCAATCTGTAGAGCACTTTTTGAGATCTCTTGTACTCAGGGTGTGTAAATAGTACAGGAACTTGTAGTAAAGGACATTTTCTTTTCTTTGAATCAAAACTTGCCTTTTTTTATAACTTTTCAACATCAAAATAGTTTCAAATTGAATGATACTCTTCTTTTCTTTTACACAAACTGAATCATCTTTAATTTAATGTTTGTATTTCCAACGAAATTCATTTGTTCTCGTCGAAATATTCACTTTATTTTGTATCATTCTCTTTCACATAATGCACTTTCTTTCTCGCTTGGACTAAGATGTGCCGGATAATAACTTCAATAATTCCTGGAAATTCAATTATCTTGCTGAAGATTGTAGCTGCTCTATTCTCCAGTGCAATATGAAATTGAAGCCCAAATTCTTCTATATAAATAGTCTTCTTGCTTAGCAAGGTATTTATAATATATATTACTCTCTTCCTTATGCAAATAGCAGGGGGAGAATCAATGCAGTACCTCCTTCCCCGACAAGGTCAGAAGGAGGAGTGTAAAAGCTTCAACATTTTCTGTTGTTAAAACAGATTATTGACACAAAAATTAAACAACTTGTCACCTCATCAAAATCAACTGAAGGAAACAAAACCAAGCAGAATTCTATCTTCACAAAAAGTAACTGAGGTGTAAAAACATAAAAATGATGGAAAAAAGACATTCTTACAAAGAAGGTTATCAAAAATAGAAACAAAACATGAAATAAACATAGCTATTAGTCCTCAATGCTAAATCTTGCTTCAAACCTTAAGGTACATAACTGCTGTCATTGGGGTACTAAATAATTGGCAAATTCAGTTATTGGTTCTAGACATAAGTATAAAAGTTTGTAAATCCTTAATCCAAGTAAATCCTTAATGAATTTAAGCTTCTACTTTCTATATTGCATATAATGAGTAGGGGAAGTATTGTATGGCACCCAAGAATTCAGTGTTGATATTTCACTTGAAATGTGGTGCCATAGGATTAAGTGGCCATGCTCTTAGGTACTTGGATTTTGGGTGCACAACACTCGCTTACTTAAATTGCAGTTCATGCTGTTGTGTCACATATGGCATGACCTTCTGATTTATACCACATATGTGATAATGTAGAGAACGTTCTTTGGTGGTTTTCAGTTGTGTGTTAGTTCAGTCATGGTCCAATATACTACAGAACAAAGAATTTTCATTTGATGCAACTTTATAAAACACAAGTCTGTCTCAAGCATGTAGCATTTCGGGAACACTTTTCCCTCTAACAGATGTACAGTTCATAAAATACTCAAGAAATTTAAAAGTACAGAATCAGTGTTAGACTGAAAAAAAAATTGCAATGTCGCATTTTAACATGGGAAAAGATTGATATCAGTGCATGTCAAGATAGTTTCTCAAAGTTAGAGAAGCAAGCAGGAGTGAGCTATGGATCAGCACAAAAAGCAACAAAAATACACAAATTAATGCCCTACAAAATAACAGGGTAAAGCTATACAATGGTTGCAGTACACATACAGATGGACACACACACACAACGGTCTTAAGGAGTTAAAGTGACTTCTACTGGCAATCCATATTTGAAAGTGTTGATAATATTAATTTGTTTAGATGTGAAAGTCACCAGATTCCCGAAGTTTTTACGTCTTCATGGGATAATTGGGGTTCCATTAGGTTCGACTTTGGGTGTATGAAGCTGACATGGTAACCATTACACCATGAAGGACGATGAAGGACTCTTGATACATGACATTTTTCAGTTGACATTTTGACATTTGAAACGGGAAAACCTCTCAGCAACCTGTGTTTTCCCCAAAGTATCATCATTAAACGCTTGCTGAAGCATCCCAGCGGTCTCAGCTGCAAATTTCCCTAACAGAAAACAAAATTTCACACAGACTCTTTGTTCCTTGTGGTTGGCTTTCTCATTAATTGCCAAAGGGTTGAAACAGGAACACAAATAACAAAGCACTTACTCAGACTGATGCCTACTAACAGATGAGAGAGAACCCAAACTAACAGCATAACTCGTAACTACAAAGTATGCACACGCAACAGTTTACTTCTGGTTACTTTTGGGTCCCCCTTTGCAATCAAAACAAAAAGCCCATCAAATATCAAGATTGGTATTTTAGTTCATCTTACAAGGATGTGACACAAAGATTTTCAGGAAAATCACACACTAATCCTAAATTACTCTTTACAAGATTATGTGAATGATAAATTTTTCAAAATAATTTATTTACTCAGAAATGCACTTCATTATTTTGGTTAAAATATCATGTTAATACATTACATTACAAATTAAATGTATATCTTGAATTTTCTGTGAATAACCTCCAAGTCCTCATTCTAAATGACGCACATACGAGGGTTGGCTTATAAGTCCCAGGGCCCTCAATGAAAACAGCATTTAAAAGATTTTTTTTTTCTTCTTTATTTTTCAACATAATCTCCAGAAAGACTAATACATTTGTCATATCAGTGTTCTAATTTAATTAAACCATCTCTGTAGTGCGATTTATCAAGGTCGTCAAAATAGCTGTTTACTGCATCATCAATGACCTCCCCATTGCTATGAAATCTTTGTCCTCCAAGACATTTTTTGAGGTTTGGGAACAGGTGGTAGTCACTGGGTGCTAGATCTGGCAAATAGAGTGGATGTTCAAGCAATTCAAACTTTAATTCACACATTTTTTCCATTGCAATGACTGAACAATGGGCCAGAGCATTGTGATGAAACAAATAATTCCCTGTGCATCCTAGAAAACACTCGCCATAACCTTGTTAGCTGACAAAATTGACTTTGCCTGTTTTAGAGTTGGTTCACCTGCCGCAATTCACTGTTTTGTCTATGATTTACTTTCTGGAGTGTAGTGGTGTATCCAAGTTTCATCCATGGTAATAAGCTGTCTCAAAAATTCACTGGCATTTTTACAGTATAACTCCACATTTTTAACAGAAACCGTTTTTCTTTGCAACTTTTGATCAGGTGTCATCAAACATGGCACCCATCTTTCACAGACCTTGCAAAAACCCAAAATATTACTTAAAATATTACTACACATTCTTTTGATACGTTTACAGCCTCTGCTATTTCAAACAATTTTAATCTGCGGTCTTCCAGTACCAAACAATGAATTTTTTCAACGATCTCTGGAGTTGTCACTTTTATAGGGCATCCAGAGTGAGGCTCATCAATGCTCATACATCCCATTTTAAACTCTGCAGCCCACCTTTTAATCATTGAATATGAAGGAGCAGAGTCTTTCAATGTAGTGTCCATTTCCTCCTTGATTTCTTTATGTGTTAACTCTTTCAAATGGAAGAATTTAATGACTGCTTGTTTTTTCAAATCCTCCATTTTCATGAAAACTCTTAAAAAGTTTTTTTTTAATTTATGTATTTAAAGTCGCTTTAACTGCAATGGTTATATCGCGACTTCTCATTAGGATTACAGTACATTAGTTGAATACATTCACATTGCAAATTTAAATAAACATATACAAGGTATACATAAAAAAGTAAACTCAATGCAGTATTTTACAAGAGAAAAGTTATTTTATGTTTGTTGTGAACTATGACAATATTTAGCATTTACTCTAACATTTTGAAATATATAGATCGAAACAAGGACTTTAGATTAAATTTTATGATACAATTGGATTGCTTGTAAGAAGTTCAAGACTTTGTTGGAGAATTGTAGTTGGTCCAGGGCTGTTAGGAGTTCGTTTGGCACGTTACATGTGGTTCGTTGTTCCTCATAGAGACTGCAGTTGGTAATAATATGTTTCACTGTTAGCTGGTAGTTGCAAATATTACACATCGGTGGGTTTTCATGGGACAGAAGGTATGAATGTGTGAGTGATGTATGTCCAATATGCAGACGAGTCAGTACAGTCTGGTCCTTACGATGAAATGATTTGTATGAGTAGCTAGAATCGGCGAAAGTGTGTACCTCATGCAATTTGCTTTTGGACAGGGTAGACCATTCTTGTTTCCACTTTTGGATGACACCTTGAACAAAGTTGCTGTAGTCACGATGGGGAGTCTTGAAATCTGGTAGGCTGCACGGATGTCTGGTAGCTTCTTTGGCCGCTTCATCTGCCCTTTCTTAAAGTTGTGTTGTTTAAAATGCTGTCTTTCGAAACCTAAACAAGCTATTGACCTGTAACTATGGATACCAGCTAGTCTAGAGTTAAAACTATATGATGCTACCCTCTAACTGGCCTAGTGGCACCATATCTGTGTGAGGTCTGGGAGTTATCAGCTGATCTTTATACTAAACTGTAAGGAATTGAAAAAATCTGGATGTGTTCCATTTACATGACTTCTACCTATTCTGCAACAAACTATTCTTATAAAAGGTTATTTGTGTATCTGCTTCAGCTAATTGAGAGAAACATTAGCAGAAATGGTCCTATTACTTAGTTCTTTGTAAATTAAGTGTGAATCTCCCAGAGATAGAGTGATGAGCCTAGAGGTTTAGGAGGAGAAGCAGATGTGAGCACTTGTAGGGCTTGTTGCTAATCTTTTTAAAACCATTTAAAATCATTGCAAAATGTCAATAATTGATACTGCTCAAGCGCACAAAACCTGCCAAGCAAACCATACAAGTGTAATATGCCAGAATAGTAATTTGAATCACACTAACCTATGGATCATAATATAACCTCAGGCTAAATTTCAATAAAACTGGCAGCGGAAGTGTAGCCAGAAAAATAATAAAGAGAGCTTATGTATTGTAGAAATATCTCTTCTTAAACAATTTGTTTTAATTCAAGTTTATGTATTAAATAACCCTGAGTTGAACATTAAACAAAATCGATTTTATGGTCATAGATTAAGTGCAGCATTAGAACTAAAATTAAAGTTTGCTATTTCTTCTTACATTTTTTTTTAAACCAAAGTACCCTGGCATTTACTTTTTACCAGTAAGTTAAACATGAATATCCTTTATTCATTGTAAGATCATGGTACATGTTTGGGTTTGCCAAAATTTTATTTATACTAGTGTATTTACAAATATGTTAAATATTGACTAACTTCTATATAAATTATTTACCTCACAAACTCGTATGCTAAGTAAACATATGTTGTAATGGAAAGGATTTAATCTCTGTTAGATTTGTTTTATACTTGGTATTTTATTTTTTCTGGTAATTTATTATAGAATCTAATGCCTATATTTATGAGAGTACTTTTTAGAAGATTTGTCCTGCACATCTGAACATGGAGGTCCTTTTATCTTTGTGTGTTATGGTTGTGATTATCAATATTTGTATTTATTTTTCCTTGTTGGCAGCTCTTCATTTCTTAACTGCATGAGCAATATGTACAAAGTGATCCCTACTTGCAGAAGCATAAACTAACCAGAGGTAACAGACAAGGAAGTTTGTAGTTCCATTTTTGAATGCCTGTGTTACATTCACAAGACTTTCTCTACCCTTTATCATTTTTAATGATGGCGAAAGCTTACTTTCTTTGTTTGTATGGACAGGAGTGGACAAATTCCTGAAACTAAAAACAAGGAATATCTCAAAAACAATGAACTCCACGAAAAAATGTATGTAACATAAACTGTGTGTTTTAATGTGCTCTACATTTTTTGTGTGGTAAGTTTTTGAAAATTCTGTAAAATTCATCCAGAGTAAAGTAGTCTTCAGAGGCTATTCCCAGAAAATTCAAAATATATATTTTATTTGTGAGGCAAATCTCTTTTATATATGATATTTTAATCAAAATTGTTAGCCATTTTTAAAAAAATCAAAATTTTCGAAAAAAGTTCCATATAAAGGGTATTTGGAGGTGGGGGATTTTCTTCAAAATCTTCGTGTCACATTCTTGGAAGATGCCAAACTTAAATACCAACACACGCAGACCTTTTTCTGAAAATACCGTTTTTTGATTCAGGGGTTCTCGGTATTGAATTTTTGGGTGGAATACAATACTTCTTCTATACACTTGTACACAGTACATATAGAGAAAGTAAAAATGTATTTGAACTAAATTGCATATACCTTTTTTTTTTCTCCATATAATAATATTTATGTATGCTATTTTAATTAAAATTATTGAGCCATTTTTTAGAAAAACAAAAAAAGGGGGAAAATATCCATGTAGAGGGCAGTTGGGATGGTGGGATTTTATTTACTTTTTTTTTTTTTTTTTTTTTTTTTTTTTTATGGAATACAATACTTACCCTACTTACTATACCTAACAGAGAAAGTGAAAATAACAACTATAAATACTCCTAATCTTAAATTCCTATATGCTAGAATCCTTGGCCATGAAGCAGTCTATTGACGTTAGCAGCAGCTTATTGATAAAGCTTTTGCGACATACCCAGTGTGAGGTGGGAGTTACCTCTGTCACTGTGCATCATTAGGGGATTGTAGGTTCAAGATAAAGCTAGTACTCTTGCATACAGAGAGGGAGTTAGGAGACCTCAAGATTAAGGAGTATGAGGAGGTGCATTCAGGGAGGGATTGGGGATCTATAAATAAATACATCCAAGGCTGCAAGGAGACAGTGCTTTTATTGTCACTCATAGAAATGGGATAGAATACATGGCTGAGGAGATACTAGAGGGAAATCAATAGATTACCCTAATTACATAGAACTCACCTTCTACATTCTGCTCTGTTGAAAGTTAAACATTCAAGTGTTGATATCAGGAGTGCATTTTGCTGTGTCTTTAGTTCAGGTGTAAGGGCCTCTCCTGAACATCTACTTCTCTGTGCCTTTATAGCTAAATCTATGCTTATGCCAGTAGTGTATATGAGGCCACAATTATCATTTACATCTGACCTCCAATATCTGTTGCACAAAACTGATGCTGCATTCATTACCTCTTGCTTCATGAGAAAACTAATTTACCCAACATGACCATTGGGTACCTAAAATACAATTGAATAAGAAGATAGTTTTTAAGAGTCAAACCATTTATAAATGAATATATGTAACCAGTTGTTGTTGTTATTATTATTATTAATTGCTACTAAAATTCCAACAATAACTAGCCAAACTACAAACTTCGATAACATATTGGGAAGGAAGTACAACCATTTGTATAAAGAGCAGGACTACTTGTAGTGATAGTTGCAAGTATTTGTATATGTATAAGTCTAGATAAATAAAGAACAATAATAAATATCAATACAAAATGAACTTTTGCTCTTCTGTTTGGCAGAGAATGCGAATATTTTCACATGGTTATTCGCCCCATGTTAAGTGCTGGACATGAGGGAGAGCTCTGTGAATGGTTAAAGCAAATGGGATTATTGCGACGAGCACTAAAATGTACAAACACAAATTGCACTGGAGGTAAAATGGAATGGAGCAAGGCAAGAGTCGTCGATAAATACAATTGGTCTTGCAGTGCTTGCACTAAGAAAGTTTCCATTCGAGATGGTTCCTTTTTCATGCAAGTGAAATGTGAATTGAAAGTTATTATGCAGGCCATACTTGGATGGTGTGAGAGGTCTCCAGTCGATGTAACAGCAAATAATCTCAGTAAGTATTTCCTTATTGTGAGAATGTGAATGTCTCTTTTTCTTTCTTTCATTTTTTCCCCATGACTTTTAAAGAATACATGCACAGTGACAATTGCTAGCATTTGAAAATAGTATGAGGGGTCTTTATGAAAGTTTTGAGATACACAAAAACTAAGCGGGATAAAATCAGTCTTGATTTATGGACTGTTTCAAAGTATTCACCACTACACTTAATGCACTTTCTCATTCTCTCAAACCACTTTTGAAAGCACTCTTGCCACTCATTTTCATGTAGCAGTTCAGACATGGCAACAGCTTCTTCAGGGCTCAAAATCTTTTTTCCATGCACATGATTTTTCACTGTGGGGAGCAAAAGAAGTCACTTAGAGCCAAATCAGGACTGTATGGGGGTTAAGTCATTGGCATCACCTCTGTGAATTCCAGAAGCTGGAGCATTGCATTGACTGTGTGTGCAGAAGCATTATTGTGGTTGAGCAGAATTCCTTGCGATCCTGTCCTTGGCTGCAATTCACAAAACTCTCAAAAACTTATAAGCAAACTGTTGTATAGCAGTGTGCAGCAACTGTCCTTTGTTCCACAAGAAGAATAGTAGCTACATGGTAAGATTTAAAGAAAGGGGCCACCATTTTGTTCCTGATGCTGCGCCAATGCTTCACTTTTGTTGGAAGACTGTCATCTGAAAAGATCCACACAGCCGACTGATGCCTAGTCTCAGGGTCAAACTGCTAGATCTAATTTTCATCATCAGTGATAATGTCTGAAATCTGCAGAGAATTGCCTCCTTCGAATCTGGTCAGCATTTCTTCAACCATTCAAACATGAGTGTAGTTTTGCAGATCAGTTAAATTGTGGGGACCCAACGGGATGATACCTTCCTCATGTGAATATAGTTTGGAAATTTTTGGCGATCCAATATGTATAATCACCTCAATTTCCTTAAGTGTCAAACAATTGGTTTCATCATTCCATTATTTCCACAGCAGCTCTGTTTTTTTTTTTTTTTTTTTTTTTTTTTTCAGATACTGCTGTAGATGGATGACTATTCTTAACATCAGCCTTTAATAAAGTTTGGCCTCTTTTAAACCCTTTAAACCACTTAAAAACTGTGGCATGAGAAGGTGCAATGTCTCCAAAAGCCTGTTGCAAGAGCTTAGAACTTTGGGTCTCAGTGATTTTAAATCATATAAAATTACTGTGCAAAAGTGCTCTCTTCCCACCTCCATTCTGGAAACCATCCCATTAGAAATTGTAAACCTTGTCTGTAGTCTGTAAGGGGATATTAAATCCTCTTAATTTTATTAAAACAAAATACTAATTTTATGTACCAAATATTCTATTCTTCTATAAATCCCAGAATAATAAATTCTGGATGCCAAATAGTAACTTTTATACTCACAAAGAATGTGGCTATCCAATGGTGCAATCCGTTTAAGTTGATCAATCTTATAAATGTAAAAAGAAGCTAGTAACAGTGAAGAAATACACAAATATTAATATAAAAATAATAATTGCAACCAATCTTCACTTATCTTAAGTGCAATTATTATTTTTATATTAATATTTGATCATTCTTAGTTTATGCGTATCTCAAAACTTTTGTAGTGATTTTGTATGCTACAAATTTTCTTTCCATTGCTGTCACTAGTTGTGAACTAGCTGAATAATAACCCTTCATACTACATCCACAGAATTCATCACTGATATTATTCTGAAGAAAGTAATTTACTCAATGAAAGCCTCAAATGGGTGGACTGTAATTTCTCAGGTTCTGTACATTAGAAACATAGTGCCCTGTGCTATGTCATACCATTGCAAGCAATTATTCACTGAAGACTTTCAACCTTCTGCTCTGCACACGTTGTCTTCAATTCTAAAGTAATTCTTGAGCTTTTATGTAAGAAACAAAATGTTAATTCTTTTTATTGCATGATGAAGTCAATAAAACTCTAGAACATACATTTTTAAGTTCTCTGAAATTGTTCTCTTCTCTCTATTAGCAAACATAGTGGACAAACATTTTAACCGTTTTACTAACATTAAAACAAATTTGAAAGTGTTCTAGCAGATGAGTTAAGAGTAGATCTCTAGAATTTTAATAGCTTTATACAGTATGTAAATGAATGAGACTTTCCTTTGTTATGTTATAATTAAATAATTGTTCTTGAAGATTAAAACAATATTGCAGTTGAAAAACAATTGAGTGTGGCAGGAATGTTAGTGTGGTAACAACTTTCGTGTTGCAGTGCTACTAATGCTAAATTAACACGTCACGCATTGTTTATATCCTTAAATGCTTAGGTTAGTTGCATATATTTTCTCTTTACTTCAGCTTACAGTTACTGTAATTGTTTTTGCTGTGTAATGTTATTCATTCTCTGAGGTAAGGACTGATCTCATTTGTTTCTTTATTACTCGTAGTTATGTTTTGCAACCAGTGAATAATAAGGTCACTATGGTAGCAAATAATGGAAGTGTATATCTAATTGATTTGATATTTGTATATTTTTCGTAGCCACTAATTTATCTTGTTTAGTTTGTGGTTAAAATGAAAAACTAAAGCTGAAGTGTAATTAAAATTTTGATAACCATTTTTTCATATCTTAAAATGAAACTTTCTCTACACTTCAAATATATATATAGGTAGTATTGCATGAATCTATTGCTATTGAAGTATTGTTTTCAGAGCTATTGTTAAAGAGCATTATTACTGGAGACCCTGTCTTTGTGCAGTTTCATAATTATCTCAGTCTGAAATAAGCATATGTTAGTTGAACACATGTTGCACATTTTGCTGTAGTTGAGAGTTTGGCTGCTAAACTGTCAGACCCCAATTCCCACTCACCTAGATGACCCGGGTTCGATCCCAAGTGACCGCATGTGAGATTTGTGGTGGACAAAGTGGCACAGGGGCGGGTTTTCTCTGGGTTCTGCAGTTTCCCCCGCCATTTCATTCCACCGGGGCTACATCTTCATGTATCATCCATGTCATCGCCTGTGGTGCCAGAGCAGTAAAAGCAGGCATTAAATACTACAAAAAAAACCAATTCCTAAAAATAGATATATAATTGGGAATTTTCTGGCCTCATTGTAGCAGAAGAAGAGAATCATTTCCTTGAAAATCAGGAATGGAAATTGTGTGTGTAAGACAGACAGAGCAAACTTTATAGCTGAAGCCATTGTTATTAATTTTTTTTAAGTAAACCAACTTCATGCTTTAGTGTCATTTGAAGAATAAAAATGATTTAATCTGGTAAAAATTAATATTGTGTGTGTAAGACAGACAGAGCAAACTTTATAGCTGAAGCCATTGTTAATTAATTATTAATATTTTTTAAGTAAACCAACTTCATGCTTTCATTATTTACTTCAGCTCCAAAAGCTTTAGTGCTTTCTGGTTTTGGGTTGGTTCTAGTCATATATTGCTATCATCAGTGAATAAACATTCAGTTAAAATGTTAAATTTTTCTTGTACCAATGCTTTTAAAATGCTCATTTGCTGTTTAGTTTACAAAACTACTTGCATATATTATAACCATTATTGTGTGAATTCAACATGTAACAAGCTATTAACAATAAAAAGGAATGTCCACTTTTGAAGAAAGATGAAATACTAGCACCATCTGTTTGTTTTTTCAATGCACTTTGCTCCATTATTTTTTTGGTGATAAGAAATTCAAGTTCACTCTGGCTTATGAAGTGTAACTCAAAATGTCCTATTTTACAGATGCAAGCATTTTAGTTTCATTACACTCGTATAAAACACAACCAGGGTCTTGGGATTTGGATGGTAAAATATCTCAAATAGCGACACTAATTGGTTACTACAGTTTTGTACTAAGCAACGTACATTCAAGTGCAAGGTAAACACTTTAGAAGCTAGTGTGCTAGGTATTTCTCTGCTTGATTTTTGAAAGAATGGGGAATATCCAGGTGATAATTGTAAACACAGCTGTAATAAATGTCTTAATTCCTTTCAGATTCAGCAGTATTTTATAATTGACTGTTGAGTTTGGTTTCTTTTAGAACTTGCCAAGAAAGGAGATGATCTGTGTGAATATTGTGATTTAAATTGCCATTTTAATATAATACTTTTATTTATTTTGGTTATTAGTTAATTATTTATAATAATATTAATTTTATTGTACAAGATGGTGCACAAAAAACTGGCCCCCAATACTAGACTGTTCATTGTTTCAAAGCTGTTGCAACAACGTTTTGTATTAGTATGAAAGCCATTGCAACTTGGTTAAGGCATGTGAAGTAAATATCTTGGTGAGATATAACCATTTAAGAAAATACAGGACATTTTTGCAAAGAAGTTTTGTGGTATTTCCATACCAGCCAAGAGCAGTATACAGGATTTGGTGACAAAGTGGCATACTACCGGTTCAATTGCAAATGCAAAAAAGAATCGAGCCCTGTCTGTTTAACACCTGCTATGATCATAAATATTTGAGCACAAATGAGTTCACAGAAGTTGACATGTAAATTGCTGCAACAAGTGAACATTTCGTGTAGGCTTTTTCAATGTGTTTGAAACCATATAAGGATGAAGCTCTACAAAATGACATGTATCCAAGAATTGAAGGAGAAGGTAAGGCAAAAATGTGAATTACTGTATGTGGCTATGTCAAACAGTTGAGAATGGAATGTTGGATCCATTGCTGCATTTCATGAGTGATGGAGCCTGATTCTATCTTTCAGGATATACGAACTCCCAGAACACACATGCTGTTCAACAAACAATCCCTATACAATTAAAGAGGAACCTCTTCTGAGTAAAAAAGCCGGAACGTGGTGTGCTATTTCAGCAAGTCGGATTGTGGGTCCCATATTTTTTTAAACAGCAGTAAACACTAATGTGTATTGTGCAGAATTGACATCCCCCCTCCCCCCATGCTGTTGAAAGATGGATGGTGCAACCTGTGACACTTCATGCAAGTCAATCTCATGAGTTCATGAAAGATTCATAGAAGAAAGGACTGTTTGCGTTTGCCGGACCTAACCACTTGTGGCTTTTATCATTGGGGCAGCCTATAAGGAAAAGTGTTTGCAAATAACCAAAAAATTTGGAAGACTTTAAGGACAATATTTGAAATGATATTTTAATAATTGATGCGGCAGAGTGAAGCAAAGTTTGAATTAACATATTAGGGCAGGTGCAAAAGTACAGCAAAACACAGGGTCATCACAGCACCTAATGTAATGTAAAAGACAAGATCAATTCAGTAAATGTAGACCTTTGTATTAGCTTATTTGTTATTTCTTTATTGTCTAATTATTGCATATTGTTTTTATCTGCTTGTGGCAGGCAACAATTCATGCATAATTGTTGGGCAAGCAATCTGTGCTCAGGACTGGTTTTACATGTGCCACCCTGAATTAATTTCATATATTTAGTGTGAGATCTGGAACTGTATCAACATTCAAACAAAATCTAATTTTTACAGGACAAAATGTAAGTTTATGTTATATTTTTTATTTAATTAATAAGGTGTCTGTTCTATGGCTATAGAGTACTTTTTTAGATATGTATATTTTACAAAAGTTAAAGCAGAAAAGTTATAACAATAGACATTCCTCTTTATTGCTATTTTCATTCATATCTTAATGACTATCATTGTTATGCCAGAGTCCTCTGCATGACATCATTGCTAAAATTGTCAAATTTTTTGGTTCTGGTTCATCAAATGCTACTTGCCAACCATGAATGCACATCATTATTTACTTCAGCTCCAAAAGCTTTAGTGTCATTTGAAGAATAAAAATGATTTAATCTGGTATCTCATTTTGCATTTAAAGGATATACCATATAAAGATTAGATTGATGCTGGTTTAAAAAGACAGTATCATACTGAATTTTCTTCTCAAATTAAATATTCGTTTGTTTCAAAGATAAATTATTTTTCTTTGTTTCCTCAAAGGTTAAAAATGTGCAAATTCAGGAATCTGCAATAAACCATTCAATAAATTGCCTTATAATAAATGTTCTAGAGCAGAAAATAAAGAATAGGTTTTATTATATGAGGGAGGATTAAAATGAAAACATTGAAAGTGTAATAAAAGTTTGCATCTTTGCTTCATTCTGAAAATCAACAATGCTATAACCAATATTTTAAAGAGTTCAGTGCCACATACCATAGACAAGTCAAATGATGCCATAATACCCATTTAAAATATTGCCCTGCTTGTAACGTGCTTCAGTAATCTTGTCATATTTTTCTCAACGGTGTAGGGTGAAACATATTGAAATCTGTTGATGAATGAAGGTCCAGTGTGGGGATCCTGTGAATCACTGCAACAGCAGAAGTTCAGAAATGGCATATTTTTTTGTGGCAGATGCTCCCTGTCCAGGTGAGGCACACCACCAGAGTGCACTGCAGCAGTTGAAGCCATTGTGGTGGAAATCACCATGTGATGAAACAGCCACAAATCTAAACATGGTTCAGGACAACACATTATTCATGACATGTTTAAGCTTTGCAAAGTGGACGTCCTGGCACTCCAGAACTGATGTGTTGATGCTGTGAAGAGCTTTAGTGGTGTTTTGAAGCACGAGATGATATCTTCATTGCAAGAATCGTTACAGGACACAAAACCTGAGGACACTAACACCAGTCTAAAAAAGAGAGAGCACACAAGGAATGACACCATTCCTAATCCCCAAAACCCAAGAAACTCTGGATGCTGGTGCAATTTTATGTGACATGAGCCAATTTGGCAGTATGGAATTTTTAAGCATGGGTTTGGGTTCATGATTAGCTAATATTATATGGATCTCAGGGCTGATATTCAACACAATTGGTTGGTTCCATTTTCTGTTTTTAGCCCTTTATTTTTCTGTCACCTTTTTTGCTAACCATGCCTCATAATTTGTCATGTCATTTAGCAATAATACTTCACTATATCATTTTACTGACTCAACTACATGCCCAACTCTCCAATGGGGGAACGTAATGGCAGACTTTCGACTGTATTTTTCAAACTTTCATCCCCTACTAATTTCAAGCATGTCATGTCCTGGCTTTACCACGTGATATATATTTTCCCATTGGCTGTTTTGTCATGAAAATCCACTGCCCACACGTATAGGAGCATTGAACTCTTGCCATAAGTAACAGTAAATTACCTGTCTTTCTCCAGCATAGCTGACCAGTGCTTATATGCTCCTCTTTTGTCATACTCATGGCCCAGAAATGGTGGGAAAAACCCCTTAATAGAAAACTTTTCCTTCATTCTAAACTTGTCTTTTGGATCAGTTTTATTTCTGCTTATTACGTCTAACATTTTATTATTGCCCTCATGAAAAATATACATATATATATATATATATATATATATATATATATATATATATATATATATATATATATATATATTATGTGAAATGTACTGTCTATGCACACTCTTCAGGAGAGGTTCTACTGACACTCTTTTGGGATGATGAGGTGCTATCTCGATACTGTTAATGTCTAGGGGAAAAATCATCACATATTCTAATGCATGTAGAATTAATTATGCACCTTAGACAAGATTGACAACAAATTAATTCCCATTACCAGATGAGACTGTTCATTTTCATCCCTAGAGGTGATAGTACTTATAGTTCAGGATGTTGTCTTCCTTCGCATGAATTTTCACTCCTTTGCTAATAACAGTCCAGGAAATGCTCCAACTGCATGATTTTATCAACAAAGATAGGGGAACCCACAACTCTTCATGTACTCCTGCTCAAATAACTCCAGGGTCCTCCTTAAGAATTCCAATATCAGGTTACTGAATAACCCCTTGATGCAAAGGATTTTTACTTGTAAATTATCCTCAGAGATCGGCATTGTTTTTAAGATATAGTCACCCCTAAAATCCTGTATAAACAAAATGAGTAAAATATAGAGAAATTTAAATAAGCAAGAATGCTATCAACAATGACAACAAATGTAAATAACCAATAATATGTAGCTTGCAAAGAAAACTCAACACATATGAGCAAAATCAGAAATTGAAGCATGTGGTTGGAAATGGCAAGATCCAGCACTAGTCTCTCTTCCGGTTCCACTTTTTGACTGACTACCTGGAATGCTGCCCTGTGATTTGATCAGGAAATTTAATGGGTAAACATTTCAATTGTTTTTTACGATGGTACCAACTTAATTGCTAGCTGTCAAGTACAAGGGGTATACTTTTATATAATAACTTTGCAGGATTCTTTACATGTGATGCAAGATAGCAAGAAATGGTTCTAAGTCTGATGGTTTGGCATATACGCCATCAGATAGAGTCAACCAAAGACTGCGGGCTGTATTGTATCTCGCATATAGCCAACCTTCTCATCATTTCTAACAATGTAGCCAACCTCTGCAAATAATCCCAATACATCTGCTCGACAAAGTGTGCAGCACCATCAGGAATTGATTAACATCCAGTCATTTTTACTTTCTCTATACTCACTATGTACATAGTGAATAGAGAATGTATTGCACTCCACCAAAAAATTCGATACCAAGATTTCACCGGAAATATATGTTTTAGGGTCCCCTGTATCCAAAAAAGGTATTTTCAGAAAAAGGTCTGTGTGTCTGTGAACACGATAACTCAAAAACGAAAAGTCGGTAAAATGCCAAACTTGGTATTTAAGTTTAGTATCTTCCAGGGATGCGACACGAAGATTTTGAGAAAAATCCCCCCACCCCAAACTACCCTTTATATGGAACTTTTTTCGAAAATTTTGATTTTCTGAAAAATGACTCTTAACGATTTTGATTAAAATATCGTATATTAAAGATATTTACCTAACAAATAAAATGTATATTTTGAATTTTCTGGGAATGGCCTCTGAAGACTACTTTATTCTGGATGAATTTTGCATAACTACTAAACCGTAAGAGATGGACAAAAACTTAACCCACAAAAAATGTAGAGCACGTTAAACCACACAATTTATGTTATATACATTTTTTTCGTGGAGTTGATCATTTTTGAGATACTCCTTTTTCTTGGTTTCAGCTTTTAAAAACTTATACTTTTCTCATACAGTAATTTGTCAACTCCTGTCCATACAAACAAAGGAACATCAGCCACATGGCAACCAGCTTTTGGCTTTCACTTTAACTTATGGTACTCCCTTATTTCGCTTCTACTTGCAATAAAGCAAGAAATAAGACTATTTCTGCCAATTTTTCTCGATTATAATGAAATAAATAAAAGATAAGCTTATTAACAATAATAATTTACAGAGATATAGAGAAAGTCATGTGAATGGAACACATCAGATTTTTTAAAAGTCCTGGCCATACATTCTCTCTGGTTTTATTGCTTTACAGCACAATGATGTGATCAAGCATGATTTATTATAGTGCAAATCAGAAGTTTGTATGTTACTGGCAATATTTTTACAGATTTTAATAGTGTTAGAAATGGCTCGTCCAATTAATAAGACAGATCTGTCAGTTTACAATTTAGAGACCTGTCTTAAATTATTACTTGACGAGAGTCTGCTTAGAACAAGAATTATGTGTTGTGAATGCAATGTGATCTTGCACCCCATTGAGAGCCTGAACTGTACATATCTCAAGTTTTATTAAAATAGGGCCATACTCTTTTTGTTATTAATAATGTTAGAAAGTAACTTTCTTTTTTATTATTATTATTATTATTTTTATTTTGCATATGAGGTAACAATAATGGAGTGTTTGGTTGGAGACCAATATGCGAGTTCACGGACGATATCTGGTTGGTTCAGATACTGCTGCGGCGTATGCATGATCTGTAACAGTACCAAATACATTTCCAGAGGGAAAATTGGAGGTCGCGGCCACATCGTTCAAATCATTGAATGTAAAATAATACTGAAAATGCCATAAGGTTAATCTTCCTTATTAAGCAGACCCTTTTCAGGAACTTATGGAAGACATTAGGCAGGTATACCTTGTGATATAAAGATTAGGTTTAAGTTAGGTTTAGTTAACGAGTGAGTTAAGTGTTTAGTGTAGAGCTAGTAATTTAGGGAAAAAAGCAACAGGTTATAAAATAGTGCAATAGTAAGCGATGAACTGTATAGCTAGTATAATTTATTAACAATAAAATACTGCTGGCTGCCTTGTTATGTCATTCAAAATGAATAATTTGGCTGTATTGCATTCTTCAGAATGGTGATAAGTAAATAAATACCTAAAGCATTTTAACGTTAAATTATGTTAAGAAAACGTTTTCCAGCATGAAATCATAGTAAAAGCGATTTTAAATTCATGTTAGATAATGAAATGTAAAGCCATACTTTGAAAAAGTATTTTGGTCACATTGGACAAAATCCTCTGTCACATATTGGAAAGATGTGGCAGCTTCATGGGAGAAGAAAGTGAATCATGTTTACAAAATAATACGAAAAGCACAGGAATTAAACGGAATCATCAGTGAAGTGAATCACTAATGATATGTCTTGGTGACGACAACAATGATGACAATAACGATGATCCTTTTCAGAATGGCGACGGAGACTTGGATGGAATTGAACCATTAAAATTCTAAACTGGTGAAAATCATTTTGTTATACCTTTCTCTCATTGTAATGAGCTATTTTGCATTAATCCGTTCTATATTATCGTAAATGTATCCTGCATGCGTTACAGTATCACTGATTTTCAGTTAACATCAATAATAACGAATTAGTTTCATTATTCATCAGCATTCATATACTATGTACACTGTTTATATTTGTCATTACACACGATAGAGTCATTTGTAATCAGCTGTTGTTTTTTATAATTACTCTGGCAATGCTGCAAAGGCAGCATAGCCAACCTTATACAAAATCACCCGAACTGTCAAGGATTCAGCGGCAGGGGTATAGGGCATGAGTATTAATTACATATTGGAATTTATGATTGGGAAGGGTGAGCATTGCCAGTGTTCATTTTAACATCTTGCATTTTTTCATTCATTCTTATACTTTTGTTTTTCCTTTGTTGTTTCAATTGAGCAGTTTTACTGTATTTTCTTTCCTGGAACAGCAGTAAATGTTATGGGTGTAAATTATACTTCTATCAGCAGTTTTACAATGTAAATTCACATATCTTACTGTGTGTCATCACAAGATACGGCATACTGTTGATTGAGTTCTGCACTGAGCACCTCCTCCCGCTATCCACCATGAAATTCTGTATTTGCCATAGCAACTACTTATTAAATTGATTTTACGCTTGCCGTTGCTAATATTCTGTAATCCTTAATTTGTACTAGATTTGAAGACTCATGTGGTGAAAAAAGTGTATGATCAGTGTGGTGATGTAGCAAGCAGATATGTACTGGACCATCATCAGGACTGGTATTTGGGTGGAGAAAATGCAGTGGTAGTCATTGATGTCTACCCAGATGGTTACATGACATCTAACCCTCCAGATAAGGATGGAATGAAGAAGAAGACTCAGAAAAAGATATTATGTATAGCAGACACAAGCTGCATGCCAGCACGTATATGGGCAAGGATAATACAGGTAACCAAATCTGTTGCTTCATTCATTAAGCATGTTTTAAAGTTTGCATTATTGAACGGAAGAATGTTGACTGAAATTGCTACCCAACTTATTTACTTTTTATTATTTATTTATGCTAAGTTATGTATGTGTGAATATGACCGATGTTTAGCCTTGGCTCTTAGCCAACCATACTTATATTTTACAATAATTCCTTAATTCTAATATTTTGTCCTGTTTGTACTTTATTCTTTGTCTGCAATCCATTTCCCTTTTTTTTTTTTTTTTTTTTTAAGTATTGTCCTATCTTATAATCTCTATGGAACATTTCACTTAAAGCCATATTTTTCTCTAACCTAAAGGCTCTGTCTATCAACTCCTGTCCAACACATGGCTTGTGTGGAAAAAACAATACTATTGACTTAATAGTTGGTTAAACTATGAAGCCTGAACCTTACAATACTTATGGCATATCACCATTGAGATATATCATCTCAAAATAATTTGAGATCACCTTATGGTTTATAGGGAAACATGCAAGCCAGTTTTTTTTTTTTTATTCCTTTTTTCTCCATTTTTCCCAGTTTCCTATATTTCCTTAGTAGACCTTTTTATTCATTAAGTTTTCCTTTCACATATACATACACAAACGTAGACACATTTACAAACACAGAAACACCCATGCCCAAGGCGGGACTCGAACCCACGATCCTGTGCACCACGAAGCGCCAAAGCGAGACACTTTAGTGAGCGCGGCCACCAGGATCAGCATCTGATATAGAAATAAAAAAATATTAGTGAGGTAGCCAAATAAAAGAGATCTTAGTCTTCTATACACTGATGAAAGGTTCATGAAAAGGGAAAAATATATAGAAATGACAAAGAAAGAGGAGAAAAAAGGCAATGCACGGGTGAGAACAGGAGTATGGGGACTAAAAGGTCTAAGATAGGGTATCCCACAAAATCAATATCCAGACAGTTGAGGAGTTCAGTGCCTCAACATTTTGCCATAGTAGCTCAGCTGTTAGAGCAATCAACTAGAAATTGGGAGATCTTTGGTTCAAATCCCGGCCATGGCATTGAAATTTTCGGTCTTGTTTCATCAATAGGATCAATAATTTCATTTATTGAAGTTCTTATATTTGTCCATAAAAACTATATTATAGGATATTGATTTTGTGGGATACCCTATCTTGTCCCCATACTCCTGTTCTCACCCGTGCATTGCCTTTTTGCTCCTCTTTCTTTGTCATTTCTATATATTTTTCCCTTCTCATGAACCTTTCATCAGTGTATAGAAGACTAAGATCTCTTTTTTTGGCTACCTCACTAATATTTTTTTATTTCTATATCAAATCTCTTTCTTGCAGATATCCAGAAATTGTTCACAATGTTTTCTCTTCTTTTTCAGATCTCACCTAACCCATTACTTTCCAAGTTATTTCTAAGACAATTTACCATACATTGTTCCTAGAGATTTTCTCTTGATATTAAACACTGATTTAACAAATTTCTTTCTTCTAAGTTCAAGATTCTGTACCAAAATTTCAGTGCCCTTTCCATTAGTTTTCCCCTTACTTGACACTCTGCCACTTCCATTTGTGCCACCTACATAACGTTTACTATTACCTAATTAAAAATTGATGTGTTAACCCATTTCATCACAGATAAAACTACTTGGGATATGTTTCAACCATCTCTGTTGGAACTTGTTTTGTGTCTTCATATGGAGGCTTTTCAAGTAACTTATACTTAAATTGTAGCTCAGTAGTAGTTCAAAATTAAACATCTAATCTGTGCTCTTTCAAGTTAATATTTTTTCCAAAACTTCACTTTTAAGGCTAGTTCACAATATTTGTTAACCCATTGATGTACCTTCTTATTCTCTATATGCACTATGTACATAGTGAATAGAGAAAGTATTGCACTCCACCAAAAAATTTGATACCGAGATTTCACTGGAAATATATGTTTTAGGGTCCCCTTTATCTAAAAAAAGCATTTTCACAAAAAGGTCCGTGGTCTGTGAACACGATTACTCAAAAATGAAAAGTTGGTAAAATACCAAACTTGGTATATAAGTTTAGTATCTTCCAGGGATGCGACACGATTTTGAGAAAAATCCCCCACCCCAAACTACCCTTTACATGGAACTTTTTTCGAAAATTTTGATTTTCTAAAAAATGGCTCTAACGATTTTGATTAAAATATATATTAAAGATATTTACCTGACAAATAAAATGTATATTTTGAATTTTCTGGGAATAGCCTCTGAAGACTACTTTATTCTGGATTTTGCATATCTACTAAACCGTAAGAGATGGACAAAAATTTAACACACAAAAAATGTACAGCACGTTAAAACACACAATTTATGTTGCATACATTTTTATCGTGGAGTTGATCGTTTTTGAGATATTCCTTGATATTGGATTCAGCTTTGAAAAACTTAATGCTTTTCTCATACAGGAATTTGTCAACTCCTGTCCACACAAACAAAGGAACATCAGTCACATAGCAACCAGCTTTTCGCTTTCACTTTAACCTATGGTACTCCCTTATTTCGCTTTTATTTACAATAAAGCAAGGAATAAGACTATTTCTGCTAATTTTCCTTGATTAACATGAAATAAATAAAAGACAAGCTTATTAACAATAATTTGTTACAGAGAGATAGAGAAAGTCATATGAATGGAACACATCAGATTTTTTTATTGAACAATTTGTGCCCAGAAATACCAATTTTTTTTTATCAAAAATTACTCTGTTAAGTATTTGGTAATAAAATAAGCTTCTTTGGGAGTTTCACCAGGATGTCTAGCTGTTGAAGGATTTATTTCACCTACAGATAAATATTGTGGTTGAAATGAAACATTATATATCACATCCGTCGCAAATTTGTAAGTTATTATGACTGCAGACATTAAAGCCGGTATATAGGCACTATCATTTTCCTTTTTCTCACTATTATCAAGATTCTGATGATTCACCACTAAGCATATCTCTGAAAACACATTACTATCCTCAAAAAAAAAATCTGATGTGCTCCATTCATATGAGTTTCTCTTCATCTCTGTAACAAATATTGTTAATAAGCTTATTCTTCTATCTACTTCATGCTATTCAAGATAAACAATAGCTAAAAAACAGTCTTATTACGTAGTTCCTTATAAGTGGAAGGGAAATAAGGGAATACATTAGACTAAACCGACAGTCAAATGTTTCAAAAAATGGTTGCTATGTGATTGAAATCTGTTTCTTTGCGTGGCCAGGAATTGACAGGTTGCTGTATGAGAAAAGTTAAAGTATTTTAAAACTGAAACAATACCAAAGAATATCTTAAAAATAGTCATTTCCGTAAAAAAAAAAAAATGTATATGAAATTGTGTGTTTTAAAGAGATCTACATTTTTTGTGAAGTAAGTTTTTGTGTTTGCCAGTTATACAAAAGTCATCCAGAATGAAGAGGTCTTCAGAGGCTATTCCCAGAAGATTCAAGATATATATTTTGTTTGTCATAAAAATATATTAAACGTAAAGTATTTTAATTAAAATTGTTAGAGCCATTTTTGAGAAAATAAAATGTTCTAAAAATATTCCATGTAAAGGGTAGTTGGCCCCTCAGGGGCTCACCTTGGTGAGTACGGGGAGTAGCGCCCCCGAGGTGCCTGAGCTACCCAGTGTTCGGGGGTATAACCGGACCACCCTGCTTCCTGGGGACATAAATAAGGAAGCCTGGTCCTCCAGGTTGGGGGTTAAGCATTAGGTTAACAACCTAATCTTGTAAAAAAGCTATTGTTACGAAACCTGCAAAAAAGCCTCGGAATGATTTAATGTTGGCGACCTGGAACGTAAGGACAATGCTGAAACCTGGGAAAATGAAAGAAATAGCAAATGAAGTATTAAAATATAAATTAGATGTGGTAGCGCTCCAAGAAATAAGATGGGCAGGGGAAGGTAGAATAGATAAGAAAGAATACACGGTATTATATAGTGGACCTAAAAAAGCTGGACTTAATGGTACAGGATTTATTATCTCAAAGGAAATCAAAAAGAGCCTAATAGAATTTAAATCAATTAGTGAACGAATCTGTAAAATACGCCTTAAAGGTAAATTCAGAAATATAACTATATTATCTATATGTGCACCTACAGAAGAGAAAGATGAGATAAACAAGGAAGAGTTTTACGAAAGCTTAGAAAATACATGTAATTCAGTAGGAACTTATGATACATTGGTGATACTAGGAGATTTTAATGCCCAAGTGGGGAAAGAAGACTATTTAAATGGAGTGGCAGGGAAACATTCACTACATCAAATAAGTAATGAAAATGGTAATCTACTTGGACAATTCGCAGTTAGAAATAATATGATTATTAAAAGTACCTGCTTCCCTCACAAAGAAATACATAAAGGAACGTGGAAAATGCCAGGCTCAGATATAGTAAATCAAATTGATCATGTGCTAATTAAAGCAAGACATACATCATCAATTATAGATGTAAGAAGTTGTAGAGGCCCAAATTGTGATTCAGATCACTTTTTGGTTAAAGTGAGAATGAGAATAAAAATAAAGAAGATGGAGAGGGTTCAAGAGAACAAACATATACGATGGGATAGAGAAAAAATAAAAGATAAAGAAGAAAAAAAGAAATATCAAAAGTTAATGAGCAGCAAATTAAATGAAAAAGGAACAGAAGAAGGTGTAGAAGAACAATGGGAGGTAATAAAGGAGACAGTAAAAGAGGTAGCAAAAATAAGTATAGGTGAAAAGAAAATGGAAAGAAACATAGAATGGTATGATAAAGAGTGTGAGCAAGCTATAGAAAAAAAGAACATGGCTAGGAAAAAAATGCTCCAGAAAGAAACTAGAAATAACTATGAAGAATACCGTCAAAGAAGAAGAGACGCTAATAACATATGTAAGAAAAAGAAAAGAGAATATTGGAAAATGCAAACCCAAGAAATAGAAACGCTGATTCAACAGAGTGAGATAAAGAAATTCTATATGGCATTAAAGCAAATGAAACAAGGGAAACAGAATAAAATGAAAGAATGTCTAAGCAAGGAAGGTAATGTTCTTGGAGAAGATAAAGATATACTGGAAAGATGGGCTGAGTACTACAAGGAATTGTTAAATAAACGACAATCAATAAATAATCAGGAACAAGGAGAGAATGAAAATGGAAATGAACAAAAAATGGAAGAAGAAGAAGAAGAAGAAGAAGAAGAAGAACCGGATATTTGGGATGTTAAAATAGCAATACAGAGCCTAAAGAATAATAAAGCACCAGGAGAAGATGACATAATCGCTGAGCTAATTAAATATGGTGGGAATGAAATTATGAAAGCAATACATAAGTTAATATTAGAAATATGGAGGAAGGAACAGATGCCTGAAAGCTGGAAGACAGGCATAATATGCCCAATATATAAAAAGGGTAATAAATATCAATGCCATAATTATAGGGGAATTACATTGCTAAATGTAGCATATAAAATATTTTCAAGTATTTTAAATAATAGAGTGAAAAAATATGCGGAAAATGTATTAGGCGAGTATCAATGTGGATTTAGAAGTGACAAGAGTACGATAGACCAGATATTTGTAATACGACAAATAATGGAAAAATTCTATGAGCATGGCATAGATTTATGCTTTCTGTTTATTGACTTTAAGTTTGCATTTGACTCAATTGACAGAGAAGTTCTCTATAACACCTTACAATGTTTTAAAGTGCAACCGAAAATAATAAGACTAATAAAAATGACAATGGAAAATACAAAAGCCAAAGTGAAAGTAATGAATAAATTAAGTCCGGATTTTGATTATAACACAGGAGTAAGACAAGGTGATGGACTATCGACGACTCTATTCAACCTAGCCCTGCACAGAGCAGTAGAAAAAATAAATACTAAAGGAACAATATTTTTTAAGTCTAGTCAGATATGTGCATATGCAGATGACATATTGATTGTGGCAAGAGATAGGAAAATGTTAGTTGAAGTTTATGAAGAATTAGAAAGAAGGTCAAAAAAAATAGGATTAGAAGTAAATGAAAAAAAAAACTAAATACCTGAAAATGACAGCAGACAAAAGCAAAAGAATAATTGAAAATCTAGTAGTTGGAGACAAAACATTTGAAGGGGTATCCAAATTTAGATATTTAGGGGCGCTTGTAAATAATGATAACAATTTAAACGAGTGCATAAAAGAAAGAATTCAAGGTGGAAATGCAGCCTATTATGCAAATTTAAATCTATTAAAAAATAGGCTTATTAGTACAGGGACAAAATACAATATCTATAAAACACTAATAAGACCAATAGTAACGTATTCTGCAGAAACCTGGACCCTAAACAATGTAGATGAAGAAATACTACGAAGATTTGAACGGAAAATACTTAGACGAATCTTTGGACCTGTAAAGGATAAAGACCAATGGAGAATAAGATATAATTATGAGATAGAAGAACTAATTAAGCAGCAAAATATTGTGAAATTTATAAAGGCACAAAGAATAAGATGGCTAGGACACATAGAGAGAATGACAGAAGATAGAATGCCAAAAAGAATATTGAAAGGAAGACTGTACGCTAGAAGAAAAAAAGGAAGACCAAAAACAAGATGGTTAGATGATGTGATGGAAGACCTAAGAAAAATTGGAATCAGAGGGTGGAAAAGTAAAGCAGAAGATAGAGATATGTGGAGGAGGATTGTGCAGGAGGCCAAAGCTCACCAAGGGCTGTAGAGCCAGAAGAGAAGAAGAAAGGGTAGTTGGAGTGGGAGGATTTTCTTGAAAATCTTTGTGTTGCATCCTAGGAAAATACTCAGCTTAAATACCAAGTTTGGTATTTAACCTACTTTTCATTTTTGGACTATGCTGCACACCGGCACTCATGCAAACCTTTTTCTAAAAAAATGTTTGGACTCGGGGGGACCTCAAAACATATTCCCGGTTAAATCTCAGTATTGAATTTTTTGGTGCAATACAATGCCCTCTCTATACACTATGTATATAGTATATGTAGAGAAAGTAATAATTGCAAAAGCCTTGCATTTTCTAAATCCTACAGATCAGCCATTATTATGGCTCTGCCGCTCACAGAATGATTGATGTTTGTAGGCTTCTATGATACACTCGGAACCTTCTTTTACTGATACAAGTTCAATACAAATAACCATGACAGCTTTTTCAGTCTGAGACATTTCTTGGAGACTTGTAAGATCAAAACAGATGATATAATCAGTCAAAATGGTAATGCAGCAAACACGGATGATGGAAATACCTGTCATTGTACAGATTGTGTAAGTTAAGCAATGACGGACAAACCTGTCTAAGTATGCAAATGGGTTAATGGAAACAGAAAGAGGACAAAACAAAGTTAAAATTGTTTTTACATTGTGAGCATTCACAATTAATAGGAACAGCTTATTTAGATCCATATTATGCATATATTAGAGTCAAGCTATCCCATTTACTTCCCTGCTGTCTTTTATGTTTGAGACAAGCTATTGTAATAAACAAGCTTCATATTATGGCTGTAGAAACCAATAAAACAATTAAAGATGTTAAGCAATTAGAACACACATTTGAGTACTGCAAATTTTTCCTGCTGTATGACTAGATGCAATATTGAAATGTTGTCAAAATCTGTACTTGAGATATACTGGAGTTTTAAACACACTGTACATGGTATGCTTGTTGTGAAATAATAATGTATCCTGCATAAACGTAAATGTTGACTTTCTTTTCAACTTTTTGCTATTTAATATCAGTATTAGACATTGTGATTAATGCACCAATTATTGTCATAGGATCAAGCAGGAAGCCCAAGGCCAGGTGTTCTTGAGGAAGCACTAAAGCATATTCGTCGACAAGTCAGACCAGGTTCCACTCTGGTTGCAAGTGAAAGAGCTAAGTGTTGTCCATATGAGGCTGTAAAGGAGCTACCTGGTTATCAGAGTGTGATCAGTGTAGAAACGCTTATGGAACTGAACTTACCTGGAACCAGGAGAATTCAGGAAAACTTAGGTAATGACTCTTAAGTCTGGATTTGCGTTTTCCTTCTCCAGTTATTTCCAAAGCGTTTGTATCATTGAGAATGTTTGCTTTCGTTTATTCCCATATCATTAGTGTGTTTAATGTATAATTAGGCATATGAACAGCCAATTCTAAAACAACTCTTGAACTATGATGGGTGTTTCGTATTTGAGGAAGTTAGGAGTTGGTACAATGTGGCAGTATCAATATTTGTGAAGGTTAAACTAGGTGTGTGAGGATGAAATCCTTTTAACTGCTTGTTCTTAAACCTTTGTATTTCCATATTTAATACCCTGACTTAAGATTTAATCTGCAATGTAGATATGAATAAGAATTTGTGGGTAACCAAGAACATTTTCAATCACAACATGTGAATATTTCAGAATGACAGCTTATTTCAGCATTCAAACCCTCTCGAAATTGTAGACAACTGCTGTAAAACTTACACAAATAAATATATACACATCAATACTGTAAACCTTTATGGTTCTCTACAGTTTGTATGTGTGCCTGTACTCTATGGCTGTGTGGGTAGGAGTGGTGCTCCTGGCAAACCATACTTCGCATTTTTGGAAAAGATGCCTATTATTGTTTGCCCAGTACAAATGAATGTGTTCTGAACATTAATTATCCAATCACGTTGTATCTTGTGTGCAATTATAGGCTGAACATTTTTATCTTATTTGTAATCTAAACCACAATTACATTTTCCAATGTTAAAATTATTGTATTTAATGAATACAAGACAGTGTTTTTTTCCAAAATATTACTGTTTAGAACTGAGGGTCATCTTACATTTGCGATATGTTTTTCAAATACCATATAGGGAAAGAGCAAGTTTCAAACTTCTCGGGCACGGCAGTGGTGAAGTCTGGGGAAAATGGTATAGATACTGCCAAGGTCGCGACATATGCAGCAGATTTTGAGCGTTTCATTTCACGCTGAAAATTAGCTGTTAAGGAGCCTATGAGCATTCTCATTGGAAAAAATATTACTCTCTGAGACTAAACTAAAATTCCAGGACTTCTTTCACATTGGTGGTCGCACATAATGTATTGGAAGTCAGTGGTCAAACAGAAACAGGTTAGCTGTGCATTTCCCCTCCTTAGGCCACACATACATTGCAATGCAAATTTACACGCAAATTTGAACTAGATAAAATGTTTTACAATATATTAAGTAACAGAAAATAGCATCCATAAATAATCATCATTACAACTATGCTACCACCACCACCACGGTCATGTTTTATCATCCATATACTGTACATTTCGTTCTCCCTTTTCCGTCTCTCGCACTCGCAAGATGAATTTCTGCGCAAATTCAAATTAGGTGAAAATATTTATGACGTATATTAAGTATGTCGTGTAAATATGAAATCATATCCATTGTCGTTACAATTACGCCACCACCATGTACCATACATTTCTATACTCTCCTCTCCGGAAACTACTCAAAATGTGAATATTCATGCAAATTCAAATTAAGTACAATAAATAATAAATAAGGGGCTTAATTAGCTTGTGTCCATTAGTTTGTTCAGAATATATGGCAAATCTTTAAATTTCATTTAAAAATTCTTCTTTTCATATACTTATGTCTTTTAAACAAGTCTTATGTAGATGCTGTGCTAAATTCCAAAATTAAGTTTTGAAAAATGAGGGTCGTCTTGTATTCGGATAAATACAGTGTATTTAATCTTGTAATATCCTTTGCCTAAAAAGTTTGTCATAGCCATAACCTTATGGCTAGGGACACTCAAATTTCGCGACTCGCGAGACTCGCGAAAATTTTTAAAATGCTTAAAATTAGGGAATAAATGTATACGAAGACATATTTGATTAATTTAAATACTTTTTGACACACCATCTACTCGCGAAATTTTGAAATTCCCGCTCTATATACGAATTTTTAGGTTCACTCGCGAAATTTATCGCATATAGCAAAAAGATCACACATACTTGTTATCAAATTTCAGTTAACGTTTTTTGCTTCCAGCTTAAGCTTTGTTAAGTGCCGTGGGAGTCTGTTAGCACGGTATTGGCTATCTTGTCAGCGTTCGATCGATAACAACAGCAGTCTGCAGTATCGGCGGACCAGCGAAGCCGTTGAACCAGCGAGATAGGAGCGCTCATATCCGGTATGCGCTGCGCACGCATTCTGTTACTACCCTAAGTAACTTCTTCTACGCGTATCCCACTAGTTCCTGTTCACCCATGCGTTCAGTTCGTTTTAACTAGCAGTAGCGTAGTTCTGAAATATCGTACAGCATGCCACCGAAAGTGAGCTTAGATGAGCGGGTAAAGCAATTCTCGCAGGACGGAATGAAGAGGTCGGGAGAAATAATGCTTTGCAGCTTTTGCAATAAAAGAATTCCATATGAAACTTTGGATGCTGTAAAAAACATATTGCTAGCCAGAAACACGTGGATGCAACGAAAACGCGTAAGCGACAAAGAACAATGTTCGAGGCGGCTGAATGTTCAAAAGGAGCAAAGGTATGTAATTTCCACATTTTCTGCATTTATCTACTTCAATTCTGTGACAATTTTTATTTTGTTACTTAGAGTTTGAAACTTGTGTGTAAAGAGGTAAAGGTGTATTACCTATTTAAAATTAAATGCCAGTTTACTTCCTTTTAAAGCACATGTTTTTAGAAATCAGAACATTATTTGGCTAATAGTAAAATATCGTGTGTAGTTGCACTCTTCGCTTAATCGCATATACTTATTTTGCTCAGTTATATGTTTTACATGATTTTATATCATATTTCAAATTTATTTTGGTTTATAACTTGACATCGGGTGTATAACACAACGCTGCTTTAGGTTCGCGGTGATTTAGCCGGTTGTATGACGCACGTTGAGGGACATGCGAGCACGCTCTCACAGATATGAAGTGTAGCATACAAAATACGCGGGTAGGACATAATTTTTAGTTCTGTTAGGCCTGTTGCCGTTGAAAGTTAAAGCCTCCGATATCACCAAAGAAGTTAAAGGGTGCTATAAAAATGAAAAATAAGGCAACAAAAGACATGTTATAAAAAGGAACATAAACTGCAGCATTTTAATCTCAAAGAATCAATCTTAGAGATTCGCTTTCAAGATTTAACACATTTTGCAAAAGTTCTGGTCTATGCTTATATGTTTTCTTTTCTACTTTTACTAGGCTGCCAAACTGGATTTTGTCACTTCCACGGTTGAAATGATGATTTCAACCAATATTCCATTGGAGAAGGCAGATCACCCAGCCTTCAAGGAATGGGTGAAGAAGAACGTTATTGGCGGTGGAGACCTTCCAGGAAGCAATGTTCTCCGTAGAGAATATTTACCTCTCTTGGCAAACTCCAGGAAGGAAAAAGTTGTTGCAGCCCTACAGAACAAGAAGGTTGCTGTTATGGCTGACGAAACAACAGACAAGATGGGCAGGGCAATTTTCGTTGTTCTGCTGTCTACAGTGGAGCCCTCCAGATCACAGGAGCAATATGTGGCTGCTGTCACTTCACTGGAGGTAGTGAATGGACGGTCCTGTGCTCGAACAATTACCGAGGAATTACTACGGAACACAGGGGTAAACTTTGACCAAGTAGTGGCATTAGTAAGTGACTCAGCCAGTTATATGACCTCCTGTTATGCTGGGTTATCACTTCTCCTGCCAGATGAGTCCCTACATATTCAGTGCTGGGCACACAAAATAAATCTGATGGTGTGGTGATGAAGGACTACTTGTCATCGCTAAATAAACTAGTCATTTCAGTCAAGCAGACTTTTCTGCATGCCCGGAAAAAAAGACATGCATTTCGGCAATTCATGCAGG
Organism: Hymenopus coronatus; assembly: GCA_030762935.1. NCBI lineage: Eukaryota > Metazoa > Arthropoda > Insecta > Mantodea > Hymenopodidae > Hymenopus > Hymenopus coronatus. The sequence continues at coordinate 144,953,958 of CM060881.1, read as the reverse complement.
AGAAAGGATCTGCAGCAGGAATGTTTCCAATTCCAGTGGCCACAAGATGGAATTCCTGGGTGGAAGCAGTTGAGTGGATGGCAGATAACTGGACTGTTCTTTTTGATTTTTTTCGCTCCATTGGTGGCAGAGAGTCATTTACTGCAGCATCTTCACACCTGCAGAATATTACTGATTCTGAGCTACAGTTGCTTTATGTGCAAGCTCTGTTTGTGAATTCTTTAGCTTCAGTGATCGAAGCAATTGTTGCTCAGCCTGGAAACAAATTCCAAACCGATGGCTGCAGAAGTGTATCCCAAACTTCAGAATTTGAAGAAGCGCTTACAAATAGTTGCTGCCGGAACTTTCAGTGACAGAGTTCAGGAGGAGCTTGATGCCCTGAAAGGAAATCTCAGGGGAAGTTCGATGCAGGACATAAAAATTGCAGCAGGCCATATGCACACCAAGCTGGACAATCTTATGTTGGGGGACCCTGCCCGTGCATTTTTGGAGCCTGTGGCTGCACTCTTCTACAGGCAGAATGTGCTGTCACAGCCTGCTGCAGGAGACGAGCTGAAAACCCTTTTCCACAAAGTACCATCAATGAAGGGTATTCCCATCGATGAAGGACTGCATGCTTACAGGGATCTTCAGGATATTCTGAAGAGCAATGTAAATATATCAGTAGAAGATGCTCTTCATGCAATGCGTGATGATCATCAACTTTTTGTTGATGGTGCCTTAAGGGCGCTGTGGGTTCCTGTCTCAAACGTGAACTGTGAAAGGTTTTTTTCCAACTTTTCGTGTGTGTTGACAGACCTCAGAACAAATCTCACAATCACAAACTTGGAGATGCTATCAACTTATAATTATGAAAGTAAACCATAAGAGTGTATGTAAATTATGCTTGCTATTAGCGTTTTTATATTTTAGATTGTATAAATTAATTATGCATGTATTAATTATGCATTTATTTCTATTTTTGTAGGTGAGTAAGTTAATATCCAAGAATTACCGTATCCAAGAATTTTCCTTTCTAACTCAAGAATTTTACCTTCTCACTCAAGAATTTTCTCTCTTATTACTCAAGAATTTAGCAACATTTTATTCAAGAAATTTGAGTGTCCCTACTTATGGCTCACAAGGTTGTCAATAAAATAAAGTTTGTTTCCATGGTTATTCAAAATTTATTAAATGAATAAATTATAAATTTTCATCTCTTTATGACAAAAGATCTATGGGATTGACTATTTTCTGTATATGCTTAATTCATTCGCATTATTTAATGATCAGGACTTATATATGCTTTTTGGCTTTGAATCATATTGCGAACTCAGCTTGCAATACTGCATTGCTCTATATAACTACATGTAGTTTAAATTCGTTCTCACAGATGTTATTTTTATATATTTGGAATGAAGTACTGACATGAGTTGTTTGTAATTCTCCTAACTTGACCTTACCAACTGTGGTTCAACCTAGGAATGATAACTTTTTTATTAGTACTATTTCACTTACATCAGTGTCCATAATGGCCATAAAAATAATATTTACTTATGACAAGGAGGATTTGAGAAGTGTAATAGAAAGTGTTAATAAAAGTAGTGCTTTTTTAAATATTAAGCAAGGTCCTAGGTTTTGATTCCTGGCTGGGGTGGGGGAAATATTCTTTAACTAGAATCATTCCCTATCCCCCACAGAGTCTGGAAGTATGAATATAGGAGTGAAAGTGTGTGTAATTAATGGTACAAAACTGAAAAACCCAACGTTAAAGTCTACAATTTGCAAAATAGCACCAATAGTTGTCCCTCAAAGTCAAAGCACCCGATATGACCACAGAAGTTAAAGAGGGCTATATAAATTAAGGAATTAAAAAAAGTGACAGTAGTCGGAAGAAAGCTCTAGTGACAGTGATAATGATTCTTGCAGAAAGCAGGAAGGAAAATAATTGTGAAGGCAATGATGACAGCCAGGCTTTCGAAATCCATTCATACGAGTATTTTATGCAGAAGGAAGAGTGTGACTGCAATAGTACTAAAAATTAACAATACGATCTCTGCCCTGAAACTGCAAGTATTAGTATTTGTAAAGATTTACTGAACAAGCATGCTTCACAGATACAATGTTTTGGAATACATGAAGCCTTTGTATGACAAAATTTGTGATGAAACAAATGCAAAGAGATGCCTTGTGGCCGTAATCATGTGAACAATCCCAACAGAAAAATGTTGAGAGATAATGAAAAATGGATTATCACTGTTGCAGATGTAAGTGCCTATGTTGCTTAACTTATTTTGATGTTTCAATCATTGGAATACAATCTAGTCTATCTACAAGTTACAGAATTTATCTGTGCTATCTATAATTGTACTTTAAAAAAAACTGATGAACAGATTTGTGTTTTATTTATGAATACTTTTTAACAGCTATAGTTCTCAGCCTGCTTATCAGGCTTTAAGTTCTTTTACATGTCGTAAATTCACAACACTTGACCTGTGGCTTTACTTCTGTTACTAAGGAACAGCTGTGCTAAAGATTTTTATACCTGAAGCTCTGCTGAACTTGACTGGCCCTGTTGTCTTGTAGGTAATATTTTCACCAACGTTTCGTGCAACTTATGTTGAGCTTCTTCTCTGGGCACTGCCAGTTTCTCTTGCTGTGTGATTTTATATGTGAGTTGCAACCACTTCCTGGTTTCATATTGATTCGTAGTTGGCCAATTCCATCTCTCCTGGAGGGTCTTCCAAATGGCATTCAGTGGTTTACCTCAGTCTTGATTTAACGTGCTTCTTTCTTTGAAGATCTCTATACTTTCTCTAATGATTCTGTTGGAAAACCAAGCACAAACAGCTAGGACTTTGACATCATCAAAATCAGTATGATGCCTTATATTTATTGAGTGTTCCACGAGAGCTGTCTTTTCTGGATGTGAGTGTTTCATATATCTTGTGTGTCCATGGATGTTCCAACATAAGACTCTCTGCAGTCGTACTTAATCTTGTAAACTCCAGGGCTCAATAGCATGGGGGTCTTGTCTTTGATAGGGCGTAAGATGGATCATAGTATCTTGCTGGAAGTATATGCGGTTGCTATGTTTTATAGTTGCAGTAATTTTGAGATTCTGTTGAATGTACCATGTATGTATTGTATAAATGTCCATTTTTTGCTGCTATCCTCTGTATTCTTTGTTTTTTTCTTTCTTTCTTTCTTTTTGTTTTACAGGCGCTCTGTATATCTCAATGTGAATATCCATTTGCTTTCAGTACGTAGTTCAGGTGTCTGTTTCTCTTTTTTGGTCAGATAACTAGAACTGCATATGCGTTCAGATTGATGTACAGGGTATAGCCAGTTCTACTGATGGAGGATGGTGTGAATCTGCAGATATGTAACTCTCAGTACACTGAGCAGCGCAATGTGTTGGCGGAAGTGTCCCTTATTACCATTACATCCAGGAAGGGCAATTTATTGCAACTTTCAAATTCTAGTATGCATTGGATATTTTTATCTAAACTATTGCAGGAAATCTGTCGCTGTAGTGTTTTCCAGGTGGCTAGATGACATTTTTGTCACCTGTATTCTCTAATAGGTTCTCAAGAGTTTCAAATTCTATTAGGCTCGCTGGTGACTGTGGTAAACACTCCTGGATCACTGGTATCGGACACTGCACATATTGCCAACAGATTAGTTAGTGAAATGGACTGTATATTTTGGACCATAAGGCGGAGCACCTTAACATAACAATAAGACGACCCTTAATTTTGTTGTGAAAATGTTTAAATAAAAGTATTTTTTAAATTTTCTCTTCATTTGCCCTGTAAGGGTGAGTTCATGGTTTCCGTGCTCATTCATTTTCATTTATGTATATATATATATATTTTTTTTTTTTTTTAAAGCTGAACGTCCTTTAAACATCCATTTTGTCTATTCTTCTCGCATTGAGACTGCATAAAGGTACCCTTCCTATTGGTAACACAAAATAAAGGGGGTGAGGGGTGCGGGGTATAAACTAAATTTTATGGTACGAAAAATATGGTATTAAAGTAAAAAAATAACATATAACTTACCTTTTTTTTTTTTTTCCTCCTTTTTTCCTTCTGTACATGCTCTTCTCATTGAAATCAGGCACAAACTTGCTTATAATTTCTTAACATGCATTCGATTTCACCATATAGTCATCGCTTTTAATGTCCCAAATAGCAGGATGATTTTCTGCTTCACTTATAAAATCTTCCGAATTAATTAAATTTAAACTCATGGTTACAATGTGTGCTATAATGTAAAATGAATGTTTAGCTGTGCTCAGAAATAACTGTCTGTTGGCAAATCTGCAACACTGTGTCTGTGATCTTTGTCCCAGTGTGAACACTACAATTTAAACTAATGTATGTCTGGTGGTGACTGCACTGAACACAGTGAACCTGTCCGACACATGTGACGAGGGTGAAACACTGCGTCACAGTGACTTGGTCGGAGGATGATGGATTTTTTCAGGCGTAAAAATCCTTAGCATGGCTTCCTTCGGAAGGTAAGTAAAGCCGTGGGTCCCGTGTCGTAGATTTACAGCATGTAAAAGAACCTCAAGCCTGATAGAGTGGCCTCTGAGCAAAATTAAGTGGCCTTTCACGCCCAATATAGAATGGGACGCTGAGAACCAAAGCAGTTAAAAAGCGTCCATAAACAAAACAGTGACTCGGTGTGAATGCTCCAATTCAAACAAATGTATCTCTTATAAAGACCAACACTGGTGTCCAAGTGTGAAACAAGCCTTGTTGCCTGATAGAAATGTGCTCTAGCAAGTATGAATGACTGTTAAAGAAGTCCTCATGACGTGTGAGTAGCCACTGATACAACAAGCAAATACTCTGGCTGAGGTTGCCATGGTTTTCCCAGTCTCTTAAGATATACTGGGATAAGATTCTACAAGTGGTCCACAGCCTGCAATATGATAATGAAACCAACAATGTTACAGCTACAGATGTAATCCTCCTTTTCTAACAGAAGTGAACATTTCAAAAGAATAACTGCAACAGTGGCAGCTGGCATATGACACAGGAGCACCCTAATTTTTTACACCTTGTGAATTCATTGGACATTTTGCTTTGAATGCTATTAAATGTTATATATATATGCAGTAATTTAAAGTCTATGGCATTCTTCTAACCTGGATGAGTTGTATCAAGGGTAAGTCTTGTGCACATTTTAAGGAGCTTTTGATGTAAATGCATTGTGGACCAAATACATATTGATTGTACATACTCGAATGCATGCATGATGACAAAGATTGTTTTCTGCAATGTTTCCATGTTATCACTGCTGAGTCACTTCAAGGTCACTAGGGACAGCACTGCTGATACTACTTGAGGATTAATTCTGTCGTCTAATGACCTTGAGAGAAGTAGGTGACTTAAATAAGTATAGGACCATCATTTTGGATTATTTCATGTTCTCAATTTAATTTACATATCACTTCCTTTTTGCCTTAGAATGCTTTGCTTAATGATTACACACCAAAGCTCCACAAAACTAACCTTTCTTGTGTTAGAGCAACTTATGCATTATCGTCTTTGTTGTTTGAATTAGCTTAAGCGGTATCAATTTGTTCATAATCATGACTATTATGGAGCAGGGCTATCCAACTCTTAAGCTTTTGTGAACACTCAACAGGTATACTCATGAGCCAGTACTGCACTGCAGTTGTGTTATGTTTAGTACCTGTTATTTGAATTGTTTGATCTCATTATTTTGTTTTACCTTTAATTACTTTTCTGTGTTCATAAAATCTGTGAAATAAAACTTCTTCAAAAAGTATAAAATACAAGGTATAATTTGCAAAAGCAGATTGCAGTTTGACTTATTTATAATGTCTTGCCTCACAATTACCAACTATCTGAAACCATTTCTGAGTGTGCATCAGGTTTTAAGGATAGACAGCAGAAGTTCTCTGAAATAGTAATAGAGTAGATAGTCATGTGAATATCCCACATCAATACACACACACGCACGTGCACACACTTGGTTTTTTAAAACTTCCAAGTGCGTAAAATGCTAATGTACTAGTTCCTACATACTTTTAAGTAAATTTAAAAATGCATTAGTATGTACTTTATTACTATTATTATTAAACTTAACGTTGCCTTGTTCTAGAAACAATTTGGCAGTCTGCTGTGGAAGTATGTGACGAGGTACAGGATCTACCAAAACCTAAAGGTAGCATTCTCTTGCATGAATATATGTGGCGCCAGCTGTTTGCTACAAATACTTCTTCGGCCTTAGAGTATATGCTGCATCATATTGCCGATAAGTATCAAACCAAAGAAGACTAAACCCACCCATTCGCACAAACCTTTCACTCACCATAGGGTTCCTTTTTTTATGTTTAAAGTAATATATAATTTAAGAGGCAGTATTGTGAAATGCCAGCAATAATGTTTTATTTTTATAAGAAACCTCAGTGAAGTGAATTCTTTTCATAATCTTTACCTTTTCATCTCTTGTACAGAAGATTGCAGTTTTTCCGTTTTCTACTAGAGTTTTTTAAAACATTATTCATGCTGAGCTGAGGTTTCATTTAAGATTTTGTTGATTTAAGATTGTTTATAACACTTTTCTTAATCATGTTGATATTTATCACAATTTTTCATATTAGAATCATGCATATGTTAAGCTAATTACAGTTTATACTGTCTTGCCTTGAGCAATAAGAAAACAAGAGAAGAGTTTTATTTTCTTGACATATATTGGATGTTGCACATTGCAGTGATAAAGTGCCTTTCCAAAGAGAGGAAAATGAAACCATTTTATACTTTTTATCACCTAATTATAGACTATTCCTCTCTTGATATTTTTATAATGAAGTTTAAAGGTTTTTATAAATACATTATAGTTATCCTGTTTTGACATATAACATATTTACATGTTTAAGATGTAGATAAAAAGAAAAATATAAGGGAAATAGTATTTTTATGCCTTTTTTCACAAATGATAGTGAAATTTATTATATTAGAGTGCAATATGTGTAACCGCAGCATATTAATAGTCAATATTTTTTCTGAGCAAATAAAAGTTACATTTGCAGAAAAAGATACAAGGAAAACTTAAAAATAAATTGCATAGAATAAAGAATTGGTCCATTATATCATGCATCAGTTTGAATGCTTCACTGAAAATAAAAATGAGCCATGTTGAGCTCTGACAGTGTCTCCAATGATTGGTTATATAGGGTGGAAGGTGACGGACGATCGTCCTTTTAAACTATGAAAGAACACATTGTTTTGAGTTATTTTCCTTAATAATTTTTACCCCATAAAACTTTCCATTCTGTAGATAATTAACATTTTATTGTGCACAAATTCAATAGGCAACTTTTAATTCTTCAGCTTTTGCTGCTATGAAGAATGAACAAGTATCACTTCTGGTATGTAAATAAAGAGAAAACCACACATCATTTTAATGCAACCTAAATAGCACATGAAATATGGAACTGAAGATGATATACAATGCATGCAAAATATTAATAGGAACAGTTATTTATAAAGGTAAATAAAAGCTTCAGAAATCTAAGTTACACAATTCCTTTCTTTGTGAATTGTAATACTGTGAATACGTGTTAAAGCAAGATAAGAACAGAAAATCAATGAGCACTCCTCATAATGTTCTCAAAATAGTCCAGGGGGATGTGCCACAGTTGCTGCTTCAAGAAGGATTTCTTCTTGTGCAACATTTCTTTGACCAACTGCTTCAACATGAGGAGATATCCTCCTGTATTTAGATCTCTTTGATAGATGAAAACAAATGTCCTAGGATGATGCTCCTCTCTTTGGAAATCTTTCTTGATAAATTCTTGCATTATGATGTGTTTTATTGTAAATGAGTAGCACTTCAAGATGCTCTCATTATGAAGTGAGCCATTTTGTAACTGATAATTAATCTGCTGTTTGAAAACAATCCATAATAGCAGTATACAAATGACTGAAGTGCATTTCTTTCTCTCTTAAAATGTTATGTTGCATTATCTTTATGGTAACAATGTAGCTTCAACTGAGACAATTGTTAATTGTTTTAATTTCATGCATATTTAAATATGCAAAAAATATCTATCTTTCAACCATCTCTAAGAAATATTTGAAAAAGTATTTAAGTTTATAAAATGTACATTAAAAATAACGTAATGTTAAGCAATTTTTGCTCCTTTTTTTTTTCCTCAATAACTATTTTAAAAACAGCAAAACTGCATTGAAATTCTTCGTTCTGTTCATTACAAAGGATGATATGGGTCATTGTCCCCCTGTGTAAATGGGTGAAGCTAGGCTAATCTTTATGGGAATAGTGCTTGTTGCCAAAAGTAATTAGTGCCAACTGGGATGAATTTGTCAAAAGAATTCATTTGGTCCTATACAAAGGGTGAGAATCCAATCATAGCACTGGCATTATATCACTATTCAGTTGTAATGCATTTAGCCTTCTTCAGTAGAATCTCATATGTACCAGGCATACAGTTACTGTGCACACATGATTTAAGTGTTGAGGATTGCCAACATTTTCTAAACAAATGAACCTATGTTATTTTTTTGTTGAAAGTGGAAGCAATATGTTTGCTGAAGTTAAATTTTTCCTTGATTGAAAGTATGTTTGTTGTAAAGGCTTGAAACATTCAAACATTTTTATTATATAAAATAATGTTTCTCATTGTAACTAAATTTATAGCCAAGTTTTACCTTAAGTTTATACATAATCTTCTTAACTGTTTCTCTGTTACATTTGATGTATATAGTTAAATTGAACATAATGTAAACAAATTGTTAAAATATTGAAGGTTACAAATATGTTATATGTCAACATATATATATAGAGATTACTAGATTTTATCATGACAAACATCTTTAAATATTAATGTTAAGTACTCACATACATAATGGAAAAAACAGAAGGCTTCTACATTTATTTGGCCACCACTATATTACAATGCCTTATTGTTGATTTTATGTTGCTTAGTGCATTCCTTCTTGATTCTGCAGTTTGTTGGCCCAATAACATCTCAGTTAATTCTTTAATTGACATGAATGCTATATATACACAAATATATTAAGCTCCTTTTGGCACTTTTTCTGGTGATGGGCCTTGAAAAAAATGATGTTTTATTTATGGACGCTCTTTAACTGCTGTGGTTCTCAGCGTCCCATTCTATACTGGGCGTGAAAGACCGCTTAATTTTGCTCAGAGGCCTCTCTATCAGGCTTGAGGTTCTTTTACGTGCCGTAAATCTACGACACGGGACCAACGGCTTTACTTCCCTTCCGAAGGAAGCTATGCTTAGGATTTTTACGCCCGAAAAAATCCATCGTCCTCCGCCGGGTTTGAACCCGCGACCTTGGGTATATGAAGTCAGCATGGTAACCATTACACCACGGAGGTGGGCCTTGATACAGGCACAGTAGTACACATACTAAAGATCCTGCATTCAAAATGGTATCCATATTATTAGTTTTGTATTTTAAAATCCTATTCCTTATGCTTGCAGACAAGTTACCTCTGTTTGTTATTGAAATGAGAAAATAGCTGAATGAACTTCAGTTTCCTGTGCCATAACAAAGGACATCTTATTTTTAGAGCTTAAGTATATTTTGAATTTTTTTTCATGTAAATAGAATGAAAACAAATATAATTCTATACTTGGGTGAATCTCATGAAGGTGTAGTGTTAGAATTTCTGAGTTTTACACACTTTTCTGAATTAGTTCTCTTTATTTTTACACTAAAAGAGATTGTTTTTATTTTACTTCTGCACCTGTTCTTTATATATCTAAGCTATTTTGTGAATGTAAAATATGCAATGGAAATTTCTTAGCATTGTGAACTTTTCACAATGGAGAAGGAATGTGATGGACAACTACCATTCCTCGACCTAAAAATCATCAAAAATAATAATCACCTTACATTTGGCATCTACAGAACACCTACCCACACCAACAGCTATAAAAAACAAAGGAGTTACAATCCCATTCCCCATCAGCATGCTTTACTCAACAGCCTTACATACAGATTGGTAAATGTACCAATGGGCAAAACAGAATACCAATGTGAACTTACTAAAATATTGGACATAGCTACAGAGAATGGATTCCAGGCAGAACTGGTATACAAAAAAGTTAATAAGGCCAAAAATAGGAAGAGAATTAAAGAAGTCAGCACACTCACTCAAAACCAGAAAGAAAACAAGATCTACAAGAAGTTTACATACCACCCTACAACTTTCTACAAATTCCAGAGGATCTTCAAACGACATAACATCATTCTAGCCCCTAAGAACAATTACTCTATAGAAAACATTTTAAATTCTAAATTAAAAGATGATATCCCACAAGAAAACAAACCAGGAATATATCAGTTCAGCTGTAATGACTTGAAAAAATCTACATCGGCCAAACAAAAAGAAATATAAAAACAAGGGCAAAAGAACACCACAGAAATATTAAACTCAAACAAGAAGACAAATCTGCAGTAGCTTGGCATTTTTGGAAAGACAAACACACCATAAATAGAAGCCCAAAAATCCTCAAAAACATCACAAGGAAGACAGAATTAAAAGTTTGGGTAAACATATATATTTGGAAAAACAAGAACCGGGTTTTCAATTTTGAAATCCCGCCAGGCGATCTACTCTTTCAGAGGTTCATCAAACCACCACCTGGGACAGAGACAACCACCACAGCAAGCAATGCCGGCAGTCGACCAAAGGAATTGACAATGGAAGCACATGGCTTCTGAAACATGTTTTCCGAAATAAAAAGTAAGTGATGTGGTATTACAAAATCGACTCAACTAACTTTCAATTGAAAGTCATTAACTTTATATGAAGAAAGTTTTGTTGCATAAAGATTCTACAGTTGCTCTGTTGTTTAAAAAATCCCATTAAAATGTGTCAAAATTAAATATTTTATGAATTCTATGCACCATAGAAATGAAATAAGACTTAAAATTAAGCGCTGGAATGTATCATATATATCCGAATACAAGACATTGGTTTTTTCCCCAAAATGTTAATGTTCAAAATTTGGGGGTCATTTTGCATATGCGATGTATGTTTTCTAAATGCTATGTAGGGAAAAAGTAAAATCCAAACTTTGCAGGTTCGTCATTGATGAAGTTTGGGGCAAATGGTATAGATTACCGCCAGGGTCGTGATTTATGTGGCAGATTTTGTGCCTTTCATTTCACACCAAAAAAATAGCTGTAACCGGCCTCTTTGGAAAAAAGATTGATCTACAAGACTAAAATAAAATTAGAGGACTTCCCTTTACATCGATCACTGCGAATAATGTTGTATTAGAAGCCACGGTTAGGCAAAAAGAAGTAGTTAGCTGCACATTTCCCCCCTGCCTCTGTGCTGCCTGCAATGTGAATTTATGTGCAAATTCAAATTAGGTAAAACATTTTACAATATATTAAGTATTGTCTTAATTGAAAATCGAATCCATAATCTTCATTACGACTAAGCTGCTGCTGTCACCACTGAACACAGACATACCGATACATTTCCATTCCTCCTCCATCTGTTCCTCTCGCAATACAAATTACTATGCAAATTCAAATTAGGTTAAAAATATTTGTGAAGTGTAATATTAAATATGCTGTTTAGATACAAAATTCTATTCTTCATTATCATCATCATTACAGTTATGTTACCACTATTGCGACGTTAAGTTCTACCATCGCACCCATATCGTACATTTCTGTACTACCCTACCTGCTCAGAACATGAATTTCTGTGCAAATTCAAATTAAGTAAAAAAAAAGAAAAATCAGCTTAAGTGTCCCTTAAGTCTCTTTAAAATATATGGCAAACCTTTATATTTCATTTAAAAATTATGTCCTCTTTTTATATAGATGATATTCTAAATTCCAAAATTAAGCTCTGAAAAATGGGGGTTGTCTTGCCTTTGAGGTTGTCTTATATTCAGATAAATGTGGTATAAGTGAGAACCATTAAGATAAGTGCAAAAGCTAAAGGCACATTAAGACAGGCCATACAGAAGACTCAGAATTATATGATTGCTCCACTGCTGTTGGATATGGTAAAGCACATCTTATGCACCCAAACCAAGAACATGATCCTCGTTAATTATACTCAGATTAAAAGAAAACACCAGTGTTGTAATTGGAGAGAATTTTATTTTCTGATCATGGCTGTACAAAAATGTTGTTTTTATAATACTTCAAACACAAGGTATGCTCCTTTTATCATCACATGGGTGTCACTCAACATTTGTTCACATTGAAAAACCTGAAAAACACAAACCATTCCTTCCTCATAATGCTTACCTCAAAATATATTATAAACATACAGTATAATGTGGAAATACTAGCCACACAATTTGAAGAGAAATTAGTTTATGCTGAAAAGGAATATTGTGTTATTTTATTATTAAAGTGTGTGTGTGTGTGTTTGTGTGCACGCACGCACACGTACATAAGCAACTAAACTGTTGCACCAATTTTGGTCAAATTTAGTACAAATAAGTTTTTGACACAAAGCAAAAATTTCTGTTGAGCTTAGAATTTGAAGTTTTGCCATATTTGACATTATTAATTATTTAATTTTATGTTATGCCTACAATAGCTCAAATATTGCCAACATAACAACAACATTAGTGTTCATGGCCTCAAAAAATAAGTGAGTTCACTTATTCAAATAAATAATTATAGCAGTAATGCCACCTGTGTTATGCATGTAAGTAAAGGTGCCACAATCGTTTAGTTCAAATATCGGAAAAATTTTGAATTGAAATTATATTAGACTGTGATAACAGCAACAGGCCAGACTAAATATTGCTTTTTCTGTTCCTCCTCTGTACATTAATTTTGGCCTTTATTTTGTTTTGTCTTTTGTCTAGTTATGTAGGTTGATTTTTTAAAATAAACTTATCCCAATGTTACTTAAATGCTGTTATTTGTTCCAAGTGAGTATTTATAAATAATTACGAAGTAGTGTGTATGTTTATAGTGCCCTGAGAATTTTAACTAATCTTTTGTTAAAGGCTCTGGTGCAATAAATTTTAAATGCCTCTAAAGAAATGCAAGGCTATTGGGCAAGAGCAACTAAGGCTAAATGTTGTAGGGATAAAATGCTAAACCATGGGCATCTTGTATTTAATGTACAAATGAGATTGTTATATTTGGGGATGTGAACTTGTCCATCAAAGTGAGGAGATTTAATCTTTCAATTAACAAACGTTAAGTGATTCATGCTCAGGACAGAAAAATTTTACTTAATGTGTACAACTTAAAAAAAACAAAACAGGAATTAACTTGGAAGCTTAAGGTGTAGGTAATCTACACTTATAGTGCCCACCTCATTTAAACAGGGCAAGTGCTTTTATATGTTAATCTTTGATAAAACTGCTTGCTATTTTGATACGTGTGTTGCAGGTAAACACCAGATATTTTAATGTGGTTAGAATATTTAACATTCGTATGCATTTAACTTTTGCACTTTCTTTAGTTTAAAATAATTTTGTTCCTTACTTACCTTGTACTTTCAGAGGAAGTAAAAACAAATTATGTTTTGAAGGTGCGTTAGTGCGAGATACATAACTAAAGCTAGGTTTTCTCCATCCTTTTTTCTTATCTATCTTATATAGGAAAACTCCTTAAGATTAAAAGCAATATATTTGTTTGAAAATTGCTATACCTATAATACCTAAAATTTTCATATAAGAAAATTTGTTTTTGTATATTTAAAAGATTGTGAAAATGGATATGCCAATGAAAGAATTAAGTTTGTTTTCATTTATAATAAGTGTATTTGATATCCTTTTATTGTAATTCTTGTACACTTCTGTTACAGCTCAAAGTTAAAACTGTGGGGCAAGAATTATTTAGTGTTATGCATAGCATTGTAAGTAACATTATACATTTTAGGCATTTGAAGAATGTGGACAAATCTAATAAGAATGAATTTGTTTAAATTTTGTAAAATGCAGCAAAAATACTGGCTGTAAATTGAAAGCAGCTTCACCTGGTAGAATATCCTGTTACTGCCATTATATGTTACAGTTTAAATATTGAGATTAAATGTTTATAGAAACCTGATGTTCCTGTACTCCATAACACAGAATCAAAACCGCTTTGGCAAAAATTAGGAGCTGGTAAACGTTTGTTGGGTCAACACAGTGAATTCATAGCTACTAAATAACAACTGCTTGTAACTTTGCTACTAAACCTAGAAGAATTTTATATGCATTCGTCTTTTTCACACCTATGATAGCTGCTGATTCTTCATCTATTTCTTGTAGAAGGCTATTTTAAGATTTTGTGTTTATAGTGAAAAATGACATTTCCCTGAGTAGTCAAAATGTATGACCAAAGTTTGCTGCCTCTCCAAAGTAATGGTTTTCTTTACGGAAATGAAAAGCTGGAGCATATTTTTCAATTGTATTTAATGTAACTCATGTGTTCTTTCACCTGGAGACTAAATTTAAAGATATATGAAGCATGTGAAATAAAAGCAAATTGAAAAGTCTGCTACTGCCTTTTATTTCTATCATCTTTTAAAGCACAATTTTTAAGTAGTAAAAAACCTAGGATGCAGATGAAAAATCAGCCGTCAATCATCATAGGCAATGTTGAAGGAAAATTCTTTCAAAGCATTTTAATATTTTGTGTTTTTCTTTGCATTTATTAGTGAAGTTTTGAGTGGTATTTATTGAGTTATTTTGGTGGTGGCACAGTTTAATATTCAAATTGCCTTTATATCCCAAATGTTAATTTGATATCAGTAATTCTAGTGCTAAAGTTTTATATTTCCATTGTGAGTACTTGATGTTAAATTTTGCTGCTATGTTCTTCCTAAAGATTGTTTGATGTTATTTGTTCATGAAATCTTCTTCACTTCAGCTGTGACTTGGTAGACTGATAATGCATCTGGTTGGTTAGTGAGAAAATGTAAAAAAACAGTTAACAGTATTGTTCCAAGAGCAGCAAATAACAGTTTTACATTAGTTACCAACACTTGCCACTAAATATAGTTTTATGTTAGATCTGAAATTAAGAGAAGAGTTTCATGCATATGTTCCTTCTGAACTCTGGGTATGTCATCAGCAGTTACTCTTTATTTAATTTTTGTTTTGTTTTATTATTATGCAATATTGCCATAAGTTTCAGAAATCACTGCCATTGGTGATTTTATCACCAGTTTTGTCTGCATCTTTTGCAGAGTGTACTCGTACTTACATTTTTGTATAAAATAAGGTGATAAGATTTAAAATAACTTTGTTTCACACCTACATTGACACTGCATATAAAGTAACTGCTGCTTTTGGTCTTATATGTATTTTGTTGGTCATAGTATCATGTTGCAACATTATTTAAATGAAGATGTTCCTTTTGCTGTTACACATTCACCGTTTTATTGTGCTTATTAAAGTTATTTGCATTAATCAAAGATTGCAGGTGCTTTGGATTTTAATTTTTTGTACTCTAGCCTTTATACTTGATTTTATGACTACACTAAATTGAATGGCTAGCACTGCATATGTACGCATAATACTCTTACGAGCTAATAATACATTAATTCCAAATAATCCCCCAAGGCTTCCACATATCTTGGAAGATGCTGAAATCCATCAGCTGTAACATGAATAAAACAATGATTACTGTTGATGCATCTTTCAATGTCCTATACCCATAGCCCCTTGCACCCAGATCACAATTTAGTACCTGTATTGCGAAGAACATTCCTGAGACTTTTAGTCATATATCCTGAGTTTTGTTTCCTGTAGCTTTATTGACTGATAAAAAATAGTTGCCATGACTTCTGAAGTGCCCCTTGTAGATTGAGCTCATTCTCATTTTACTTGTGCCTACCTGTTACAATATTCAATATACCTTTCTCTTCCCAATTTGTTATAGTTCTAAAGCGAGCCATTTCAACTCTGATAGCTTTTTATTGGGAGTTTTTATGTATCCAAATATCATAAACTTAGATACACTCAGATATTTTTATCTCTCTCTCCTAAAAACACAAAACACTGCATCTACTAGATTATTCTGAATTTCAGAACCTCTAAGGGAATGGTGGTTCTGTGTAACAGCAAAAGTGAGCTATTTCCTTCTACCTTCTACCTAGCAGATGATTCGGAGCTGATCTAGCCTAAAGTAAGATAAATTACTTTTGTTACAGATACCTCAGGATAAATGCTAGCTAAATGGCTAAATGTTCATTGTAGCATCCTTGTATTTTTATGACCAATAATGCAAATAATATTTTCAGTACTGTTACAATTACATCCTTTTTTTCATGCAATGTGTTGAATTTTAGTTTAGAAAGATATGATTATGGATTGATATTTTATATTGTATTCACACATTTATTTAGTTGTAGTTATGTAATATCATTTGGATTAATATGTACAAATACACTAGTAGGTTTTGGACAACGAAGTAGATCTGTGACTGCACAGAATTTCAAACCTCTGAGTAATATGCTCTATTGTAACATTTGTTGATCCTTTTTCTCTGTGCATCCAGTTTTGAGAAGCATACAGGATTAAACATTTGAAAGTCTTGTGTATGATTAGGCTTTGCATATGATATACTTCTTTATATTTATAATTTTATAGTGATCATTCAAGTCTGGGTTTATGTGCAGTGTTGAAAAAGAAAATGTGAATCCCAAGAACTCAAAATTGCAGAACTGGAGAATTTTTCACTAATACAGAATTTCCATCCTACAGTAATCCAAGTAATGAATTGCTTTCTGTCTACAAGCTGTCCATTCATCTAAATCTGAGTATTAGGGCAACTAAATTTAAATAGCTCATAAAGCTAAAATTGGCTCTGAACCTAACTTTTGTGACTCCAAATTTCTCAACTTTGTGCAGTATGCAGTTAATCTGGACTCTGTTAAACCAGATATACCTTAATCCAAACTGGAGTTCAAATAAGAAAATAATTGATACTGTATTTGTTAAATTTCACAATGTCATAGAGCAAACATCCTTAGTACATAAAATAAAGTGAAAATAAGTTGGTTCTACATACATTAGTACACCTTGTCTTATACTCAAATGAAGCTCATTTTAACTGAGGTATGTCAAGTTTCCTGTTCTTAGGCAGAGGACTAGTTTTGGCCAGTTTCTATTGAAAGGGTGAGTTTTTGCCCTTATTGTCCCATTCTCTGTGCTCTTATTTTTGTATTTAATGTTATAGGGTCATGTCAGTCCATAAGGAAAACAAGTGCAAATGTTTCATTTACTTGCAAATTGAATTAGAATGAGATATTGTGGAATTTGGTTGTGTTTAATTTTTTTGCATGTGAAAAGAAAAATGTTACTTGTTTAAAATGCAATATGAAAATCTAGATCACAACATAGCCACTGGCAACAAAAACTGAATGATGTCGTGTACATACCAACTAATGTTATACTCTTTTGGAGATCATTAATAATTTTAATACTACAACTAGTCATGAAATTATTCAGTTATAACTCCATGGAACGACAGCTCACGGGTAACCTTGGCCTACCGCCTGGCCGCTGCGTCCCCCATCTCGGTCCACTACAGACGTCATGGATGGGGTGCAGTATTGGAGGGTGAGACGTGGTCAGCGCCTCGAGTCCCTCCCGACCGGTTAATGCGGTCCTCATGACCTGGAGCCGCTACTTCTCCATCAAGTAGCTCCTCAATTGGCCCCCCAGGGACCTTACGAGGCTGAGTGCACCCCGGGCCAGGTCTCCCAGCGGGGGAAAAATCCCCACGCCGGTACTGGGGATCGAACCCAGGTCTCCCGCTTGGTAAGCAGCTGCGCTACCACCGCGCTAAGGAGATGACCAAAATTATTCAGTTAATTTAGACAAACCTTAGCTTGAATAATTGAAAAGTTTTGCTACATAAATATAGCAAAATCTACAGCATTGTTTCCTAGGCTTAAAAGTTTACTAAAAATAATAGCTGACAATGCACTGCAGCTGTTTAGCCAGTTTTGACATTAAATGAAAATATTGCAATAAATCAACCTTAATGGCAATGTTATTTATATTTATATGATAACCGTATATTTGTGTTGGGGGGAAAATTATAAGAAGTTCACAATTTCCATATCTCCACTTCATAAAGTTCAAAATGAATAATTGTTTGTAAACTATTGATTTACAGTAATTAGAAATAGATACTCATTTTTGTAATTTTTAACAAGGAGTAGAATCGTGAAATAAACAAATGTGAGTTTTGTTTTGGTACAAAAACAATACCAGGCAAGTTCTGAAGGTATATGCAATGGTTGAAGGTGTACGCAAAGCAAAATCAAATTTGACATGAGCACAAGCTTTAAGAGTACTCAGTAGAATCAAAATAATATTTTATCAATTTAAAAATCTTCAATGCTACTTTACTCTTCATGACATTGATGCAGAAACAGCTCTTGAAACAAACACTTGATGATGCACTTGAAAGTTTGGTAACAAATGACAGATTGTCAGCTTATAAATGAAAAGTTTTACCTGCCATCGTACAGGGAGCAGCGTGTAAAACGCTTTCAACATAAGTACTGGCTTTAATTCTCCAGATTTAAAACTCTGTTATTTGTAGATGTTGCACTTAACTATTATGTGACAATACATTAATCAGTGAGCACACTGGCCGTAGTTGATGTATGATGTACTGAAAAGCATGTTTAGGAGCTTGAATTCTAAACTTAATAATGCCAGGCAAAAAAAGTGTATAGTTATAATTAATTTTCAAAAACCTAATACTGGATTTCCAAGAATACAATTTATAAACTTCCTCTATATCATTTCACTTAGATCCACTAGAATATATATGGTATTCGTATTGCACATAAGTCCAGGCTTTGGCCATATAGAGAGAATAAAATAAATTTAGTTCCTGCTAACATTTCTGTTGAAGCTCCAAAATAAGTTGGAAATATATAAGATGCTAAGAAAAGAAGCAAATTTGATTGGCTTACACTCCTGGAAGCAAGTGCCATATTTCTTGATGTTTAAATGTGCTTTATACTTGCCATTGTTGTGTCATATGTTCATAAAACAATTGTGACTTTGTTGCAGTTCTTTTTGTATGAGAGCTTTCTTAACAAATGGACAGTATATGAGAGGCTTTTTCTGATTCCTTTACTCTTAAAGCAACCATTGTTTTATAGTTGCTCAAATTTTAAAAATGTTAAATAAAACTTGCAACTGGTACATAAGATTACTAACTTGAATTGCAGTGAATGCTTTTCCTATTTCATCAGAAGGTGCCTCTTTACATTACAAAATCTCATTCATTATTTACAGCTACATAGTTTGCATTAAGAATTTGTTCCATTTAGAAAGTTCCCAGTTGTTAAAGACATAAATATTTGTATTTCACGTGTTGCTTAATGTTTTTCACTACATTTTTTTTATTTTTTCAAAGTAATGGTTATGTAAATGTCTCATTAATTCAATGTGCTCCTCTTGGTTTTGGTGTATATACTTTAAAAAATGTTTCTAGGCAATGCCAGCCTTATTTGCTTTTAATGGGAAAATGGTTAACTATTATCATACAGTGACAGGATTAAATGGCAGCAGCATAATGGCAGTTACAGTTAGAAACTTTTATTTTATAACACTAGTTTGTACAAATTAATTGTAAAAGTTTTATGCTTATGTTTTCTTGATATTTGATTATTTCAACTGAGTGCTGGGTTTATATGTTGATGACAGTATTTTTCTGTGCATCGTTAGAGTTAAGTTAATTTTGCTTAAGGACTTGACCTCGGAAAAAGTATCCTTACACTTATCTTATGCAGCAACATAATCTGAGTCTTGTGCTTATAAAATATTGGAAGCGAAAGAAGCATTTTTCATAATACCTACATTGTGAAACCAATTGGCAGCAAACCAGAGGTGCTAAAAACAATCAACAACATCAATGATTAAAGCTATTATTATAGGGTTATGACATGTCCTTTTATGTTTTGTGCAATTTGTTATATAAAACTTAATTCATAATAGAAATTACAAAATAAAAGTGAAACTTTGATTGGGGAATATAATAGTTACATTCTGTCAGGATACAGTTTTTATTATTTTAAATGTCAGTGCAAGTGTAAATATTGTTTGCAAAATTTACAATTATAGTATTTTAATTCAGAATAGGCAGTTCAAGGTCACATCAGATGGCTTACCATGCATCACCTCCACACAGACTTCTATGCTCCTGCCTCCCCCTCTCTCTCTCTCTCTCTCTCTCTCTCTCTCTCTCTCTCTCTCTCTCTCTCTCTCTCTCTCTCTCTCTCTCTCTCTCTCTCTCTCTCTTACTCTAAGGTATAACCAAAGAAAGTACTGTAGAGTGGGGGTAATGCACGCATGCCATCTGAGAGGGGAATATGACCTTGCATCGCTTACTTTAAATGAACATAGTATAATATCATCAGAAGAACTACTGGTACAACCCATTCCATTACTGCAACACTTAAATAATGTTTGTCATCTTGTTCAGAAAAAACAGAAATTTCATTGTGCACCAAGTTCCCTTAAATGATCACACTTGCCAGTGTTTATTGTTGTTTAATATAGCTGATATCTTTCTTAACAATACCAGTGTTTTACACTGCTAATTTTATATCTATTTACAAAATCATATTTATTCATACTGAGAATTGTCTGCCAATCTCTGTGGTAATTGTTCAAGAACTTTGATAACAATGCTTCATAGGCTATCTGTGCTGTGGCAGTAGCATATCTGCCCCACCTCCAGGAATCTTTGTTGAGAATGAATTACCCAGATAAGGTTTTTCTGAGAGAAAATGAATGTCGACTAACTCTAAACTGTATGGCTCTTAGGCTCATTTGAGTATCATTTCACCCTTATATTTCTAACAAAACTTCACTTATCTTTATGAATAAATTCAGTTTGACTAGTTTTGCAATCCAAATTTGATTGCATCCTCAGCTTCTTTCTTGTTGTTAATTTACATTATTAACAGTTACCGCCACTAGGTAATGAATTGTTTATTGCTGTATTGCCATCTACTGCAATTAAAACAAATTAGATGACAATCAATTGGTGGTATATCAAAATTAATTGTGCTATCTCTGTTCTTCTAAATAAATAATTTCTCCCAAACCATTAAATCTATGAGCCCATTTAAATAATTTAACTTCTGGATTCATATCATGGGTAAATGTCTAAAAATACTATGCCACAGCTGATTTATCAATCTGTGCACATTACTCTTAGAACTATTTAGCAAGCACTTGATAAGAAATAGAACACATAGCAAATTGATTCCCGGGATGTTATGGATGCTTTTTTCGAGGTCTATTGAGGACCATAAAGGATCTGTTTGCATTGCAAAAAAAGCTGCCAAGAATGTGAAGGTACTCTGAGCAGTGGTTGCATTATTTAGAGATAACTACAGTGAGCCATTGTTTCATTTTAAAGATAAAAATCTTAAATGGCTTAATTATTGTGATTTTTTATGCAGGCTTAGCTGTTTTACTTCTTTAAAATCTGGCACTCAGGTTTTTGTGCAATATATGCAATTTGCAAATGCACTGAAACAATGTACACATCCAATGCATAAAATCTTTTCCATAAATATGTTGTCTAAGCCATTATGCAACATAAGTGGTATTATTTATTGATATTTATGGTGGTGGTTTATTTCCTGCACAGGATGTGTTTATTGTATACCTTTTAGAAGAACAATTTTGTTAAGAGCTGTTAATTCAGCAGGAAAGTATTATTTTTATTAATGTTTGTAGCCCGTAACAAAGAATAGTGTAATGTGAAACAGAATTATTTTAATAATTCAATTTTTCATAGAAACTTAGTGTTAAATTATTTTTGGTTAATAACCTCATGGATTAAGCTGTAGAGTTTTGTATTGCTTTTGTTGATTTATTACTGTTATTTTTAGCTTTCTAAAAGTAGAATTTTTATAAAGATATGAATTGTTCTGCATTAGAAACAAGATTTAAAAGAAATGTTTTTTTTTAAAGTAAATATAAAATATACTCTATTCAAATAGATTTTAATATTAATTGAACATAAATGATGAGGGACTTTTTGCCTCGGTCTTCTGAGCAATATGGTAATCTCTAAAGCCATGTGTTCTGCTACCATGAATACAGTAGCATGGATTTGCTAATACATTTTGGCCATAGAACTTAAGTGCATTAAGCACTAAATGGGTGATCAAAATTTAGTGCAAGTCACAAGCCCACTTAAAGTATGTAAACAAATGCTTTGTTACAAAGAGTCTGAAATATTTAAAGAAATATACACTTAACATAAATTAAACTGATCATCAAGGACTATTTTGGGGAATGGGTTGTGATATAAAATTGCTAAGTAGATCATGGTAAAATTTTGAAAACTTGAGAATTATTGTAGCTCTTCTGATGCTGTGCTGGACACATGGTATAAATTGAGAGGACCATAGCATTTTGTGCATTGCTGAAAATGAGTAAGCATTCAGTACATAAACATGATTATTGCTGTTAGTGAAGCAATTGGAAATGTAACTATAATGAGTTAATCATGTGTGAACAAGTAAGCCATTGTCTCATTCCAAGTTGCATAAATACAAGGAGCAAAATAAAGGAAATGATGCAGAAAACTGAACACCAATTGAATAAGCCAAGAGCAAAGACTGTTATCAGCTTTTACTAATATTTGGGACATCTAAATAGACACTACACATTGAACTATTATAGATATATTTTAATGCTCTGGCTCTCTTTCCATTTCTTTCCCAATGTGCATGTATCCCTGCCCTCATAACAAGCTTTGTATGTTTTTCTCACATTTATCTCCTTAAAATGGTCTTGTTTATTTCACTGTCACATTTTCTCTAGCATTCTTTCTTTACACCTCATTTACATATTTCAACTCCATTATTACCGCAGGAAACCCCTTAAACCAAGAGGAATAGTGTCATGGGGTAAATTTTTTATGTCAGTGACCTTGCACCATTCAGAAAACATTGTTGTATAACTTAAATGCCTAAATTGCTTCCAAGTGCTATAGTTAAATTTCCCTGTTCTTGTTTTGTTTTTTCAGAAAATTAAGATGTAACCTCCTCCTCCTCCTCCTTAAACCTATAATTATCATTTTTATAACTGTGAACTAAGTGAATGTAGTTTTCACTCTTGCAGGTTAGAATATTTTGCCAGGCACACTTCATAAGAGGAGGGACTGAAAAAGGACATTTTGAAGGGTTAAATATTTACTGTGCAATAAGATAATACAGGTAGTCATATTTTGATTACAAGTATGTAGCTTCAATTGCATAGTAATGCATGAACCTTTCCCAGAATTTGTTTTTTATCAGTTTTGTATCTATCTTTTAAATTATGAAAATTCAGAATTTTTAAATGTCAAAGAAAATCATCCATTTTTGTTTTGTTAAAGAAAATACCTTTTTATTCTATGAAACAGAAGAATGGAAACTTCCATATAAAACTTCAGCACCAATTAGGTTGAGAAGTCAAGGAAAACAAAATGCAGTACTTGAACCAGATTAATTGACTCTACATTTACCTTTACTGTTAGCAAAAATTTAAAAACAAAATACAATGAAAGTCATTGAAGTTAAATTAAGTCCAGCTGTCATCAAAATAACATTTCCAAAACTGCCAGATGAAATGACTCATCAAAAGAAGCTTTTCCAGTATCATTGAACTTAATAAAATTTTGTGCTTGAATTTTCAAGATTCTCCTGGGTATTTACATTTGCAGTTAAAATTGTAAATTATTTTAGTTGTTTATGCCTCCATACTTATGCGAACACAAGGATATATCCTCCAGTATATTGCGTTTGTGCTTGTGAAAAAGCTCTAAACAGCTTCCCTTTTAAAAACATTGATTTCTAGGGCTGTGAACTTCTGAGCTAAAATGATGAGGTAAAGCTCCTTCTCTTCAAACATGTTACACCAAAATTATACATTTTCATGTGTATGAACTTGGAAGCAACATTTCTCATCCATTATTACTTTACCATTAGATGAAGCAATTAAATGTATTATCTTGACTCTATATAGTGCAAAGTATTATTCAAAATAGGTGTTAACTGCAACATTTTCCACAAATTGCCTTAAAAAGCTTGTTATTCTCAAATTCTACTGTGATAACATCTTAAATACCTTTTATGAACATGCTATATTTAACATTTATAGAAAACATTAAATACTGCCCAATTATCATGTTCTCTTTGTATCTTAAGAAATATGAACCTTCATGTGGCCCTTTACTTTTGGAAAAATGTAATTTTTTTTAAAGCTACAAATTGTATCATATTTGAGGCAGCTAAAAGTAGTTTAGATTCCTAAACACATTTATTTTTGGGTCTGTCATGTATGAGTTTGTGATACAGAATTTTATTTCTGTAGTTATCAGGACATGGTTTCCTCATATGCTTTTATCACAATGTGCTTTATACTCCTGCATTTTTTATTCACATCAAATTTCAATGAAGACTGCATGCTCTTTTATTTTATTTATTTTTAATGTGTTTGTGTTATAAGTAAAGTTTCTTTTGTGTGTATAGCAAGGCTTGATGTTTACAGTATTATAAAAGAGAAACTTACTCGCAATAATAAAGCCATAAGGTGCCTATATTAATGGTATGTTGAGAATTAATAATAGAAGAGTATTTTAAATGTTAGTGTGAATTGATGAAGGATTAACATTTCACTTATTGAGTATAGCAATAACAAATATATATTCAATATGTTCAGCTATATTAACAAGTTTTTTCTGCTATGTATGTAATGTTGTTTAGTGGAAATGAAATATTTTAAGATTGATACCATTGTTATTGTGTGTTAAAACTTGTGCATTAGCTTTTGCAGGGGTAAACAAAGATATAAGGGTTTTTATTTTTTATTAAATATACAAATTTGTCAATTAAATACTGTGGATATCTTTTATTGATATGTATTTTAAGCTCTCAGATTTATGCTGTGTTAAGTTTTGACAGATGCAAGTAGCTTAAGCACATAAAATTCAAGTGCTCTGAAGAATTTAAATGTAGAGTTTTATAAATTCCATTATCTTCCACAAAGCTGTTGTTAGAACAACCAATGTTTTCTTTTTTTATAATTTATTTTGTCTGATATATTGCACTGCAGTGTGTTTGCCATACAAATGGAAAATGCCCTAACAAATGTGCCTATATTTTGTATCAAGATTTCATTAACCAGAATGAAAAGTAAATGTGTTTGTGGATAATGGTGTCTTATTTATTCTTACATTCCTCTTATACCAATAAGTTTCAGCACTTTTACACATTTCTTCTTTTTTTCCTCAACGAAGCAAGCCTAACTTTTAAAAGACTATTTAATACATTTCTTCTTGCAGAGTATCACAGGCTGTGTGTCGCAAGCTTCCTTCTGTTCACTTTGATGATGGACAGATAAATTTTTCATGAGTGGTTTTCCTAATTTCATAAACAGAATTTAATGTCCAACTTTTTAGGCTCCATCATAAAAATGTTGATATAGTTTGTTAGCTTGAGATTGTATTAGCGTTCTTTTCTTTAAAGTATTATTAGAGCCTGGATGTTAGGCAAAATGCCTTTTTTAATGGGTGAAAGTAAATCAACAGTTCCAAAGATATAAATGTGATTCAGAGTAAATAGAATCGATAAGGTCTAATTCTATTTTGCCTTTTTATGACATCTTAGCCTCATTTAATAATAAATGCCCTTTTGTTTAAGCAATATTTCTTGTTTTTTTGCATTTTAAGTTTTTTTCTTCCCCTTAATATGTGCAATATGTTTTAGATAAAATATTTGTAAAATCATCTGTGAGAGAGGAGTAAGGGTGAGTGTGGTTCCAAATACAGACATCTGGCCTTTTGTTATTCACAAGAGGCAGCTTAATCCTCAAACAGCAACAATGTTAAAAGTTAGTGCATTCTCACAGATGTTATAATTTTGGGATCTTAATTGTGGGTTTGCTATTCACAATTAACATTTTGTAAAAATATAGGAAGTAGCTAATAAAATCATTCAATTATTCCTCTAACAGAATGTCCCACCGTTCCTATAGAAATCGTCTCATAGCATTCTGGCCAATTCGCTTTTGCCTTAGTGAAAAATTGTAATTTCATATGTCATCTGCAATCAGTACTCAGTTAAGTTGGGTGAAAAGAGAAGACTAAGCTATAATGCCTAAATTCAGTAAACCTTTGGAAGGTAAACTTTATAAGCTGCATTAATAAATTTGGTTCTCATGTGTTTTCAACCGATGGAACAGTTTTATTATGTAAGGTTTGTGAGAAAATAGTTAATCATGAAAAAAAAAAATGTTTATAGTACCAACCGCTTGTGAGATTTGTGGTGGACAAAGCGGCGCAGGGATGGGTTTTCTCTGGGTTCTCCAGTTTACTCCGCCATTGCTTTCCACAGGTGCTCCATCTTCATAAAGAAGAAGAGAAAAAAAAAAACAGACCAACATGTATCATCATCATCTGCACTTGCCTCAAAGAGTGGTGAAAAGAAAATAACGCTAATTCCTGCAGATTTCACCACATCTAGCAAACGATACAATTTTCATTAGATTTGTGTAAAACATTGACGTTGGCATTCCTTTAAGGAAATTAAAAGATCAGTCCCTGAAAAGCTTTTTACAAAAATATGCAGTAGGATCTACTCTGAGGAAAAACTACTTGTCTATATGCTTCGAAAATGCAATTCAACGTATTGGCAAAAAAAAAAAAATATGTGTTACACTCACATGACTTTCTCTTGCTCTTCTACAAACTTCTTACATAAGATTATTCTTCTTTCTGCACCTTGCTAATCGGGATAATCATTAGCAGAATTTTCTTACTAAGTTCCTTATAAGTAGAAAGAAAATAAGGGAATACACTAGGCTAAACCGATAGTCAAATGCTTTAAAATCTGTCGTTATTCGAGTCATTGCAAATCGCTTCTTTACTTGGCCAGGAGTAGAACAAAAGAAAAACGGACACTTCCTGTCTGAGAATAGTATAAGTACTCACAACTGAAACCAAAAACAAGGAATATCTCGAAAACGGTTACCTCCACAACAAAACTGTAAAGGACATATATTGTGTATTTTGATCAGATCAACATTTTCTGTGCAGGAAGTTTTTGTCTATCTCTTGCCGCTTAGCATTTAAGCAACATTTAGCAAAATTCATCCAGAAAAAAGAGCTCTTCAGAGGCTATACCCAGAAAATTCAAGATATACATTTTATTTGGTATGTAAATATCTTTAATATACGGGATTTTAATCAAAGTCGTTAGATCCATTTTTTAGAAAATCAAAATTTTCGAATTTTTTTATATGTAAAGGGTAGTTGGGAGTGGGGGAGTTTCTTGAAAATCTTCGTGTCTCATCCTTGAAGATACCAAACCTAAATACCAAGTTTAGTATTTAACGGTATTTTCGTTTTTGAGCTATGCTGTCCACATACACACGGACCTTTTTCTGAAAATGCTTTTTTTTTTTTTATTCAGGGAGTCCTAAAACATGTATTTCTGGTGAAATCTCGGTATCGAATTTTTGGTTGGAATGTAATACCTCCTCTATACGCTATGTAAATAGTACGTATAGAGGAAATAAAAAAAATGGGTCTCCATAGACGAAATGACGGATAGTAAGAAAAAACATCGCCATTATAATAATTGCAGTAGTAGAACTTGTTGAGGTTCCAGCTAACATCAGAAGAATTGGAAAAAGTACAACCATTGGTCAATTGCTCACAAATTTGTTAAACTTAGTTGGTATAACCAACCACTGGACCACGGCCTACAAGCCTGGCAAACTTAGATAAGATTGATAACGCCGGCCGTGAAAGCCTAAGCCTCTACATAAACTTAGTCTGGCCTGGTTGTGTAAAAACAATAATGTCTTATTCTTATCCGATACAGCTCAATACATGAAGAAGGCCGGGAGTACTACGAAGGTGCTATTTCCTATGGCGCATGGCTTCACAGAATATCAGAAAAGGTTCGCAGTTCATTTCCTGGTGTAGATAAATTGATATCCAACATCAAGAACATTTTTCTAAACCCTTCAAGACCCTTGCCCTTGGACTCGGTTTACCTCCAGAGCCCGTTTTAACCAGAAAGGGGACGTGGATTCTCTTGCCCTGTACTACGTCGACAACTTCAGGTGAGGTGGTTGCTGCACTCTCCGAAGAAGAAACAGCATCCATTCGGGAAGCAAAAGTATTGCTAAATAATTTGAATGTTCGTAATAGCTTGTCCTACATAGCAGTTCAGCAGGCTAACTTGCCTGAAACTATAACATTTTGAAAAAGGAGAGAAACACTTGTGATATGAATCTAGTGGAAGAAACTGTGCGCCAACTTGACTCTGTGCCAGGTAATGTGCAACCAGAAAAAATGTAAGTTATATTGCATTGCAATTTGTTCATAAAATAAATTCTACCTTTTAGGAAATTTATTGTGCTTTTTTTTTTTTTTTTTTTTTTTTCTTTTTTCTTTTTTACAATTGTGTTGCCTTTTGCCTGCCTGCCTGCCTGCCTATAAATGCCTAAACATCCGGACTATATACACATTCACTACTTAAAGAGGATTTACAGGCAGAACCCTCTTGCTCGCGTTACCAGGTTCACTGTTTGCATCAGAGTTCTCTGGCCCACCTTGCAACATTAAGCAGTTTCCATAAAGGAACTAACTCTGGTTGGACTCGGCAACCCCCATCTGCACATACTTACCACCCTGTAACTATGTATATACAGCTGTCCCTGAATTCAACCGCGCAAATAGGATAGTAACGGAGTCCTACATTAATCGTTTGAGATAGGGAAACTATTTTCTTTTACCAAATGTCAAAGATAAGACTTTTTTTTTGGATCGCACTTCACCCGTAAATCAATAGAATATGGATGTGTATGTCCTATTTTCATTCAGAATGCCTCATTTGCATGCCAATAGTTGAATGCTGCTTTGGTACAAATCAATTCAATATTTAAAGTTATTGGACTTGTAATTTTGCAAAATTGCCTGTTCTTTGAGAGAGTGCATGCCACTGATAGATAACTGATTGATTTCGGATCATATGAGCTTTCCGCTATAACATATCTACTGGAGGGTGAATCGGTATAGCACTGGTCACCAAATTCCACGATTCTAAGATCACACTGCTCTCTGGAGTTTCCATTGTTTAGTTGTTTTAATTTTATTACTTTTTACTTTCTCTACACGTATTATGTTCATATTGTATAGAGAAGGTATTTCATTCACCCAAAAATTCAATATTGAGTTTACAAAGAAAATACGGTTTTAGGGTCCCCTGTTTCCACAAAAAAAAACAATATTATGTAAAAATCGGTCCGTATATGTGTGTATCTGTGAACACGATAACTCAAAAACGGCAAGTCGGTAAAATACCAAACTTTATATTTATGTTAGGCTCTTCCAAGGATGCCACAAGAAGAATTTGAGGAAAACCCCCCCACCCCAAACTACCCTTTACATGGAAAAAAATCGAAAATTTCGATTTTCCCTAAAATAGCGCTTAACGATTTGGATTTAAATACCGTATATTAAAGATATTTACGAGTCAAATACAATGTATAGCTTGAATTTTCTGGGAATAGCCTCTGAAGACCTTTTTAATCTTAATGATTTGTGCATAAATAGTAAATCGTAAGAGATAGACAAAAACTTATTACACAAAAAATTCAAATCTCGTTAAAACACACACTTTAGGTTATATGCGTTTTTTCGTGGAGTTGGCCATTTTTGAGATATTCATTGTTATTGGTTTCAGTTTTAATATACTTTACTTTTCTCATGCGGGAACTTGTCAGCTCCTGGCCCCACAAAGAAACAGGTTTCAATCCCATAGCAACAAGCTTTTAAAACATTTGACTGTCGGTTTAGGCTAGTGTATTCCCTTACATCCCTTCTACTTAAGAGGAACTAAGTAATAAGATCGTTTCTGCTAATGTTTATCTCGATTATCACAAAGTAGATAGAAGAATAGGCTCATTAACAATAATTTGTGACAGAGATGTAGAGAAAGCCATATGAATGGAGCATATCAACATTTTCAAACTAGTACATAATTTAACCAGGACTAATATGTTTAGTTTGCATTTTTGAAGTGAAGACAATAAATCCTCCCCGACAAATCGCTTTCAAAAGATTGTGAATGAAATATATGTAGTGTTTAATATTAAGTGGTGAAATTGTCAAGGAATCTGCATAGATTAATGTAAATAACATTTAGGCTTTGAAAACATTTATGTAATAAGTGATTTTAGCAGTGGAATAAAAGAACTGCTATTGCTAGGATTCAAACCGCAGAACTTTGCTTTAGTTTATGTATTTCATTCTAACATCTTGAGCTATTGTGTTCCATGTGGCTGCACTTCTGAAAATCTTATCTAATGATCACGTGACCACTCTGAGAATCATGAATTACTAAACATCGTGTTCATGTTGTAAAAGTATACACATTATGTATAAGTAAATAAATTGCTTCAATGGGGTGCAAAATGGTCACACACACTCGCATCTTAAGCTCGTGTACTCTTTAGTGACGTCATTGCGCATGCATAAGGTCCAATAGTATCAATCCAAATAACTAAAGACTAGTTTAACTATCATGTGCATCTGCTGCAGGTTGCTTACCATTGCTTTGAAGCGTGGCAGATATAATTTCTTTTGCTGAGCTTGTTGAGATGTATTTAATTTATGGAGCAGCAAGAGCTCATGAATCCGTAGCTGGACAGCTGTAGAGGAATAGATTTTCAGACACCTCATCCTCTTTAGGTAAACCTTCCAGAATATACATCAGCATTTGCAGGAAACTGGATCCTTAATAATTTGTTAAAACTTTTTCTCATACGAACATTTGTCAACTCTTGGCTATGTAAAGAAATGCATTTCAGTCAAATAGCAAACGCCTTTTAAAAGATTTGACCATCGGTTTAGTGTACTCGCTTATTTACCTTCTTCCAAAGAAGCAATTAAGAAAACTATTTCTGCTAATGTCTATCTCAATTAGCATGAAGTAGATAGAAGAATATGCTTTTCAATAAAAATTTGTTACAGAGATGTAGAGAAAGTCGTCAGATTTTTTCTTTCTCTAGCACGTATGTATATAGCTAGAGAAGGTATTGTATTCCACCTAAAAATTCGATGTCGAAATTTCACCGGAAACATGTTTTGAGGTTTACTGATTCCAAAAAAAAAAATTTACTTTCTCTAGCTCATATGTACAATGTGCATAAGGGACAGAGAAGATATTGTATTCCACCCAAAAATTCGATGTCGAGATTTTAGCGGAAATATATATTTTTGAGGCACCCTGGGCCCGAAAAAAGCATGTTTAGAAAAACGTCGTGTGTGTTTCTGTGGACAGCATAGCTCAAAAACTAAAAGACCGTTAAAAACCAAACTTGTTACTTTAGTATAGTGTCTTTCAAGGATGTGACACAAAGATTTTGAAAAAAAATTCCGCCCACCCCAACTACCGTTTACATGGGAAAATTGTTGAAAATGTTGTTTTTTCTCAAAAATGGCTCTAACGATTTTGATTAAAATACCACATATTGAACATATTTTGAATTTTCTGGGAATAGCCCCTGAAGACCTCTTTATTCTGGATGATTTTATTTTGCATAACGGTTAAACCGTAAGAGACAGACAAAAACTTACTGCACAAAACTGTAGATCCTATTAAAACACAATTTATGTCATATACGTTTTTTATGTAGAGCTGACCCTTTCTGAGATATTCCTTGTTATTGGCTTCCATTTTAAATAACTTTTCTCAAATGGGAAATGAAAATGAAAAAGTCGATTAAATACCAAACTTGGTAATTAAGTTCAGCATCTTCCAAGGATGTGACATGAAGATTTTCAAGAAAATTCTCCACACCCAAATAGCCTTTACATGGAACATTTTTCGAAAATTTTGATTTGCTCAAAAATGGCCCTAACGATTTTGATTAAAATACCATATATTAAAGATATTCACAGCACAAATAAAATGTATATTTTGAATTTTCCCGAAATAACCTCTGAAGAGCTCTTTATTCTCGTTGTATTTTGCATAACAATTAAACCGTAAGAGATAGACAAAAACTTGCTACACAAAAATGTAGATCTGGTTAAAATACGTAATTTATGTAATACACGTTTTTCTTGCAGAGTTGGCCGTTTTCGAGATATTCGTTGTTTTTGGTTTCAACTTTAAGCGAATTAACCTTTCCCAAACGAGAACATGCAAAGTGAACCGAGCCTCAATTGTTTCACATAGCGACTAGCTGGATTATCGCTTTAGTATTAATGTATTCCCTTATTTTCCTTCTACTTACGAGATAAGGATAATGTATACGGAATAATGTAATAAGACCAATTCTGCTAATGTTTTATGTAGCTTAGCTTGACTTAGATAAAAGAATAGTGGTTAGTAAGAACAATTTGTTTGTGGAACAGCTATAGAAACTTATGTGAATGTAACACATCCTATTTTTATATACAAATTATTTTTGGTATTTAAGTTAAGAACCTTCCGAGGATGCCACACGAAGATTTTGAAGCAAATTCCCCCACCCCAAACAACACTTTACATGAAAAAAAAAATTTTGATTTTCTCAAAAATGGCCCTAACGATTATGATTAAAATACCGCATAATAAAATATTTACATTACAAATAAAATATACATCTAGATTTTTCTGGGAATAGCTTCTGACCACCTCTTCATTCTGAACGACTTTTTACATAACTTGTAAACTATACTTTACTACGTAAAACTTACTGCTCTAAGAATGCAGATCTCGTTTAAACACACAGTTTTTGTCTTCTTTTTTTTTTTTTTTTCGTGGAGTTAACCATTTCCGAGATAATCCTTGTAATTGATTTCAGTTTGAAAATGCTTAACTTTTCTCATACGGGAATTTATCAACTCCTGTACATGCAAGGAAACGAATTTCAATCACATAGCAATCAGCTTTTAAAATATTTGACTATCGCTTTAGCCTAGTGTACTCCCTTATTTCCCTTCTGCTTACAAGGAGGCAAGTAATAAGACAATTTATGCTGATGTGTGTCTCGATTATCATGAAGTAGATAAAAAAATACAGATTTTTGTACTCCTGGCCAACTAAACAGAGCGGAATTTCAATGCTACAGTGACCAGCTTTCAAAGGATTTGTCTATCGCTTTAGCCTAGTGTTCCTTGCTTTCTTTGTACGTACAAGGATATAATATTTATCGACTAGCATGAACTAACTAAAAGAATAAGGTTTGTTGCAGAAAAGATAGAGAAAGTCATGTGAATGTATTTATGTTTACTTCTGACCATGGGGAGGAAAGGGTGTTTCAATGCGTTGACTTAGCGGCCAGATTTCAAAACATTTGACTATCGCTTTAGTTACCTCTACAAAGAAGCAATGAGACTGCTTATCTTGATTAGAATAAGTAGAGAAAGTCATGCGAATGAAAAATATCGGACTTTTAGAAGGCTGCACGCGTGTACGTGTTTGTGTGTATGCGAGAGAGAGAGACGAAGTTTGTTTTTCAAAATATAACTACAATTTTATCAGTGTAATCCAAAGCGAGGCGCAAGAAGCTGGCAGGAGTTTCATATTACATGCGAAAATCTTTCAAGCGCACCGCAAGTTTCACATTGAATTTATAAACCAACAAAATCATATAACAAGCAGATAAATTCAGTTAATATATGCACAACTGATGCTTGTGTTGCCCTCCATGGTTAGCATGCTTGTGTCGCGGGTTCAAACTCGGCGGAGGACGATGGATTTTTTGGGCGTAAAAATCTTTAGCATGGCTTCCTTCGGAAGGGAAGTAAAGCCGTTGGTTTGCGGCACGTAAAAGAACCTCAAGCTGATAGAGAGGCCTCTGAGCAAAATTATGCGGTCTTTCATCCCCAATTCAGAATGGGACGCTGATAACCACAGTAATCAAAGAGCGTCCATAAATAACAAACACGCCATTTACATTTTAACTGACGCTTGTACATAGCTAACAAGATAAGCTGCGGCGAGAACTGAAATCACATGATCCTTTTAGCCCAGGTATGACCCGATGAAGTAAAATTACAGTCGCCTAATACATCTATACTCTACACAGAGATATAAATTACCTTAAATTCATAGAAAAGAAACGATTAATTCACGAATCTATTGAATGTTAGCCATGTTTAAGACTACCATTACGACGTAATGCTGATTCGCGGCATAGTCTGTCTGCGAGATTGCAGGTTCTAGTTCAGTTTTAGACTAAGGCTCTTTCCTGAGCCTTTCCTATTGGTTACGGAGACAATATGGCTACGTGACAGGTGAACAGCAGGCTTCGAGATTTCGTCTAGGTTAGGTTAGGTGTATGTAAATGAACTGGATCGAAATAAGGGGTAAAAATGGACTTTCTGAAAATCTGTTCTTCTTTCTAATCCGAAATACACAGTCCTCCGTTCGTTCTGCCTGCTTGCGTTTGGGCAGCCATGTTGGTCAGTCGACCAATGTCAGAGTAAATCTAAAACTGAACTAGAATCTGCAAGTCGCAGGCGGCATGAAGAAGGGAGTAAGTTAACAAGCCTCTGTGTAGCCAGTTTTCAGTCTGTTAATTATTGTGTTTGCGTTTTCATTATTGATCATTATTAAGCTATTGTGATTACAACAGAATGCTGCCAAAACCTGTACCATATAAATTGGTAAGTCAATTTTTCCCCTTGCAATAAAATTTACTGATTACATATATTAAGTGGTAATGCCTAGTTTTGTTTTTATTATAATCTAATCTGTTTGTATATTTCCTTTGTGCAGGTTACTTGTAAATGCAAATATAGCTGCCATCACTTTAAGGAGAATGAAGTATGGAAGCTGCACTCAGATTTTTGGAACCAAAATCAAGATAAGAGCAAAAAAATGTCAAAACCAATGACTCCAGAAAAAATAACTGAAATGATTATAGAAGCAAGGAATGTTCAGTCGTGCAATATTGTAAAGATGATAGAAGTAATAAGACCCTTTCTGCTAATTTTTTATCGATTAGCATTAAGTAAATAGAAGAATAAGCTTTTTAACAATAATTTACTGTAGAAATGTACAGAAAGTCATATGAATGGAACACATTTTACAAATTAGGAATGGTGTTTCGTGTAGGGTTGCGTAAA
Source organism: Hymenopus coronatus (assembly GCA_030762935.1). Classification (NCBI taxonomy): domain Eukaryota; kingdom Metazoa; phylum Arthropoda; class Insecta; order Mantodea; family Hymenopodidae; genus Hymenopus; species Hymenopus coronatus. The sequence continues at coordinate 144,918,847 of CM060881.1, read as the reverse complement.
TATGTATTGCGGAAGAAGGCAAAATGGTCAAATGGAACGTGGCTGATGCAGAGCCGTAGTGAACTGTATGTTAACCATGTTCTTAGTTTTATTAGGCTACTGGGATGCTGTATTTCAGTGTTTCCACATTTTCATGGATTGTCTTCTTTGTATTTAAATATTTAGAAACACTTTCGTAAAATGAAAATCTTTTACATGTCTTACGTTAGTTTTCAAAACCACGTCTTATACTGAGGGACACTTATTCAGATATATGCCCTCTCTGCTGCCTAGGAAAGCTATGTAGCGAAAGGTTCTAGCGTTTTTAATGCTGAGGGAGCACGCGCGGTTTCAATAGGTACTGTTTATGGATAAAAACCCGCTGTTCGGATTTCCGCCTTGACCTGAGTCAACGAACGTGCATACCCTTTTGACCGTCACACTCGATCAGAACAAGGAAGTTGTCGAAATCTCCAGGTCAGCCTCGGCCAGTGACGCGACACCGGAGATCTCTTCAGATCATTGGCCTTCTCAAGTGCACCACAATCTGGATTTGCCTTCCGCTTACCTCCCGACCGGTCGTTAACATGATCATGGTTCTGCGTCAACTGTGGCGGATTTCACTGACCTCAGGAAGCGCAGGTTATGGTTCCATTTCTATAGCGACGAAGCATTATTATTATTATTATTATTATTATTATTATTATTATTATTATTATTATTATTATTATTATTATTATTATTATTATTATTATTATTATTATCATTATTATTGTTGTTGTTATTATTATTGTTATTGTTATTATTATATATTAATAATAATAGCAATAGCTTCCAAATAGGTACGAAGTTCGATTCTCAACTGGAGGATGAAAATGATGATTTCTTTATTATTATTATTATTATTATTATTACTATTACTATGTAATAATTTGCAAATAGGTACCAAGTTCGATTCTCAGCTGGAGGATGAAAACTTTTCTTTATTATTATTATTATTTGTAATAATAATAACAGTAATAACAATAGCTTGCAAATAGGTACCAAGTTTGATTCTCAAATGGAGGATGAAAACTTTTCTTTACTATTATTATTATTTGTAATAATAATAACAATAATAATAGCTTGCAAATAGGTACCAAGTTTGATTCTCAAATAGAGGATGAAAACTTTTCTTTAGTCAGGGTAATTTCCCATCCTCTCTAGAGTTAGAATTTAAGTATATGTATGCATTTGATGGTTAGAAACCGAACGAGATGGCTCGGCGGTAACGTGTAGCAATGCCGGGTTCGATTCCCGGTGGTTTCCCTCTCTGACCATAGGTTTTTCGTGATTTACCCTAGTTGGCAGGCGAATGCTGGGGTGATGTATAGATGTACGCTGATAATACAGTTGACAACATGGTTAATACAAGTAATTTAATTGGGTGCACTTATATAATAATAATAATAATAATAATAATAATAATAATAATAATAATAATAATATCTACCACTAACCTTTGTTACACGATTCTGTTGTATTTGGAGCCTTCTTCTTCCTACAATGTTTTTTTTACGTTCTCTACACGTATTATGTACAGTGTATAGAGAAAGTATTGCATTGCATCCAAAAATTCCATACCGAGATTTCACCGGAAATACATGTTTTGGGACCCCCTGAATAAAAAACACATTTTTAGAAAAATATCACTGTGTGTCTGTCAGAGTGTGTGTGTGTGTGTGTGTGTGTGTGTGTGTGTGTGTGTGTGTGGGCAGCATAGCTCAAAAACGAAAAGTTCGTTAAATACCAAACTTGGTATTTTAGTTCAATATCTTTCAAAGATGCGACAGGAAGATTTTCAAGAAAATCCCCCCCACCCCCCAACTACCCTTTACAAGGAAAATTTTCCGAAATGTTTTATTTTCTCAAAAATGGCTCTAATGATTTTGATTAAAATATGAAATATCAAAGATATTTACATGAAATATAAAATGTACATCCTGAATTTTCTGGGAATAGCCTCCTAAGACTTTTTATTCTGGATGAATTTTGTGGAATTTTGAATAACTGTTAAACGTAAGAAATAAACAAATACTTACGGAATAGAAAATATAAAGATCGTTAAAGCGCATACTTTATGTTATATACATTTTTTCGGAGGGTCGATCGTTTTCTTAGATAACCCTTGTTATCGGTTTCAGCTACAAAATACTTATACTTTTCTCATAAGGGAATTTGTCAACTCTTGTCCATACAAACAAAGGCAACCAGCCTTTGACTATCACTTTAACCTATGGTACTCCCTTATTTCGCTTCTACTCACAAGGAAGTAAGTAATAAGACAATTTCTGCTATTATTTAATTTTGTGTTTACGTATTTTTAGCAGTCAAAAATATACCAAGAACATACACCTAAGAGAAAAAAGAATGGAGATGTTCTATCATCTTATGTGGACATAACCTTAAGTGACAGGCCTTCCATACTCAAATAATATTCCGTAAGCGATGAAACACCAGTTCCACCTAAAAGCTGTAAGCGAAAACCAGAAATCTAAAATAAAACCAAAATAATACGGAAAGAGCGAGAGCGAGAGCGAGAGAGAGAGAATGGTGGTATTGGATAGGCAGAGTCAGACTGAAAAATTCACGCCATAGCCGGGAGTTAAACCACGGATCTCCCGGTCTTTAGCCGGTTACTCTTCCACTGAGCTACCATGGCAACATGACGGTATAGCATTGAATTTCTCAACTGACTCGCATGTTTCCCGTCAACACAAATAATTTGAGATGACAACCCCAATGGCGACTTACAATGGTATAAGTACTTTAGGTCCCAGGATTCATAATATAGCCAACTATTATGGTCAATGGGTATTGGTTTAATTGTTTTTTCACACAAGCCACGCGTAGGCCAGGAGTTGGATAGGTAGCTCAGTGGAAGAGCAACCGGCTAGAGACCGGGAGATCCGTGGTTCAAATCCCGGCTATAGCATTGTCTGACCACCTATCGAACTCCTGTCCTACACACGGCTTGTGTGAATAAGCAATTAAGCCAATGGTGGCATTCTTTCCTACATACTGCATCTTGTTCAGGAATTCCTATCCAATGGGATTGCACAATAAGTCTTTTAGGCTGGCGTGCATCTCCTATTATCTAATAATAATAATAATAATAATAATAATAATAATAATAATAATAATAATAATAATTATAATACACGAATAAGTAGTTTGAATGCATATTACTTTCTCTACACGTACTATGTATATAGTGTATAGAGAAGGTATTGTATTCCACTCAAAAATTCGATACCGAGATTTCACCGGAAATACATGTTTTGGATCCTCCTAAATCCAAAAGGAGCATTTTTAGAGAAGGTCCGTGTACGCGCGCCTGTGTGTCTGTGGACAGCATAGCTCAAAAACGAAAAGACCTTTGAATACCAAACTGGTATTTAAGTTATCTTCCAAAGATGCGACACGAAGATTTTCAGGAAAATTCCCCCACTCCTAGCTATCCTGACACCCCTCTAGGACTTACAAGTCAAGGCCTAGGGGTGAGAAGCCTGTCGGGGAGCCAACGGTACGAAACCACAAAATGGAAAACCTGTTACAGGGGTCGGCCCGTAGCCAGACACGGACATGAGGAGATGTAGGCGAAATTGATGATCGGAAAGGTGATGATAGAGCATGAGTGCCGGAGGAATCCCACATGATTGAACCCGGGCCGCCTAGATGAGAAGCGACTCACCGCCGTTTGAGAGTATGCTACAACACATTATTTTGGACAGAAAAACATCTTGAGTGCTATTCTTTACTAATGAAACTGCAACGGATTTCGAATTAATAGAATTACTGACAGAAACTTCGTCTTAATCGAATATTCTTTAGCATGCGAATATTTCCAAAAAAAGATTAATGTATCCAAAATGTTATAATTTCTGTCTTTGAGTAACGCTATTGTAAGCTAGATGTGTCATCATTCTTTTTGGATACTATTTGAGCGCTGAAATGCTCTTTGAAATATTTACAAAAAAAATAACCTGATGTATTCCATTTACATAACTTTCTCTACATCGCTGTAACAAACTATTGTTAAAAAGCATATTCTGCTATCTACTTTATATAATGGAGATAAACATTAGCAGACATTTTCTTAATCGCATGCTTCCTTGTAAAGTAGAAGGGAAATAAGGGAATACACTAGGTTAAAACGATAGTCAAATCTTCTAAAAGCTGGTTGCCATGTGGTTGAAATCCGTTTCTATATAAACCCAGGAGTTTACAACTTTCCATGTGAGAAAATTTTAAGTATTTTAAATCGATACAAATAACAAGGAATATCTCAGAAATGGTCAATTCCACGAAAAAAACGTATATGACATAAATTATGTGTTTTAACGTGATCTACATTTTTTGTGAGTAAGCTTCTGTCTAAATCTTACGGTTTACTAGTTACGCAAAATTATTCAGAACAAAGCGGTCCTTAGAGGCTGTTCCCAGAAAATTCAAGATATACGTTTTATTTGCCATATAGATATCATTAGTATACGGTATTTTAATCAAAATCGTCAGAGTCGTTTTCGAGAAAATCAACATTTTCGAAATTTTTTCCTTGTAAAGGGTAGTTTGAGGTGTGAGGATTTTTCTCAAAATCTTCGTGTCCCATTTCTGGAAGATACTAAACTTAAATACCAAGTTTAGTATTTTACACACTTTTCGTTTTTGAGTTATCGTGTTCACAGACATACGGAAACATACACGCGGACCTTTTTCCAAAAATGCTTCTTTGGATACAGGGGACCCTAAAACTGTATTTCCAGTGAAATCTCAATATCGAATTTTTAGATGGAATGCAATACCTTCTCTATACACTGTGTACATGATTCGTGTAGAGAAAGAAAAAAGGATGCAGGAAGCCTGATAAAATTACAGTTATTGAGAACCCTGAGAGTGAGAGGAGGGGTTCTGGAACCCGGGAATGTTGTCCTGCAGGGCAATAAAGTTCATTGCCATACGAAAATGTAATGCTTAGAAAGAGCAAAAAGCAATATCCTTTGTTAGATCCGCCACTGGCTGACGCGTGTGGCAACTTCGCTACCAGGTACAAGAAAAACGAAGTTCACTCCTGTAAGACGGCTGCCGCTTCCTCAAGTGTAGAGGGTTCTCAGTTGTCAGGGTCCAGCAGCACAGAGATGACTTGGTGCGGAATGCTGTTACTGACATTGCTCCTGCCGGGGCAAATTCTCTGCGCCCCGGCCGTGCCCTCAGAGGAAGCCGAAGTCATTTATGATCAAAGACAAAATGGCACGGAGAACTATCGTATTCATGTAGATGGGGTCGTCATCGTGCATGCTCCAGTCGAGTCACTGTTAGCCCTCGGCGCCGCCGCAGGAGCTTCTGGAGGAGACCTGGAGAGTGAGATGGAGTTCGAACAGCAGCTTCTGGAGCTTTTAACGGGAACCACTCCACCGCCAAGCTCCGCTACCGGTAATGCAACCACGACCACGTCAGAGAAACCTATTCTTCCTGAAGGCGACACCAACGGCACCACAACAGAGGGACCAACTTCTGAGAAACCAGCATCTCTCCGTGAAGAGCAGCCCGAACACATCAAACACCGTCTTAAAACCAGGTAGGTTTACCTTAAGCCCATCTTAGCGAGCTTGCAGATTCTAGATCAGTTTTAGACTGAGCCTTTCCTATTGGTTACGGAGACATTTCGGGACATTTAAACAACAGGTTTCGAGATTTCGTCGAGGTTAGGCTCAGTGTGTCTAAATGAACTGGATCAAAATAAGAGGTTAAAATGGAAAACTTTCTGATACTCCGCCCTTATTTTCAATGCGAAATACATATCTTCCGTTCGTTCTGTCTGTTTGCGCATGCGCAGTCTGTTGGTCAATCGACCAATGGTAGAGTTCAAATCTAAAAATGAACTAGAATCTGTAATGTTGCATCTCTCTAAACACATTTTTTTCTTCCCCGTTTACAGACCTCCCTCCACGCTGTAGCTTTAGAAAGAGAAACAGTTGCTAGTGTTAGAAACTCCTTCTGTTAACCGTTGAGTTTTCTTTATTCCGCCGTTTAACACTGCTAAACACTAACATTTGCATGCTTTCATTAGTTCCAGCCTCTATGATGGGCGAGGTATGAGCCTACTTCCCCCTCCATTGAATCGTATTTGTAACTTCTGAGTCACTAAACTGTGGTCTGTAATTATTCATCTACTTCTTTTCTTTTCTTTCAGGCTATCTGTCTTTAGTTATTTATTTAATCATTCACTTATTTTCTGTAAAACATCTAATATATAGATTTAATTATTTTTTCACACAAGCCGTGTGTAGAACAGGAGTTGGATAGGTAGAGTCAGGGGGCGGGTTTTCTCCAGGTTCTCCGGTCTCCTCCGCCATCGCATTCCATGTATCACCAGTGTCATCGCCTGCGGTGCCACAAGTAGTAAAAGCGGGCGTTAAACATTATAAAAAATCTGATGTGTTCCATTCAGATGACACTCTCTGCATCTCTGTAACAAATTATTGTTAAAAAGCTTAAGTTTCTATTTACTTCATGCTAATTGAGAAAACATTAGCAGAAATACTGTTATTACTTGCTTCCTTGTAAGTAGAAGCGAAATAAGGGAGTAGCATAGGTTTAAGTGATGGTCAAAAGCTGGTTGTTATGTGACTGAATTTCCTTTGTATGAACACATTTGTTGACACATTTCTGTATGAGAAAAGTATAAGTTTTTCAAAGCTGAAGCTAAAAAAGGGAATATCTTAAAAACCATTAACTCCACGAAAAAAAGTATATAACATAAATTGTGTGTTTTAATGATCTCTACATTTTTGTGTGGTAAGTTTTTCTCCATCTCTTATGGTTTAGCAGTTATGCAAAATTACGTAACATTCATCCAGAATAAAATAGTCTTCAGAGGCTATACCCAGAAAATTCAAGATATATATTTTATTTCGCAAGTAAATATCTTAAATATATGAGATTTTAATCAAAATCGTTGGAGTCATTTTTAAGAAAATACAAAATTTCGAAATTTTTTCCATGTAAAGGGTAGGTGGGGGTGGGGCGATTTTTTTTATAATCTTCATGTCGCATCCTTGGAAGATACCAAACCTAAATACCAAGTTTGGTTCTTAACGGTCTTTTCGTTAATGAGCTATACTGCCCACAGGCTCACACACATACACACAGACACACACACACATGGACATGTTTTTAAAAATGCTTTTTTTTTATTCAGGGGTCTCAAAACATATATTTCCGGTGAAATCTCGGTATTGAATTTTTGGGTGCAATACAATGCCTTCTCTATTTACTATGTACATTGTACGTATAGAGAAAGTAAAAAGGTAGAGTCAGATTGAAAAATGTTGTTGAATTTTTCAGTCTGACTCTACCTATCCAACTCCTGTCCTACACACGGCTTGTGTGAAAAAACAATTAAATCAATACCAATTGACCATAATAGTTGGCTAAACTATGAATCCTGGGATCTGAGGTACTTACAACATTGTAAGACGCCATTGGGGTTGTCATCTCAAAATAATTTGAGGTCACCTTGTGCTGACCGGGAAACATGAGAGTTAGTTGAGAAATTCAATGCTATGCTATCATGTTGCCATGGTAGCTCACTAGAAGAGCAACCAGCTAGAGATCGGGAGATCTGTGGTTAAAATCCCGGCTATGGCGTGAATTTTTCAGTCTGACTCTACCTATCCAATCTGAGATGTACTTTTTCACTTCAAATACTATCTATATGTTTTAGTAAATCTTATCCTTATTCATTCTTCCCTCTTTTAACCACCAGTAGAATGTCTTTATTATTTCCCGTTCCTCTTCTTTCCTCCTTACCCTCTTACTCCCTTTCTTCTTCTTTTACCTCGTAATTTATCGGTGTTTTTTTCTACTCTTCTCACTCCAAACTGCTCGTATATAGCTTTTGCAGCGAATTTGGAGCAACTTTTGTTCTGAGCATATTTATTGTTATTATTATTATTATTATTATTATTATTATTATTAACTTCCTTCATCAACTCAGCATAAAGTAATGATATTTTGGCGAGTGGGAGGGTGCTCAAAACTCGGGGCGTAAAATATTATTGAAGCTGAGCGAGTCGGCTCCAGATAACATGGGAGGCTCGCATTTTTTTTTTTTTTTTTTTTCATCCGAAAGCATACCATTAAACGCAATAAGGCAAGTGCATATACACCGTTTTCATAATACCTCATGTTGTGCCTTGCTTGTTAGGTTTCCAGTTTAACATCACATCGCACTGTCTTTCATCGGGAATGAGCAAGTATGTTGATCTTAAAGTTATGTTTTTATCACGATTTAGTCTAGGTACCTACATTCAAATTAATACTTGCCACGTTTCCATGGGGAACTGAAATTGTTTTTTTTTTTTGTTTTTTTATCCAAGGAATAAATGGAATTTTGAAATTATCTTCACTGGTGGAGGAGAAGAATGGGCATTGTTTTTTTTTAAATTTCTTTTTGTATTTATTCTTTTTTATTTAGTTTGTAATGACATGGCACCCCCTTTGGGAAATAGGAACTTTATTTATTTCAGGAGAAGCAGGAGCTCTACATCGCAACAGGCCAGCATAAAGAGGAATAATGCATGATGTTGCATCCTAGATAATTCCAGATCGATATAGAATCAATCAGGTGCTCATATCTTGTATATCCAGGGTTTAAAGGCGTTGATTCCGTTGTCTCGAATCATCCGCCACCTCTCTGCATACAAAAAACTTCGCAAAGCTGGAACCACACAGTCAGCTGGCGTGTCCAAGGTACTAAGCCAAGCATAGGTACCCATTACTGTCCAAATAAGAGCTCTCCACAATGCAGGACGCGTCCAGGGAAAATTCAGGTGCAAAATATCCGTTGCTGAAGGCTGCTAGGTGTCACCAGTCCAACCCCGACATCGGCTCAAGAGCCATGTCCATATCAATCCTCTACCTGAGCATTCCAAGAGTCGATGTGCGAGCGAATCCGGAGCTTGGCACAATGGACAAGCGGGAAGAATTGCCAGATGATGTCTATGTAATTTATCTGCAGTTGGTAGGATTTCATTGACAATCTCATATGCCACCGAGACCCATTCCATGTTGATTTCTGGTATAGCAAAGCCACGCCAAATTTGCCTCCAGGGCAATTGTGGATACTTAACTTGTATATGTGGAGTAGTAGGTTCCCTGCGTTGAAAAAAGGTATAGACTTCCTTAGCCGTCCGAAAACGCCATTAGCCACTTCTGCTGAAGGTAGTGTGCTCAAGTCACGTAGGAGATCACGTAACATTTTAGGAATCTTATGGAGTTCTCTCCGCTCCCAAAACAACTGATAATGCCGTTGTACTAGCACCTCTACACTATCACCCTGTCCATCCAGTGCTTGCAGAATCATTTTTAAGGAAAGTGCTTTACATTGCATCGCCACATTCAACAACCCCCAGCCACCCTGGCCTTTTGGAAGACGTAACTGAGTACGGGAAATGCGATATAATTTTCCTGTCCATATGAAGTATCCGATTATTTGCTCAATTCTTTGGCTGTGCCGTTTTGTTGGAGGCAGCACGTGTGCTAAGTACCATATACGACTCAATGCAAAGGCATTACAAAACCACACACGTTGTATCAAGTTCAGCATCCTCGACTTTTGACCGTATAGTACACCACGTAAACTATTAATGCACGACGTCCAATTATAGTCCCGCAGGTCTTCATCGTCTCCACTGAAGTATATCCCAAGAATTTTTGTGCATTGCACAGGGGGTATTCCTAATACCGTGGTATTCGGAGGATTCGGCCCAATGGGAAGACTTTCAGATTTCCTCAAATTAAACGTCATCCCCGTACATTGGTCGTATTTCTGTAAACAGTTTCGTAGATACGTGACATCCTGCTCGTCGGTAACCATCACCGTAAGATCATCGGCATATGCCCTAACGGCTAGTTTCTTTCCATAGACCTCCAGACCCGTTATCGTAGATTGCAGCTGTCGGAGCAAAGGATCGATGTACACAGCAAATAACAACATTGATAGGGGACAACCTTGGCGGACGGATCTGTTGACCGGTATGGCGGCAGTCAGAAACCCATTGCATTGAATCCTTGATAACGCAGTGCCAAATAGTGCCCGAAGGAGGTGATACAACTTGTTCGGCACTTGCAATGACTCCAAACGTGCCCAAAGACCCTCGTGAACCACATTATCAAATGCTTTCTCAAGGTCCAGGTTTACCAGAGCAGCAGAGCGGGTTTCTTGGCGACAATGAAGAATACAGTCTCGCAAAGCTGCCACGGTATGGTGCATAGCCGCACCTCCGCGCATCACAGCCTGCTGCTCACTAAGCAAGGGCACTAGCTATACTTGCAGCCTACGGGCGATTATTTTTGCAAACAATTTATAGTCACAATTGAGTAAGGTGATGAGCCGATAATCTGCGGGCCGGCTGGGCGTGGCGGTCTTTGGGAGTTGTAGAACCACCCCATCTCCAAATGTAGACGGCGGTTTTCATCCCTCCAGATTTCTTGAAACACTAGAAGAAGTTCTTTCTTAATAAACCGCCAACAATGTTTATAGAACTCGTACGGCAGCCCATCTGGTCCGGGCGCTGTATGAGGTTTGGCTGTCTGAATCGCAGTGAGCAACTCCGTTTCCTTCAGCATGGGAGTAGGCGACCGTTGTAAACCTCCCTGCACAACTGGCACGTATGTGGACATATACGACTGGATTGAATCCACCATATCCATCGGTCTGGCAAAGCGCTGGGTGTAATAAGAATGCAACACACGAAGAATCCCTGTCGTGGTCGTAACCTCTTGACCATCATCTATCAATTTGGTAACAAACGCTCTGCGACCTTGCCTACGCTCCTTCGCCAGGAAGAAGAAACTCATTTTTTCATCATAAACCATTTCTGCTGTACGTATTCTGGCTAAGGTTCCCTGGAGCTCTTGCGTTTTACGGTGCTGGATATGAGCCTTGACTTCCCGGAGCTGACAGTGTACGTCCTCCCCATGTTGTTGGCGCAGGTGTAAATCTTGTAGCACTGCAAGATAAAAATCCAAAGTTTCTTTCCGAGCTAACGCTCTACGACACGCTGCGGCTTTAAAAAAGGAGCGTATCGCTGGCTTCGCCTTATAGACCCACCATGCTGCCTTATTGGGAGAGCGCTGAAAAGACTTCTGCAATTTGGACCAACATTCTTGGAATTCTATCAGGACCTCGGCATCTGTAAGTAAGGAGCAATTAAGCTTCCACAACCCTGAACCACAACGACGTATCTCCGCACGACCTACAACGGCATGTAGCAGTGCATTGTGATCACTAAAAGCTGCTGGCACTATCTCTGTGCGATGTATCCGGGATGCCATCTCCGGTAGAACATACATCCGGTCCAGTCGAGAGGCCGACTGAGGAACTCCGAGGAATAGGAGTTAAAAGCTCCTGTCGAAAAAAATCCTCTCGTTGTTTCCTCTTGTTGCTTCCCGCCGGGGCATAGATATTCACGAAGGTAACACCATCATACTCCGCGGAGAGGATTCTTCCTGAAGGATGATAGGCAAAGCCGTGTAGGGGCAATCCCTGGCGGTATACAATAGCCGTCCCAGTACCACCCGGGCCTAAATTATCTCATAGTCATATCCATATAAAAAGTCCATATTATAAACATCCACCTCTTGAAGAAAGCAAACATCAACATCATTACTACTCAAAAAATCCCGAAGCAGCTGTTGCTTAACTGGATGACGCAACCCATTCACATTAAGTGACGCCCAAATTTGAAGTCCAACTGGCATGCAGGGCAAAGAAAGGTACTCACAATCTCAGGACCAATGTCGTGATACCAAACAGGAATTAGGGCACGTGTCAGTTCAATCCGGGGAGTATAACCATTAATTGTCCGCACCTTCGTGAGGATCGTCCTTAGTATGCTTGTAGCAAAGCCGTAGGTCCTCATCGGCGTCATTGGCATCTTCAGCCGGCCTCTTACCGGAATCACTGGCCTTCACTACCCGATCGTCAGGAAGATCGTGAAGAAATCGTTTCACACCCGCGCCACTAGCTGGTGAAGACGATAACAAACAGGCATCAATAGCGGTTGGAACTGGAGGCGAGGGTCTCGAGCAGATACAGAAACTTTTGACGGCGCACCCAAGTTGCGGGTCGCGTCTTCAGACGCTTCAGGTACGTCGCTATCATTTGCCCTGCTGTCAGTATCCTGTTGTACGGTGTCCTGTACATGCTGGATATCAACAATCTCCGGCGTCTCCGGCATCACCATGCTGCCCCCCTCTATATGCAATTCCTCTCCCTCATCCAACTGTCGTTCTACAGTCATTACCTCCACTTGGGTCTCCATTGATGACCCGGGCGTGTGCATAACACCCTGCTGTTCATCCGCCAGCAAGGTAGCCGGAGCACCCACTGCCTCGCTGAAGGTTGCCGGACGATTTCTAGGTTGCAAAGACAACCGAGTAGCTCTAAAGGGACCATCCGCTTTTAAATGCGTCGTCTCACGGCACAAATGACAGGCTTGCTGCTGTCCGGTATAAGCAATAGATATCACATAAGTATCAATAACCAAGGTAGCCGGTATATTGCACTTAATACCCATTTTCACGGTGCACACGCCATTGTTAGCCGGAAGCAGATAATGAGAATGCCATTTCTCACGTCGTATATCAAATACCTTACCGTATTTAGACAATTCTTGTGACAAAACTGCGCTGGGCACCTCCGGTGGGAGGTTGAAAACCCGCACATTAACAATTTGCTGATCACCCGGCGTGATTTTCACTTTGGAGATTTCCCCAGATTCATATGTAAAGTTTTGTTCTTCGGTGTAGCGTGATATAAGTTTATCATATAATAACGTGGAGACTAATTTGACATAAATAGCACGTTCACGACTATTGAGCTGAAGCGTGTCCACTTGATCCGGTTTTAAAGCCAGAAAATTTACCAACCATTGATGTATTTCTAGTGCAGACGGTCTAGTTGCTGCGTTGTCAAACTGAATTTTAAGAGTATTTACCCGCTTATATACGGCCATTTTAATTTTTTACCACCTTCTCGGAAGAAGAATGAAGGTGCCCAATTAAGTAGAATGCCTGCCCGCTTTCACAACCGGCAGAGACGCCGTAACAAACAAACAACTCACCGCAGTGAAGACTGGTTCCGCTCGCTCTACACAAACAACCTCACAGTACGCCGTCCAGCGAGCGACTGCCTCGCATTCGTGAGATCGCGGGTTCAATCCCCGGCGACCACCTACTTGACCCACGCGTTTTTCGTGATTTCGTTGGGGTCAACGGCGAACATTGAAGTGGTTTCTCATCTACCACGATTTCCTTTCCATAATTTCCCCTTCATTCCAGTTTTCCCCCTTCGTCTTTCAGGTGTCTTTTCACTGTCTGTGTCTTTTCAGTTTTCAGGTGTGTGTTGCTTCTTCGTAAAGCAGATTAGATCATTGACCTCATGTAATGTTTGCTTGTCCAATGGCATTGCTCTTGTAGCCAATGGTAGCGTACGTCGCCCTCCGTGGTCTAATGGTTACCATCATTTCAAAAGTTGGTTCTTCGTAAAATAGATTATATCTTTGACCTCATTTAATGTTTATCCAATGGCATTCCTCTTGTAGTCAATGGTAGAGCACGTCGCCAAGGTCACACATACCCAAGGTTGCAGATTCAAACGCAGCGGAGGACGATGGATTATTTTGGGAGTAAAAATCCTTAGCATGGCTTCCTTCGGAAGGGAAGTAAAGCCGTTGGTCCCGTGTCGTAGATTTACAGCACGTAAAAGAACCTCAAGCTTGATAAAGAGTCCTCTGAGAAAAATTAATCGGTTTTTCACGCCCAGTATAGAATGTGATGCTGAGAACCACAGCAGTAAAAGAGCGCCCAAAGGATTCTTCTTCTTTCTACACCATGCTAATCGATATAACAGCGGAATGTTCTTATTACTTAGTTCCTTATAAGCAAAAGAAAACTAAAGGAATGCATTATGCCAAAACGACAGTAAAATGTTTTAAAAGCTGTAGCTAAGCAATTGTCATTGAAATTCGCTTATTTACTTGGTCAGAAGTAAAACAAAAGACACACGGGAGACTTCTTTTCTGAGACAATCATAAGTATTTTAAAATTGAAACTATTAATATGGAATATCTCGGAAACGGTTACCACAACAACAACATAAATGTAAAGGACATAAATTATCATTTTAATGAGAGTCACAGTTTTTGGTTTTAAGTTTTTCTCTATTTCTTACGGTTTACCACTTATGCAAAAGTAATTCAGAATGTAGAGAATTTCAGAAACTATTTCCAGGAAATTCGGGATGTACATTTTATTTGTCATATAATAATCTTAAATATTTTAAGCAATTTTTTTAGAAAATAATATTTTTCGAAAATTTTATCATGTAATGGGTAGTTTGGGGTGGGGATTTTTTTGAATAATAATAATAATAATAATAATAATAATAATAATAATAATAATAATAATAATAATAATAGGAATAGAGATTAGTGAATGTCACAACTTTGAAGAGCGCCGATTAAAGGTATACTACATCTAGATTTATTAAACACTTACAGGAAGTAATATTCATAATTCTGTCTTTAACGCTGTCTATGAATGAGCCTCATAGTGACTGGCATTTAGATATAATAATTGACTTTGTTTGTACCTTTATGTTCGGTACAAGAAAATCTTATTAGAAGACAATCTATCTTGGACGTTACACCTGCGTCATCTATTCCTCTAAAAATGGGTAACTCGCCTCTCACATTCAGTCTTTCTTATTTTTTCCTCATACCCTACCAATGTTCTTATTTACATCGTCTTTGATCTGCTTTAAGTTTGTTTTTTCTGCAAGCTTTCAAGGCTTCCATATATTTTTTTATTCTGTGTACATAGTGTATAGAGAAGGCATTGTAATGCATCCAAAATTCTATACCGAGTTTTCACTGTAATAAAAAAAAGCATTTTTAGAAAAAGGTCCGTGTATGTGTGTGTCTGAGGACAGCATAGCTCAAAAACGAAAAGACTGCTAAATAACAAACTTGGTATTTAAGTTTGGTATCTTCCAAGGATGCGGCACGAAGATTTTCAAAAAAATTCTTCCACCCGCAATTACCCTTTACGTGGGGAAAATTTCGAAAATTTTGGTTTTCTCAAAATGTCCCTAACAATTTTGATTAAAATCTCTTATATTTAAGGTAATTACATGTCAAATAAAATGTATATCTTCAATTTTCTGGGAATAGCCTCTGAAGGCCTCTTTATTTGGATGCTTTTTATTGAATTTTGCATAATTGGTAAACCGTAAGGTTTAGATAAAAATGTTAATGGACAAAAGATGTATATCTCGATTAAATGCACAATTTATGCCATGTACATTTATTTCGTGGAGCTGGCCGTTTTCGAGATATTCCTTGATATTGATTTAAGTTTTAAAATATTTAAACTTTTCTCAACGAGAACTTGTCTACTCCTAGACATGTAAAGAAATGGATTTCAATCCCATAGCAACCACATTTTAAAACATTTGATATCGGTGTAGCTTAGGTATTCCCTTATTTCTCTCCTACTTACATGGAAATAAATGATAAGACTGTTCCTGCTAATGTTTTAGCATGATAGGTATGGCATTTTATTTTCCAATGTGATTCTACCTTTTCAGTAAAATTCGTGTTAATTGCTATTGGCAATAAATTAGTGTAAATATTGTTATACTCTTATTTGGGAACACTGACTCACAGAGTCTGAGTACCAAAAAGTTTAATATTACATCAATAATAATAATAAAGTTAACCCAGCTAATATATAAAGCTATTAACTACTACATAATATTAAAATTGACTCAGTACTGTAACATTGTATTATTGTTGTTGTTGTTGTTGTTGTTATCATCACATCCAGGTAAACTGTTTTATATTTAATTTTCTGTAATTCTTTTGTTTTCCAGGCCGAGACTTCGGATAGCAAACTTTCTGATGCCACTATTAAGAAGACTTTAACGTAAGCATGATCGCGGCAAAACGGCCCGGGTACATATTGGGTAAATTAGGAGCGAATTGCCCCCAGCTTCACCATGCAGTTAATTGTACATTTGAAAAAAAAAAAAGTATAAGTATTTCCATTTTGATAGACTCTGAAAATGACTTTGACGCAAGAGAAACACTGAATTGTCCTTCTAAATATGTTGGTGTTTTATTATTGTGATGGTTTAGTGGGTTTTCTTTGCAAAATACAGTTATTTATATGCTTAAAGGTTATACTATTCATATTTTACATAGGAGGGAAACGCATCAAGGACTAATGTTCAATAACTACAACAAACGAACATGGAGAGTGATATCACAGTCTTGTATGACAAATTTCTATACAGTGTGTTAAACTTTTAATTCAAATGTGCATGAAAAGTGAAGGATGGCTGACAGTGTATCTGAAAACATATTTCCGAAACCACAGAGGTTTTAATAAACGACACCGAATGAAGCTAATGAATATATCTAATCTAATGTGTGAAGTGCACTAACTTAAAGTTACAAGGAGACTTGCCGGATAGATGCAGTTTTATAGTGAAAGTACGTCAAAAACAAAAATACGCGTCTCGCCTTTCTCTCCAATAGAGTCCTGTCGTTAGAAAAAAAAGTAAACGGTTTAAACTGTAATGGCTAACTTTAGATTGACTTCTGCTCAACGATCAGCTGCATGGTAGTATGCCAGACGCTGATAATGAACTTTGCCTGCACCGAAGATCGCACTAAAGATGACTTACAGTCAGGAGTTCATTAAGCGCAAACAATATCGGCCGTAGATAGTTTCATTTTTTCCCAATGATGGATAGCTCCATGAAAAAAGTAACTGGAGAGATAAAAATTATTCATTTTTGTAAGTTCTCTCGTTTAATGTTTGTAAACACCGAAATGTATGAGTGAATTATTCTAATTTTAAAATAACGTTTTCTTATCAAACTTGGGCCAATGGGAGAGAAAGACGTTTCGTACACCTTCCGTCATGTATTCACACAAAATATATAAGGACCTTGTCTTCACTAGTATATATAGGAAAATAATTACATATAAGCAGACAAGTAATACAAAATGGCGGTCTCAAATCGCTCGCTTGCGCGAAAACATTTAGCAAATAAGGTTGGGGGTAATGGGGCAACATAGCAACTCAAGATGTTGTCATAAATATATCTACTATATACATTAAATATATCGCGCAACGTTCCCAGCGTGTAGTATAAATGTTTTTTTTTTTTTTTTTTAAATGGTAAGAGTTCCACTCTGCAGCGAATGAGATGTGTTATCGTGCTTTGCGTTGCCAGGTCGTTACACCTACTCTTTTCATATTTCCCTCTCACTCGCACACTGAGCATGCAAATATGCCTGGCGTCATAATGTTTATTTATGTGTATTATGAAAATTATTTGAGTTAAAAATGTGTGTTTTTTACGGTTCTACCACGAACATTACTCCCTATCTTCCTCGTGAGTTATTCTTTGCAAAATGTAATATTTTGTGTTAGCGCAAGTAGTATTTATAAGAAAAGGAATCACTTAGCGCGTTACTCCCCAGTTAAGCGAGAATGCAATATGTCAACACAGCACCACTCCGATTGGCTGCCGGCCTCGTGGCGCTCAAGGACAAACCTCATCCCATTTGAAAGTCACTTGTAGGTTGCTAGCACATGAGCGCATGTTTTGTAAGAGCTAATAAGCTTTGTTGATGTGTTGAAAGTTGAGCCGTAATTTTTTTTTTTTAGATAACGCTCGAGTTGTAGGTGCAATTATATATCTTCTAGATACATTCTCCAGGGAGAAAGATAGTATATGCCAGAGAAAAAGCTCAATAAACACGCAAAATAAATCCTGAAATACAAAATATAAGGTATTGTTTCATATCATCACTTACAAAAAACTGCTGTTTTTAAAAATTAGTGCAGGATACTATAATGGGAAGAGTTCTACTCTGCGGCGAATGAGATGCGTTGCCACATCTTTTCATCTCTCTCACTCACACACTGAGCATGCAAATCTCCCTGGTGACATAATATATTCATGTGTATTATGAAAACTATTTGAACTAAAATTTTGTGGGTTTTACGGTTCTGCTATGAACATTACTCCCTATCTTCCTCGTGAATTATTCTTTGCAAAATTTAATATTTTGTGTTAGCGCAAGTAGTATTTATGAGTGACTTATCGCGTTACTCCCCAGTTAAGCGAGAATGCAATATGTCAATACAGCAGCACTCTGATTGGCTGCCGGCCTGGTGGCGCTCATCCCATTTGAAAGACACTTTAGTCAGTATTACTTTAGAATGCTTTAGAGCTAGGGCAAACTATTACCACTTCAAAACAAAACACTGTCAGTGTATTGGAAGAAGTTAGAGACGTTCTTTCGTATGCCTGAGCTAGAGAATTAATGTATGAATAACTGTATAGTAGAGCAACCAAAAAACAACACTTATGTTTATTATGATGACTTAACACAACCACAATAATTGCTGCCATTCAAGTGCAAAAATATTTGTTATTCATACCTTCATTATATTGGTAGGAAACTACGAGGGCCATTTTTTTTCAACATCCGATAGGCTATAAATAACAATTATTTTATTACTGAAGTTTTGTACACTTATGGTTACTTTTCCACATAATCACCGAAAAGATTGAGACATTTATCGTACCTGTGCACAAACTTTGCAATACGCGCTTCAAAAAATGTTGCCGCAATGATTTCAAATTAGCATTGACATTGTTTGAAGATCTTCGTTGGGTTGAAATTGCTGCCCTCCTAGCCACGTCTTCAGTTCAGGGAAAAGGTGAAAGTCGCTGGGTGCCAGGTCAGGACTGTACGGCGGATGATCGAAAATGTCCCATTGAAATTGTTCAAGGAGCCGATGGGTTGTGCCAGTAGTGTGGACGAGCGTTGTCATGGATCAACACAATTCCTGAAGTCAGTATTCCTTTTCGTTTGTTTTGAATGACTCTCCGCAGACGTCGTAAAGTACGATCTTCAAAACAACGTCAATGCTCATTTAAAATCATTGGCGGCAACATTTTTTGAAGCGTGTATTATAAAGCTTGTGCGCAGGTACGATAAAAGTTTCAATCTTTTCGGTGACTATGTGAAAAGTAACCACAAGTGTGCAAAACTTTTAGTAATAAAATAATTGTTTTCTATGAATTTGTCTTTTATTTATAGCCTATCGGAGGTTGAAGAAAACTGACCTCGTATATAGATGTTTAGTAATACAATGTGCTCACTCTTTATGAAAAAGCCAATGTTGCTTAGTTTCATCGAACTTTCAAAGTTTCAGAACTTCCTTAAACAGCAAGTATCCTGGTTTCTAAATTCATTTTAGTAATTCAAGAGTAATTCATTTTAAGTGCGTTCGGCAAGAAGTAGGTTATATATTCATTCAATAGATCTGTTGATTTGTGACAAATATAAAACAATATAAAACAGAGCGATTACAAATTGTATTTTCTCATATAATAAGGATTAATTATTATATCTTGGCGATATTTATTTTATAAACATATATTCCAATTACGCTATTATAGGTCACTGGAATACACTGCACATGTAGCTAACTAGTTTTATTTAAGAATATACAGGCCCAAATTAGTCAAATTTGAAAATTTATTCCGATTACAGAACACGCTGATAGCTCCCACGAAATCAAGATAATGTTTGAATATAACTGCATGCTGGACAGGGTTTTGGCATTATAGCTAAGCTTTTTGGAGTGGTGCAATTTGGGTTCCAACTGTATGTTGTAAAACTGTTTCAAATATTGCTAAAGTGTATGTAATTTAATTATGTATTAAAATAAATACCTATATATTTATAATAATTGCTGCTTTATTTAATAAAATCACGTTCTCCCTCACTCCCTTTCCCTACCTCAAAAAATACAAGTGGCTTATACTGCCTAACCAGAATTTGCATAGAGCTTTCAGATCTCAGAAGGGAAGAATTTAGTTCGAATTGAAACTTCCATTACAAATATTTAGGTTTATATATATGTTCTTGATAATGACAAGAAAAAGAATTCTAATCTGTTACATTTAAATCACATGACTTCTTTTACCTTTCTGCAACACACTATTCTTACAAAGTCAAATACTTTAAGAGCTGGTTGCTATGCGCTTGCTTCGAAATCCCGTTCTTCTTGAAGGCCTAGTTGGAAAAAAAGAAAGACAAAGAAAACCGAATGAACGACCTATCATTTCAGAAAAGTTGAAGTAGTGGGAAATTTAAACCCCCCCCAAAAAAAAATCTAATGTAATCCATTCACATGACTTTCTCTATATCTCTGCAACGAATTTTTGTTAAAAAGTGTATGCTTCTATTTACTTCATGCTAAGTTAGAAAAAATTAGCAGAAATAGTCTTATTACGTGCTTTCCTGTAAGTAAAAGCGAAATAAGGGAGTAACATAGGTTAAAGTGATAGCAAAAGATGGTTGCTATGTGACTGAAGTTTCTTTGTTTGTATGGACAGGAGTTGACAAATTCCTGTATGAGAAAAGTATAAGTTTTTTAAGGCTGAAACAAAAAACAAGGAATATCTAAAAAACTATCAACTCCACGAAAAAAATGTATATAACATAAATTGTGTGTTTTAATGTGCTCTATAGTTTTGTGTGGTAAGTTTCTGTCTATCTCTTACGCTTTACCAGTTACACAAAATTCCGTAAAATTCATCCAGAAAAAAGTAGTCTTCAGAGGCTATTCCCAGAAAATTCATGATATGCATATTATTTGTCAGGTATATCTTTAATATATAATATTTTTATCAAAATCGTTAGAGCCATTTTTTAGAAAATCAAAATATTCTAAAATTTTTTCATGTGAAGGGTAGTTGGAGGTGGGGGGATTTTCTTGAAAATCTTCGTGTCGGATTCTTGGAAGATACTGAACTTAAATACCAAGTTTGGTATACACACACACGGACATCTTTCTAAAAATGCTTTTTTTGGATTCAGGTGGTCTCAAAACATATATTTCCGGTGAAATCTCGGTATTGAATTTTGGGTACAATGCAATACCTTCTCTATACACTATGTACATAGTACGTATAGAGAAAGTAAGAACCCCACAAAAAGTGTATTTGACATAATTATGTAATTTAATGAGATCTGCTTTTCGTGTAGTAATATGTTGTATATTTCTTACGGCTTAGCAGTTATTCCAAAGTCGTCCAATGAAGAGGGCTTCAGAAACTATTCCCAGAAAATTCAATACTTGCATTTTAATTATCATGTAAATATATTTAAGTAGGACATTTTAATCAAAATCATTAGAGTCATATTTGAGAAAATTGTAAATTTCAGAAAACCTTCCATGTAAAGGATAGTTTGTGGTGGGGTACTATCCCTGAAAATCTTCGTACCGCATTCTTGGAAGATACTAAATTAGGTAAATACCAAGTATGGTACTTAGCCGACTTTTCTTTAATGAGTTATGCTGTTCACTTACAGAGAGAGAGATAGAGAGAGAGAGAGAAAGAGAGAGAGAAAGAGAGAGGGAGAAAGAAAAATACATACCGACACTCAAGCCAACAGTTTTCTAAAATGCTTTTCTGGTATTCCAGTATAATCAAAACATGTACTCTGTGTGTGTGTACATGTAGAGAAATTAAAAAAAACTGCAAATAGTTGAATGCATAATAAATAATTTATTCGTTTAACTTAGACTGTTTTCTGTCTTCACAACATGTAGACAGTCATCTATAAAGTAAAAAATCTGGTGTGTTCCTTCACATGACTTTCTCTACATCTCTGCAACAAATTATAGTTTAAAAGCTTATGCTTCTATTTACTTCTTGCTAATTTAGAAAAATTATCAGAAATGGTCTTATTACTTGCTTCCTTGTAAGTAGAAGCGAAATAGGGGATTACCATAGGTTAAAGTGATAGTCAAAAGCTGGTTGCTATGTGACTGAAGTTCCTTTGTTTGTATGGACAGGAATTAACTAATTCCGTATGAGAAAAGTATAAGTCTTTCGCAGCTGAAACCAAAAACAAGGAATATCTAAAAGACGATCAACTTTCCAAAAAAAACGTAAATTACATAAATTGTATGTTTTAATGTGCTCTATATTTTTTGTGTGTTAAATTTTTCTCCATCTCTTACGGTTCAGCAGTTAAGCAGAATTCGGCAAAATTCATCCAGAATAAAGTAGTCTTCAGATGCTATTCCCAGAAAATTCAAGATATACATTTTATTTGACAGGTAAATATCTTTAATATACGATATTTTAATCAAAGTCGTTAGTGCCATTTTTGAAAAAATCAAAATTTTTGAAAATGTTTCTATGCAAAGGGTAGTTGGGTTTGGGGGGATTTCCTTGAAATCTATATTTCGTATCCTTGGAAGATACCAAACTTAAATACCAAGTTTGGTAATGAAAGGTATTTTTCTTTTTGAGCCATGCTGTCCATAGACACACACACACAAACACACCCACACACACACACACAAAGCATTTTCGGACTACAGGACCTCAAAACATATATTTCCAGTGAATATCGACATCGAATTTTCGGGTCAAACACACTACCTTTTCTATCCTCTATGTTCATTGTACATGCGGACTAGAGAAAGACAAATCTGATGTGTACAATTCACAAGACTTTCTCTACATCTCTGTAACAAATTATTGTTAAAAAGCTTATACTTCTATTTACTTCATGCTAATCGAGAAAAAATTAGCAGAATTAGTCTTATTACATGCTTCCTTGTAAGTAGAAGCACAATAAGGGAGTGTCATAGGTTAAAGTGATAGTCAAAAGCTGGTTGCTATGTGACTGAAGTTTCTTTGTTTGTATGGACAGGAGTTGACAAATTCCTGTATGAGAAAATTATAAGTTTTTCAAAGCTGAAACCAAAAACAAGGAATATTTAAAAAAAAAAAAAAAAAAAAAAAAAAAGATCAACTCCACGAAAAAATGTATATTACATAAATTGTGTGTTTTAACGTGCTTTAAATTTTTTTCTGTGGAAAGTGTTTGTCCATCCCTTACGATTTAGCAGTTATGCAAAATTCCGTAAAATTCATCCAGAATTAAGTAATCTTCAGAGGCTATTTCTAGAAAATTCAAGATATACATTTTATTTGTAAATTAAATATCTTTAATATACGATTTTTTAATCAAAATCGTTAGAACCGGCTTTAAGAAAATCAAAATTTTCGAAAAAAGTTCCATGTAAAGGGTAGTTTGCTGTGGGGAATTTTCTTGACAATCTTCTTGTCGCATCCTTGGAAGATACCAAACTTAAATACCAAGTTTGGTTTTCAGCGGTGTTTTCGTTTTTGAGCTATGCTGTCCACAGACACACACATACATACACGGACCTTTTTCTGAAAACGCTTTTTTTGGATTCAGTGGGACCCAAAACATTTCTTTCCGGTGAAATCTCAGTATCGAATTTTGGGTGCATTCCAATACCTTCTTTATACACTATGTATATAGTACGTGTAGAGGAAGCAAAAATGAGCACGTGATCCTCTATGTACGCGGCTGATACAGAAACACATGATCTGAGTCAGCCGAAACTTATGTTATGGTTGAGTAGAACCGGGCGCCTTAGAAATAGTCCAAGATGTATAAAACGGCTAGTAAGATAGTCATGATTCTGGAGTAAGCGGAAGCTATACTCGTTTGAGCATCATGTTTACTTTTACTAGCACATATGTACAATATACATAATAAGTATATATATAGTTGGTAATCCAAAAATATGATACCGAGATTTCACCGGAAATACATATTTTGTGGCTCCCTGAATCCAAAAGAAAACATTGTTACTTTCTCTAGCCCCATATGTACAATGTACATAGGGACAGAGAAGATATTGTAATGCACCCAAAATTTCGATACCGAGATTTCACCGGAAATATATGTTTTGGGGTCCCCTGACTTCGAAAAAGAATTTTAAAAAAAAGGTCCGTGTGAGTGTGAGTTTTGTCTGTCTGTCTGTCTGTCTGAGTGTGTGTCTGTGGACAGCATAGCTCCAAAACAAAAAGACCGTTAAATACCAAACTTGGTATTTAGGTTTAGTATCTTCCAAGAATGCGACACGAAGATTTAAAAAAAAAAATCCCCACCACAAACTACCCTTTACATGGAAAAAATTTCGAAAATTTTGATTTTCTTAAAAATGGCTCTAACGATTTTGATTAAAATCCCGTATATTAAAGCTATTTATGTCCGTAATAAAATGTATATCTCGAATTTTTTTGGGAATATCCTCTGAAGACCTCTTTATTCTGGATAAATTTTGCTGAATTTTGCTTAACTGCTAAACCGTAAGAGATAGAAAAAAAAACATACTGCACAAAAAATGTACCACATGACAAAACACACATTTTATGTCTTTTACGTTTTTGCTGTGGAGGTAACCGTTTTCGAGATATTCCTGTTATTGGCTTCAATTGTGAAGTACTTAAAAACTTTTCTCACACAGGAAGTGTCTGTTTTTCTTTTGTTCTACTCCTGGCCAAGCAAAGAAGTGATTTACAATGACAATCGTATAACGATAGCTTTTAAAACATTTGACAATCACTATAGCATAATGCATTCCCTTGTTCCCTTCTACTTATAAGGAACTAAGTAATAACATTCTGCTAACATTTATCTTGATTAGCATTGTGTACAAAGAAGAATAATCTTTTGTAGGAGTTTTGTAGAGCAGCTAGAGAAAGTCATGTGAGTGTAACACTTTGCATTTTTAGAAAAAGTTTCATGTCTGTGTATTTTTGCTGATAGCATAATTCAAAAACGATATAAAATTGGCATTAAGTTTAATATCTTCCAAGGATGCCACACGTAGACCATTTTTCAAAATTTTCGATTGCATACAAAATGGCACTAATGAAATTTATTATAATACTGTATAATTATTAAACATATTATACGCAAAATAAATTTATATCTTGGAATTCCTCTTCATTCTGAATGACTTGCACAATTGGTAAACCGTAAGACATAGACAAAAGTTGACTGCATGAAAAATGAGATCTCTTTAAAGCACAACAGTCTATGTCATATACAGGTTTTGGTAGAGTTAACCATCAGAGGTAATCCCTGTTATTGGTTTCAATTTTAAAATACTTACTTTTCTCAAAGAGGAAGTCCTTATCGGCTTATCCGTTTTATATCTCTTTTGTTTTAATCCTGGCCGTGGGAAGAAGCCGCATTTCAATAACAATCGCATAACGATAGATTTTAAAAGAATTGACTGTAGCTTTAGCGTAGTGTATTCCCTTATTTTCCTTACCTTTTAAGGAATTAAGCAATTAGATACTTTCCGGTAACGTTTATATAAATTAAAGAATAATCTCTTGTAAGAATACTTTGATTGCAGAACAGATAAAGTCATGTGACTGGAACACAGAGTTTTCTAACTTCCTCTCCCTGTCCAGAGAATCCCTTCTTTCTTTCTAATATAATGTTTGTTTCTCTTTCAACTTGTTTCCATGTAATCTGTATCTTCAAGCGTAGTAAATTTCCTAGTCAAGAAATGGTGGTTAATTCTTTAGAGATATCTCCGCACCTCCTGTTCTCCGTGTGGTAAACTTAGCTTTCCACCTAACTATTATCCGAACAACAAGAAATTGGTAAAGAGCTGAGGCAGACCTCTTACACAAGACTTAAAACTACTAAAGCATTACAAAAACATTATAGTGGCTATTCCAAAAAATCTGATGTGTTCCATTCACATGACCTTCTCTATATCTCTGCAATACATTATTTTTAAAAAGCTTATGCTTCTATTTACTTCCTGCTAATCGAGAAAAAATTAGCAGAAATAGTCTTATTTCTTGCTTCCTTGTAAGTAGAAGCGAAATAAGGGAGTGCCATCGTTCAAAGTGATAGTCAAAAGCTGGTCACTATGTGACTGAATTTCCTTTGTTTGTATGGACACGAGTTCACAAAGTCCTGTATGAGAAAAATGTAAGTTTTTATAGCTTAAACCAAAAACAAGGAATATCTAAAAAACAATCAACTCCACGAAAAAAATGTATACAACATAAATTGTGTGTTTTAATGTGCTCTACATTTTTTGTGTGGTAAGTTTCTCTCTCTCTCTCTCTCTCTCTCTCTCTCTCTCTCTCTCTGTCTGTCTCTTACAGTTTAACACTTATGCAAAATTCCGTAAAATTCACTCAGAATAAAGTAGTCTTCAGAGGCTATTCCCAGAAAATTCAAAATATACATTTTATTTATCAGGAAAATATCTTTAATATACGATATTTTAATCAAAATCGTTAGAGCCATTTTTTAGAAAATCAAAATTTTCGAACAAAGTTCCATGTAAAGGGTAGTTTGGAGTGGGGGATTTTTCTCAAAATCTTGTCTCGCATCCCCGGAAGATACTAAACTTAAATACCAAGTTTGGTATTTTACCAACTTGTCGCTTTTGAGTTATCGTGTTCACAGACACACGGACACACACACACACACACACACACACACACACACACACACACACACACACACACACAGGGAACTTTCTCTGAAAATACTTTTTTTGGATACGGGGGACCCTAAAACATATATTTCCGGTGAAATCTCGGTATCGAATTTTTTGGTGGAGTGCAATACCTTCTATATACACTATGTACATAGTGCGTATAGAGAAAGTAAAAAAAATCAAGATACACATACATTTCATTTTTCACAAAAATATCTAAAACATGTAGTATTTTAATCAATGTCATGGGAGCCATCTTTGAGAAAATCAAAATTTTCGAAAAATATTCCATATAAAGAGTATTTGAAGGTGATGGATTATCTTGGAAACCTTCTTTTCATATCCTTGGGTATTGCAGAACTTAAATGTCAATTTGGTATTTATTGGACTTTTCGTGGTTATGCTTCACATGCACGGACGTTTTTCTGAATATTCTTTTTACTTTTTCTACACTTACTATGTACGTAGGATATAGAGAAGGTATTGTATTGCACCCAAAACTTCGATACCGAGATTTAATCGGAAATAACTGTTTTGGGTCCCTTGAATCCAAAAAATGCATTTTTAGAAAAAGTTAAGTGTGTGTCTGCGTGTGTGGACAGTATAACTCAAAAACGAAAGGACGTTAATGATAAACTTGGTATTTAAGTTCGGTATCTTCCAAGGATGCGACACGAAGATTTTCAAGAAAATCCCCCCCAACTACCCTTTACAATGAAAAAATTTAGAAAATGTTGATTTTCTCAAAAATGACTAACGATTCTGATTAAAAGCTCTTATGTTTAAGGTATTTACATGACAAATAAAATGTATATCTTCAATTTTCTGGAAATAGCCTCTTAAGACATGTTTATTCTGGATGAATTTTGCGAAACTGATAAACCGTAAAAGACAGACAAAAGTAGAAAGTAATTAAGACAATTTCCGCTAATGTTTATGACGATTATTATAAAGTAGATAGAAGAATATGATTTTTAATAATAATTTGTTACAACGATGTAGAGAAAGTCATGTGAATGTAACACATCTGATTTTTTTAATTCCGGGAACTTCAAAATATATATTTCCGGTGGAATCCTGACATTGAATTTTTGGGTGGCATAAATTTCCAAGCAAACATGCTTTCTGGATTCAGGGAGTCTCAAAACGTATATTTCCGGTGAATATTCGGTCGAATTTTTGGGTAAAATATACGTAGCAGAGAAAATAAATATCTGATGTGTTTCGACGTATTACTTTCTCTACGTGTTCTACATAAAACCATTCTTACAAAATATTATTGTTTTATCTACATCATGCTAGTCGAGTAAACATTAGTGGAAACGGGATTATCACTTGCTTCCTTGTAAGTAGAAGGGAAATAGTGGAATACACTAAACTAAACCGATAGTCAAATCTCTAAAAAAACTGTTCGCTATGTGACAAACTGAAATTCGGTTCTCTATGTGTGGTCAGGACTAAAACAAAGCATATTAAATGAGAGACGACTTCCCGTTTGAGAAAAGTTTAAGTAGTATTAGATTTAAACCGATAACAAGATATATTTCAAAAACTCTACACAAATAAAAAAATTATATCACAAAGGTATAGTGTTTTAACAAGATTTACGTTTTTTGTATAGTTTATACGAAAGTCATCCAGAGTTAAGAGATCTTCAGAGGTTATTACGAAAAGTTCAAGATATACATTTTATTTGTCATGTAAATATCTGCAATATACGGTATTTTAATCAAAATCGTTTCAGCCATTTTGAAAAAATAAAAAATTCTAAACTTTTTTCATGTAAAGGTAGTTTGGAATGGGAAGATTTTTTTGAAAACCTTGGTGTCGCATCTTTGGAAGGTATTAAGCTTAAATACCAAACTGATCTATTTGTTCACACTCATACGCATAAGGGACGTTTTTCTTAAAATGCTATTTTTGGACTCAGAGGACCTCAAAACACATTTCCGGTGAAATCCCATAATCGAATTTTTAGGTGGAATACAATATTTTCTCTACGTATTAATGTATTGTACGTGTAGAGAAAGTAAACATGTTAGAGCATGGAACATTAGTTTTCAGCTGTTATGTGTGACGTCAGACATTGTTCTGGGATCTCCCACTACTTTTTCTTCACTTTCTATAGTGACGCTGTGGGGACAAACAAGAGTAGTTTCACTTCAAGATGAATGAGAAGAAATGCTGCGTAATGCAACACAATCGCTTCTTAGTGGTAGAAGGACGGTTCAAGGATAAAAGGGAAAGGGATTCCAAGGCATAACACTAAGTTCAGAAGCTGCCTTGAATTTCCAAAGTTATTGTCAACAAAGCGGACAAATCCACTTCCAGAAAACAAATTGCGTTACAGAATGTATGACATCAACAACAATAGGACTCGGCTTGTGAAAAGTCTGTTCCTTTTTACTTTCTCGACTATAATAAATAGGGGATGTATTGTATTCCACCGAAAAGTTCAATAACGAAGTGTATATTTTGAGACCCTGAATGAAAAAATTCTGATGTATTCCATTCACATAATTTTTCTCCATCTCTGTAACAAATTATTGTTAATAAGTTTATTCTTTTATCTACTTCATTGACTACATCTACAACTACTATTCGAGGTAAAAATCATATATCAATATTATAATTTGGGAAGATATTTTATACTGTAAGTGCTGAAAAGTTTAAAAATGTGTTAATAATTTTTTAAATGTATTTGATATGTGTTTCCCTAATGTTGTTGTGAAAAGTAAGGCAAAGAAAAATAATAAAAAACTTAATACTTGGTTTGTTGCTGACTTGAAGCAAATGAGAAACAAGGTTATGGCTCTCAATACTATACACAAAAATTAGAAGCAGCATTAACAGTGTATAAACTTAATAGAAATCAATATAAATCTGCGTTACAAGCAGCAAAACTAGGGAGCAATATGGAATATATTGAAAACGAACAAAATAAATGTAATACACTATGGAATGTTTTGAAAAGAGAAACTAATAGTTATAGGATTATGTTTCCTGCAACTCTTTTACCAGATATCTTTAAAAACTAATTCTCTGAATCTGTGAAAGACAATTGAGATGAAGAAAAGCAAATATTAGAGCAGTTTACTGTATCAAAAATAAGCTTTGTAAGTAATAAAAAGTCTCATATCAGTTTTATATGACAGAAGTAATTGAGGAACTGGTTACCCAGGTTGTGAAAAAAATGAGTAACTCTCCTAGTGAGGATATATATGAACTTAGTAATAGAATAATTAAATTTGTTATTAGTTATATTGCGAAGCCACTTACCTGTTTTATAAATTTATGTTTAAATGCTGGAATATTTCCTAAGGAGTTGAAGATTGCTAAGACAGTTCCCATATTTAAGAAAGCTGATGTGAATTAACCAGAAAATTAAAGGCCATTCCTATATTAAGTGAAGTTTTTGAAGGCGTTGTGCTCCACCATTTGAGGTTATGTACCAAGGAAAATATTCTCAGCCCGTCATAATTTGGCTTTTCTCCAGGTAGAAGAACGCACGATGCAATTATATATAACGCATTAGAAGAGAAGGAAAGTCCTCTTGTTTGATTCAAGTAAAACCTTTGATTGCATTCCACATGACTTATTGTTAGTGAAATTAGAATCTATTGAATTAGAAAAACTGAGAATAACTTTTTGCTGTTTTTGTGGATGGCCTATGCAGTACAAGTGACTACATTGATTTTGGAGTACCGCAAGGATCTATCTTAGGACCATATCTATTTCTTATTATGATAAATGACCTGCCATGTAATATATCTGCTAAGACGATTCTATATGCTGATGATTCCACTTTTATTTTTACACATAATGAATTTGCTATTTTAAATAATATGTGTAATGGCATAATTCAGAGTGCTACTAAATGGTTCTCTAGCAATAGTTTTTAACTAACTGTAACAAAATGCAAAATATTATTTTCAGCTTAGACAAAGCTAAAGTGACACTGAAAACACTAGTGTAAAGCTTTTAGAAATGGAATGGTTTTAGACACAGAATAAACTGGAATTCACACGTTGAAATGGTCTGTAAAAAGTTATCTAAAGTTGTGTATCTATTAAGAAGCATTTGTAACAAAGTACCTTGCAGCTATTTAAAGTGTCTTTAGCTATGGACTGTTAGCATATGGAAACTGTTGTAAATAAAATGAGGTTCTTCTTCTACAAAAGAAAGCCATGAGAATTTTGTCATACTTCTTACAACGTAGACCACTTTTTAAGCAGAAGAAACTTTTAACAGTGTGCAATTGCTATATATTACAATTATTAATATATAGCCACGAGAATGTAAATAAATTTAAACTGAACAGACATGTAAACTCATTAAATACCAGAAATATGATAAATTACATTTTCCATTCACTAGACTGAAGAAAAGTTAAGGGTATTTATTTGGTAACCAACATTATAGCCTATAATAAGCTTCCTGACCACATGAGCGATCTGAATGTAGTGCAGTTTAAGGCTAAAGTAAAAAGCATTGTTGATGGTCAATATATTTTACAATTTGCATGAAGTTTTTAATACTAAAATTATTATATGACTGACTTTATATCTTCCTGTAAATATTATTTTGACCATGTCTATTGTACTAATGTACCTAATGACTGAACAAATAAATAAATAAGATTAGCAGAAACCTACTTACTACTTAGTTCCTTGCAAGTAGAAGGGAAATAAGGGAATATTCTAGGCTCAACCGACAGTCAAATGTTTTAAAATGTGGTTGCTATGGGATTGAAATCAGCTTCTTTGCATGGGCAGCAGTTGACATATTTACGTATTACAAAAGGATTTTAAAACTGAAACCAATAACAAGAAATATCTCGGAAACAGTACATTTCGCGATAAAAAATTAATATTAGATAAATTGTGTGTTTTAACGAGATTTTTATTTTTTGTAAAGCAAGTTTTTGTATATTTCTTATGGTTTAGTAATTATGCAAAATTCATCCAGTAGGAAGGGGTCTACAGAGGCTACTCCTAGACACTTCAAGATATACATTGTATTTATCATGTAAATATCTTTTATATGTGGTATTTTAATCAAAATCGTTAGAGGCGTTTTTGAAAAAATAAAAACATTCGACTTTTTTCCATGTAAAGGGTAGTTTAGGGTGGGGGAATTTTCTTGAAAATCTTCATGTCGCGTTCTTGGGAAATACTATACTTAAATACCAAGTTTGCTGTTTAACGTTCTTTTCGTTTTTGAGCTATGCTGTTCACAGACACACAGACATACACACACGGATATTTTTCTAAAAATTATTTTTTTTAATTCAGGGATCTCTAAACATGTATTTCCGATGAAATCTCGGTATCGAAATTTTGGTTGGGACATAATATCTCCTCTATACGTTATGTACATAGTAAGTGTAGAGAAAATAAAAAATCTGATGTGTTACACTCACATGACTTTCTCTAGCCGTTCTACAAACTTCTTACATAAGATTATTCTTCTTTCTGTACCTTGTTAATCGAGGTATTCAGCACAATGTTCTTATTACTTAGTTCCTTATAAGTAGGAAGAAAATAAGGGAATACACTAGGCTAGATCGATAGTCAAATGTTTTAAAAGCTGTCGTTATGCGATTGTCATTACAAATCGCTTCTTTTCTTGGCCAGGAGTAGAACAAAAGAAAAACGGACATTCCCGTCTGAGAAAAGTGTAAGTACTTCACAACTGAAACTAATAACAATGAATACCTCGAAAACGGTAAGTTCCACGAAAAAATGTATCAGATGTAAATTGTGTATTTTAACAAGGGCTACATTTTTGTATTGTAAGTTTTTGTCTATCTCTTACGGTTTATTAGTTATGCCAAAGTAAGCAAAATTCATCCAGAATAAACAGGTCTTTAGAAACTATTCCCAGAAAATTCAAGATATGCATTTTATTTGTCAGGTAAATATCTTTAATATACGATATTTTAATCAAAATCCTTAGAGCCATTTTTAAGAAAATCAAAATTTTCGAAAAAATATCCATGTAAAGGGTAGTTTGGGGTGGGGATTTTTCTCAAAATCTTCGTGTCGCATCCCTGGAAAATACTGAACTTAAATACCAAGTTTAGTATTTTAGCTACTTTTAGTTTTTGAGTTATCGTGTTCACAGACACACGGACACACGGACACACACACACGAACCTTTTTCTGGAAATGCTTTTTTTGGATTCAGGGGGCCCTAAAACATGTATTTCCGGTGAAATCTCGGTATCGAATTTTTGGGTGGAATACAATACTTCTCCATCCCTATGTACATTGTACATACGGGGCTAGAGAAAGTAAAAATCTGATGTATTCCATTCATATGAATTTCTCTAGGTGTTACACTAACAATTTTCCTTACAAAATATTATTCTGTTATCTACGACATGCTAACAAGGTAAGCATTAGCAGAAAATGTCTTATTATATGTCCCTTGTAAGTAGACCGAACATAAAAGCTTATGTGAAACAACTAAATTTCCGTCCGGTTTGCATGTCCTGCAGTAAAACAAGAGAGATGAATCGAAACGTCACTTCACGTTTGAGAAAAGTTCAAGTAGTTTAAAAATGAAATCAATAAAAAGGAATATTTCAGAAACGGTCAACTCTACATAAAAAAATGTATATGACAAAGTATGTGTTTTAACTGAATTTACATTTTTTGTGTAGAAGTTTTTGTCTATCTATTACGGTTTACTCGTTGTGCAAGAAAATCCCCCACCCCAACTACCCTTTACATGGAAAAATTTTCGAACATTTTGATTTTATCAAAAATGACTGTAGCAACTTTGATTAAAATCTCTTATATTTAAGATACTTACATAACAAATGAAATGTACCTCTTGAATTTTCTGGGAATAGCCTCTGAAGACCTCTTTATTCTGGATGATTTTTATTGAATTTTGCATAACTGGTAAACCGTAAGAGGTAGACAAAAACGTATTATATAAAAATGTAGATCATGATAAAACACACAATTAATGTCATACATTTTTTCGTGGAGTTGGCCGTTTTCGAGATATCCCTTGTTATTCAGCTTTAAAATATTTAAACTTTTCTCATACGGGAACCTGTCAACTCCTGGCTACGCAAATAAACGGATTTCAATCCCATAGCAACCACATTTTTAAAACATTTGACTGTCGGTTTAGCCTAGTGTATTCTCTTATTTCCTTCTACTTATAAAGGAACTGAGTAATAAGGCCTTTTCTGACAGTACTTTAGCATTAAATAGATAAAAGAATAAGCTAATTAGCAATAATTTGTTACAGAGATGTAGAGAAAGTCATATGAATGGAGCACACCAGATTTTTCTGAATTCTTTTGCTAAATGACACAGTGTTCCATATACAATTTGTCAAACTACAGATTATACCGGGTTTTCTAGTAGTTTTCGATGTAAAGAGTAGTTTAGGGGAGGGAATTTTCTTGAAAGTCTACATGTATCCTTGGAAGATGGAGAATTTAAATACTAAGTTTGGTACTTTCTTTTGTTCTTTTTCTTTTTGTTTTCGTTATACTGTTTAGAGACACACACACACACACTCTCTCTCTCTCTCTCTCTCTTTCTCTCTCTCTCTTACACACACACACACACACACACACACATCTGCACCTTATATGGGACAGCTCCATGTCAGTAGATTTACTGGCATGCTAAAGAACTCTTGCGATACGAATTCCCGGCACAACACAATGACTAATATGATCCTAGTAATTAGCAGTTAAGAAACAAATAATGTATTTATTTATTTACTTAAGATCATAGTAGAGAAAGTAAAACTTCTTAAGTAATTGTTGCTCTTAACCTGATTCATTTGCTTTAGTTTGCATCCGATCAATAGCCTTGAGTTTCTGTGGAGGCATTTAAGAATTACTACAGAAGACACTTAGGGAATTAAAACTCTCGGGACACTGAAAAATAAAACTACTGATAATCCACTATGCAAAGGCATTATTCACAAATGCAGAGATTGTAATGGTTTTTGGTGAATGAAGATGACATCCACATCGACATATTCGGGCTGTTTCGTCTCAATTTTAGATAAAAGTTTAAAAACGTCACTATAAAAGTAGATAACCAATAAACATAAACCACCAGAAAGATAAAACAAAAGAAAGACAAAAAATCTTATGTGTTCCATTCACATGATTTTCTGTTCATCTCTGCAACAAATTGTTAGAAAGCTTATGGTTCTATTTATTTCATGCTAATCGAGAACAAAATAGCAGAAATACAAGCTGGTCTGAAAAGTTCTCGGCCTGATAGTGAAAAACAATTCATGCTTTCAAAGTGGTTTTATTTTTCAACATAATCTCCTCTAATATCAATACATTTTGTCCAGTGGTGTTCCAATGCCATTATCCCCTCTCTATAGTGTTCCTCTGGAAGTGCTGCAAAGTACCCATTTACAGCCGCAATTGCTTCTTCATTGGACGAAAGGGCACCTACCAGCTAACAATTTCTTCAGTTTGGAAAAAGATTGAAGTCCGAGGGAGCCAAATCTAGGGAATAGGGTTCCAGCACTTCATAGTGCAGATCTCTCAATTTCCCCATTGCCAAAACACTTTTGTGGGCAGGTGCATTGTCCTGATGGAAAACACTTTTTTTTTTTTTTTTTTTTTTTTTTTAAAGGCTTTACGAAGTTGAGAGTTTGGTTAGAAGTTGAGAGTAATATTCTCCAGTAATGGTTTTACATTTTTCGAGATAGTCAATCTACAAAAATTCTTTGGCATCCCAAAACATTAACACCATGATCTTTTCCGCCGATGGAACCATCCTCGCCTTCTTTGGAGCTGAAGAACCAGCTTCTGTCCACTGCCTCGACTGCTGCTTGGATTCGGGTGTAGTTAGTGAATCCATGTTTCATCCATTGTGACGTGTCGGCGCAAAAAGTCACTTCTGTTCTTCTGAAAATGCGCCAAGCGCTTTTCAGAAAGTGTCGTGCGAATGCATTTGTTATCCACAGTGAGGATACGCGGAAACCATCTTGCGCAAAGCTTTTTCATGTTTAATTCCTGATGCAAGATGTAACTAATATGTTCCTTTGAAATCCCTAGAGCATTAGCAACTTCACGCATCTTTGTACGCCGATCTTCCAAAATCATGCCATGCACCTTTTCAATGATTTCCGGTATGGTTATAGTTTTTGGACGTCCTTCGCGTGGATAGCCTTGGACGCTTTCACACCACGTTTAAAATCGGCCACCCATTTCTACACGGTGGAAACTGAGGTGAAGAGTCACCACACACATTTACAATCCGCAACAGAATTTCTTCTTTTTCGAAGAATTTTATTATAGCACGATACTCGAATTTCTCCATTTTAAAAGCAATGCGTACTTCCACCGCGTCAAACAATGCTTAAAGTCAACTATTGCCTGGAACGACTTGTACTTTACTTAGGATCTATTAACATGTGTACCAGCGTAAGGCAAAAAAAAAAAAAAAATAATGCAAATAGTGCCCCAATCTCTGGGTGAGGCCGAGAACTTTTCAGACCACCCAGGTAGTATTATTTCTTGCTTCCTTGTAAGTAGAAGCGAAAAAAGGGAGTAGCATAGGTTAAGGTGATTGTCAAAAGCTGGTTGAAGTTCCTTTGTTTGTATGGACAGGAGTTGACAAATTCCCATATGAGAAAAGTATAAGTATTCTAAAGCTGAAACCAATAACAAGGAATATCTAAAAAAAGCTATCAACTCCAATAAAAAACTGTATATAACATAAATTGTGTGTTTTAACAAGCTCTACATTTTCTGTTAAGTTAGCTTTTATCTATCTCTAACAGTTTACCAGTTATGAAAAATTCCATAAAATTCATCCAGAATAAAGTGGTCTTCAGAGGCTCTTCGCAGAAAATTCAAGCTATACATTTTATTTGTCAGGTAAACATCTTTAATATACGATGTTTTAATGAAAATCGTTAGAGCCATTATTGAGAAAATCAAAATTTTCGAAAAAAATCCATGTAAAGGGTAATTGGGGGTGGGGGTACTTTCTTGAAAATCTTCGCGTCGCATCCCTGGAGGATAATAAACTTAAAAACCAAGTTAGGTATTTTACCAACTTTTGGTTTTTGAGTTATCATGTTCACAGGCACACGGACACACACGAACCTTTTTCTGAAAATACTTTTTTTGGATACAGGGGACCCCAAAACGTGTATTTTCGATTAAATATCGGTATCGAATTTTGGGTGCATTATAATTCCTTCTCTATACACTATGTACATAGTACGTGTAGAGAAAGTAAAAATGTATGTATTGGACGAAAAGTATATAATCCGAAATAAGGAATTCGGTGGCTCATCGCCGGATGAAGTTGATTAAAGTTCAGAGCCAACATCATATAATCTGTGAAACACAAACATAAAAGCAACAGAAACAAAAGTACGTCCAGATCATGTTATACTTACTCTTTCATTCCGTGATTTGTTTTGCGAAGACCTTTTATTACCTCCGCAGCTTCTTCAACTGGTTTCAAGGACATACAGATTATAGTTATCCTGACATCCGTGCCTTAGGCATTCCTGTACCTCTCCCACATCCTGCATAAACAGAAGCTTCCTGCAGGATTCAGCACCGGTTCAATCTCTTCTTCATGCGACTTCTGTAAAGGTTGATAATAATAAAAGTCTCTCACACAAACAATGCACAGCTTAAATTGGAAAAGTAAACCCATAATGAAAAAAATCTAATGTGCTCCAATAACATGACTTTCTTTACATCTCTACAACAAATTATTGTTAAAAAGCTTATTCTTCTATTTGCATCAGGCTAATCGAGTAAAAAAATAGCAAAAATCGATTTACTACTTGCTTCCATGTAAGTAGAAGGGAAATAAGGGAGTACTATAGGCTAAAGTGGTAGTCAAAAGCTGGTTCCTATGTAATTGAAGTTCCTTTGTTTGCATGGACAGGAGTTGACAAATTCCTGTATGAGAAAAGTATAAGTATTTTAAAGCTGAAAGCAATATCAAGGAATAGCTGAAAAACGATCAACTCCACGAAAAAAGTGTATATAACATAAATTGTGAGTTTTAACGAGCTCATCATTTTCTATCAGGTAAGCTTTTGTCTATCTCTTACGGTTTACCAGTTATGTAAAATTCAACAAAAATCATCCAGAATAAAGATGTCTTCAGAGGCTATTCCCAGAAAATTCAAAATATACAGTTTATTTGCCATGTAAATAGCTTTAATATAGGACATTTTAATCAAAATCGTTAGAGCCATGTTTGAGAAAATCATAATTTACGAATTTTTTTCCACGTAAAGGGTAGTTTTGGGTGGGGGATTTTCTTGAAAATCTTCATGTCGCATCCTTGGAAGATACTGAACTTAAATACCAAGTTTGGTATTTAATGGACTTTTCGTTTTTGAGCTATGCTGCCGACAGACACATACACTGACAGATGGACATTTTTCTAAAAATGTTTTT
This sequence comes from Hymenopus coronatus, assembly GCA_030762935.1. Lineage (NCBI taxonomy): Eukaryota > Metazoa > Arthropoda > Insecta > Mantodea > Hymenopodidae > Hymenopus > Hymenopus coronatus. The sequence goes on along the minus strand of CM060881.1, from coordinate 144,880,917 downwards.
TTAGATTCAGGGGGATTCAAAACATGTGAAATATCGATTTTTGGGTGCAATACAATACTTTCTCTGTACATTATGTGCATAGTACATACATGTAGAGAAAGTAAAAATCAATGCTATAACCATGATATGGGCCACAGAATGGTTGCTGTGCTGCTGTTCTAATCAACTAAGCTACTATGTCAGAATGATTGCACAACATCAAATGCCTTACCTTTTCTTCCAGTAAACTCCAATATGTTCTGAAATTAATTTTGAGGTTACATGCTTCAATTGCGACTTACAAGTAATTTAGGTCCAGGGTTTCGTAACCATAATTAGGCCAATTAAAAAAAATCTGATGTGTTCCATTCATATTACTTTCTCTACATCTCTGCAATAAATTATTGTTAAAAAAACGTATGCTTCTATTTACTTCATGCTAATCGAAAAAAATTAGCACAAATAGTCCATTACTTGCTTCCTTGTAAGTAGAAGCGAAGTAAAGGAGTACAATAGGTTAAAGTGATAGTCAAAAGCTGGTTGCTATGTGACTAAATTTCCTTTGTTTGTACGGACATTAGTTGACAAATTCCTGTATGAGGAAATTATGAGCTTTTCAAGGGTGAAACCAAAAATAAGGAATATCTAAAAAACGATCAACTTCACGAAAAAAAATGTATGTGACATAAATTGTGTGTTTTAATGTGCTTTACAATTTTTGTGTGGTAAGTTTTTGTCTATCTCTTACGGTTTACCAGTTATACACAATTCCGTAAAATTCATCCAGAATAAAGTAGTCTTCAGAGGCTATTCCCAGAAAATTCAAGATATGCATATTGTTTTTCAGGTATATATCTTTAACATACGATGTTTTAATCAAAATCGTTAGAGCCATTTTTTAGAGAATCAAAATTTTCGAATATTTTTCTATGTGGAGGGTAGTTTCGGGTGGGGGAGTCTTCTTGAACACCTTCGTGTCGCATCCTTGGAAGAACTTAAATACCAAGTTTGGTATCTAACGGTATTTTCCTTTTTGAGCTATGCTGCCCACAGGCACACACACATACACAAAGACACGCATAGACAGACAGACACACACACGGACATTTTTCTAAAAATGCTTATTTTTTGTATTGAGGGTGTCCTAAAACATGTATTTCCGATGAAATTTCGGTATCGAATTTTTGGGTGCAATACAATACCATATTTCGCCGGAAATACATGTTTTAAGACACTTTATATACCACAAAAAAATGTAGAACTCATTAAAACACACAATTTATATTATATACATATATATTTTTTTCGTGAGGTTGGCCGTTTTTAGATATTCCTTGCTATTAGTTTCAGCTTTAAAATACTTACAGTACATTTCTCATACGGAAACTTGTAAACTTCTGGCCACGTAAAGAAATGGATTTCTGTCCCACAGCAACCACATTTTAAAGCATTTGACTGTCGATTTACTAGTACATTCACTTATTTCCTTTCTAATTACAAGCAACTAAGCAAGACAACCATTTCTGCTGATGTTTATCTTGATTAGCAGGAAGAGATTGAAGAAGACGCTTATTAACAATAATATGTTACAAAGAGAAAGGCATGTGAATGGAACACATCAGATGTTTCCTTTTATTTTCCTTCTTGGTAGTTTTATGTATGTTAATTACTGAAAATAAGCAAGGATGTGTTGAGGTTTCTTGAACAGTTATTACTTCTCCCGAACTGAAATTTCTCTGTAAATAGTGACGAATCACCCTGGATTGTACAAGTGACAGATACAACTGCATTCATAAGGAATTATCATTGCAAACTGTGATATTTAGGTTTGCCAACCATGCTTTTGTATAGTGTTTTCTAAGTTATTTTTCTTTCTTTATAGTATCCTGAGTTTTAATCCACTATTTGTTTGAATGTGTTATTTAATAATTTCTCGCACGTTCGAAAAACGCACGTCTATTGCAGGCAACGTAGGTAAATGTGGAAAGGCTAAACCGACAAAACACGGCAAGGCCGGGTATTTCATCTACTTCAAATATTCTTTATATACGAGACTACCCCAAAAGTACCCGACCTAACAAAGAAAACACAAAATTTGGGGGGGGGGTTATTTCTCTACATAGTCTCCTTTCAGCTCTACACACTTTTCCCCGTCATGTTCAATAGCTTCGATACCCTGTTTACAGTGAGAACTATCAAGGTCTGCAAAATAGTCATCAACTGCAGACTCCATCTCTTCATTGTTGGCGAATCTTCTACCACCAAGCAATTTCTTCAAATTTGGAATCAGAAAATAATCAGAAGGGGCTAAATCTGGCGACTAGGGTACATGAGGAAGCAATTCGAACTTTAACTCATTGATTTTGGCCATGGCATTAATGGACGTATGAACCGATGCATTGTCTTGATGAAACTTTCTTTCTCGCTAAATGTGGCCGTTTTTGTTCGATCATCACTGAAACGTTGTAATAAGTTTGCATAATATTTACCATTGATTATTTTTCCTTTTTTGAGTTAATCAATGAAAATTATCCCGTGTGCGTCCCAGAAAACTAACGCCATGACCCTTGCCTGCAGATAGAACCGTTTCGCCTTCTTTGGATCCCATTCTCCCCTTCCAAATCCACTGTTTTGATTGTTCCTTCGTCTCAGGTGTGAAACGATGGACCCAAGTATCACCCATTGTTATGCATCAACACAAAACTCAGCTTTATTGCAGCGAAACATTGCCCAAACACTCAACTGAAACATCCTCACGACGCTGTTTTTCTCCTATTGTGAGCAAACGCGGCACCCACCTTGAACACAACTTTCTCTTAACCAAATTTTCAGTCTGTGTGCGATATATAGAGCTTTTTAAAATGCCTGCAATATCTGCTAGCTGGCGCACTTTCAGTCGACGGTCATCCAATACCATTTGGTGGATTTTATTTACAATTTCTGGACTGGTAACCTCATTTGGTCGACAACTGCGACGTCCGTCTTGGCAGCTCGTACGGCCGCGCTTAAACTCTGCCACCCAATATTTCACTGTTGTAAACGAAGGAGCAGATTGCCACAAAGTAGAATTTAGCTCAACTTTAATATTAGTTGGACTAAGAACCCTCAAATGAAAGATTGTATCACTTAACAATGACATTTTTATCCATGTTTACAAATTCGCTGACAGCATTCACTAATGATGGCTACCAAACAAATGCTAAACAATGTAAAATTGCCAAACTTCAAACTTGAGCTTTCAAGGTTGGTACTTTTTTCCATTGTTATTGTTGTTTGAAACAACAACCGCTATCTATATGTCAGGTCAGATACTTCTGGGATAGTCCAATTACCTACTTAATATGCATGATGCTATACATACCTTAAGAGTGACTTATAGACTGTAGATTCTAATTATACAATAAAGGATTGTTCATACTTCCGTTATTAAAACGTTAGACCTAAATATATCTACATACTCAGATCCATTCCACAATTAACCTTCCCTTTCTCCTTACCATACCAATTCAATTATATTGAAAATCGCTGAATTGGTGGGAAATAAATGCATTGCTTAAGTTTGTCAGCTTAATCAGTGCCAAGATATAGGATTGCTGTGCCCATATAAGGGTTTTCGCAACTTAGTGCAAATAATAAAAAAATATGTTACTGTTGAGATCGTAGATACCAAGGAAACTCATTTTAAACATTTTAACAAGAGGCTAAAGTTAGATTCCTCGAAGAAGTAAAATTGTATTTTCTCTGATCAGAAAATGGCCAGTATTCTTTTTAAAAGCTTTAATGACTCCATCTTGTAAACATTACAAAAAATCTGACGTGTTCTATTCACATGACTTTCTCTACATCTCCGTTATAAATTGTTGTTATAAGCTTATTCTTCTATCTACATCATGCTAATCGAGAAAAAAAATAATTAGCAGAAATAGTCCATATTACTTGGTCTCTTGGAAGTAGAAGGGGGAAAAATGTGTTTCATTCATATCATGTCCTCAAGTAGCAACTTCATTTCACCTTAACTTCCATCTCATTTCACCAGTTACTTCTTCAGGAGGCACTCAGGGCGCAAGTCATGTATGTCTCCTGGCATTTCATACTTCTACTCGCTGTTACTGCCACACTGGCAGGCAGCACTCATTCTTCACAATAAATGCGCAGGTGCTTTATGCGGTACTGCACAAGCGAGTCATGAGCCTCCTTCTTCCGGTGTTTTCTTTTTTTCTTTTTTTTTGTGGGTAGTGTCGCACTGGTTCGAGTCCAGTCGGGGAGTCTCACACTCCCAGGCTCGCCAAAAAAAAACATACAAACCAGTCTTCGGTTACAAGATTTCTGCGCGAACAGCAATTACATCCATATCATTTCACCCGAGTTCAAGCACTGGGGCCAAATAACTTTCAACCCCGACTATAGTTTGTTCTGTTCACAACTGAAAAACTTTAACTCTTGTTAAAGTACTTGTAGCTGGGATAATCAGTAACAATTTACATAGTAAAGCTCATTAATCTCTTTGAACACAAGTACCTCACCAACACAGAGTTCTTCTGAGTGTACATTACAGTGAGCTGCGACCTTAAGGATACAAATTCACAACTATTTCCATAAGAATTCTTTAGAGTTTGGAATGCCAATTCAGGAAATCTTCCCTTGTATTGCACATCATTTTTCTATTCAAAAGTCCAGGAATTGAAGTATATTAACATTGCAGAATCTGTCTTTGAACTATAATATCCATAGTTTCACAGTACAAATGCCAATACAATGTTTTCATATCATATTCCTCAGACATTTTCTCCCATTTTTAGGCTGGTTTGCATCAATGCAGTTGTATGTCTTTTCTCTAATTTTATTCTAAAAATTCCTCACTATTTTCCTTTGGCACAATCTGAGGTTTCTTCATAAACTCATTGATCAACCGAGATTTCCTACTAAAAATCATGGTCGGACGAGAAGGTTTTTATAAAAAGGGCATGTTTAACACACATAATAGTCACAGGAAACCCCTAGAGCCATTAGAGCTACAAATTATCAACATCGGTTTGCAGTGAATATTTGGGTTGGCATTGCAAATGACACACTCATAGGAACCTATTTACTACCTCCGCGGTTGACGGGCCACATTTACCAACAGCTTTTACTTTCTCTATACTCACTATGTACATAGTGTATAGAGAATGTATTGCACTCCACCAAAAAATTTGATACCGAGATTTCACCGGAAATATATGTTTTAGGGTCCCCTGTATCCAAAAAAAGTATTTTCACAAAAAGGTCCGTGTGTGTGTGTGTGTCCGTGTGTCCGTGTGTTAGTGTGTCCGTGTGTCTGTGAACACGATAACTCAAAAACGAAAAGTCGGTAAAATACCAAACTTGGTATTTAAGTTTAGTATCTTCCAGGGATGCGACACGAAGATTTTGAGAAAAATCCCCCAACCGAAACTACCCTTTACATGGAATTTTTTTCGAAAATTTCGATTTTCTAAAAAATGGCTCTAACGATTTTGATTAACATATCGTATATTAAAGTTATTTACCTGACAAATAAAATGTATATTTTGAATTTTCTGAGAATAGCCTCTGAAGACTACTTTATTCTGGATGAATTTTTCATAACTACTAAACCGTAAGAGATGGACAAAAACTTAACCCACAAAAAATGTAGAGCACGTTAAAACCCACAATTTATGTTATATATATATTTTTTTTCGTGGAGTTGGTCGTTTTTGAGATATTCCTTTTTCTTGGTTTCAGCTTTGAAAAACTTATACTTATCTCATACAGGAATTTGTCACTCCTGTCCATACAAACATACGAACTTCAGTCATATAGCAACCAGCTTTTGGCTTTCACTTTAACCTTATTTCGCTTCTACTTACAATACAGCAAGAAATAAAGACTATTTCTGCTAATTTTTCTTGATTAGCATGAAATAAATAAAAGATAAGCTTATTAACAACAATATTTTACAGAGATATAGAGAAATTCATGTGAATGGAACACGTCATATTTTTACAATATACTTTGCCAGAACTTTTGGAAGATGTTTCTTTAGGAATACGCCAGGCAATGGGGCACCTGCGCATTATTCCGGTGATGATGTATCCCAACTTCTGGATCGGTAGAGCACCAATACCATGACCGGCACATTCCTTTGGATAAGTTCCTTTAGGGACATGTTCAGACCCTTTTGTACCAGACGCTGGTTAATAGTGAAGGGGTCTTTGTAGCACTTGATGCTATTCGTGATATGTCAAGTATTTTTTAAAGAACTTAGCAGTCATTAGTATGACACCATCAACTATGCTCTGAAGTCCAAGGTTGGCATTTTGGACATATTTTATAAACATTTATGCACTGTTTAATTCTTGTTTTGTTCTTAGACCAACAATAGCAGTATTTGCGTAAGTTATTGACAGTAACATGTACTGTAGATCTGTAATGGTGCTGGAGCTTTATTTATGGACGCTCTTTAACGGCTGTGGTTCTCAGCTTCCCATTCTATACTTGTAAAAGGCCTCTTTATCAGGCTTAAGGTTCTTTTACGTGCCGTAAATCTACCACACGGGACCAGCGGCTTTACTTCCCTTCCTAAGGAAACTATGCTAAGGATTTTTACGCCTGAAAAAATCTATTGTCCTCCTCCGGATTTGAACTTGGGTATATGAAGCTGTAGATCGGTTAAAATGTTTGACTTATTTCAGAGCTCATGAATTTAGTTCATATTATTAAATCAAGATTTACAAGAGACTTTTTTATTGTATTGTTTAAGTAAAAGATACCAGTACTCTTATTTCAGAACTCTCATAATGCCTTGTAGCAAAAACTGTGTGAAATTCTGCGGAATTTCTGTTTCAAAATCTTTAACGTCGATAACCAGGGCATATCTTCACTGGTAAGAAAATAATTGCAACCTCTCGACTTACAGTTATTTGATGTTATTCTAACTCATCCTGTATACTGTTTCTTCACGTTTGGCTTACTCTCCCCGTATTTGTAGGACTGACACCCCCCTAGAACTTACAAGCCAACGCCGGGGTCAGAAGCCTGTCGGGGAGTCAACGGCACGAAACCACAGAATGGAGAATTGCTACGAGGGGTTGGCCCTTAGCCCGGCATGAATACGAGGAAGTCGATGATATGAAATGTAAGCGAAATTGATGATTGGAACGATGATGATGAAGCAATTGATGGAATGAGTGACGGGGAAACCCGGATGATCCGGAATATTATTTCTTATGGCACCACACTCGAAAAAATTAGAAAAGCAATGCTATAATGATCAGGCAGGTTAGAGGATATAAATTTCGCAGATGACTGGCCTACAATCCAGCAGCTTCAAACATATGAAAGCTACGCTTAATGACCTGAAAGTTGAAACAACAGAAGTGGGATATAAATTAACGCAAATAATACCAAATAAGTGAGACTTAAAACATCGCAATAACCAAGATTATTCCTAGAAAAGCAGGAAATAGAATAAGTTGACTAGTTTTGCTATCTGTGTGGTATGGTCACCATAGATGGAGAGACCTATGAAGACATAATAAACAGAATAAAAAACCTATAGGAGCCTTTGCGATGCTGACCCGATATGTAAATCTAGAGAAATGAATATAAAACCAAAGTACATATTTTCAACACACATATTAAGTCGGTCTGCTTTACTAAGTTTCGATAAGCATCCTGTAGCAAACTAGATGGTATTGCTAAGGCAAGCTGGTGTTACCATCGTGTAAGTCGCGGAAACAAATTTTGTATTAATTCTTTGGTTAGTCTGGATTTGGCAGACATTTCACTCAATTAGCGTGTTTTCACTAAAATGAAAAAAAAAAAAATCTGATGTGTACCATTCACATGACTTTCTCTATATCCCTGCACCAAATTATTCTTAAAAAGCTTATACTTCTATTTACTTTATGCTAATCAGAAAAATTTAGCGGAAATAGACTTATTACTTGCTTCCTTATAAATAGAAGCGAAATAAGGGACTACCATAGATTAAAATGATAGTCAAAAGCTGGTTGCTATGTCAATGAGGTTCCTTTGTTTATATGGATCGGAGTTGCCAAATTCCTGTATGAGAAAAATATGTTTTTCATAGCAGAAACCAAAAATAAGGAATGTCTCAAAAACGACGAACTCCACGAAAAAAAATTATATAACATAAATTGTCTTTTTTAACGTGCTCTACAGTTTTTATTTGGTAAGTTTTTGTTCATCTCGTACGGTTTAGCAGTTATTCAAAATTCAGTAAAATTCATCCAGAATAAACTACTCTTCAGAGCTTATTCCCAGAAAATTCAAAATATACATTTTATTTTTCAGGTAAATATGTTTAATATACGAAATTTTAATCAAAACCGTTAGAGGCATTTTTTAGAAAATCAAAATTTTCGAAAAAAGTTCCATGTAAAGGATAGTTGGGTGTGGGGGGATTTTTCTCAAAATCTTCGTGTCGCATCCCTGGAAGATACTAAACTTAAATACCAAGTTTGGTATTTTCCGACTTTTCGTTTTTGAGTTATCGTGCTCACAGACACACGGACACACGGACACACACACACAGACATACACACGCGCGCGGACCTTTTTGTGAAAATGCTTTTTTTGGATATTGGGGCCCTAAAACATATATTTCCGGTGAAATCTCGCTATCGAATTTTTAGGTGGAGTGAAATACCTTCTCTATACACTATGTACATAGTGCGTATAGAGAAAGTAAAAGTGCAGTAACGTTCAGTGATTTGAGTTTTACGTTTGGATGGGAAAACTTTCAAGGAGATAAAAACGAAAGTGGACACTGCTTATGGGGACTTTTCGCCATCTATGATAACAGATATTCGTTCAATGACTTTAAATGTAGCCGAGTATCCGTTTTTAATGTCGAGCATCCAAGACGCCCGGCAGATGTTACCGAGAAAATAATTTAGAGCCCACTAAATGATTCTCGTTGATCGTAGAACGATAATTCGCGAAGTGACAGAGTATCTCGATGAGAATGGCAATTCATATTTTGCATAAGTTGGAGATGAAAAAGTTGTCGGTCCAATGGGTACCGGTTGCTTACAGTTAACAATAACTGTTGCTATACCAGAAACCAAGCAAAAATTTAAACAATGCTTTGCTTCAGGAGAATCTACTCCAAAGAGGGCAAAGACGGTCTCATCGGAAAAGTGGTGCGATGTGAAGCGTGCCACACTGATTAGCTTCTTAGAAGAACGAAAAATGATTACTGGACAAATACTGAAGTGAGTTACTGGTCTGAATCAACAAGAAGTTGAAACAGACACGGCCGTATTTGTCGAAGAAGAAAGAGCTGTTTCGCCCACGACAACGCACCAGCACAATAATCCGGAACTGTGGCCGCCAAACTGCATGAATTGCCTTATGAATTGTTGCCCAAATCCCACATTCGCCCAACCTAGCTTCATGCGCTTCTTCTGTTTCCAAACCTGAAGAATTGATTCGGTGGAATAAAACTTAAATCAAATGACGAAGTCATCATTGGGGCAGAGCCGTATTTTGGAGAACTCTACAATTCCTACCTTTGGAGGGGTTACAAGTTGCAGGATTTTTTGGAAGACGTGTACAACCCTAAAAGGAGACCATATTGAGAAATACATAATTTGTGATTTAAAAAATGACATCTTCATCCCTAATCCGGGTAGTTATTGAACCGCCCTCGCATGGTTGCGAAATCTAGAAGTCAAACAAATTATAGATCAAAAAGCTACAGATCTTCATAAATAGGAGTCTGAGGACATTCTGAGGATATGGTGGCCACAGGTCATCTCCAATAAGGAACTAAGCAATAGAACAAACAAATACCCATAGATATTGAAGTTCGACGCCGATATGTGGAAATGGGTTGGGGCATACGCCTAGATGTGGTATGAATAGCTGCCCTAGGCAGGCAACGGACTGGAACCCACAAGGCAAGGCAAGAATAGAAAGACCAGAAAACCTGCAAAAGAAGTATAGAAAAGAAGGGTTTGAGAACTGAGGAAAGACCTGCTCGAAATTAAATCTTTGGTAGAAACGCGTTGGAGGATACTTGTTGATGCCCTATACGCACCGTGCACGCTACTCTGGCGGCAAGTTTGGTTACTAAAAAGAGGATAACAGAGACAGTGGAGTAAGAATATTAGCGTGTGCTATAAGATATGAAGTATCGAAGCTCCTGAAAATGTAAATACTCTAAGAAGGCGGAAAGGGAACAATTACTGCTGTGTTGTAGGATGTAATAATACCTACAAGAATACTTCGCCAGCTATTGCCTTTTATTCTTTTCCCACGCGGCAAACTGAAGCGCAAAGAAGAAATCTGTGGATTCAAGCTGTACATCGAAAGAAGTAAGAATACTAATTTTATATTGTACCTAAAAGCAGAAACATATGCTTAAAAATTAGCTGCAGCATGGATAGTGTTGTTTAGAAATTAATGCTAGCCGTTTTTTAAGTTAATAAGTAGAAACTCTAAATACTGTATTAGATTAAACGACACATTATGCGAATAGTCTGTCAATTATTATTATTATTATTATTATTATTATTAATTTTTGTGTACGCATTGTTGTGCACGTATTACTATTCATACTTTATATTTTATTTTCAGTCCTGAGGGATCATCGTGAGAACCAAAGCCCATAACAAAAATTTGCAGCATACATTTCATCGGAAATAAAAGGTCAGGACATCCCCATAGTTCATCATATGTTCCCAGTATATTTCCAGATGTGTACAAAAAGATTTCGATCTTTTGAAACAGCACTTTCAGTTAAATGTGTGCATTTTATGGGCAGAAAACCACAAATAATACCTAGATCTCACATGGCTTCCGCTTCTTTCCTCCTAATAAGTACAAAGCATGACACGGAGCGGCGCCACCAGTACGATTTTCTGATCCCTGCAAGGTGCCTATACTCTAAATAGGAGTTAAGAAACTAAATTTTGTGCATAAAATGGCTGACTGTAATTTTGATAAGTCATAGTTTATTTTTAAAAAGATAATTATTGCAACCCTACGCGTCTTATGCTTTTATAAAATTGTGCTATAGAATATTCTTTTAAGAAAAACTATCAACTATATGAACGTTTCCAACTGACAATTTTTAAAAGATATTTAGGAAAGCAAGTGTTGACATCTCTATGCCATCTCTAGTTCAAAATATGTCGGAAGAGATTAGTATCTCAAGAATTAAAGAATATTGATTTTATTACTTTCTCTACGTGTACTATGTACATGGTGTACAGAGAAGATTTTGTATTGTACCTAAAAATTCGACACTGAGATTTCACCGGATATATGTACATGTTTTGAGACCCCCTGAATCCCAAAAAAATCTAATGTGTTCAATCACATGACTTTCTCTACATATCTGCAACATATTATTCTTAAAAAGCTTATGCTTCTACTTACTTCATACTAATCGAGAAAAAATTAACAAAATATCCTTATTAGTTGCTTTATTGTAAGTTGAAGCGAAATAAGGGAGTACCATAGGTTAAAGTGAAAGCCAAAAGCTGGTTGCTATGTGACTGATGTTCCTTTGTTTGTATTGACAGGAGTTGACAAATTCCTGTATGAGAAAAGTATAAATTTTTCAAGGCTGAAACCAAAAACAAGGAATATTTGAAAAACAATGAACTCTACGAAAAAAAATGTATATAACATAAATTGTGTGCTTTAACGTGCTCCACATTTTTGTGTGATAAGTTTTTATCCATCTCTTACAGTTTAGCAATTATGCAAAATTCCGTAAAATTCATCCAGAATAAAATAGTCTTCAGAGGCTATTCCCAGAAAATTCAAGATATACATTTTATTTGTCAGGGAAATATCTTAGCTTATATCTTTTAGTACTTTTACATTGCTGTTTAGCGTCCTTAATCTAGCAGGTATATCGATGAATTAAATCGGTAAAATAGTGCTCAAATGAGCCCGGAGTCCATGGAGTTTATAGTTTCTCGACATTCGTCATTTCAAGATAAGGGAAAACCCTTGAAAAAACTACATCACCCTAACCGAGATTCAAATTTGAAGAGACAGATACGCTACCACCACACTAAAGAGGCGGGTACTGACATTTTTACAGACACTTGTTTAATTTACTTGTAGTGCCTGTGCAAAAATGTAAAACAGCAGCTCCAATACTTTGGAAAATTAACTTTTATCACTTCGGTATCCCCTTGTTACCTATCATAAGATTAAACGCATTTAAACACAGTTATATGAATTAATGCACGTGACACACTGCAGTTTATAGGCTCCTTTCGTGTCCCACAAATAGTCTGAGAAGTGTTGTAATTTGAAATTGAGTTTTATATATGGACACTCTAGTTATTATCCGTGCAAGTAGTAGAGAGCAGTGTAAACATGATGCGCAGTGGCATGATCAGATTGCTGCAGCCAATATCAAGTCCCTGCACGCCTAGCTGTGCAGACCAGATAAGTGTCGTAATATGAAGAAGTCTGGTGGAGGGCAAGAAACTCCCTAGGTAGCGCGCAATACATTGGTTGTAATGGGAAAACAGTGAAATTTAAAATAGTCATAAGGAAATCTGAGTAGGAAATAATTGCGACAGCACTATGCACAGGGATTAGACCTTGAATGTCTTGTTGGAAGTTGAATAAACTCACTTCATTGACTAGATGGAATTTCATTCCACAACTGAACAAAACAGAAGTAAATATTATCATTGAACACGAATATCGCATACCTGCATTTAAAGTGTTTTACGAACAGGATGTAAGCATCACAGAGAGCATAATTTAGCTTTAATTCAGTTTTCTCAGTTTCTTCCTTGTATACTTTCTGTTTCTTACTTTAATGCACAAAGTCGTCAACAAGAATTATAAAGAAGGCTTGCAAGAGTGTCTCTGCAGTAAAGTGTTCAAAATACTAAATGAAAAGTTAAAAATATGCGGAGTTCGATTCTAGGCTGATGAAGTTATTCTTATTCCACACCCTCAAGAGCCTGGAAATATGAATGTAATACTGAATGTGTGTTAAGTTAATCGAGAAATACAGTTTTAATATACATCTCAAATTTAAGCAGTCGTTATAGAAAGTCAAAGTGGTAATACGACGATATTAAGTAAGGCGGTATGCAAATAAATAAAAACAAACAAATGAATAAAATGGTTTAGCAGAAAAAAAACATATGCGATCCTGAATTTTCAGAGATAATATGTACAGTATAAAAATAAAATAAACGTGAAATTAGGCACCTGTAATCCTCTTCAATACACTACATTTAAGACGTTAAGTAAACATTTTCTATTCGATTTTTTGTTGGTATATTTGAGTTACATACATAATATAGGTATACTAATATGTGCACAACAGGAACGTATGGTCTGTGCTTCCTGAAATAATTTATAAATCTAAAATTAGAATAAATTATTACTTAATACTCTTTATGTTCTAACACTTTTTGCAAAATTCCTTTTGCACCCTATGGGGTTGTGTTTCAGTCTGAATTTACACATTTGAAAAACTAATTTAATCAAGATTATTTTTTTTTTATTTAGGACAAATTATAATATTGAATTTAATGTTTTAGCACTGCCTTCTAATGCTAAAAAAACATAGCAAAATATTTATAAAAATGACATTAGCGTTCTCGTTACTTGTGTCAGATAACAAGGGAAACTAAATACTGAAGGAACTGTGTCAGTGTTTAGCACCATCTTCCCTTTATTCTCATGCAAACAATTTTTCGCAAAATACACTGTGATATTTCGATGCCACAAATTTGTTACATCTCTGAGCAGCTGACGACTTTCAATAATTCTATTTTATGTATTAGGAACCTAAAATAGATTATAATTCGCCTAGTGACCAAGGAAACCCACGAGAATAAATTTGGATCACAAACATTACAATCTATTCTTACCGATGGAATGTGATCTCGGAATCATTTTTCCGGTGGTTGCTACAGTTATGCAGCATAGAAGTTAATTATTAAACCCTAATGCCCTTAAACCACCTTACTTTTAAAGCAGTTTTAAGCGTATTGGTCGTACCGCAAAAAGCACGTTTGCCCTTCACCTACCCATGCGCGAGAGGTTTCAATTAGCGACTGCACATCAATGCCAACGGTGAGTCCAGGTAATATAATTCCAAGGTCTTTGGCCGATATCTTCATGCGTTTACATACTCATGGCTATCGCTTGCAGTCTCCACCTCTTTCCCCCACTCCTTGTACTGCGCAACTACGCCCGAAAAAATCCATTGCTTTACACAAGGATTGAACTAGCAACCTTGGGAACCAGAGACTAGCATGCCTCCCTACTACACGGAGGACGAGTGAGAAATGTTGTGCATAACTATTGCCATGAATATTGTTTATTTATGAACTAGTCACACATTTTAAAAGCATGAAAATAAGTTTTACTGAGATAAAGGCAGTTCAAAATAGTTTTCCTCAAATACATATACAATTCATTTAATTATTACAGTAGTGTTATTGAAACACGTGTATATCATATAAACTTTAAGTCGGTGAATAATACAGCCCATAGCTAATACACCCGCTTTGCTCAGAATTATGACGGTTTTGAAACAGTGAAGAAAGTTATTAACATTTCATATACTTTTTTTTCGTTTATCATTAAATGAACAACCTCAAAATTGGCTCCTCTGAAAGATTTCCCCACCCAGTTAAAGATGTCTTTTACATCCACTAAAAATTCAGTAACGAGATTTCACTGTAAATATTCCTTTTGGATTCCCTGAATAATAATAATAATAATAGTAATAATAGCAATAATGATAATAATAACAATAATAATAAATAATAAATTAATAAAAATAATAAAAACTATATAAAAACCCTAGTACCTAATTTCTAAACCCAGGGCTAATATGCCAGATTTTTAAAATTTTATTTATTTCCATACATCATACATATATTATTAACAGATTAATTATAAATATAGATTAAAAAATATATACAACATAAAATAAAAATAATAAAGCTAATAAATTATAATAAACTACATAACAACAAAAACTAATAAAGATAAAATAAATTTATAATAAATTTTCAAGATTCAAATTATTAGATTTGCATAATCTAATCTAAATAAATAACCAATAAAATACAAAAATTAATTAAAAACAAACATATAAAACTAAACAAATTACATAATACATATAAACACACCACCAACATAGACATTTTAATACCAAAACACCATAACTCTGTGAACACCATAACTCAAAAAAAAATGCTTGGTGTTTAAGCAGCATCTTCTAAGAATACAACTCAAAGCTTTTTAAGAAAATCCCCCACTCTAAACTATCCTTTACATGGAACATTTCAAAATGTTGATTTTCTCAAAATGTTTCTATCGATTAGGATTAAAATGCAATATACAAGTATTTAAAATAGTTTTATGAGAAAGGAAATATGTATCTTGAATTTCCTGGGAATGACCTCTTAAGACCTCTTAATTCTGGAGGACTTACACAACTGGTAAACCTCTGACAAAAGAATTGCTTCACAGAAATGTAGATCTCGTTAATACACACAATTTATGTCAGTTACAAATTTCCGAGATATCCCTTGTTTTTAGTTTGAAGTTTCCAATATTTGTACTTTCTGGGAAGTTATCATTCAATTCCTGACCATGCAAACAGAGCCTAATTTCAATATTCTCACATGGCGACCAGCTTTTAAAAACCTTTACTGTCGCTTTAGCCTAATATACATATAAGAAATATATAATACAATTATTTCTGCTAATGTTTATCTAGATTTGCATGAAATAGATTGAAGATTAAAGTTTTATAAGAAAGTCTTTTTGCAAAATAGTCGGAAAAAGACATGTGAATGTAACACATCAGAATTTGTCTTATTTCTTTCTTTCTATCTTTCTTTCTTTATTTCTTCTGTTTGGTTACGAATCCTATAGAGAGAGGGAAATAGGGATAGCTATAAAGAGGGGGTCACAAATGGAGCTACACAGGACAGAATTCTTCGCAGAGAATACAAAACGAGAAAAAAACTGCGGATCCCGCTAATATAGCAAGATTATGAAATCCTTTTAAACGTTAAGTTTATTTGAAAATAAATATAATTTTACAGTATAAAACATATTTAACATTTTTTTTAATAGAACATGCAACATCAATTGCTAAAATCAGTATTCAGTCCTTTGAGCTGTCGAAATTCCTATTTTCGGCAGCACATTCTCTGTGAATTCCGTAATTATTCTCCCATCATATTTATGAAAATACACTGACAAAAAACAAACAAACAATTGACTGCCTTTGAATATTCACCCTTATAAGTCAAAGGTTACAATAAAATCTACACAGAAATCTTCATTTTCTCTTTCAGCTTGACAGTTCAAATCGATATTTTCAAGAGAAGAGACATACAGCTTGTACACACTCAGTCAAAAGTAGATTATCTTCTAATTCCTGTTGGACTCCGCATGAGCTGCAAAATACGGTATCAACAAGGACAGCCGTTCGCTCAACCTGCAAAATAAAAATTAAATGAGAAACAAGTAGTTAATTATACAATTAAATTATTAGCCTTTCAATTTGAAAAGGTTGAACAAAATGATAAGTACATACAACAAATATGACTGAGTATGAAGATGGAACAAATTAAATGAATTTAATTCACGAAAGAAATAACAATTGAGTACTGAACGCTACCTTAACTTCGACTGCGTATTACGCTGTTTTTAAAACAAAATTATGCGTAATTTTTACTTTATCTCCATTTACTATGTACACACATGCATAGTAGTGTATAGAGAAGGTATTGTAATGCACCCAAAAATTCGATACCGAGATTTCACCAGAAATACATATTTTGGGCACCCCCCTGAATCCAAAAAAAAAGCATTTTTAGAAAAAGGCCCTGTGTGCGAGTGTATGTGTCTCTGGACAGCATAGCTCAAAAACGAAAAGACCGTTAAATACCAAACTTGATGATTTTGATGGTGACGCGATGATTTTCAAGAAAATCTCCCCACCCCAACTACCTTTACATGGAAAAAAAATTGGGAATTTTTTATTTTCTCAAAATGGCTCTAACGATTTTGATTAAAATATCGTATATTAAAGATATTTACATGTCAATCAAAATGTATATCTTGAGTTTTCTGGGAATAACTTCTGAAGACATGTTTATTGTAGTTAAATTTTGCGAAATTTTGCATAACTGATAAACCTTAAGAGATAGACAAAAACTTACCATACAAAACCTGTAGAGCTCGTTAAAACACACAATTTAAATTATAAACTTTTTACTTTCTCTATACGCACTATGTACATAGTGTATAGAAAAGATATTGCACTCTACCAAAAAATTCGATACCGAGATTTCACCGGAAATATATGTTTTAGGGTCCCCTTTATTTAAAAAAAGCATTTTCGGAAAAAGGTCCGTGTGTATGTGTGTGTGTTTGTGTGTGTGTGTGTGTGTGTCCGTGTGTCTGTGAACACGATAACTCAAAAACGAAAAGTAGGTAAAATACCAAACTTGGTATTTAAGTTTACTATCTTCCAGGGATGCGACACGAAGATTTTGAGAAAAATCCCCCAACCCAAACTACCCTTTACATTGAACTTTTTTCGAAAATTTTGATTTTCTAAAAAATGCCTCTAACGATTTTGATTAAAATTTCGTATATTAAACATATTTACCTGACAAATAAAATGTATATCTTGAGTTTTCTGGGAATAGCCTCTGAAGAGTAGTTTATTCTGGATGAATTTTACTAAATTTTGAATAACTGCTAAACCGTAAGAGATGGACAAAAACTTACACCACAAAAATGTAGAGCACCTTAAAACACACCATTTATGTTATATCCTTTTTTCGTGGAGTTCGTCGTTTTTGTGACATTCCTTATTTTTTGTTTCTGCTATGAAATACTTACGCATTTTTCATACAGGAATTTGTCAACTGCTGTCCATACAAACAAAGGAATTTCAGTGACATAGCAGCTTGCTTTTGATTATCACTTTAACCTATGGTACTCCCTTATTTCACCTCTACTTACAAGGAAGCAAGTAATATGGATATTTCTGCTAATGTTTTACTGATTAGCATGAAGTAAATAGAAGTATATGCTGTTTAAGAATAATTTGTTGCAGGGATATAAAGAAAGTCATGTGAATGGTACACATCAGATTTTTTTTTTTCTTGGAGTTGATGGTTTTTGAGATATTCCTTGTTAATGGTTTCAGCTTTAAAATACTTATAATCTTCTCATAAGTACTTTGTCAACTCCTGGTCATACAAACAAAGGCATTTCAATCACATGGCAACCAGATTTTAAAAGATTTAACTATCGCTTTAGCCTAGTGCATTCCCTTATTTCCCTTCTAATTACAAGGAAACAAGTAAAAAGACCATTTCTGCTAATTTTTTTTTCTCGACTATAAAGAAAGAAATGGAAGAATAAGCTTTTTATCAATAATGTGTTACAGAGGTGTAGAGAAGGCCATGTGATTGGAACATATTAGACTTTTTGTTGTGAAACTGGAGACAAATGTAGCGCCAGGGTTTATCACTTTTATTGTGCTCTTATTGATTATTAGTATGCCAAGACTTCGGTTTGAATATACGGGAGATAATGGCTCATTTGCCCCGTTGTATAATTATTGTAAGCCTCTGACTAGAATAAAACTTAGTGGTGTTGTGCACTCTGGAGGAGAGAGGGGGTCAATACCATATAACGGCTCACGATGATGTCATAAATAGATCTACTATCTACAGTACATACATTGCACAACGTTCATACCCCAGGAATATTCAGCATTGCTAGCACAATATAAGTTTTTTAAGAGCCTATACTGTTTTTCAAATGGTAAGAGTTCTACTATGCAGCGAATGAGATGGTTATCGTGCTTTGCGTTGCCAGGTCGCTAACCCCACTCTTTTCATAATTCCCTCTCACTCGCACACTGAGCATGCAAATCTGCCTGGTGACATAATGCTTATTCATGTGTATTATTAAAACTATTTGAGCTAAAAATCTGTGGTTTTTACGGTTCTACTTCGAACATTACTCCCTATCTTCCTGGTGATTTTTTTTTATTTGCAAAATTTGAATATTTTGTCTTAGCGCAAGTAGTATTTATGAGAGATGGAATCACTTAGTGCTATACTCCCCAGTTAAGAGAGAATGCAATAATTCAACACAGAAGCACTCCGATTGGCTGCCGGCCTGGTGGCGCTCAAGGACAAACCGCATCCCATTTGAAAGGCACTGTAGTAAGCCTTGTTGATATGCTGCAAGTAGAGCCTTAATCTTTCTCAGGCAAGGCTAGAGTCATTGATGTCAACACTTTCCTAACAACATTCACATTAAAATGTGGCAAAGGACGGTGTTGCTGTTTTATTTAAATATCAGACTTTTTTTTTTTAATGATCCAATTCTGAAACCAAACATTAATGACTTTTTTCATAGAATATAGATGGTAAAAGTGTTTTCTTTTATAAATCTCTTATTAATGTTTCCACCGTTCTATTACAATAAAAAGGAACATAAAAAGTATAAAAAGTTAATTAACTTGAACTCGTAGATGGTGTAACTACAATGATATGCAAAATGTCTTGCTGACTCTGCTGATTGAAACAAAAGACGTTCTCCTTTTTTTTTATTATTTCGGGGGAAATCTGGAAGTGTTGGGTGGAACGCTGTACCATCTCAACCTATGCACTATGTATTGAGTAGAGAGAGTAAACACACCAGATTGATTATAGAATTCCGCCAAAATTACAAAAATGTCTCCAGAAAAACATCGGCATAAAGTATTCATCCTGTTATTATACTTGGGCAGCCAAGAACTGATTCTTTGGGGGGGGGGTGAGGTTTCTTAAAATACTTACTGAATTTATTATTACTAACCAAGTCTTCTGTAGTCAGAACACTTTCACAGAGAAATCTAGCTTATATTTGCACTTTCCGATAACTGCATCTTTTACACTTCTCAGTCTTCAGTGTTAAACACTGTTGTATGCCAATCGCGAAGGCCGTATTCGGGATTTGAGCGTTGCCGGGTCATCTTTGATTTGTCAGGTGACATCTGTGTTCCACACCGAGGTTGCTATTAAGTTTAGCTGCCCAGCTAAAGACATGTTCACCTTCACCTGTGTACGTCTCGCTAATTAAGTAAATAACCTTGATGAGCTCTTTCAACAAACATGTAGCCATTTTTAGGGCAAGTAGCTACACTTTTGGTTATTATGATCGTCAGTTCCTCTCTTTAAATTGCTGTCACTTTTATAAGACTCAAGAGGAGAGCTGGAATTTTTGTTGATTTGTAATTTATGTGGAGGAATATTTTAAAGGGAAATGTTCTGTAATTTTGATTGTGCCTTTTTATTTTCGCTAGCCCATATATGTTGTATTTCAACCAAAATTTCGATGTCAATATTTTGCCAGAAATGCATTTTGGAGCCCCTGAGTAAAAAAAAAAAATCATTTTTAGGAAAGGGTACGAATATTTGTGTTTCTTTGGGCGGCATAGCTCAAAAACGAAAAGTCCGTCAAATACCAAACTTGGTATATTTATGTTTAGTATCTTACAAGGATGTGATACGAAGATTTTCAAGAAAATCCCCTCACCAGAAACTACCCTTTTCACGGAAAATGTTTTGGTATTTTTTTTTTTCAAAAATGGCTGTAACAATTTTTAATAAAATACATTACGAATAAAATACATATTTTTTAATTTTCTGGGAATGGTCTTTGAAGACCTCTTTATTCCTGATGAGCTTTGCAATATTTTGCATAACGGTTAGACCATAAGAGATTCACAGTGTTCACCGTTTTCGAGATATTCCTTACTATTGGTTTGGATTTTAAACTAACCTGCTTTTCTCAAACGAGTTCATTCAAAGCGAACCGAACTTCAATTGTTTCACATAGCGATGAGCTTTTAAAAGATTTGACTATCGCTTTAGCCTAATGCATTCCCTTCTACTTACAAGGAAGCAAGTAATAAGAGCAATTCTGCTAACGTTTATCTCGATTAGCATGAAGTAGATAAAAGAATAATCTTTTGTAGGAATAGCTTGTATATGAAACAGCTAGAGAAGGTTATGTGAATAAAACATATCAGAACTTTTTTCCGTTTTGATTCATGTGAATTTAATTCTTGGTCATGTATAACGTTGTTAAGTTATTGTTATGTAAAGTAGTGGACTTTAATGCAGTTTTGAAAATTGGCAATTTAATTCCTCGCTATGGATGCTGCTTCTTAGGCATTATTCTGAGGGTACCTGTCGAGGAATAATAAATAGGGACAGTTGGTAAATAGTTTTAGGACCAACTATTATTCTATTATACTGGTTGTGTTTAAAGTGCGTGTGTATTGTTCATAAATCGAGTATTTATTTCAGTATTCAACATAAAATACATTTAATCATATTGCACGGGAAGATGCTTCAAGAAAAATTTGTATTGTGCCTATCCTTAGTAATTTGCGGTCACAGATATAGAGAATAATGGGAAATGCCCTATCCTTATGCACGATTTTGTCAAACACCATATTTTGATTCTACACTTCTGAGATGAGTACAGCTTTTAAGTTAAATGTTCACCCCAAAAATTAGCTTTTGTGGTATTAAATGCCAGTTAAGCAGTACATATCGAGTGTAGGTTTTAAACCATATAATGGTGAATACGTGTGTGGTGTTTGGTTGTAGTTTCTCGAATAGCAGAAGCAAAACCATGGAAATGTGCTTTTTTGGTGGTATACTAAGTGAAATATTTCAATGTACAGGTTATTTAACTGGTTTTTCGTTGGTATACTTAGTGAAATATGTCACATAATATAAAAAAACTTTCTTTCTTTTTAGGAAAAGTTTTATTCATTGGAATAAATCACAATTTTTACAAATAGTTTGTTTGATTTGGTAGGTTTAGGTAAAAAATGAAACAGAACGATTCTATATTGCTTGTTAGATTTTAAATTTCCAACTCGAAAGACCGTTGAGAAGCAGCAAAATTGGCGACCTATACAAGAGACGTCTTGCTAATTCATCCATTTAGCAGCTATCGCAGTATCAAATTATATGCTTATGGTACCAGAAACGTGAGAATAGGGGGCGTGTCTCTCGGAAATGCAATACTTGCCGTCCACAGGGTGATTATAATCTTACGGATAAACTCTGATACTTGTCACTTTTTTTTTGTGTGTGTGTGTGTGTACAGTTATTTATAAGCTCATGTAGTGTAATTAATGGCTATAGACATGAGAGACAAACAATGTGGTTTGGTCTAAATCCGATATTTTGCTCTCCTTCAGTTTTAGACCAAGAAATTAGAAAAATAGAGTTATGACCTTGCAGCAATGTTTACTTCAATAATACCA
The DNA here is from genome assembly GCA_030762935.1 of Hymenopus coronatus. Taxonomy (NCBI): domain Eukaryota; kingdom Metazoa; phylum Arthropoda; class Insecta; order Mantodea; family Hymenopodidae; genus Hymenopus; species Hymenopus coronatus. The sequence continues at coordinate 144,858,590 of CM060881.1, read as the reverse complement.
CCTTCTCAATGATAACTTCTAACAGGCCGAAAATGTGATTATATTAAATATTCTTTCAACTAGAGGTCTCTTCCCTTCCACTGTACTTTGTTTTTCACTTCAAAAACTTAAAAAAAAAAAAAAAAATTGACAAATGTTGCATATGGTGTGTACGGTAGATTGTAAAATCGCAAGATGGCAGCAAAATTTCCGCCCTGTGTTTGTGGTGGTGGTTATTGTTGTTAGTTCCTGTAAATCTTATTTGGGGCATAGTGGCACCTGTGTTTTCTTGATTGAGTGAAATTACTAATTGGTGATTTCACTACTATGTGCCATGATAACGAGGGATCAATTCTTCGCCCATAGATGACACCATAGAGGAAATAACGACTTACGAACGTGAAAATGAGAAATTCTGCCCAGGGACCTTCTCTTTTAATCAATGAGGTCCTTTTAGGTATAAATAAACACTACACAGTACCAACGGTTTTATTTCCCTTTCGAAGGAAATCCGAGGATTTTTAAGTTAAAAAAAGGGTTTACGTCCGGGTTTAAACCCGCAACCTGAGGTATTAGAGGCAAGCAATAACCACTGTACTATATGCCCTCTGATGCTCTATTCCTGCGAAGCTTGGGGCATGGCAGCAGACACCTGGCTACTCTGGTTATAGCAAATACAGAATTAAAGGCTCCACTACTCAATATGTCGTCGCTCCCCAATGAGGCTTCGGCACTCCCATACGTGGAGGATGTAACTAGGCGCCGGATTCAAAATGTATACGCCAGATCGGCCCAACAAGAGAACACCCTTGTCAGATCGCTGGGGGACTGCAGGCAGTCACGGGTTTCTCGCATGGCTTGTGGGCACTCCAGATAACAACGGCTTCAAACAAGCTGAACTAAGTAAGTACTGGTTGGGAGTGGTTTTCAAAAACTTAACACCAACTAAAATGAACCTAACAAGACACCAGGGGAGCAGCGGAAGGCTGCTCATGAAATATAGTCAAACCTCGATATCTCGAATCGTTAGAGGCGTTTTAGAGGCGTTAAAACAAACTCGACTTATCGAAAATTCGACATCTGAAAATTTTGTTTAGACTGCCGTTTTTACATTTACGGTATTGAATAACACTAATAAAAAACGGCATACAGTATGGGATATACAGTGCAGTATTTGCATACAGTACGGTACTAAATTTCACATGTTCTATACTCTACTTACGAATGATTTTAACTTTTGCACTGAAACTTGGTGTCTTAAAGTTTCTCTTTTGTTTTTCAATTTCACATGCAACACTTCACTGCACCTACAGTAAAACAAAACCTCACTAAAAACAAACTGTATTGCGATCCTGTCCTACACACGGTTTGTGTGAAAAAAAAAATTACTGCAATACCAATTGACCATAATAGTTGGCTATACTATGAATCCTGGGTCTAACGTACTTACAACAGTGTAAATCGCCATTGGGGTTGTCATTTCAAAATAATTTGATGTCACCTTGTGGTTTACCAGGAAACATGCGAGTCAGTTGAGAAATTCAATGCTATGCCGGCATGTTGCCATGGTAGCTCAGTGGCAGAGCAACCGGCTAGAGATCGGGAGATCTGTGGTTCAAATCCCGGCTATGGCATTGAACTTTTCAGTCTGACTCTACCTATCCAACTCGTGTTCTACACACGGCTTGTGTGAAAAAAAAAAACAATTATTCCAAAACTATATTGTACTGTTTACAACTACACCCAACTCAACTACCGTTCAGGTTTAGACATGTGCAAGAGAGGCAAAAAACACCGCTACAATGCGTTGGCTGTTGACCTTCGAACAACAATGAGCAGTTGAAGGTGACCGTGGGTCACAGAATGAAGTTCACTTAAGGATGCTGGAATTAGTATGTATCTCTAGACTTCGCAACTTTTAACTCAGTCTACAGTAAACAGAACTTCGAGTTATGGAATGAATTTTAACACCAGAGATGTGATTTTGCTTTGAGATATCGAGAACTTCGAATTTGGTATCGAAATTCGATTTAAAGAAGAAAATACACAGAAACATTAGATAAACGATTGGGAAAGAAAATTTCGAGTTATGGAGGTTCGACTGTAGCAATCATTGAGCGCTTATCTTCTTAATGCCATCAATTTAAATTGCATCAAACCAAACTTTCACCCATCCCCTTCATTCCTGTGGCTAACCCTTACAAGGGTAGGTACACAGGAGCTACACCTTCACTCACCACGAAACTTCCAGATGAAGATGGACGACGGACGGACAGCGACACTTTGTAATCAACATAACGCACAAATCACAGTATAAAATGAATAACATTTACAAAATATCTTTATCTTATGCTGAGGTATAATTTGTTCAAATGGTGTTTTATATTTTCACGTTACTACAAATGTCTAAATTTTTCATAAGAATTTAAATATAAAGGGATTTTAAAACATTCTAGAATAATTTCATAGGTCTCCCTCTATCACATGTTTGGGCGTTTCCTAAACTTCTATTTAAATTCAAGTTCAAAGATTTATGTCAAATATACAAGCGGCATAGTTGTTAACTGTGTCTTCATTTCTATTGTTTTCTAATTTAAGTAATGAATGTGTGGTTCTGAAACTGTTGAGTTATTTAAATATACTTCAACGTAAGAAAATATATGAAAATAGGATTTTTATAAGGCCCTTTTCTTAGCATACAAATAGCACACCAATATTGTGTCATTTTACGTACCGCATTAGTATCTTACGCTTTTTGAATCGTTGTGGAGAGAAGAAAGTTAGATTTAGATTCCTTAACTAACTCTTGGCTTCTTAACCTAACTTTCATAAAACAAAACAGTACTACATTTATATGGCCAACTAAGTGATTAACATAATTTCGCGTAATGTGTCGTGAAATCGGGAGGTTTGCAGTTCAAATTCCGCCAGGATTTAACATATATTCCGATCCTCTTTACTGGCAAATTTCGGGGACGATTCTGTCAAATGTCCTTCCCCAATTATAATTTTATTTCATGTATCAGCAGCAGGCTAAGGAATTTCCAAGCACTAAAGCTAGGAAATTAGGTTACCCTGAGTTTACGCTGTGACGTCATAGATAGCAAAACCATCCCCCATCCCTATTTAATCTGTTGAGCGGCATGTGCAGACCAATCAAAAGACCACGTTTTACTGTCATCAATGACTCACGGCCGCTGTACAGGTACGTTCTAGTATTGATGGTTTGAAAATTCAACTACTTAGAAATTCTTAATCTGATCAACAGTGTCACTGCCCGGGTGCGTACACACTAAGAGCTCGCCTACGGCTGGGTCATAAACATTTCACTCGTAGGGGAACTTATCACCTCTACTTTCTCTACTCGTGCTATGTATAGAGGAAGTATTGTATTCCACCCAAAAATTCGATACCGGAATTTCACCGGAAACACATTTCACCCTGAATAAAAAAAAATTCAGAAAAATGTTCGTTTGTGTGTGGTCTGTGTGTGTGTGTATGTGAGTATCTGTAGACAGTATAGTTCAAAAACGAAAAGATCGTTGAATTCCAAACTTGGTATTTAGGTTTGGTATCTTCCAAGGATGGGACACGAAGATTTTCAAGAAAATCCCCCATCCCCAACTACCCTTTACGTGGAAAAATTTTCGAACATTTTGATTTCATAAAAAAATGGCTCTAGCGATTTTGAATAAATACTCGTATATTAAAGATATTTACATACCAAATAAAATGTATATCTTGAATTTTCTGGGAATAGCCTCCGAAGCCCTCTTTATTCTGGATGAATTTTGCCGAAGTTTACTTAACTGCTAAACGGTAAGGGATAGACAAAAAACTTAATACACAGAAAATGTTGATTTTGTCAAAACACACAATTTATATCCTTTGTATTTTCGTTGTGAAGATAACCGTTTCTGAGATATTCCTTTTTATTGGTTTCAGTTGTGAAGTACTTATATTTTTCTCAGACAGTAAATTTTTCTTTTATTCTACTCCTGGCCAAGCAAAGAAGCGATTTGCAAAGACAATCGCATTACGACAGCGATTAAAACATTTGACTATCGGTTTAGCTTATTCCTTTACTTTCTTGATACTTATAGAGAAAATAAAAAGTTGCTTCTTATTAATCGAGATAAACCTTCAATACACAATTGTACATTTCGTTGTAGGTATAACAGAATATGGCAGGCTAAAGCGATAGTCATATTTTTAAAACGCGAGTCTCTATATGATATATTTTAAAATCAATGCTCTTTTAGATGAGTACGAGAAAAGATCTGGTGTGTTTCATTCACATGACTTTCTCTACATCTCTGCAACAAATCATTGTTAAAAAGCTTATGCTTCTTTTTACCTCATGCTAATCGAGAAAAAAATGGTAGAAATAGTTTTATTATTACTTGCTGCCATGCAAGTAGAAGGGAAATAAGGGAGTAGCATAGGCTAAAGATGTAGTCGAAAGCTGGTTGCTATGTGACTGAAGTTCCTTTGTTTCTATGGACAGGAGTTGACAAATTCTCGTATGAGAAAAGTATACGCTTTTTGAAACAGAAACCAGTATCAAAGAATATCTCAAAAACGATCCACTACTGGAAAAAATGTATATAACATAAATTGTATGTTTTAACGAGCTCCACATTTTCTGTTAAGTTTATATCTCTCTTACGGTTTGCCAGTTATCCAAAATTCCGTAAAATTTATCCAGAATAAAGTAGTCTTCAGAGGCTATTCCCAGAAAATTCAAGATATACATTTTGTTTGTGAGTTAAATATCTTTAATATACGACATTTTAATTAAAATCGTTAGAGCCATTTTTGAGAAAAACAACATTTTCGAAAATTTTCCATGTAAAGGGTAGTTGAGGCTGAGGGATTTTCTTAAAAATCTTCTTGTCGCATCCTTGGAAGATACTGGACTTAAGTACCAAGTTTGGTAATCAACGAGCAATGCTGTCTACAGACACACACACGAACCTTTTTCCAAAAAAAAAAGTTGGATTAAGGTGACCCAAAACATACATTTCTAGTGAAATCTCGGTATCAAATTTTGGTTGGAATGCAATACCTTCTCTATACGCCATATACATAGTACGTGTAGAGAAAGTGAAAACGCATGGCCGCTCTCCACTTGAAAAAGTATAATAAAATATATAACTTATAAATATATAAAATCAGTAACAAAAAATAGCTAAGAAATGGTTAAGTTTACCACCATTTTTTTTATATAAATTATGTGCTTTTACAATATCCTCATCTTCTGTGTATTAAGAATTTCTAGTCTCTTAACCAATTATAGAAAGGCCGTTCAGTTTAAAGAGGAATTCATAGGCTAAAAATAGTAGATTCATGGCATTTATTTGTCATGGAATATCTTAAACAAATAAGAGTATTTTGGATTGGGAGAGTTTCTTCAAAATCTTCGTGAGGTATTTTTGAAAGAGTGCTAAACTTAAATACTAAATCTTCAATGGACTTTTGCTTCTCGAGTTATTCACAGACAAAAGCGCGGAGCATTCTGTCAAAACTCTCCTATTGGACTCAGGTAGAGTCAGATTCCGTAGAAACCTCTGGAGAAAATCCCAGTGCATTTGGATGAAATATTCTGCTTACTAACTAGAAGAGAAAGTAATAAAAGGTGGTAACCCTTACTTAATCTCTCTTGTAAACTCCAGAGTTAAAATATTTTTACATTCTCTAAACATACTGTGTACAAGTTATAGAGAAGGTATTCCATTGCACCCAAGAATTCTCTGCCGAGATTTTACACAAAATAATTTTTTTAGAAAAAGGTCCGTGTGAGTCTGTGGAGAGCATAACCCATAAACGAATAGTCCGTTGGTATTTTAAATTTAGTATATTCTAAGGTTGCAGCACGAAGCTTTTCAAGGAAATCTCCCACCCCAGCCTTTTAAAGGAAAATTTAGCAATTTTTTTTCTAAAAACAAATTTAATTAAACATATTTTACATCACAAATAAATGTTATACCTTGGATATTCTGTGAATGGCTATTGAAGATCTCTTCATTCTGGATGCATTTTGAATAACTGGTAAGCAGAAAGAGATAGTAAAAAATTTACTAAACAAAAAAAATGTAAATTTTGTTAAAACATACAATTTATGCCATATGCATATTTTTTTCCAAGTTTAAACTACGATACTTTTCTCAAACGGGAAGCCATCTTTCGTTTCATCTGTTTTACTGCTGGCCATACGAAGCCATGCTATCGCTTTAGCCTAGCGTATCCCCTGATTTCCCTTTTGCTTAGAAGGAAGCAAGTAGTAAGAGAATTTAAGAAATGCTTATCTCGAATAGCATTGTATAGATAAAAGAAGAGTTTGTTTGCAGAATAGGTAGAGAAAGTGATGTGAATGGAAGACGTGAGATGCAGCAAACAGCTCACCTCTTGTTGGAGTTGACGAGGTCCTTGCATTTCCCTGAATACTCGCTGTACACGGCACCAGGTCCACAAGACTTGGAAGCGAGTCTCTCACCCATCTCTGGGATGTCGTTACCCAGGACGAGCTGGATGAAGATGAAGATGAGGAAGGATAGTACGACGACAAGTAACAGCGCTCGTGCCTCGCTCATGTTGGCGGTTGTGATCCTAGCGGGGCCAAGTCTACTACACGAGTGCGTGAGGTGGGCTTCTCGACTTCCTAACACAGTTCCCCAGTTTCCTCACAACAACCGGAATGAAAGTAACACAAACTCGCTTTCAACAGCTTTCATGCATTTTAAAACCAAATGACGCTTGCAAATAGGAATAGAGGGGATGCACAGGGTCGGCAAACACCTCACAAAGCCTCATGTATTACTTTCTCTACATCGCTGTAACAAATTATTGTTAAAAAACATATTCTTCTATCTTCTTTATGATAATCAAGATAAACATTAGCAGAAATTGTCTAAATTACTTGCTTCCTTTTGAGTAGAACGAAAATAAGGGAATACATTAAAGTGATAGTCAAATCTTTTATAAGCTGGTTGCCATGTGGTTGAAATCTGTTTCTATGCAGTGCCAGGAGTTTACAAATTTCCGTGTGAGAAAAGTTTAAGTATTTTAACTTTGAAGCAAATATCAAGGAATATCTCAGGAATAATCAATTCCACCAAAAAACGTGTATGATATAAATTGTGTGTTTTAATGTGATCTATAATTTTTGAACAATAAGTTATTGTCTATCTCTTACAGTTTACCAGTTACGCAAAAAATCTGAAAAGTTCATTCAGAATAAAGAGGCTATTTCCATAAAATTCAAGATATACATTTTATTTGGGATGAAAACATCTTTAATATATATTTTAATCAAAATTGTTAGAACCACATTTTAGTAAAAAAAAATTCCAAAATTTTTCCATGTAAAGGGTAGTTTGTACTGGGGGGGGGTATTTCATCTTTGGAAGAATACTAAACCTAAATATTAAGTTTGGTATTAAACGGTCTTTTCGTTTATGAGCTATGCTCTCCAGACACACACTGACCTTTTTCTAAAAATTGTTTTTTCGGACTCAGGGGAAGAATTTCCGGTAAAATCTTAACATCGACATTTTGGTGGAATACAATATCTTCTCTATCCATTAAGTACATTGTACATGCGGGCCAGAGAAAGTAAAATGTATTTTTAGAAAAAGCTCCGTATGTATGTGTGTGTGTGTCTGTGGGCAGCATAGCTCAAAACGAAAAGGCGTTAAATACCAAACTAGATATCTAAGATTCTAGCTGTACTTGAAAATCTTCGTGTCGCATCCTTGGAAGATAATTTCGAATTTTTTTCTATGTAAAGTGTAGTTTGGGGTGGAGAGATTTTCAGGAAAATCTTCGTGTCGCATCCTTATAGGATACTGAACTTAGATATCAAGTTTGGTATTTAACTGACTTTTCGTTTTCAGCGATGCTGACCACAGACATACACACACACACGCACACACATGAACATTTTTCTAAAAATGCTCTTTTGGTATTTAGGGGGTCCCAAAACATGTATTTCCGGTGAAATCTCTGTATCGAATTTTTGGGTGCAATTCAATATATTCTCTACACACTATGTACATAGTACGTATAGAAAAACGTATATACAGAATGTTAATGAACTACACCGAAATATTTTCAAGAATATGTAGATTACTTAAATAAGTAATTTGAGATACGAGACTTGTGGCCTGTTTATTGAAATGTCGAAGTAACGGCTATAAGTTTCTGAAGTGTCAGTACGCCACTGGCTAATTTATCAACCATTCGAGAGCATAACACGAAAAACGAAGGAATGTATTGCAGCGTGCCTCTCTAGCGTAGTGGTTATGACACTGGCTTTCAAGTGAAAGATAGTTTCCAAGTTCGGGTCTCGTCCACGTATCGTAGCACTTCGTCTGGAATGAAAAAAATAATAATAAAAAACATTTACTCTATGACAGGAATCGAATTCATGACCTTTCGGATAGCAGCTTCCCGCGTTACGTATTAAGCCATCGAAGCAGTTGTAAAAACGCCTCCAGAGTAGGCTACCTCAAGAACGATGTTAATGAATGCTCAGTGTCGCACTGTCAAGTGATTGTTCGAGGTTTTACACATTTTTGCGACATTAAATCTTGAGAACGCTGGTAACGCGCTGCTAAAATAAATATTTCTATACTCGGGCAGAGTTTTAAAGGTATTCTTAGCCATTTTATCAACCTGTTTTGCTTTAGCACCGACTTATCAGCACCTGATACCCACACGTTTAACGCTATGTAGCTGCATTATGTTTATCCGGAGACCATGGATCGCCGATCTCAAATTACTTATATCAGTCGCGTGCACAATCTCCCGAATTATTTCGGTGTAGTTCATATCAATGCTTTCAGAAATTACAAGCTTCTTCAAGGTGTATCATTCATCATTCCAGATGATTTTCCTAAAGGTGCAAATTTAACTAATTGCACCAAATATAACTTACATTTTTACTTTCTCTATACGCACTATTTACATAATGTATAGAGAATGTATTGCACTCCACCAAAAAATTCGATACCAAGATTACACCGGAAATATATGTTTTAGGGTCCCCTCTATCCAAAAAAGGTATTTTCAGAAAAAAGGTCCGTGTGTGTGTGTGTGTGTGTGTGTGTCCGTGTGTCCGTATGTCCGTGTCTCAGTGTGTCTGTGTGTCCGTTTGTCCCTGTGTCTTTGAACACGATAACTCAAAAACGAAAGGTCGGTAAAATACCAAACTTGGTATTTAAGTTTATAATTTTCCAGGGATGCGACACGAAGATTTTGAGAAAAATCTCCCCACCCCAAACTACCCTTTACATGGAACTTTTTTCGAAAATTTTGATTTTCTAAAAAATAGTTCTAACGATTTTGATTAAAATATCGTATATCAAAGATATTTACCTGACAAATAAAATGTATATTTTGAATTTTCTGGGAATAGCCTCTGAAGACTACTTTATTCTGGGTCAATTTTACGGAATTTTGCATAACTGCTAAACCGTAAGAGATGGACAGAAACTTATCACACAGCAAATGTAGAGCACTTTAAAACATACAATTTATGTTATATACATGTTTTTCGTGGAGTTGGTTGTTTTTGAGATATTCCTTGTTTTTGTTTTCAGCTATAACAACTTATAGTTTTCTCATACAGCACTTTGTGAACTCGTGTCCATACAAACAAAGAAACTTCAGTCGCAGAGCAACAAGCTTTTGACTATCACTTTAACCTATGGTACCCCCTTATTTCGCTTCTATTAACAAGGAAGCAAGTAATAAGACTATTTCTGCTAATTTTTGCTTCATTAGATAAAGTAAATAGAAATAATTTGTTGCAGTGATATAAAGAAAGTCATGTGAATGGAACACATCAGATTTTTCATAAAGCACCAAACTTTGTTAATAATTAGATGTTCCTTGCGTACCAGTAAAAAGAATTACCAGATCCTTTTCTAAATGCTTCCTTGCAGCCATAAGCTGCACAATAATACACCATTGTCTTGATATCTTAAATTTAATGGACACTATAGGAAAACATCCCACGCTAAAACTAGGCCTGAATTCACTGCTTATACCGCCATCAGCTGATCGAGAACTTGGTTTCAAGCGGATGACGTCATGCGCTCTCTATCTATGTATGCCAGAAGTGGCAAGTTTGGCGATCCCCATGGTCGAGCTCCTGAATACTCTTATATGTTCTTTCAAACACATGTCACCAATGGTATGGCACTGAATTTGGGATATTCCACTTATCTTAACATTCACTTACTTAATTTTTGATTATATTGAAGCATTCTTCACATGATCGTGGTTCACAGTTAGTTTTCATGTACCAGGAACGTATGGTTCTTGTAGTTGCCAATACATTAATGAAGCATTATTGAAGCAATTACTTTCTTATCATTCCAAATTAACAAACAATACAGAATAATGTATACAATATTTCACTAAGTATACCACCGAAAAATCACTTAAGTACTCTACCTGTATATTGGAATATTTCCTTTTTCTTGTTTTTTGCTTCTGCTATTCGGAAAACTACAACCAAATACCACACACGTATTGACCATTATACTGGTTTAAAACTTAACGTTTAAATTTACCGTTGAATTGAATATTTCACACCACAAAATCTTATTTTTGCATACTTAACCCACACAAGGCGTGTTCATCTCAAAAGTATAGTGGCTAACTATTGCGGCCTGCTTCAACAATCAAAATGCATAAGAATGGCATTCCCAATTTAATCTTTCTCTATATGTGACTGGAAGACTCTCTAACACCGTCTGCTTGGCGCTAAGTGAAAGTCGTATGGAACGGGGATGGGACCTTACGTACCGTAAACGAGGTACCTTAACGAACAATTTCGTCGGGATGTGGCAGAGTTATTAAAGCGACGTAAAATAAAATAGAATTCAAAAAAAAAAAAGGTTACACGGGACCAACATTTTTATTTCCCTTCCTAAGGAAGCAATACTAAGAATTTTCACGTGAGGGAATAGCGGCATTCTGAAGCCAGCCAAATGGTTATCGAAGGCTAGGGGTGAAGGGATAACCCCGGGACTTAAAAATCTGATGTGTCCCATTCACATGACTTCCTCTACATCTCTGCAACCAATTATTGTTAAAAAGCTAATACTTTTATTTACTTAATGCTAATCGAGAAAAAAATTAACCGAAATAGTCTTCTTACTTGCTTCCTTGTAAGTAGAAGCAAAATAAGGGAGTACCATAGGTTAAAGTGACAGTCAAAAGCTGGTTGCTATGTGACTGAAGTTCTTTTGTTTGTAAGAATAGGAGTTGACAAATTCCTGTATGAGAAAAGCATGTTTTTCAAAGCTGAAACCAAAAATAAGGAATATCTTAAAAAGGATTAACTCCACGAAAAAAGGTATATAATATAAATAGTGTGTTTTAATGTGCTCTACAGTTTCTGTATGGTAAGTTTTTGTCCATCTTTACGGTTTAGCAGTAATCCAAAAATCCGTTAAATTCATCCAGAATAAAGTAGTCTTCAGAAGCTATTCCCTGAAAATTCAAGATATACGTTTTATTTGTCAAGAATATCTTAAATATACGTTTTAATCAAAATCGTTAGCCGTTTTTAAAAAAATAAAAAAATTCGAAATTGTTTCCATGTAAAGTGGAGTTTGGGGTGGGGGAATTTTCTTGAAAATCTTCGTGTCGCATCCTTGGAAGATACCAAACTTAAATACCAAGTTTGGTTTTTAACAGTCTTTTCATTTTTGAGCTATGGTGCCCACAGACACACACACACACACGGACATTTTTCTAAAAATGCTCTTTTTTGGATTCATGGGGTATCAAAACATATATTTCCGGCGAAATCTCGGTATCGAAATTTGAGTAGAGTGCAATACCTTCTCTATACACTATGTACACAGTGCGTATAGAGAAAGTAAAATAAGCAGTTAGGTGTTTAAAAAAACATTAATAAATGATATGTTAGTTGTATTACTATTAATATTCTTAATTTAATTGTGCGATTATTATTGTAAGTGAATTTAGTACATTTAACTCTGTCAGCGGGCAGTACCCAATTGCAGAACATACATACATACATACATACATACATACATACATACATACATACATACATACATACATACATACATACATACATACATACATACATACATACATACATACATACATACATACATACATACATACATACATACATACATACATACATACATACATACATACATACATACATACATACATACATACATACATACATACATACATACATACATACATACATACATACATACATACATACATACATACATACATACATACATACATACATACATACATACATACATACATACATACATACATACATACATACATACATACATACATACATACATACATACATACATACATACATACATACATACATACATACATACATACATACATACATACATACATACATACATACATACATACATACATACATACATACATACATACATACATACACACACACACATACATACATACGCACGCACGCACGCACGCACGCACGCACGCATGCATGCATACATACATACATACATACATACATACATACATACATACATACATACCTACATACATACATACATACGTACATACGTACATACATACGTACATGCTTGCTTGCATACATACATATCTACATACCTAAATACATACATAGTTGCCCTCCGTGATGTAACGGTTACCATGCTGACTTCATATGCACAAGGTCGCGGGTTCAAACCCGGCGGAGGACGATGGATTTTTTGGGCGTAAAAATTCTTAGCATGGCTTCCTTCGGAAGGCAAGTAAAGCCGTTGGTCCCGTGTCGTAGATTTACGGCACGTAAAATAACCTCAAGCCTGATTGTAAGGCCTCTGAGCCAAATTAAGGGGTCCTTCACGCCCAGTATAGGACGCTGAGAACCACAGAAGTTAAAGAGCATCCATAAATAACACGACATTTACGTTTTTATTTACAAACATACAAGTAGGAGAGAAATAAGGGAATACGCTAGGTGAAACCGATAGTCAAATGTTTTAAAATGTGGTTGCTCTGAGATTGTACTCCGCTTTTTGCATTGCCAGGAGTTGTCAAATTCCCGTATGAAAAAAGTACAGTATTTTAAAACTGAATGCAATAACAAGTAATATCTCAGAAATGATGAATTCTACAAAAAAAAACGTATATGACATAAATAGCGAGTTTTAACGTGATCTACATTTTTTGTGTAGTAAGTTTCTGTGTATCTCTTACGGTTTACCAGTTACCAAAATTCAGCAAAATTCATTCAGAATAAAGAGGTCTTACGAGGTATTGCCGGAAAATTCAAGATATACAATTTTTTGCCATATACGGTATTTTAATCAAAATTTTCGAAATCGTTTCTATGTAAAGGGTAGTTTGGGGCAGGGGGAATTTCCTCAAACTCTTTGTGTCACATCTTTGGAAGAAATTAATTATATACTAAGTTTGGTATTTTAGTGAGTTATCGTGACACGCGGACCTTTTTCTGAAAATACTTTTTTTGGATACAGGGGAGCCTAAAATGTCTGTTTCCGCTGAAATCTCGGGCCCGAATTTTGGGTAAAATACAACACCTTCTTTATTCACTATGTACATAGTAGGTGAAGAGAAAGTAAAAATGTAAATAGAGTTTTATTTATGGACGCTCTTTAACTGCTATGGTTCTCAGCGCCCCATTTCTATATCGAGCGTAAAAGATCGCTTAATTTTGCTCAGAGACCTCTTTATCACGCTCTGAGGTTCTTTTACGTGCCGTAAATCCACGACACGCGACCAACGTCTTTTCTTCCCTTCTGAAGGAAGCCATGCTAAGGATTTTTGCTCCCATAAAAAACTCATCGTCCTCCTCCGGATTTTATCTGGCAGCCATTAACTGTAATGCGTTCATTTAGTACGGTTTTTATTCATACTATGAGATTTTAAATACTTTCCCGTACTAGTTTTTAACATTTTCATTTCTACAGACCTTGTCGTGACAATAACGAGTACAACAAAAAAGATTTGTTCAATTTGATTCAGTCGTTGGGAATGGGAAGTGATACGCGTACATAAATTTCAGCGAATCATTCTTATATGTATGGATATATTTAATGTACACAGTTATCTAGCGTTATTGTCTTCATAACCGGATGCATTCCCTTAGCATTGAAGACGAAAAATAGAGCATTAGGAACTACAGTCATCTGGTGGCAAATAATAACTACATATCTTAGGTATTCGTCGCTAGGAAAGTTTCTTTATTTTAAACGATAGGAGTAAGGAAAGGACAGTTAATAAATAAAAATATGTTTGAATTTCACTACTCCATTATCTCATCTCGATAAACTGTTTCGTTACTTTAACATTAGATAAGCAGAAAAAATATTACTAGAGCTATCTACTGAGAAATAAAATAAGTACTTACTCTAGCTGTTCGCCGTCAGAAAAGCTTCTTTGCTTCTTTATTTTAAACGATAGGAGTAAAGAAAGGACAGTTAATATTTACAAATGTATTAGAATTTCACTGCTGCTTTGCGTCATTGTGTTAATAAACTGGTGCGTTACCTTAATGGGAAGGGAAGGGAAATATATAGCAGTACAACAAATAACTGTTCCACTGCCATCTGGCACCCATTAACTGAAATGCGTTCACTTAGCACGGTTTTTATTCATATTATCAGATTTTAAACACTTTCCCGTACTGTTTTTAAACATTTTCATTTCCACAAACCTTGTCGTGACAATAACGAACACAACAAATAAAGAATTGTTCAATTTGATGCAGTCGTTGGGAAGTAATACTTTTACTTTCTCTACTCGCACTATGTACATAGTACATCCTGTATAGAGAAGGCATTGTAATGTACCCAAAAATTTGATACCGAGATTTACCAGAAATATATGTTTTGAGACCCCCTGAAGCCAAAAAAAGCATTCTTAGAAAAATGTCCGTCTGTGTGTGTGTGGTGCCCCCAGCATAGCTCAAAAATGAAAAGACCGTTAAATACCAAACTTTTTATTTAAGTTTGGTATCTTCCAAGGATGCGATATGAATATTTTCAAGAAAATCTACCACCCCCAACTACCCTTTACATGAACAAATTTTCGAAGATTTTGATTTTCTCAAAAATGGCTCTAACGATTTTAATTAAAGTGTCGCATATTAAAGATATTTACATGACAAATAAAATATATATTTTGAATTTTGTGGCAATAGCCTCTGAAGACATCTTTATTCTGCATGAACTTTACGGAATTTTGCATAACTGGTAAACCGTAAGAGGTAGACACAAAGTTACACAATAGAGCATTTTATGTTATATAGATTTTTTTCGTGGAGTTGGTCGTTTTTGAGATATTTCTTCATCTATAAAATACTAATACTTTTCTCATTCGGGAAATTGTGAGCTCCTGTCCATACAAACAATGGAACTCGCACAGCAACCAGCTTTCGACTATCACTTTAGCCTATTCTACTCCCTTATTTCCCTTCTACTTACAAGGAAGCAGGTAATAAGACGATTTTTGCTAATTTTTCTCGACTAGATGATGTAAATAGAAGAACAATGTTTTACTTTCTCTATACGTACTATGTTCATAGTATACATACTATGTTCATAGTGTATAGAAAAGATATTGTTTTGCACCCAAAAATTCGATACAGAGATTTTACCGGAAATATATGTTTTGAGACCCCCTGAATCCAAAAAAATCATTTTCAGAAAAATGTCCATGTGTGTGTGTCTCTCTCTCTCTCTCTCTCTCTCTCTCTCTCTCAGTCAGTCTGTCTGTCTGTGTGTCTGTGGGCAGCATAGCTCATAAATGAAAAGACCGCTAAAAACCAAACTTGGTATTTGAGCTTTATATCGTCCAAGGATGCGATACGAAGATTTTAAAGAAAATCCCTCCACCCCAAATTACCCTTTACATGGAAAAATTTCCGAAACTTTTGAAAACTTTTGAATTTCTTAAAAATGGCTCTAACGATTTTGATTAAAATATTTAAGATATTTACTTGACAAATAAAATGTATATCTTGAATTTCCTGGGAATAGCCTCTGAAGACTACTTTATTCTGGATGATTTTAACGGATTTTTGCATAACTGCTAAACCGTAAGAGATGGACAAAACATTATCTCACAGAAAATATACAGCACATTAAAACACACAATTTATGTTATATACATTTTTTTCGTGGAATTGGTCGTTTTTAAGATATTACTTATTTTTAGTTTCAGCTTTGAAAAACTTATACTTTTCTCATATAGGAATTTGTCAACTCGTGTCCATACAGACAAAGGAACTTCAGTCACATAGCAACCAGCTTTTGACTATCACTTTAACCTATGGTAGTCCTTTATTTCGCTTCTACATACAAGGAAGCAAGTAGTAAGACTATTTCTGCTATTGTTTTCTCAATTAGCATGAAGTAAATAGAAGCAGAGATGTAGAGAAAGTCATTAAAGACTTTTTTTTCTACAGGATGCCCAAGCATGAGTAGGAGGTATTTACGCTGTTAACGCTCTTCCAGCTACCAACCTCGCCAACAATAGATTCAAACTGCGTTACGTCATCTGTTACTACTTTTTTTCGAGAGTTCTAGTTTGTTTAGCGCTCTCACTGTTAGAGAAGGTAAGGTTCAAAGTTGGATAGATAGAGCAGACTGAAAAATTCAAAGCCATAGCCGGGACCTCCCGATCTCTAGTCGGTTGCCGGCTTGTTGCTATGGTAGCTCACTGGTAGAGCAGCCGGCTAGAGATCGGGAGGTCCGTGGTTCAAATCCCGGCTATGGCATTGCATTTTTCAGTTTGACTCTACCTATCCAACTCCTGTCCTTTGCACGGCTATGTGTAAAAAAAAAAAAAAATCTGATGTGTACCATTCACATGACTTTCTCTATATCCCTGCAATAAATTATTCTTAAAAAGCTTATACTTCTATTAACTTCGTGCTAATCAGTAAAACATTAGCAGAAATAGTCTTATTACTTGCTTCCTTGTAAGTAGAGGTGAAATAAGGGAGTACCATAGGTTAAAGTGATACTCAAAAGCTGGTTGCTATGTCAATGAAGTTCCTTTGTTTGTATGGACAGCAGTTGACAAATTCCTGTATGAAAAATGTATAAGTTTTTCATAGCAGAAACCCAAAATAAAGCATGTCACAAAAACGTTGAACTCCACGAAAAGAATGTATATAACATAAATTGTGTGTTTTAAGGTGCTCTACATTTTTGTGTGGTAAGTTTTTGTCCATCTCTTACGGTTTAGCAGTTATTCAAAATTTAGTAAAATTCATCCAGAATAAACTACTCTTTAGAGACTATTCCCAGAAAATTCAAGATATACATTTTATTTGTCAGGTAAATATCTTTAATATACGAAATTTTAATCAAAATCGTTAGAGCCATTTTTGAGAAAATCAAAATTTTCGAAAAAAGTTCCATGTAAAAGGTAGTTGGGGCTGGGGGGGGGGGTTTTCTCAAAATCTTCGTGTCACATCCCTGGAAGATACTTAACTTAAATACTAAGTTTGGTATTTTAACGACTTTTCGTTTTTGAGTTATCGTGTTCACAACACACGGACACACGGACACACGGACACACACACACACACACACACGGACCTTTTTCCGAAAATGCTTTTTTTAGGTAAATGGTACCCTAAAACATATATTTCCGGTGAAATCTCGGTATCGAATTTTTTGGTGTGCAATACATTCTCTACACACTATGTACATAGTGCCTATAGAGAAAGTAAAAAAAAAAAAAACAGTTATTCCATACAAGGTACAAAGTGGCAGCAGAGATGTAGGCAGAACGTTATTTTCTGGGGATCATCATAGGAGAGTGATCATATTTGCTGTGTTTAGGGGAACTGTGATTATCGAAAGCAGGTTTTAACTCATAGCGTTCGAACTACAACTGTTTGTTAAACAGCTTGATGTTAAATGTGTAAGTCGGAACTTTACATCAATTTCGAGATAGGGGTTTCACATCACTGTGTTTGGAAAACAAAGAGCGGGACCATCGCTATCGCAGACTCACACACGGACATTTTTCTACAAATACTTTTTTATTATTATAATTCTGATAAAATCTCAATATCGAAATTTTTGGTGTTATACAATACCTTTTCTACTTATTATGCACTCACACTGTACATACGTTGTAGAGAAAGTAAAAGATTAGCGAGAAAATAAGGTTTGAAGTTTCCATTTATAATTAACTTAATTACACTTTACAAATGTAAAATGATGTACATATTTTCTTAAATTTAAGAATTCACGTTTAATTATAAACAAAAATATATGTTATTTACTTTTCACAATTTTGTTCAAGTTTCATAGATGCTTTCATTACCTTAAACAATTCACGTTTGGAACGTTTATTTATCATACATGTAAAGAATATGCAATAATAAGGTCTATTTGTTTTAATCCAAATCTGGTGCGAGCAGCAAACTTTCAATATTGTATGTAAACCTTTCAGTGAAATAGTGATAAATATTCTGAAAATTTTAAAACAAACTTAAGTATTATTAATTTACTTTGCGTAGTATATGAGATTTGATTATATTCCTCTCAAATAAAATCCTAAGAATTTCTCAGGACCTTTTCTTTCACCTGAAGGACATAACGTTAACTTATAATTGTTCTCTTTTAATATATATATAGTATAACTATAAAGAGTTCTCCTGTAAATCTGTGCCAATAATTTTTTCTGTTGAACGGTAATATCTAAGAGGTATTTACATATCCTGGAGTCAGGAAATAAATGAGTAGTATTATCAAACTTTTTTGCGTATTTTGAGAATTCTTGTGGCATCTTAGCCACTCACCTAGGGTGCCCAGGTTCAATCCCAGGGGACCTCATGTGGACGAAGACTCTGTGCGGGTTTTTTCTAGGTTCTGCGGTTTCTTCCGCCATTCATTTACCAATTAGTCCTTAATCATCTTTCCTGCCCATTTCACCGTGATTTTATATCATCAACTTCCACTCTTACATACCAGGCATTGGGCTGATCATCCTTCCTCGCTTCTCTCTGATATAGAAACTCTGCTCCTCAACCTCAGGAGCCCAGGGGTTGGCTTGTGAGTTTTGGGGGTGAGGGGAAAGAAAGGAAGAAAGAACAAATTCGTGAATTTTGACAGAAGATGCGTATATTTATTTAAGCCTGCAAATTAACTTAATGTTTGGCAACTTTATGTTCAATTTTCTCGCACAAATTTACATTTTAGCAAGCTCGTGTATTTTATGAAAATACAGTTCAGGAAACTACACATCTGGGTCTAATGGTACTTTAAACATCAATGTCTTTTTGGTAGTGTAGGTGCATGCCCTTTGCAGAAGATGTTTAATGATCTTCAAGTCGTTTTATGTGGAACACTTTCACAATCTAGGCATACATATTTGCATGTCTAATGATCTTTGGACCCATGGATTTTCATTTCCTTCCTGATGAACTACAGGGTGACCAGAAAGTGTACTAGTATAGTTAACCTCTCTCTGGTGGTTTTAGGTTTAACATCTTAACTGCTTTGTGAGCTAAGGTGCTGCGAAAGTCAGATGTCTTGACTCGTTCTTTCAGGTCAGCAAGAAGCTAGTGATTAAGGGTTAATCTCTCCCAGTTTCATGACCGGTGGTAGATGCAACTGAAGTGGGCCCCTTGTTTTCATAATGGTTTCGTACTTTTTAGAGAGAGAATGATCTTAAGAACCCTCTTATTACTTTCTCTACACGTACATGAGCACCATGTATAGATAAGGAAATGGTGTGTTATTTATGGACGCTCTTTAACTCTTTATGGTTCTCAGCGTCCCATTCTATACTGGGCGTGAAAGACCGCTTAATATCACTCAGAGGCCTCTCTATCAGGCTTGAGGTTCTTTTACGTGCCGTAAATCTACGACACGAGACCCACGGCTTTACTTCCGTTCCGAAGGAAGCCATGCTAAGGATTTTTACGCCCAAAAAAATCCATCGTCCTCCGCCGAGTTTGAACCCGCGACCTTGGGTATATGAAGTTAGCATGGTAACCATTACACCACGGAGGGCGACTATGTATAGATAAGGTATTGTATTCCACCCAGTATATATTACAGGTATATTTCTGAACTGTATACAGAAAATTTATGGCCACCAATAAATCCACTAGAATATATAAATATAAACATTAATCTTGACGTAAACAAGAGATAAAGAAAGCAGAAATAAATAAGCAAGTTTTAAAATAAATTTCCTTAGAGACAACTAATACAGAATATCCACAGGAAGAATGGCTTCATATATATACAGGATGTTTAAAAAATACGGGGCATAATTTCACGTATGTATTTCCCACATGTAGACAATCAAATTAGTTCATTATAACATGTGTCCGGAAATGCTTCATTACCGAGTTATGGCCTTCACAACATTGAAATTCACTGGAACGTTTTTCTTTCCGCAGGTGGTTGTCATTACAGAAGATGTTCAAAATGTCCACCTCCTGCTTGAATACAGACCTCATATCGATGTCTCATTGACCTGCGAACACGACCCCAAACTCCAGGAGTATTGCGTATGTCCTCACAACTTGCCACAATTCGATTCCGAAGGGATTCCAAATCCGGCACCGGAGACGAATAAACCAATGATTTTAAATGGCCCCACACGTAGAAATCGAGAGGGTTCAGATCAGGTGAGCGTGGAGGCCAAGCAATTGGGCCACCTCTACCTATCCATCGATCAGGAAACCTTCGATCCAAGTACCGGCGAGCCGTAAGACTGAAGTGTGCAGGAGCGCCATCATGCAAGAAGTGAATGTGTTGATGTTTGATCAGTGGAGTGTCTTCGGAAACGTCAGGTATGGTGTTTTCCAGGAAGTTTGTGTACGCCTGCCCCGTAAGTCTGTTTGCAAGTACATGGAGTCCAACTAATCGATCACCAATGATACCGGCCCACATGTTGAGGGAGAACCGCACCTGGTGATGAGATACAACAGTTGCACGTGGGTTTTCATGCGACCATACATGCTGATTGTGGAAATTTGTTATGCCAACTCTTGTGATCTGTGCTTCATCTGTAAATAATACGACGGCAGAAAAGTTCGGATTTACACCACACTGCTGCAAGAACCACTGACAGAACCTAACTCGTGCAGGGTAATCTGCTGGTGACAGGGCCTGTACACGTTGCAAATGATAAGGATACAATTGATACTCGTTCAAAAGTCTCCAGACAGTCGTATGAGGAACATTGACTTGCAACGCTAACCGTCGTGGGCTGATAGAAGGAGTCCTGTCCACAGCCTCCAGAATCTCCTCCTGCACTTCTGGATTTGTAGATCTTGGTCGTCCCCTTCCCAAACCAGGAGAGGTGAATGTTCCATACTCGCACATACGGGAATGAAGACGTACAAATGTCTTCCGATCTGGACATTGTCGCTGTGGGTACCTCTCCTGGTACAAACGACGAGCCAGCGCAGCATTGCTGTCCGCCTTACCGTACATGAAGTGTATCTCGGCCAGCTCTTGATTTGAATACATGTCGCACAGTCTTAACACCTAAAGAACACTGAATGTAACCTTCCTCAGAATGAGCTATCAGAGCGCCCTCCTAATGTCTCCTTTGACGGCAAAGACCTGCGGAAAGAAAAACGTTCCAGTGAATTCCAAAGTTGTGAAGGCCATAACTCGGAAATGAAGCATTTCCGGACATGAACTATTTTGATTGTCTACAGGTGGGACTTTCAATGTTGTAAAGACCATAACTCGGAAATGAAGTATTTCCGGACACATGTTATAATGAACTATTTTGATTGTCTTCATTTGGGAAATACATACCTGAAATTATGCCCCGTATTATTGAAACACCTGTATATATACCGATGGTATATGTAGGTATGAATATGTAAATTCTGGTGTTTGCTGTAAACATTAACAGTCAATATTTACATTACTTCGTGTGGTAAACTCAAAACCAACTTTGATGGTGAGATAGAAGCAATATATATTGCTCTCTCTCTCTCTCTCTCTCTCTCTCTCTCTCTCTCTCTCTCTCTCTCTCAACTGCTTAACAGAATGTACTCATTCCAAACAGCTGTTATACTCTGTGATTCAAGCTCAGCAATCCAAGCAATAGCAACGTATAAATACCATAGATCATCAAGAATAATAGAGATTAAAGATCTACATAAAAACTGGAAATAAGGAAAAGGAAATGAAACTGTAATGGATCCCATCTCGCATTGGATTAAAAGAAGATGATAAAGCTGATAGTTTGGCCAAAAAAGAGAAAAAGCAATATTAAACACAAAAAAATATCATTTTTTCATTCGGTAAGACTAAAAATTAAATCCTCTTTCAGAATTGAGAGAACTGAAATCATCATCAGATTAAGAAATGGGCCAGCATCCTCAGCAATAAAAGCTCTATATCAGAATTATCTCGAAGTGAAAATGTTGCAACATTCCGAAAAATAACAACATGATTGTCTAGCACACCATCCACATCGGATGAAAATTCTTAGCTCACCGAACTGCATGCTGTATCAAGAAGATGCCATTCAAAACTGGGAACATCTTAGTACATGCAATTTTGGGACAAATCAAATGCGCATCTGTTTTGTGAAGCCGGGTGGCTAATGTCAATTGCTCAACAGCCTCAGCATTAAATTAAATAAACAAATTGTATTCCACCCAAAAATTCAATGTTGTAATTTCGCCAGAAATATAGATATGTTTCGAGGTGCCCTGAGAAAAAAAAGAAGCATTTTTAGAAAAAGGTCCATGTGTGTGGATCTGTGAACAGCACAGAAACTTCAAGTCCAAGGTGAGGTCGTGCCTTGGCCGAGTGGTTAGACCATTTGACTCTCACAAGTACGCCCGAGTTCGCACCCAGGCGACCGTATGGCGATTTGTGATGGACAAAGCGGCGCAGGGCGGGTTTTCTCCGGGTTCTCCGGCTTCCCCACTGGTACTCCATCTTCATTCCATCTATCATCAGCGACATCGCCTACGGTGCCCATGAAGTAAGACGGGCGTTAAACACCAAAAAAAAAATATATATATATATATAATAATAATAATAATAATAATAATAATAATAATAATAATAATAAATAAATAAAAAAATATCTTCCAAGAATGCAAGATATGGCATTTCAAGAAAGCCATGGAAATTATCCCTTTACTTTGAAAAATGTGTGAAAATATTGTCTTTCTCAAATATGCCATTAAGGATTTTGATTAAAATACCGTACATTAAAGGGATTTACATCACAATAAAATGTGTGTCTTGAAATTTCTGAAAATAGTTTCTGAAGACCTTTTCATTCTGTATGAATTTTGCTGATTTTTCATAACTGGTAAACCGTAATGAATAGACAAAGATATACTAAACAAAACTGTACATCTCATTAAAACACACAATTTATTCATTTATATTTTTATTGCAGACTTTACCGTTTCCGAGATATTCCTTGTTATTGGTTTAAATTTTAAACTAGGTATATTTTTACTTTCTCTAGCCCCGTATGTACAATGTACATAGGGATAGAGAAGTATTGCATTCCACCCAAAAATTCGATGTCGAGAGTTCACCGGAAATACATGTTTTAGGCCCCCCTGTATCCATAAAAAGCATTTTCAGGAAAAGGTCCGTGTGTGTGTGTGTGTGTGTGTGTGTGTGTGTGTGTGTGTCCGTGTGTCTGTGAACACGATAACTCAAAAACGAATTGTACCTAAAATACCAAACCTGGTATTTAAGTTAAGTATCTTCCAGGGATGCGACACGAAGATTTTGAGAAAAATCCCCCACCCCAAACTACTCTTTATATGGAACTTTTTTCCAAAAATTTGATTTTCTTAAAAATGACTCTAACGATTTTGATTAAAATTCCGTATATCAAGGATATTTACCTGACAAATAAAATGTATATCTTGAATTTTCTGGGAATAGCTACTGAAGAACTGTTTATTCTGGATGAATTTTATTTAATTTGCCATAGCTAGTAAACTGTAAGAGATATACAAAAACTTACAATAACAAATGTAGGTTTTTTTAAAATACACAAGTTATGTCATATACATTTTTCTCGTGGAGCTTACCGTTTTCGAGGTACTCATTGTTATTAGTTTCAGTTGTGAAGTACTTATACTTTTCTCAGACAGGAGCGTCCGTTTTTCTTTTGTTCTACTCCTAGCCAAGAAAAAAAGCGATTTGTAATGACAATCGCCTAACGACAGCTTTTAAAACATTTGACTATTGGTTTAGCCTAGTGTATTCCCTTATTTTCTTCCTACTTCTAAGGAACTAAGTAATAAGAACACTGTGCTAATGAGTACCTCGATTAGCAAGGTGCAGAAAGAAGAATAATCTTATGTAAGAAGTTTGTAGAAGAGCTAGAGAAAGTCATGTGAATGTAACACATCAGATTTTTTGAAACGCGGTCAGTTTTCATTTCATTTCCTTTTGTTTTACTGGCAATGCAAAGTGAACTGAACTTCACATATTGAACAGCTTTTAGGATAGTTGACTGTCGCTTTAACCTAGCGTTATTTCCCTTCTGCTTAGAAGGAAGCAAGTAACAGGAGAATTTCTGCTAATGTTTATCTCGAATAGCTTGATGAAGATAAATGAATAATATTTTATAAGAACAGTTTATTTGTGGAACATATAGAGAAAGTCATGTGAATGGAACACATCACATTTTATTTTATTTCGCCCCCCTAGTAACATGGGCCAGTTAATTGTGCGGAATGTGATTTTACAGTAAAAAAATCTGATTTGTTATATTCACATGACTTTCTCTAACTATTCTGTGACGAGTTATTCTTACAAAAGCTTAGTCTCTATATCATGCTAATCGAGTAAACATTAGCAGAAATCGTCTTATTGTTTAGTTCCTTATAAGTAAAAAAAGATATAAGGGAGTACACGTTAAAGTGATAGTCAAATCTTGAAAAAATTGCAATATGATGCAATTCGGTTCTCTTTCCTTGGCCAGGAGTAAAGCAAAAGAGATATCAAACATGGATATTTCTCGTTTAAGAATCCTGAAATTGAAACCATTTTATACGGAATATCTCTACAGAGAACAGCATATGACATAAATTGTGTATATTAAAGGAATCTACATTTTTATGCAGTAAGTTTTGGCTATATTTTACGGTTTTAACCAGATATGGACAATTCATTCAAAATGAACAGAATTTCAGGGACTATTGCCAAGAAATTCACAACATACATTTTATTTCACATGTAAACATCTTTAATATACGGCATTTTAATCAAAATCGCAATAGCCATTTTTGAGAAAATCAAAATTTTCAAAAAAGGTTCCATGTGAAGGGTAGTTTGGGGTGAGGGGATTTTTTTCAAAATCTTCATGTCGCATCCTTGGAAGATACTAAACCTAAATACCAAGTTTGGAATTTAACGGTCTTTTCGTTTTTAAATATGCTGTCCACAGACACACACGGACCTTTTTCTGAAAATGCTTTTTTTGGACTCAGGGGGTCCTAAAATATGTATTTCCTGTGCAATTTCGGTACCGAACTTTTGGGTGGAATACAATACTTCCTCTATACACTATGTATATAGTACGAGTAAAGAAAGTAAAAATATTATTTTTGGATTCAGGGGACCTTCTTCTTTCTTCTTATGGGCATACGGCCGGTTTAATAGAATTTGAGTCTCTCCATGCGTTGCTATCTCTGGCGATCCTTACTTTTCTGTCAGTTGCCTTTCGTGCTACATTTATTCCATTCACTTCTTCTTCAATCTACGCATTCACCGATTGCTTGAATATTTAGTTGATTCCTAGTTTCTTCATTTCTAAATTTATTCCTTCTAGTTTTCTTTGCTATCCTTCTTAGGATATTAATTTCATTTGTCTCCAAGATCTGTCTTGCTTTAGTTGTTTCTGCAAGTGTCTCGCAAGCAAGGTCGTATTACTTGTTTATAGGTTTTTATTACTTTCTTTATACGCACTATGTACACAGTGTATAGAGAAGGTATTGCACTCCACCCAAAAATTCGATACCGAGATTTCACCAGAAATGTATGTTTTAGGGTCCCCTGTATCCAAAAAAAGCATTTTCACAAAAAGGTCCGTGTGTGTGTGTCCGTGTGTCTGTGAACACGATAACTCAAAAACGAAAAGTCGGTAAAATACCAAACTTGGTATTTAAGTTTAGTGTCTTCCAGGGATGCGACACGAAGATTTTGAGAAAAATCCCCCACCCCCAACTACTCTTTACATGGAACTTTTTTCGAAAATTTTGATTTTCTCAGAAATGGCTGTAACGATTTTGATTAAAATTTCGTATATTAAAGCTATTTACCTGACAAATAAACGGTATATCTTGAATTTTCTGGGAATAGCCTCTGAAGAGTAGTTTATTCTGGATGAATTTTACTGAATTTTGAATAACTGCTAAACCGTAAGAGATGGACAAAAACTTACTACACAAAAAATGTAGAGCACGATAAAACACACAATTTAAGTTATATACATTTTTTTCGTGAGTTCGTCGTTTTTGAGACATTTCTTATTTTTGGTTTCTGCTATGAAAAACTTATACTTTTCTCATACAGGAACTTGTCAACTCCTATCCATATAAACAAAGGAACTTCTGTGATATAGCAACCAGCTTTTGATTATCACTTTAACCTATGGTACTCCCTTATTTCACCTCTACTTACAAGGAAGCAAGTAATAAGACTATTTCTGCTAATGTTTTACTGATTAGCATGAAGTAAATAGAAGTGTATGCTGTTTAAGAATAATTTGTTGCAGCGATATAGAGAAAGTCATGTGAATGGTACACATCAGATTTTTCTATTTCCAGCTTACATCTAACAGGTTATTTAGTTGTTGTTATTACTTTAGTTTTTGAAATTCTCTTATTATAATTTTGTGAATCAAGATAGAATCTATATAACAGTCTTTGTAAATCATCTTCTGTATTGGCCAGCAGTACATCATCTGTGTAGCATACATGTTGAGATTGTTATCGTCCATTCCATAGCCCTTCATAGGATTAACAGCGGACCTCAACTGTATATTTCCGGTGAAATTTCAACATCGATTTCGTTCTGCTCGTGGGATGTTGTGTGGTATTGTTTTGGATTATTTTTATGTCATTGGAAGTTATGATAGTAATTTCCTGCCTCGATTATTCATGCACGAAGGATATTTCAAGGAATACTTATATAGCCTTTTGAGCAGTTTATGCTTTTCACTGCAGCAGCAATGTCAAGGAATCTCACCACGGAACTTTCAAGTCTGGACGGCCTTGTGAATTAAGTTGGAATCGCTCCACTAACCTAGTAAGATTGTATCATTCTTGCCAATGACCCCCTTTAGTGTCAACCGATTGGTAAACCGCATCTTCCCCGCCTTGGCAGCTTTCTCTAATTTTTAAATATGGAGTATTTTATGTCTACATTCCATAATTATAAAGAATAATATACGTAAATAATATTGAATTGTGTGTTTACATTTGCTGTCGCAAACGGTTGAATAAATGTGAGGTAAAGTATAAGGAATAGACAACGGAAGAGGGCATCTCGCGCACTACGATCTATGGAGATCTATTGTGGCTAACGCCCCGGGATGAGGTGAAGGAACCACAGGAGCTACAGGCCATCAGAGACGCGCGGGAGTCCTTAACCCGATGATCCGTCCCACTGCCGGGCCTCAGAGTGTGCGTGCAAGGATCCGTCGACTGACAGTTCGCTTCCTTGGGGAGTAACATTTCCATCCGCGCCATCTACTTCAACTGCCACACAACTGGAACCTGGAAGCCTACTTAAAAGTTGAGTGGCAAACGGAATGAAGGGGGAATAAAGGTAAACACATTTGTTGCAGCTGAGAAACCACACCAGCATTCGCCATGCGACCCCAGGGAAACCACGGGGCATAATTTCCTTATAATTTATTTGTTTGAGTGTTAAGAAGGAAATGTGAGTGTAGTTTTTAATCTTATCTCAATTGTACTAATATCCAGTAAACTATTTACAGTTTTCTACTTACATTGGGGGAATATCGGACAGGCTTGGAGTTCTGAGATGAAATTGTAGAGGTGAAGAAAGTTATGATAGGAGACTACCTTTCGAGTCACATTTCGCTGAGAGTGATAAATAAATGTGAGAAGAATAAAATCTCTTTCATGTGGTTGCCGCCAAACAGATATTAGATGTAGGTTTCTCAGAACTTTAAAAACAATCCATACCCAATGGAAAAAAATGCTCTCTTGGGCAAATATCAAAAGATGCTTTTCCTTCACTTTTGAAGGAAACTTGTCAAAAAGTCAGCAACTGACACAGGACAATATTAAAAAATGCATTCCGAATAGCGAGATTATTCTGTTTGACTCTGAAAGAGTCCTCAAAAAATTTCTCATGGAGAAAATTCTCTAAACAATTCTCTGGAAGACTGGTCCACGAGTTTTGAAAAGAGCCTTCAGAATGTTCGATATGGAGCAAAAAATAAAGCAAATGCCCAACGAAAATGAAAATTAGATGTTGCTTCAATAAAATCCATTTTGGGCATCGATATGAGAAATAGATATAATGCTGATTAAGTGCCTGAATTAATTACCTGTGAATAATGATGTATCATTCAGTGGTAAAGAAGCGGTTAGAGAAGAGGAAGCAGTTCTATAAGTGGAAGCCTTTGTTCCTGTTTATTATCCACACGTGTTTGGTAGGAAACAGCTAAACAGAATCTTAACAGAAGTGGATGTCAGATTCCTGCGTCCATATCTATGTTTATTTTTCCTGAGATTCCAGAAGATGATACTGTAGACAAATACCAAATTGTAAGAGTGTTGCCGACACCTAGAGAAGAAAAGGGGAATTTCTTATTCACTGAGAATATGCTGTAGATTGAGATTTATGCCATGAGTAGGTCAAATATTTTCTGAATATGTGTCAAAGTTTTTCTAAGTTTGCAAATGCTTCTGAACTGAAAATATTTTGTAGCATGTGTAAATTTTTTTCTAAACATGTTATGTGCATTTCTAGGCATGTTTGTTTTTTAAAAAAAGATGGCGTGTGACCGAAATTACTCTATTAGAGGGAAATACGTAACTTTGGATGGAAATTCAATGAGGGTCCGAAATTACCCCATCATAGGGGTAACGTCGGTCAATTTTATTTGTTAGGATCTGGTTACTAATATCATACTTTCGGTTCATATTATTTAATGGGATTATTCTTAAATACCGTCTCAAATATTCCGCACATTTTTTCGCGTGAATTGAATATTCTTTAAGAAGCTACTTTTTTATTTTAATATAATTTATTTTCCATCATTAGATTAATACATGATTACAATAGGTTTAAGCCATAAATCAATTGAATTTTATATACAAAGTACATTTTGTTTTGGTTATGTTTATTTCATGTCATTTTATTTTGTTGAGCGCGCCATAGTAGTGAGTCCATTTTACGTCTTGGAGAGTGGTGGTGTTTGTGTTTTGTGAAACGCACCCTCCTCACAGAAGTGGGAAACTGAACCTAACAACATTGTTAGTGCTTCTTAGAGGTGATAGTCTACCGAGGGACTAACAATATTAGGTGGTAACCTCAAATCGGGTGATAAATGGCTGCATATCGCCGATAAATCCGGACTTCATCAATTTCCATCGTTCTTGTCTCATGAAGCCGAATCAGTCTTCCCTCTTTGCCACAGTGGCGACATTCTGTTTCAAAATCCAATGGAGTGTTCCCGCTACCAACCAAATCACACTACGTTGAAGGCAGGTATTCGGGAAATGAAATTCCAGGCGCCAGAGTTTCTCCAGGCACGGCGGGGTCTCTGGCTGGCACCATTTGGTTAGATAGCTATTAAGCACCAACCAAATGCAAGCAACCTGCCGACAAGATATAAGGCGATGCTCCAAAGTATCAACGTTGGAGCAGAGTGCATAGAGGTTAGATTATGCTCGCCCATGTCGCCAGAGTTTTTCTGCTACCTTAAAGCATATTAAAATTCCGTCCGATATTACCCCATCTTACGGTACTCTGTTGCAATTCCTGAAATGCTTCGTATTATTGGCCAAATTCAGTGTGGATGCGCTCTTTTAGTGTCAATATTCGGCATAGAAGTCGCAGGACTTTAAATGTCCCCAAGGAAGAAATCCATTGAATTCAAATCATCATATCTTACAATGAATATTTTTTGACCATCCATTTATGTGGAAATGAATCGCTTATAAATTACGTATTAACCTACTGAAATGAGTTGGCGCACCATGTTGTAAAAACCACTTATTTAAATGACGTCCAAAGACACATTATCAATTAAATGATACAACTTTCTGAGAAACAGATGCGCGGAGGGAAGAAATAGGGAACAATAAAGTGATTATAAATAAGCCGTTCACCTCAAACATTTAGGCAGAACCTCTGTCGATGTCGGTCCTGTCGAATCATGAAAATTAAAGAGACCGTGACGAGCAAACCCAGCCTCATCAGTGCGAAGAGGTTCATGAACATAGTATGGTGGACCAATTTATCCTTGTACTCGCTGAAGGTGATACAGAAGATTTTAGTGCAAAATTCTGCAGGTAGTTATGTGACCAACGTTATTCCTTATTGCAATGCTCCTTCTGCACTGATGGGTTTACATCCACATCACGAAGATCTCATTATTCACGGACAATGCTTACCTTTCTTGGTCTTCTAAAATCCGATTCACAATGCTCAAATATCCCACCTTCTGCCAAGTGTTGATGAATTGAGAAAGGTAACCGTATGTCGAGGGACCGCCATACAAAAGCTCACGTGCTTGTGATTCTTTCTACAAGGTTCGTTCACAGAATATATATTGTTCTGCCTTCCGTGTTCTACAACGAGCAATCAAACAATAAGCGCACGACAATCTAATTCAATTAATCATTGATCTTTTGCTCCACAAAAACTACCAGACAAAAATAAAACTAACAATCAGCGGACAATATTTTCATTCAATGAAACAATTATTACGGTATTGGAATCAACAAAGCAGCAAGTCCTTTAACTCTCTAACGTACGATTTTCACCCATGTTCATACGGAGATTTCTGTTTTACTGTTTTGATCTTAGGACGGCGTACCCCTAAATATTTGATACCAATACAGATATATTGTGTATTGACAAAATGCATGTTAATTGTTGCTGCTTTCTTCTTGACTAGAACCAATGTTGCAGTCCCCACGATTATCAGCTATCTGGGGGTGAAGCAAATTTGAAGAAAAATCACAATTGTAGACATTGCTTCTATCAGATAGTGTAGAATGGGATAACATTGTGTTAGCATTTGGGAGCTTCCGGTTTTATTCCGCCCACTCTAACTCTTAGGTTATTCTTGGTTTCCCCAGATCGGCAGGCGAATGCTGTGGTGGTTCTTCTTGTACCACGACTTTCCTTTTCATCATTTCCTTATCTGGACTAGGCAACGTGTTCTGTGGGTTGCGGCTGGGAGGTGATTGCGCGCTTGTAAAGATTTTTTCCTTGCTGGACCACTCTGCCAGGACCCGCCTCCAAATGTTTTCGAGCGGGCGCCATTTCGGGAGGGTCCCGGAAGCTTGGGACTTGTGGGTAGAGCCCATGATGTGTAAATTGCTTTCGATCTGGAAACATCCATCGTTTTCGAGACCTGATCACCCTTCGGGTTTCTTCCTCGACCCTCCCTCTGAGGGGTCATTTAAGTCTCAGAGGCTCACAATGGCCTCGTGCGGTGCTCTGCTCCAGTGACTGTGAGGAGGGTCCTTTGGCGATAGTTAATTGCCGTTTTAGCACTGGTATGCACCATAAGGTGCATTCAGAAGATCATTTGATTATCTATAGCGGAAAGCCAGTATATATAACGAGGGTTTCAGCTTTATACTTCCCCTACTTTGCACATAAGTACTCAGGTAGAGAAGGTAGTGCATTCCTCAACAATTCGATGCAGAGGTTTTACTGAAACTATACGTTTTAAGGCCGCTGTATCATAAAAAAACCTGATGTAATCCAATCACATGACTTTCTCTATATCTCTGCAACAAATTTTTGTTAAAAAGTTTATGCTTTTATTTACTTTATGCTAAGTGAGAAAAAAATTAGCAGAAATAGTCTTATTACTTGCTTCCCTGTAAGTAGAAGCGAAATAAGGGAATAACATAGGTTAAAGTGATAGCAAAAGATGGTTGCTATGTGACTGAAGTTCCTTTGTTTGTATGGAGAGCAATTGTTAAATTCCTGTATGAGAAAATTATAAGTTTTAAAGTTGAAACCAAAAACAAGGAGTATCTCAAAAACGATCAACTCCACGAAAAAATGTATTGAACATAAATATATTGTGTGGCAAGGTTTTGTCTATCTCTTACGGTTTACCAGTTACACAAAATTCCGTAAAATTCATCCAGAATAAAGTAGTCTTCGGAGGCTATTCCCAGAAAATTCAAGACATACATATTATTTGTCAACTATATATCTTTAATATATGATATTTTAATCAAAATCGTTAGAGCCATTTTAAAGAAAATCAAAATTTTCGAAAACTTTTTCCATATGAAGGGTAGTTGAGGTTGGGGGTATTTTCTTGAAAAGCTTCGTGTCGCATCCTTGGAAGATATGGAACTTAAATACTAAGTTTGGTATTTAACGGTCTTTTCGTTTTTGAGCCATGCTGCCCACAGACACACAGACACACACACATACACACAAACAGACACACGGACATTTTTCTAAAAATGCTTCTTTTTTTGGATTCAGGTGGTCTCAAAACATGTATTTCCGGTGAAATCTCGGTATCGAATTTTGGGTACACTATGTACATAGTACGTATAGAGAAAGTAAAAAGGTACGTGTGTGTGTGTGTGTCCGCGTTGAGTGTCTGTAAACAAACTCAAAAACGAAAAGTCAGTTAAATTTGATATTTAAGTTCAGAATCTTCCATGGATGTGACATGAATGTTTTCAAGAAGACTTTCCGACCACAAACAACTCTTTCCATAGAAACATTGTTTAATATTTTGATTTCCTCAAAAATAGCTCTAACGATTTTGATTAAAATCATACATTAAAGATATTTCAATTTTCTGGAAACAGTATCTGATTTTCTTTTTGTGCTGAATGAATTTTGCATAACTGGATAAACCGTAAGAGACAAACAAAAACTTACTGCACAAAAAATGTAGATTTCATCAAAACACACAATTTATGCCAAATACGTTTCTAGCCATTTCTGGAATATTGCTTGTTATAAATTTAGATGTTCCAACACTTATACGTCTTTCAAATGGAAAGTCGATATTCACATTTTCTTTATCCTGGCAAAGCAAAGAGAACAAACAACATTTAAACACTATCACATAGCGACCGGCTTTTAAAAGAGTTGTCCTCGTGGTGTAGTGGTTAGCTTCTTATATCTCAAGTCGCGGCTTAAATCCCGGAGGAGGACGATGAGTCTTTTTCGGGAGTAAACATCCTTACTTAGCATGGCTTCCTTCAGAAGGGAAGAAAAGCCGTTGGTCCCGTGTCGTGGATTTACGGTACGTAAAAGAACCTCAGAGCCTGATAAAGAGGTCTCTGAGCAAAATTAAGCGATCTCTTACGCTCGATATAGAAATGGGGCGCTGAGAACCATAGCAGTTAAAGAGCGTACATAAATAAAACTCTATTTACATTTTTACTTTCTCTGCACCCACTATGTACATAGTGAATAAAGAAGGTGTTGTATTTCACCCAAAATTCGATACCGAGATTTCACAGGAAATAGACATTTTAGGCTCCCCTTATCCAAAAAAAAAAGTATTTTCAGAAAAAGTTCCACGTGTCACGATAACTCACTAAAATACCAAACTTAGTATATAATTAATTTCCTCCAAAGATGTGACACAAAGAGTTTGAGGAAATTCCCCCTGCCCCAAACTACCCTTTACAAAGAAACAATTTCGAAAATTTTGATTAAAATACCGTATATTAAAGAGGTTTATATGGCAAAAAAATTGTATATCTTGAATTTTCTGGCATTACCTCATAAGACCTCTTTATTCTGAATGACTTTTGCTGAATTTTGCGTAACTGGTAAACCGTAAGAGATAGACAGAAACTTGCTACACAAAAAATGTAGATCATGTTAAAACACATCATTTATGCCATATACGTTTTTTCGTGGAATTCACCATTTCTGAGATATTACTTGTTATTGAATTCAGTTTTAAAATACTGTACTTTTTTCATACGGGAATTTGACAACTCCTGGAAATGCAAAAAGCGGAGTACAATCCCAGAGCAACCACATTTTAAAACGTTTGACTATCTGTTTCGCCTAGCGTATTCCCTTATTTCTCTCCTACTTGTATGTTTGTAAATGAAAATGTAAATGACGTGTAATTGAAGGACGCTTTTTAACTGCTGTGCTTCTCAGCGTCCCATTCTAAATTGGGCGTGAAAGAGCGCTTAATTTTGCTCAGAGGCCTCTCAATCAGGCTCGAGGTTCTTTTACGTGCCGTAAATCTACGACACGACACAAACGGCTTTACTTACCTTCCGAAGTAAGCCATGCTAAGGATTTTTACGCCCGTATATCGTATATTAAATATATTAACCTGACAAATAAAATGTATATCTTGAATTTTCTGGGAATAGCTTCTGAAGACCTGTTTAATCTCGATGAATTTTGCTTAATTTGGCATAACTAGTAAACCGTAAGAGATAGACGAAAACTTACCATACAAAACATTTAGGTCTTGTTAAAATACACAAGTTATGTCATATACATTTTTCTCGTAGCTTACCGTTTTCGAGGTATTCTTTGTTATTAGTTTCAGTTGTGAAGTACTTATACTTTTCTCAGACGGGAGTGTCCGTATTTCTTTTGTTGTACTCCTGGCCAAGAACAGAAGCAATTTGTAATGACAATCGCATAATGACAGCTTTTAAAACATTTGACTACTGGTTTAGCCTAGTGTATTCCTTATTTTCTTCCTACTTATACGGAACTAAATAAGAACATTGTGCTAATGAGTACCA
Source organism: Hymenopus coronatus (assembly GCA_030762935.1). NCBI lineage: Eukaryota > Metazoa > Arthropoda > Insecta > Mantodea > Hymenopodidae > Hymenopus > Hymenopus coronatus. The sequence continues at coordinate 144,823,606 of CM060881.1, read as the reverse complement.
CGGTTAGCAAGGTGCAGAAAGAAGAAGAATCTTATGTATGAAGTTTGTAGAACAGCTAGAGAAAGTCATGTGAGTGTAACACATCAGATTTTTTTTTTTTACTTTCTCTAACGCACTATGTACATAGTGTATAGAGAAGGTATTGCACTCCACCCAAAAATTCGAAAATACTGAATTTTGAATAACTGCTAAGCCGTAAGAGATGGACAAATACTTACTTCATAAAAATGTAGAGCACGTTAAAATACACAATTTATGTTGTATACATTTTTTTCGTGGAGTTAGTCGTTTTTGAGACATTCCTTGTTTTTGGTTTCTGCTATGAAAAACTTATTCTTTTCGCATACAGGAATTTGTCAACTGCGGTCCATACAAAGGAACTTCTGTGACATAACAACCAGCTTTTGACTATCACTTTAACCTATGGTACTCCCTTCGCTTCTCCTTACAAGGAAGCAAGTAATATGGCTATTTCTGCTAATTTTTTACTGATTAGCATAAATTAAATAGAAGTATAAGATTTTTAAGAATAATTTGTTGCAGAGATGTAGCGAAAGTCATGTGAATGGAGCACATCAGCCTTTTTTAAAGAGTTGACACACTTTTTCTTATTGTATTTGTTTATTTCCTTATGTGCAAATAAATAGTGATATAAAAACATTTCTATTAATATTTATCTTTCTTTATAACTGTGAAATAGATGGAAGAATAAACCTTTGTAAGAAGTATTGATCGCTGTATTAGTACACAAAGTGATGTGAATGGTTTTTCAATACTGTTTCCATTTTCCGTTCTTGAAGTTGAATTTGAAAAGATGTCAAAGTCTGGAACGTCAAAGCAAGCATATCACTTTGTCAATTCAGAACAGGAACTAAAACTGTGTTATTACACTGTTTCTAATCTGCGGATAGTATGAAACCAAATTATAAGGTCGAAAACTGGAACTGCAAAGTGGAACGTCGGGCACAGATACATCTTTGTTAATGTCCATAAGGAAGTGAATTGAAGATGACCTAAAGGTAGGTGCAATGCACTCTCAGAGCACCGGTTATCATTACGGAATTACCATTAAAATACGCCGATGGAAAATTACATACTACAACTGGTACGCCATTACAGGTCACAACGTATACATGTCTACCTCACTTATTAATAACAAGCAACTACTACGTGCTTCATCTTCTTCTCCGTCTGCTCTTCAAAAATGAATACAGGAAGTATGGTTGAAATCTCATTGACCTCGGTCCAGAAAAATCTGATGCACATGACGTTCTCTACCCATTCTGCAAACAAAGTATTCTTACAAAATATCATTCTTCTATCCACTTCATGCTAATAGAAATAAACCATTAGTGGAAATGATCTTATTACTTTTTATTCAATCTGGTATACTTTCTTTACCATCGATGTTCGTTCTGAGCTGCCTCTTGTATGTCAAGAAAAATATTAATGATTTTACTACCTGTGACAATATACATAATTATCCAACACGGAAGAACTCAAATATTTATATACCTAAAAGTAAATATAGCGTAAGTGTAAATAGCTTGTTACATCTCATTAAAACGTTTTAACTTCACATAAGACATCTTTCGTTTCAGAGCTTCAAGAGGAGGCTCAGATCAATATTGACGGTTAATCCTCTGTATACTGTTGACGAGTTTTATAATATAAATATGTGACGATAGATTGTGTAATTGATGTATGTAGTTTACTGACAAAGTCATGAATAATTGCATTCAATAGACTAATAAACGATCCATCCTTCCATCCATCCATCCATCCATCCACCCACCCACCGATCCACCCACCCACCCATCCATCCATCCATCCATCCATCCATCCATCCATCCATCCATCCATCCATCCATCCATCCATCCATCCATCCATCCATCCATCCATCCATCCATCCATCCATCCATCCATCCATCCATCCATCCATCCATCCATCCATCCATCCATCCATCCATCCATCCATCCATCCATCCATCCATCCATCCATCCATCCATCCATCCATCCATCCATCCATCCATCCATCCATCCATCCATCCATCCATCCATCCATCCATCCATCCATCCATCCATCCATCCATCCATCCATCCATCCATCCATCCATCCATCCATCCATCCATCCATCCATCCATCCATCCATCCATCCATCCATCCATCCATCCATCCATCCATCCATCCATCCATCCATCCATCCATCCATCCATCCATCCATCCATCCATCCATCCATCCATCCATCCATCCATCCATCCATCCATCCATCCATCCATCCATCCATCCATCCATCCATCCATCCATCCATCCATCCATCCATCCATCCATCCATCCATCCATCCATCCATCCATCCATCCATCCATCCATCCATCCATCCATCCATCCATCCATCCATCCATCCATCCATCCATCCATCCATCCATCCATCCATCCATCCATCCATCCATCCATCCATCCATCCATCCATCCATCCATCCATCCATCCATCCATCCATCCATCCATCCATCCATCCATCCATCCATCCATCCATCCATCCATCCATCCATCCATCCATCCATCCATCCATCCATCCATCCATCCATCCATCCATCCATCCATCCATCCATCCATCCATCCATCCATCCATCCATCCATCCATCCATCCATCCATCCATCCATCCATCCATCCATCCATCCATCCATCCATCCATCCATCCATCCATCCATCCATCCATCCATCCATCCATCCATCCATCCATCCATCCATCCATCCATCCATCCATCCATCCATCCATCCATCCATCCATCCATCCATCCATCCATCCATCCATCCATCCATCCATCCATCCATCCATCCATCCATCCATCCATCCATCCATCCATCCATCCATCCATCCATCCATCCATCCATCCATCCATCCATCCATCTTTAGTTCCTTGTAAGTAGAAGAGAAATAAGGGAGTGCAATAGACTAAAGAGTTAATCAAATATTTGGAGAGTTGTTTCTATGTGACTGGATTTGAAATTCGGGTCTCTTTTCATGGCAGGAGTAAAACGAATTAATATTTCCTATTTGAGAAAATTACAGTGCCTGTAAAAAAAAATAAGGATAGATCTGCTTATTAGAAGTTTCGTTCCTGACCTTAAACATGTAAAATCTCAATATCTTAGTATATATTAAATACCTGTCAAAAATAAGGTTTTCTGTAGTGCAAACCAAAACTCATGTTTAAATATGGATAATATAATACTTTTTTGTGAAGGAAATTTGATAAAAATGATACCATTGGTTATGAAATAAAATTTACTTTTGAATGGATGCACTTGACCCCCTGATTTTTTTTTTTTTTTTTTTTTTTTTTTATATAGAGGAAGGCGTACCTGATCCTGGGATTTTATTGCGTTTTAATTAAATCTTTATGAAGACTCGTTCATCACATTGAAGGCCAAATATTTTATTTCATTTTTCTTTGTCTAGCACGTATGTACATACGATGTACATTGTAGCTACAGATGGTAGGTATTATATTCCACCAAAAGTTCGATGTCGAGATTTCACCTGAAATATATGCTTTGAGATCCCCGATTCCAAAAAAAGCAATTAAAAAAAAGGTCCGTATGTGTGTGTGTGTGTGTGCGTGTGAGTGTGTGCCTATGGACAGCATAGTCCAAAAACGAAGAAACCGTTAAATACCAAACTTGGTATTTATGCTAAGCATCTTCTAAGGATACGACACGAAGATTTTCAAGAAAATTCCCCCAACACAAACTACCTTTTACATAAAAATATTTTTGAAAATTTTGTTTTTCTCACAAATGGCTCCAACGACTTTGATTAAAATGCCGAAAATGAAAGATATTTCCATCACATATAAAATGTAATCTTTGAATTTTCTGGAAACAGCTTCTGAAGACCTGTTCATTCTGGATTAATTTTGCATTTAGGTATCTTACAAGGATGCGACACGAAGATTTTGAGAAAAATCCCCCCACCCCAAACTAACCTTTACGTGGAAAAATGTTCGAAAAATTTTATTTTCTCAAAAATGGCTCTTACGATTTTGATTTGAATATCGTATATTAAAAATATTCAGACACACGGACATACACCCAAAAATGTGATACCGAGATTTCACCGGAAATTCATGTTTTGGGTCCCACTGAATTTAAAAAAGCATTATTAGAAAGAGGTCCGTATGTTCTCGAAAACGAAAATACCGTTAAATACCAAACTTTGTCTTTAAGTTTGGTATCTTCCAAGGATACGGCACGAAGATTTTCAAGAAAATCCCCCCACCCCCAGCTACCCTTATATGGAACATTTTTCGAACATTTTTATTTTTTAAAAAATGACCCTAACTATTTTTATTAAAATACCGTATGTTTAAGACACTTTTATGACAAATGAAATGTATATTTAGGATTTTCTGGGAATGGCGCCTGAAGAGCTCTGGATGACTTGTGTATAGCTGGCAAACCGTAAGAGATATACCAAAACCTACTACACAAAATATGTAAATCTCATTAAACCACATGTTATGTTATGTTTTTTTTTTTTTTTTTTTTTTTTGAGTTAACCGTTTTCGAGTTATTCCGGATTATAGGGTTCAGTTTTAGTCACCTAAACTTTTCTCGAGCGGCAAGATATCTTTCTTCTCGCTTCTCGATTGTTTATTCATATTGGAATTTCAATTGTTTCACATAGCGGCCGGGGTTTAAAGGACGAGACTATAGCTTTAGCCTGTGCATTTTCTTATTTCCCTTCTACTTACAAGGCGTTAGTTACTTCATGGCACGACAGCTCACCGGGAACCTTGGCCTACCGCCCGGCCGCTGCGTCCCCCATCTCGGTCCACTACAGACGTCATGGATGGGGTGCAGTATTGGAGGGTGAGACGTGGTCAGCGACAAGGCGTTAGTAACAAGACTAATTCTGCTAATGTTTATCTTGATTAGCATGATGCAGATAAGAGATTAATGTTTTGAATAAACGGTTTATTTGCTGAAGAACTTGAGGACATCATGTGAATGGAACACATAAGATTTTTTCCCTTCTACTTAGAAGGAACTAAGTAATAAGTACAATTTCTGCTAATGTGTATCTCATTAGCATGAGGTATATAGAAGAATAAGCTTTTAACAATATTTTGTTGCAGAAATGTAGAGAAAGTCATAGGAATGGAGCACATCATATTTTATAAATAAATGTGTGACAACATGGCCGAGTAGTTATGTGGCTCAGTCCCAGGCGATAGGATTTGGTGGACAAAGCGGCGTCTGGCAGGATTTTTTCCGTGTTCTTCGGGCTCTGCGCCATACATTCTTCCAATTGCTACATATATCTACATCATTCCTATCACATTTCGCCTTCAATTCTTATCATCTACTTCCTCTCTCTCATACTTGATTAAGGGCCGATCCCTCGGTCCGGATTCTTTATTAAATGTTGGTTGGCTTCTTGACAGCCTTCTGATCCGAGGCACTTACGTGTACGTTCTATGGAGTTTAAGTCCTCCATGGCGACTCAGTTAAGTTATAAATAGATGTAAAATTGAAAACTGTATTTGTTTTCAGAATTGGGCAACAGTTTTACTTTCTCTATACGCACTATGTACATAGTGTATAGAGAAAGTATTGCACCCCATCCAAAAATTCGATACCGAGATTTCACCGGAAATATATGTTTTAGGGTCCCCTTTAAATAAAAAAAGCATTTTCGAAAAAAAGGGCCGTGTGTGTCCGAGCGTCTGTGAACACGATAACTGAAAAACGAAAAGTCGGTAAAATACCATACTTGGTATTTAATTTTAGTGTCTTGCATAAAAATCCCCCCACCCCAAACTACCCTTTACATGGAACTTTTTTCGAAAATTTTGATGTTTTCAAAAATAGCTCTAAAGATTTCGATTAAACTATAGTATATTAAAGACATTTACCTGAGAAATAATATGTATACCTTGAATTTTGTGAGAATAGCCTCTGAAGACCACTTTATTCTAGATGAATTCTACAGAATTTTGCATAACTGCTAAACCGTAAGAGGTGTACAAAAACTTACCATATAAAAATGTAGAACTCGTTAAAACACACAATTTATGTTATATAGATCCTTCTTTTTTTTCATGGAGTTAATCGTTTTTTAGATAGCTTTAAAAAAACTTATACTTTTCTCATGTAGGAGTTTGTCAACTCGTGTCCATACAAACAAAGAAACTTCAATCACATAGCAACCAGCTTTTGACTATCACTTTAACCTATGGTACTCTCTTATTTCGCTTGTGCTTACAAGGAAGCAAGTAATAAGACTATTTCTGTTAATTTTTTCTCGATTAGCATGAAGTTGATAGAAGCATAAGCTTTTTAACAATAATTTGTTGCAGAGATGTAGAGAAAGTCATGTGAATGGAACACATCCGATTTTTTCTACTGCGTGCTGTTGAGAATCATTAACAAATAGCCTGGAGGCTAGGCATTCCAACGAACAGCAGTGTAAAAAGAATTGCCAATTCATAGGTGCACAAGAAACCTATAGATGGAGATACCGTTAATATTGTCGCACTACCGCTTAGGTTCATTAATCTTCAGGTTACTGAGAATCATATTTCCTAATGCTAATTAAGCTTTTTATATTAAGTCGTGATTTGTATTTTCTCTAGCACTATGTATACTGGACATAATAGGCAGAGAAAATATTGTATTGAACGAATTGATTACTTTTCCTTTTTTCAGATAATCAATGAAAATTATCCCGCGTGCGTCCCAATAAACTGACGCCATGGCCTTGCCTGCAGATGGAACTGCCCTAGCCTTCTTTGGAGCCGATTCCAGCTAACAATGCACCGCTTTTCACTGTTCCTTCGGCTCAGGTGTGAAGTGATGGACTCAGGTTTCATCCATTGTTATGAATCTACGCAAAAACTTATTTTTATTGCAGCGAAACACTGCCAAACACTCGAAAGAAACATCCTCACGACGCTGTTTTAGTTCTATTGTGAGGAAACGCGACTCCCATCTTGTACAAAACTGTCTCATATCCAAATTTTCAGTCAGAATTTTTTGAAATGCCTGCAATGTCTGCTAGCTCGCGCACTTTCAGTTGACGGTCATCCAACATCATTTTAGAGATTTTCTTTACAATTTCTGGACTGGTAACTTCGTTTGGCCAACCACTGCAATGTGCGTCTTGGCAGCTCTTACGGCCGTGCTTAAACTCTGCCATATTTCTCTGTTGTAAACGAAGGAGCAGACTCCCCCAAAGTAGAATCTAGCTCAGCTTTAATATTAGATGGATTAAGACCATTCAAATGAAAGTATTATGTCTCATAACGATGACCAGTTTTATCCATGTTTACAAACTCCCTGACAGAATTCACTAATGATAGCTGCCAAACAAATGCTACACAATGTAAAGTCGTCAAACTTCAAACTTAAGCTTTCTAAGGCTGGTACTTTTACTTTCTCTACACGTACTATGTACATAGTGTATATAGAGAAGGTATTGCACTCCACCCAAAAATTCGATACCGAGATTTCATTGGAAATGTGTGTTTTAGAGTCCCCTTTATCCAAAAAAAGCATTTTCACAAACAGCTCCGTGTGTCAGTGTGTAGGTGTGTCCGTGTGTCTGTGAGCACGATAACTCAAAAACGAAAAGTCGGTAAAATACCAAACTTGATATTTAAGTTTAGTATCTTCCAGGGATGCGACACGAAGATTTTGAAAAAAAATCCCCCCACCCCAAGCTACCCCTTACATGACACTTTTTTCGAAACTTTTTATTTTCTTAAAAATGACTCTAACGATTTTGATTAAAATATCGTATATTAGAGGTATTTACCTGACAAATGAGATGTATATCTTGAATTTTCTGGGAATAGCCTCTGAAGACTACTTTATTCTGGATGAATTTTGCATAACTACTAAACCGTAAAAGATGGACAAAACTTAACACACAAAAAATGTAGAGCACGTTAAAACACACAATTTATGTTACATACATTTTTTTCGTGGAGTTGGTCGTTTTTGAGATATTCCTTTTTCTTGGTTTCAGCTTTGAAAAACTTATACTTTTCTCACACAGGAATTTGTCAACTCCTGTCCACACAAACAAAGGAACATCAGTCACATAGCAACCAGCTTTGGCTTTCACTTTAACCTATAGTACTCCCTTATTTCGCTTGTATTTACAATAAAGCAAGGAATAAGACTATTTCTGCTAATTTTCCTCGATTAACATGAAATAAAAGATAAGCTTATTAACAATAATTTGTTACAGAGAGATAGAGAAAGTCATGTGAATGGAACACATCAGATTTTTACTTTCTCTACACGTACTATGTACATAGTGTATAGAAAAGGTATTGCACTCCACCCAAAAATTCGATACCGAGATTCACCGGAAATGTGTGTTTTAGAGTCCCCTTTATCCAAAAAAAAAACATTTTCACAAAAAGTTCCGAGTGTCTATGTGTACGTGTGTCAGTGTGTCTGTGAACACGATAACTCAAAAACGAAAAGTCGGTAAAATACCAAACTTGATATTTAAGTTTAGTATCTTCCAGGGATGCGACACGAAGATTTTGAGAAAAATCCCCCCACCCCAAGCTACCCTTTACATGACACTTTTTCGAATTTTTTCATTTTCTTAAAGATGGCTCTAACGATTTTGATTAAAATATCGTATGTTAGAGGTATTTACCTGACAAATGAAATGTATATCTTGAATTTTCTGGGAATAGCCTCTGAAGACTACTTTATTCTGGATGAATTTTACAGAATTTTGCATAACTGCTAAACCGTAAGAGAGGGACAAAAACTAACCAACAAAAAATGTAGAGCACGTTAAAGCCACAATTTATTTTATACACATTTTTTCGTGGATTTGATCGTTTTTTAAATATTCATTGTTTTTGGTTTCAGCTTTGAAAAACATACTTTTCTCACACAGGACTTTGTCAACTCCTGTCCATACAAACAGAGGAACTTCAGTCACATAGCAACCTGTTTTTGACTATGACTTTAACCTATGGCACTCTCTTATTTCGCTTCTACTTACAAGGAAGCAAGTAATAAGACTACATCTGCTAATGTTTTCTCGATTAGCATGAAGTAAATAGAAGCGTAAGCTTTTTAACAATAATTTGTTGCAGAGATGTAGAGAAAGTCATATGAATGAAACACATCAGACTTTTTACCATTGTTGTTTGAAACAATTGCTACCTATGCGTCAAATTGTTTACTTCTGGGACAACCTAAGTACTGCTTATATACGAGGGTGGTCTGAAAAGTTTCCGACCTCAACATGAAGATGGCAGCACTCGTAAATAAAAGCTAGTGAATTTCGTTATTCATCTGTTGACAGTTACTCACCAAAGTTTCAGTCATTTTGGATGCTCAGTTGTTTTGTAACAGTCGTTTGAGTGAGGTTAGGTGTTCTTATGAAAATGGACAAAATCGAGTATCGAGCTGTCATTAACTATTTGTTTTTGAAAGGCAATACGCCTACGCAAATCAAAGATGAGTTAGATTCTGTGTATGAGGACTCTGCACCAGGATTTACTACAGTGAAATTTTGGGCAACTGAATGTAAACGTGGCCGTAAGAGCTTGGGGGGACGATGAATGTTCGGGACGTCAAAAACTGGAACTACCGACAAAACTATCGCCAAAGTTCACCAAATGGTGCTAGACGACCGTCGAATTAAAGTGAGAGAGATAGCAGAGGCTTTGAACATGTCAAAAGAACATGTTTGTCACATATTAAATCAACATTTAGACATGAGAAAGCTGTCCGCGCGTTGGGTGCCGCGTTTGTTCACGTTTGACCAAAAACGTGTTCGAATGAACATTTCCATTGGCGCAGTTTTGGCGCCGATTAATTACTGTAGATGAAACTTGGATACACCATTATACGCCCGAAACAAAAATACAGTCCAAACAGTGGACTGCAAAGGGGGAACCGGCTCCAGAAACTGTTATTTTGGCTGGGAAAATGATAGCGATGGTTTTTTTGGGGGGATAATTATGGAGTTATTTTAATCGATTATCTTCAAAAAGGATAACCCATTACAGGAGCATGCTACGCATCATTACTTGACAAACTGAAGGCAGAACTTGCGGAAAAACGGTCACATTTGCAGAAAAAGAAAATCCTGTTTCACTAAGACACCTCAGTGGTTGCAATGGCGAAAATGCACGAATACCGGTTTGAACTCCTTGACCATCCGCCTACTCACCAGATCTAGCTCCAAACGACTTGTTTTTGTTCCCTCATCTGAAAATTGCGCTCGGAGGACAGAGGTTTTCGTCAAATGAAGAGGCAATCACCTTCGTGAACAATTATTTTGCAGAGAGAACGGGTCACAGAGATGGGAGCATCGCTGGGAGAAGTGTGTAGAGTTACAAGGAGACTTTGTTGAAAAATAAAATAAAAATCTGAAAAAATGTGTTGTATCTTTATTAGGTGGGAAACCTTCAGACCAGCCTCGTAATGTAATATTTGAAACGGGAGTATGACACAATGAACAACTTTTACATTTGGAAATTGTATATCTGGATTTGTAAAGTTCCTCAAAATTGTACAAGTTAAACTTTTATTGTGAAACAGAGTTTACAAGCATTTGTAATCTTTATCTTAATATTTATAAATTATCAATAAATAAATTGTAAATATTGTGAAACAGGTACCAGATCTCGATCTAGAGGTCTTGATAAAACGAATGCCTACTAGAGCGTTGTCTAGCGACGTTAAAGAACTAACATGCCACAATTGGTAGATTTGATATACGACGGGACCACGTGCTTACAAACTGTAAATTTCATTGCAGTGAAATGGAGTGCTCGATCGTTATACCGAGTTTATATGTCATAAATTTCATTCATTCACAGTCTCATAAGATCACACCAGTGGTTGGGAGGTTAGATTAAAAATACAGAAGGATGAAACTAAACGATTCCCACGGCAAATAGCTGATCCGAGAGCTGCTGTCACATTCAATTTTTAGAATAACTTACGTTCAGTACGCGAGAAGCACCGCTGTAATCTTAGGTGTAAACCCCGTTCAAAACATGAAAGGTGCTGGTATATTCATGACAACGCATCGAAGTAACTCAATTCAGACTACCAAAGACGCTGTTATATCCTTGCCGGTCTCTCCTGCTCTCTACAAGTACTTTGCGCACTCTTCAGCAGGTGCTCAGAATTATGCGGGTACCGTAGAGATTCGCTCTATAACAGTTATGCCATCAATTCAAATTTTATCGCAGTGAATCTTTTGAATTTAATCACTCGGTATATTTTTATACACTTCTTTTAATGGGAAACATTTTAATGTTTGAATAATGTCTTAATCTCCTTAAATTTTCGCTTAGATTACCAGTAAATTATTATGGAGGCATATATGCTTGAAGTGAGGATTAAAGGAACATTTAAGGCAAATCGCTGCCTTCACCCAAAAACAAAAATGCGCTCAATGGTTGTGCTGCTAACTTGCTTTTGTTCGGCGTCTATATTGTTGTACGAGGTACGTCCAGAAAGTAAATTCCGTTTGGTAATAAAATTAAATTGTGTACAGATACAGAATAGTTATTTATTGCACAAAATTCTACAACTCTTAAACTACTTTTCCACATAACTGCCGAAATTTTGCAGGCATTTGTCATAGCGTGGCACAAGTTTTTGTATACCTTCTTCATAGAAGTTTGCCGCCTGTGTCTTCAAAAAGTTGGAAACATTTTTTTCAGCTCTTCGTCATTGTTGAAGTGTTGACCGCCAAGGAAAGACTTGAGATGTAAGAACAGATGAAAGTCGCTAGGAGTGAGGTCAGGGCTGTACGGAGAATGGTCAAACACGTCCCAGCCAAATCCCTGTAGGAGGTTTTTCGTCACATTTGCAGTGTGTGGTCGTGCGTTGTTGTGAAGAAAAACAACACCTTTTGACAGCAATCCTCGGCGCTTATTCTGTATTGCGCGGCGCAATTTCCTAAAGTGTCCGTAAACTTCGCAAATTTGCCGATAAATTTCAATTGGTTTCATTTTCTTAGCATTCAGAAAACGAATCACAGATCTGATTTCACAAGCGCAGATCTGATTTCACAAGCGGTGGGATTTTCAATCAACACCGACATTGTAAACAAGCACAACAAAGCATATGTGGCTGACAGCGATCTCAAAATGGCGCACGTTTCTTCTCCTTGATACAGAGCGTCTACCGCGCAGGTGCGGAACTGCGATCGCAGCGCTGCAGCGTAGATAAATTGAAACGGAACTTACTTTCTGGACGTACCTCGTATTAAATATCCAGAATCTACTAATAATTTAATCTTACTCTGTTATGTTACAGCTCCAGTCTTTAATCGTTCTTAAATAAAATTGTCCATATTAATTTTAGTTTGATTAGGTTGTAATCAATTAGATTATATTAACTTATGTTAGCTTCATGGCTGATTTTTCTCCACTATTGGCACTGGCTTTTTTCATCATTAGACTTTTTCGCATTTGACGGCTATTACTCTTAACTGTATCGATTGCCTAAATTGCTATGTTAACAATTTTACTTGCACATAAATGTACATCGCCACAAATTTTCAAGATGTAGTGCTCCAGGGAGTTTTCGTTTATTTATCTTGCAATTTTGAAAACTTCTACTTCATAGAGCGATGAAATCAGAATGTTTTTCCTATTTAATATCGGCTACTTTCATTCACAAATAAATAAAGTAGTAGTTAATAGTTATTTCAAATGTCTATAACAGGAAAAGGTAACATTCATTAAAACATATATTTCTATGTTTTTATTCAGAAGTGATGCTTTTTATATTAATAATTTCAAACTAAACAATAAGTTCTTAGTTATATATAAATGTTGATCGAAAACACAGAAGAAGTTTAGAAGTCATATTAACTCTATCTTAAAAGGAGAAGATAAAGTTTCTGATGTGTTCCATTCACATAACTTTTTCTACATCTGTGTAACAAATCATTGTTAAAAAGCTTATGTTTCTATGTACTGCATGCTAATTGAGAAAAAATAGCAGAAATAGTCTTATTACTTGCTTCCTTGTAAGTAGAAGAGAAATAAGGAAGTACTATAGGTTAAAGTGATAGTCAAAAGCTGGTTGCTATGTGTCTGAAGCTCTTGTTTGTATGGACAGGAGTTGACAAATTCATGTATGAGAAAAGTGTAAGTGTTTTAAAGGTGAAACCAAAAACAAGGAATATCTCAAAAAAAAAAAATACAGGAAAAAAAAGTATATAACATAAATTGTAAAATAAGAACTGAAGCTTTCCTGGCAACGTGTTTTGAATTAACATAAATTGTGTTTTTTAAGCTCTCTACATTTTTTGAGTGGTAAGTTTTTGTCCAGATCTTGCGGTTTAGTAGTTATGCAAAATTCCGTAAAATGCATCCAGAATAAAGTAGTCTTCAGAGGCTATTCCCAGAAAATTCAAGATATACATTTTATTTGTCAGGTAAATATCTTTTAATATACGATATTTTAATCAAAATCATTATAGCCATTTTTTGAGAAAATCAAAATCTTCGAAAAAAGTTCCATGTAAAGGGAAGTTTGGGGTGGGGGGATTTTTCTTCGCGTTGCATCCCTGGAAGATACAAAAGTTAAATCCCAAGTTTGGTATTTTACCGACTTTTCGTTTTTGAGTTATTGTGTTCACAGACACATGAACACACGGAGAAGAGACACACAGACACACACGGACCTTTTCCTGAAAATGCTTTTTTTTTTGGATACAGGGAATCCTAAAACATATATTTCCTGTGAAATCTCGGTATCGAATTTTTGGGTGGAGTGCAATACATTCTCTATACACTATGTACATAGTACGTGTAGAGAAAGTAAAAAAGAATCGAAAACTTTTAAGCATCTTCTTTAGATAATGCCCTTACATTTGAAGCATACAACATGAAATGTTTTAAAATGCATAATGCTACGAAAAAGAATAATTGTTTAAATTAATGGACTCTATATTTTCCCTGAACAGGCAAAAATGGATTTCAGTTGAAGTGCATTTGTTTCTGTTCAATAAAACTTCAGTTAAATATTATATATCATAAAATTATAGGTATCATTAGAGTAAGAAATTAAAGTTATCGTGAGATGTGAAGATTATAAAGACTTCGATTTTCAGAGGAAATGCTATAACTTTTAATAAATAATATCTTGACCTTCACTATCACTACGACAAAAATAATAAAATACTGAACGAGTCCCAGGCACTAGATTTTATATAGCCCTTATTCGGTAAGTCCTTGGTTTAAATCTCGTGTACCGACCAAATTCACCACGGCTCTCTTGTGGTTTACCTCAGTCACCGGATAAACCTGATAAGTTCCATAAGTTTCACCCATTTTTATAATAAACAAAAGAATGTGTTCCATTCACATTACTTACTCCAATTGTTCTACAAAATTCTCCTTATCGGAATACACTGGCTAAAACAATAGTCAAATGTTATAATACTATTGCTATGCGATTGTTATTGAAATTCGCTTCTTTGAATGGCCGGGAGTAAAAACAGAAACAAACAAAAAACACAGACGACTTCCTGTTTATAATTATTTTAAAACTGACACCAATAACAAGGAATAATTCGGAAACGGTTAGCTCCACCACGAAAATGTAAAGAACATAAACTGTGTGTTTTAGTGATATCTATATTTTTTTGTGTAGTACGTTATTGTCTAACTCTTACAGTTTACCAGTTATGCAAAAAGTCGCTCAAAATAAAGGGGACTTCAGATGTATTTCCAGGAAATTCAAGGTATACATTTTATTTGCAATGTAAATACAATAAATATACAGTATTTTAATAAAAATCGTTAGAGCCATTTATTCTACCTGCTTTGCTTATCAGTGGAGACGGTGAACGGGCCATGCTAATGATAGGTGTAAAACTCTCACACCAGTTTCCTCTGACCGGATATCATCTGCACACGTCAAATACGCAGCAATTGGCTCACCTGGTGAGGCGATTTCAAATTACTCAAGCAGGCAGTGCAGCAAATCGACTGCGAAATTAGTCGTTTTCCCACAAATATTTATTCATGCACACCAGAAAAACCTACAGAAAAGCCGTCGCAACATGACCTGGCATTTAAAACGATATTTAAAAATCTGATATGTTCCAATGACATGATTTTCTCTGGTTGTTCCACAAACAAATTTTCCTCACAAAAGATACTAGGCTAAAGCGATAGTAAACATTTTTAAAAGTTATTTATTTTTTTTTTTTAATTACGTTCCCAGGAGTAAAAACAAAAGTGGACTTTCCGCTTCAGAAAAGTTTAAATACACGTAGTTTAAAACCGAAAACTCAGCAATAAGGAATATCTTGGAAACGGTTAACTCTACAAAATAAAATGTGAATGACAAGTTGTGTGTTTTAAAGAAATCTACATTTACTTGCAGTAAGTTTTCGAAGTCTTCAGAGGCCATTCCAGAACATTCAAGATATACGATTCATTTGATATGAAAATATATTAAACATATTACACTTCAATCAAAATAGTTAGAGCCATTTTTAGAAAATAAACATTTTCGAAAAATGTTCCATGTAGTTGGGATGGGGGATTATTTTTTGAAAATCTTAACCGAACTAAAACTTTTGTATTCAACCGAACCAACTTTTCGTTTTTGAGCTATGCTGTCCACAGTCACACACACGGATATTTTCTTAATTTTTTTTCTTTATTCAGGGTGTCTCAAAAAATGTGTTCCCTGTGAAATCTCATCTTAGTATCGAATTTTTGGGTGAAAAATAATAGGTTCTTTATCTACTATGTACGAGTGTGCTAGTGGAAGTACAAATAGTAAGCACCTGCGTTGGTTCAGGCGATTTAGGAATGTTTAAAATATTACCGTTCTATACAATAGACGCTCATTGTTTGTGCTACAACGGCTACACACACACATATGTGCGCGTTAAAATGAAAATCACGTCCCATTACTGATAGAACCTGCACTGGCATTGAAACATTTTATTTCAATAAATTATAAGATGAGCCAACATCATTGTACTATTTATTTTCTGAACATTTGAACACTCTTCTCAATAAGGAAAGGCCGACGGTAGACATTTTTATTCTTCCTAGTTTCTACCTTGGGGTTGCTCAGCCCAAAGAGGCCAGGGCAGTGCCGTTGTAGCACGCAACAATGAGCCTCTATTGCAGTGTTTCCCAACCTTTTGAAGTTCACGGCACCCTTGGGAATAACATTATACACCAGGGGCACCCTTCCTTGAATTAAAAGAAAATTAAGCTTAATATGTTAATTTATTGAAATATTATATAATAATAACGTACACCAAACATGATACAGTAAACTTTACTACAATCACTGAGTAAAAATACATCGATAAATTTTGTTCGATTAATGATTAATGTGAAACTTGTGATTGATGCTTAGAGCACAGATATGTGATGTCGGGTCTTACAGTGGACAGTGAAACACGCAAATCATCCTCAAGGTTATTCAGTCTATTTCTTGCTTTGCATTTTATTGTCACCATAGCAGAGAAGGCTTGCTCGCATAGATAGGATGTTGAAAAGGGCAAAAGTGCGTTAATTGCTTTCTTCATTAGGTTAGGGTACTCCTCTCTCCGTTGAAGCCAAAAACTAGCCACCGACGCCTCACTCTTGGTGAACTTACCTTTGAGTGTGGAATCAGCGCAAAGATCAATAAATTCATCTCGTTCGCAAGCAGTGAAATCTATTTCCTCTGCACTATCTACGAAATCAAATGGTGAGACAACCCAGTCGAGATTCGTAGTGGAAATAGTTGGAAAGTACGCATCTATTGCATCTTGCAATCTTGATAAGTGATCACAAATGCGGTCTTTCAGTTTACCCAGATCTTTTTATCTCCTGCCACATTAAGAGATGGAAAGTTCGACAGATCTCCTTTTTGAACTGCAGACTTCCAAGAACTAAGTTTTCTTTTAAAACCTTTCATTTTATTGGTTGAGGAGATTATTGTTTCATATCGACCCTGCATCGAAACATTCAGTTCATTCAGCTTATGAAAAATATCTGCCAGATACGACAGTTCAAAACACCAAGAATCACTTAGTAAGAGCTCATGAAATGTGTCTTGATTTTCATCCTTAAAAAAAGTTTTTAGCTGTTCTTTAAGTTCGAGAAACCGGTTCAATACACGACCCCGCGACAACCACCTTACTTTTGTGTGA
Source organism: Hymenopus coronatus (assembly GCA_030762935.1). Classification (NCBI taxonomy): domain Eukaryota; kingdom Metazoa; phylum Arthropoda; class Insecta; order Mantodea; family Hymenopodidae; genus Hymenopus; species Hymenopus coronatus. The sequence goes on along the minus strand of CM060881.1, from coordinate 144,806,414 downwards.
AGTAACAAAGAGGTATGAGCTGCATCCGTTGCGCGACATAACTGTTCAAAAATTCTGCACTTTAAAGGTCGAGACTTCATATAGTTCACCATTTTCACAACTTGGTTAAACACTTCAGCAAAATCTTCGTTACACGCTTTCACGACTAATGCCTCTCTATGCAGAAAACAGTGAGTTATAATAATGGATGGATTTTCATTGAGAGCTCTGGCAGTAAAACCTTTAATTTTCCCAGACATAGATCATTTTTGCTCAGCGCATTCCTTTAGTTCCGTTCTTCTTATAAGGGACTATATAATAAGAACATTCTGTTAATGTTTATCTGGATTAGCATGGTGTGGAAAAAAGAATTATCTTTTACAAGCAGTTTGTTTAGGGAACAGCTAGAGAAAGTCATGTGAGTGTAACACATCAGATTTTTCTCGTTTTGTACAAATTTTTAACTAAAGAAATTTAAGGAGAAATGTGTATATGGTTCTAAAATAAATTGGCCCATGCACATTCACAGTAACTAAATTTTAGAAAGAGGTAATTTTGCACAGCTTGATCTTCGAGCCGAGAACATGGCGAGGAAGAGACCCCGCAGAGCCACCGCTGCTAAGGCAGCAACCGTCGTCTCTTCCCCGGCAGCCGCCGAGGAGGCAGCATCTCCGACGCCACCGGTCGCGGCAAGCCCTGCTTCGCCGCCGGCCGCCACCGCAGTTGCCACCATCACCGCCGCCAACGCCTCCGCCCAGCTCCACGCAGCCGCTGCCCCGGTTCAGTGCCGTGGCCTTCTTGCTTGAGGGTCACCCGCATATACTGCGACCGGGAGCCAACTCCGCTTGTTCGTGTGGAATTGCAGGACCAGGCTGACTTGGAGGCTGCCTTGGCGTCAGGGTTGCCGTTATTAGGGCGACTACTGGTCGTCGAGGCTAGCCGACAAGAACGCCACCGGCCCTACCGACGCTGCTGTGCCTTCGGACACTCAGCTGACGTCTGCTCCTCGCCGCCGCGGTGCCACTACTGTGGTACCAACTCCACCACTTCCGAGTGTCATGGGCCGTCGCCGACGGTTCTTTTGCCACCGGGCAAGCCCAGTGCCCTCTCTACCAGAACTTCACCACCTCCTGCCCGCCGCACCACACCACCGCAGACATCAATAGCCGAGGCCTCACCACTTGCACCCTCAACAGACGTAGCGACGCGAGACGCCATTCAGGACCTCCACGCGGAGATCCTGAACGTCGGCGCTCGTCTAGCTGCCCTGTAAGAGACATGCAGCCTCCTCACACAGAAGCTGCAGGATATGCAAGCCGCAGAAGTCACCAGCCAGCAGTCCACAGCCGCCGATCTGTCCACCAGGACCGACGACCTCACGCAGCAGCTGAGGCAGGTTCTCCTGCAGCAAGCTGCTTACTCTGCTGAGCTGTTCCAGTCGAGACGTCAGCAGTCCAACACCGCTCCTCCTCCTGTACAGGCTGAGGGGTACGCACGGCCAGCGGATCCTCGGTTGTCAACCAACTGGAAGATGACCGGGAGCTACGCTGATCACTACAGAAGCAGATGGAACTGGTAAGTTTTCTACGTCCTATTCTCTCAGCAACGTGCGGCAGCATCCTGTCTTTCTTCTGCTAACGCGGGTGCATCAGCGGGACCGCGCTAAGCCACGTTATTCTCAACAAACTACTGTTATAACGTAGAGTTTTTTTTTTTTAGTGGGTATGCCGCATGAGGAAGCGGAGAGTCCCACATATCCTCCCAACCATTGCACTTCGGTTGGGGGTTGAATGCGTAATGCATTTTTCCCCTCCACGGTATATAAAGACCAAATTAAGTACACTGTTTTTATGTTAATATGATGGTTGCTATCACAGCATAAGGCAGAAAATAATGACGTTCTTTTACACTAGAACATTTGGAGAAGGCTCTTTGTTACTTTCTCTACACGTACTATGTACATAGTGTATAGAGAAGGTATTGCATTCCACCCAAAAATTCGATACCGAGATTTCACCGCAAATACATGTTTTGGGTCCCCCTGAATCCATAAAAAGCATTTCTCGAAAAAGGTCCGTGTGTGTGTGTGTGTGTGTGTGTGTGTGTGTCTGTAGACAGCATAGCTCTAAAACGAAAGCACCGTTAAATACCAAACTTGGTATTTAAGTTTAGTATCTTCCAAGGATGCGTCACGAAGATTTTGAAGAAAATCCCCCCATCCCGAACTACCCTTTACATGGAACTTTTTTCGAAAATTTTGGTTTTCTTAAAAATGATACTTAACGATTTTGATTAAAATGCCATATGTTAAGGATATTTACCTGACAAATAAAATGTATATCTTGAATTTTCTGGGAATAGTCTCTGAAGACCACTTTATTCTGCATGAATTTTACAGAATGTTGCATAACAGCAAAACCGTAAGAGATAAACAGAAACTTACCACACAAAAATGTAGAGCACGTTAAAACACAATTTAAGTTATATGCATTTTTTTTCCTGGAGTTGATCGTTTTTGAGATCTTCCTGGTTTTGGATTTCAGCTAGGAAAAGCTTATACTTCTCTCATACAGGAATTTGCCAAGTCGTGTCCATACAAACAAAGGAACTTAAGTCTCATAGCAACCAGCTTTTGAGTACCACTTTAGCTTATGGTACTGCCTTATTTCGCTCCTACTTACAAGAAAGCAAACAATAACACTATTTCTGCTGATTTTTTTCTCGATTAGCATGAATCAAATAGAAGCATCAGCTTTTTAACAATAATTTGTTGCAGAGATGTAAAGAAAGTCATGTGAATGCATTTTTATTTTAACATGGTAAAATCTAAACATAATATTAAATATAATTAAATTTAGTTACTTTTCCCAGTAACATTAATTATCTGAGTATTTTCTTCTCAACCAGCAAACTTTATTGGCATTTGTTCCAGTAATTTTACTTTCTGTACACTAGTATGTATAGTACATAGAGGAAATATTGTATTCCACCCAAAAAATTGATACCGAAACTTAAGCAGAAATAAGAGTCCGAACAAAGCATTCTTAGAAAAGGTACATGTGTGTGTCTGTATGTCTGTGAACAGCATAGTTAAAAACGGTAAAATACTAAACAACCCTTTATACGAAATATTTTTCAAAAACTTGATTTGTTCTTAAAAATGGCATGATTCTGATTAAAATACTGCATATTAAAGCTATTTACATTACAAATAATACGTACATATTCAATTTTCTAGGAATAACTTCTGAAGACGTGTTCTCTGAATGAATTGTACTGAATTTTGCATAACTGGCAAATTATAAGAGATAGACAAAAATTGATACCACAAAAAATGTAGATCTCGTTAAAACACACAATTTAAGCCATATACTCTTTTGTGGAGTTGACCGTTTTCGAGATATTCCTTGTTTCCGTTTTAAAATACTTAAAAAATTTTCTCACACGGGAATTTGTCAACTTCTGGCCATGTAAAGAAACGCATTTCAATCCCATAGCAACCACATTTTAAAACAGTTGACTATGGGTTTAGCTTAGTGCATTTCCTTATTTCTCTTCTACTTATAAGGCATTAAGTAATAAGACTGTTTCTGCTAATGTTTACCTTGATTAGCATGAAATAGAAGAATAAGATTATTAAAAATAATTTGTTACAGAGATGTGAAAAAGTCATGTAGATGGAACACGTCAGATTTTTTAATTGAGTCATAAAGTATTTCTTTTAATATCCATAACAAACTGGACGACTTTATAATTTTAAAATACTTAGAAATACTTGCAATGAGACACAGCATGTATTGAAATTTAGCCTTTCACTGTGTATTTCTATGTTAAAGTAAAAAAAAAAAAAACTTTAAAATAAGTCTAAAAGCGTGCAATTGTTTTATGCAACTAAATTTAAGGGAAATTTAACTTATTAGTACACATTTAAATGCATGTTATAGTGCATATAGCATGCATATTTGGAGTTTAATAGGTATAAATATATATATATATATATATATATATATATATATATATATATATATATATATATATATATATATGTGTGTGTGTGTGTAAATCCTTTGTTTAGCATCCATTTGTAAGATGAAGTTTTTTCAAGATGAAATGGATGCAGCAGCTATTCAGAGCAGCTCGGCTGCTGGAAATATGTTTACATTCTTTAGTCCGTATGTACAATGTACGTAGTAGTTAGAGGTAATATTGTGTTCCACCCAAAATTTCAATACACAAATTTCACCGGAAACACATATTTTGAGACTCCCTGAAACGAAAAAGGAATTTTTAAGAAAGATGTCCATGTGTGTGTGTTTGTGTGTGCGTGTGTGTGTGCGTGTTTGTGTGTTTTGTGCGCACGCGGGCGTGTGTCTGTGGACAGCATAGCTTAAAAACGAAAACTCGTTTAAACACCAAACTTGGTATTTAAGTTCAATATCTTCCAAGAATGCGACACGAAGTTTTTCAAGAAAACCTTCTCCACCCCAAACTATCCGTTACATGGAACATTTTCCGAAACTTTTGATTTTCTCAAAAATGACTAAGGATTTAGATTAAAATATCATATGTTTAAGATATCTTCATGACAAACGAAATGCATGTCTTGAATTTTCCGGGAATAGCCTCTGGAGACCTCTTCATTCAGCATCACTTTTGTATAACTGGCAAACCGTAAGAGATAGACGAAAACTCACTGCACAAAAAATGTAGATCTCATTAAATCACACAATTTATGTTATAGGTATACATTATTTTAGAATTGATTGTTATTGGTTTAAATTTTTAACTTTTTAAATTGTTCTAAGGCGGGATGCTATTTTTCGCTTCACCCCTTTTGTTTTACTGCCGGAAATGCAAAAGAGAACCGAATTTCGATTGTTTCACATAGCGATAGCTTTTAAAAGATTTGATTGTCGCTTTAGCCTATGGTACACCCTTATTTTCCTGTCATTTCAAGGAAGCAAGTAATAAGACCATTCCTGCTAATGTTTCAACAGGGAGAGGAATTTCCTGACCTGCCTCTTCAAGTATGTGTTGCCCATGAGACGACGAGTAGTATGGACGTAAACAAAGTGACCTCTTGCACACTCACTCGAATGACGTACAGTCACGTATAAAGTATGTATATGTTATGCTGCTGATGAGCATCTATAATGTTTTTCAAATGGGAAGAGTTCTACTCTGCGGCGAATGAGATGCGTTATCGTTCTCTGCGTTGCCAGGTCGTTACCCCCACTCTTTTCATATTTCCCTCTCACTCGCACACTGACCATGCAAACCTGCCTGCGACATAAAGTTATGAAAACTATTTGAGCTAAAAAATCTGTGGTTTTTACGGTTCTGCTACGAATATTACTCCCTAGCTTCCTCGTGAATTATGTTTTTGCAAAATTTTAATATTTTGTGTTAGCGTAAGTAGTACTATGAGAGACGGAATCATTTAGGACGTTTATACCCAGTTAAGCGCGAATGCAATATGTCAACAAAGCAGCACTCCGATTGGCTGCCGGCCTGGTGGCGCTCAAGGAAAAGCCTCAACCCTTGTGAAAGTCACTGTAATTAAACATTATAGTAAAGTTGCAGGGCAGACATGAGGTACGAAAAAGGGACAAAACACTACAAACTTAAACTATATGTAACACATTGAATTCTTTATGGTATTCATAATATTCTATACAGAAACAATATTTCTTTATGTACTGCAATATATAACCATATACATTTTTAATGTTTCAAAACCAAATTTTCTTCGGTTAGGGGTGCAACACGACATATACTCCGAAAATGCTCTCTCCACGTCACAAGATGTAGTGTGAGAAAGCTTCAGATTACTTGTGTGTAATTGACTGTTCTCTACATTTTGTAGATTGCTTTCATCTGATACCACACAATTTTGAGTATCCTGGGTTTATGTCAAGCAAATTCTCGAGCTTATTCCTCTCTGACAGAGCTACTCTGATGGTAACTTGAGAAATATTTGTCGCAAATTCCTATTCATGACGAATGACATCCGGCAGTTCTAGTTTCCTAGATTCCAAAGCAGTAATGTTTTAGGTACATATTTATAATTATTCTGAATGGTTCTTAGTCATGAAATACGAGAGGAATCTTATGTTTCGTCCATGGAAATCCATAGTTATTATCTGCCACGGTTTCTCGTATATCAGCTAACACGTCCTAACAGTACAGGGGGGATTCAGGGGTTCTCAAAACAGGTATTCCGGTGAAATCTCGGTATAAAATTTTCGGGGGCATTACAATACCTTCTATATACACTATGTACATAGTACGTGTAGAGAAAGTAATAAAACAGAACGTTTTACTTTTCCCTAGCAATTAAGTATTAGATAGTAGTTCTCCAAACATTTTAGACATGTTTTGCGGAAGATATATCTGCAGGCTTCCACGGCCATATATACATAATACCTACATTGGGTTACTTTGATTTTCGACGTAGCCAAAGTAACCCCAATGTGTTGAGGAACTATAATTCCAAAAGGAAAACATTTTTCGAAAAAATCCCTATGTGTTGCGGGCGTGTATGTGTGCGGGGGCAACATAACAGAAAGATGAAAAGTCGGTTAAATATCAAACTTGATATTTAAACTCAGCATTTTCCAAGGATGCGAAACAAAGATGTTCCAGAAAATCCCCACTCCAAACCACGTTTTGTATGCAATTTTTTTTTTTTTTAAAAATGACAATGATTATGATTAAAATGCTGCGTATTAAATATTTTCATATGACAAAAAATGTATATTTTGAATTTTCTGGGAGTAGCTTCTTCATTCTGGATATTTTTTGTGTAAGTGGTAAACCGTAAGAGATCCTTAAAAAGTACCTATTAATAAAAATGTAGATCTCGTTAAAATACACCATTTAGATCATATATATATATATATATATATATATATATATATATATATATATATATATATATATATTTGTGGAATTAATCGTTTCCAAGATATTCCTAGTTATTGGTTTCAATTTTAAAATGCTTAAACTTTTCTCAAATGAGAAAGTTTCATTCCTTTTTCTTTTGTTTTACTTCTGGCCACGCAAATCGAATTTCAACCATATAGGGACCAGCTTCTAAAACACTTGACTATCTCCTTAACTACTTTATTCCCTTTCTACTTATAAGAATCCAAGTAATAAGATCAAGTTTGCTGATGTTTGTTTCGATTAGCATGAAGTAGACAATAATACGCTTATGTTCGTTACAGAATAGGTAAAGAAAGTCTTGTGAATGGAACACATCAGGGTTTTTTTTTTTTTATTTGTATGAATACTCTGGATAATGAACGATATAAACCTTCTTAGAATGAAATAATTGTTTATATAATCACCTTGTCCTCTCTCAAGGAAGTTGGTTTCCCTGACTATTACATGAAGTCCTGAAATAACAAATAAAACTCCCAGCATGCTGGAGGAAAAATCAGTATTTTATTACAACGGAAACAAAATATATGGTAAGACAAAGCATTACACTTCAACAGCTCAAATACAACTTATTTTCCCTACAACTTCTTATAGATACTAAAATCTCTAAATGTAATTCAAAGATACAGAATACTGACATCTAATATGAATAAATAATTCGTACTGACTTCACAATAAACATTTCAGTACAACATTTAAAGCCTATGCACCATTATCATTCAAGATGAGAAGATGGGATCCTGGTAAGCAATAATATTCTAGCATCATAAAACTTAACATTTTGATAATAAATAACTAAACAATAAGAAAGTTCCTAAATGACATGGGTCCACAACTAATAGGAATCAAGTTCACCATGAACATTTTAAAGATCGTCTAGGAAACGGAAGCAAATGTATTCTCCTGATCCAATAATACATTTGTTACTTCCACAGATGGTGGTACTACCTGCAGCAATCTAAATTAATTAAATATGGACCTTATAGTTTAAAAATTATAAGTGACATGACTCAGTTTGCCTGCGAACGTCTATATGCAGATCGTAAATACATTTCCAACATAGATACCACTGACAACAAGTCGAAAAGCTTAAGTATTTTATGAATATATACAATTAGCCTCACATTAACATTAGTCAAGAAAGTTACAGGGTTGTGAAAAGGGTACATATGAGTAAATTGTTCCAATTTACATATCTAGCATGCATCTTCAAAGCAATTTATGACCAAATCCTGTGCGATTTTCCAGCGTTTTGATGCCTTTGGAGATAGATCTATTTTTAAATCCTCGATATATTTTAATAAAGAAGGAGCAAATCAAATTCACAAGCACCCTCTCCTGCAAGTTTGGAGAACATTCCGTTAGATTAAGGCCATTAACTAAATTCAATGAGTATTTATCATTCATGAATTTTACAGATAATTACAACACCGAGTAAGCTTCAAATCTTTAATGGCCATTTTGTTCAGAATCTGAATGGAAATTCTTCACTATGAATCAATCACAGTTAAGAACATGCTGTTTGTTGGTGGCGTACGATACCCTAAAATTGAACTTTCAACACAGATTACTAATCCCGCTCTCTTCAGCACTCTCTCTAATTCACCTTTTGGCACAAGCGATTGTTTCTCTGAAGGCTTCTTCACGTCTTGCTTGGAGATGCATATGCTAGAAATGCTGAAGATGATAGAACTGGCTACGTTAAAGTAACCTTCATATTTCAGTTCATATAATTTTAAAATTACTACACACAATGAAAGAATCTCTAGAAAGTGCGATGGTGCGTCGGATCTCAGATGATCAGAGTGTTCCATATTTGCTATTCTCTGATAATGTCCAAGTTTTCCACTGAGTAATTTTATCGAACATAATCGACAGTAACTTCGAAGAGGTCTAGTGTTATGTACTTTTTTTACAACGCTTGTATATAAAATGTAAGAACAGAATATTGTGAAGTATTTACACTACGATTTCACTAATGCGACTATGTAAGCCATTAGATGTCGAAGAGTAACCTGTGTTGTTTTTGGAAATTATGCAGTTCATGTCTGGTAGAAACAACTATACAAAAAGTATAAGTAGACATATCCTACCTCTTATACATCAATTAAACTCCAAATCAAACTATTATTTACGTCAAAGCAATGTAAAAATGACGGTATTTTAGGCAGAAGATATATCTAAGCTTCCTTCAATTCACAAAAAGCATACAAAATTCTATATCCGAAACACGTTTATCCTATCAAAAGAGATACATTGCATACTCCGTGGCAATTATGAAAAACCCCATACTTCCAATTCTTCCACCTGCACCCCTTCTTCCAAAAGCAATAAATGCTAGAGGTGTACCTCTTGAAAGCTGACCGGGATCTACATTAACAACAAATACCTACATACAATATGAACAGTTGTCGAAGGCCAAATCATAACTTTCCAATTTTGGCCTTCCAAAATAATGTCAATTAATGGCTTTGTACTAACATTAATAGCATTGCAACAAATAAGAAGTTAAGTATCTGAGTTCGAACCTCAGAGCTGCAACTGATGCATACTCTCAAATCCTGATAGAGACTGTCGTGTCTTGTAGCGATCCAGAAATACAGAGGGTCATACCAAGAAGACCAGTACTAACCATAGACTATGTAACCATACTAACCCATCGCTCATTCATATGTTTTACACCAGTTTGAGTTGGCATCCAGCTTTCAATCTAATTGTTAGAAATGGAGAAGCAGAGTGTTAGCGGCATCCTCTCATATGAGAGAAATTCCAGTCTAGCGCTATTTGTTAGAATGAGGAGGGGAATAAAAATTTCCTTCTTAAAATATAAACGATCTGCTAATACTTAGATCTACTGAAGATTGCGTCTAGTGAGCTCCACTGTTAGTATTTATGTTGCAAGATTGAAAATATAGTTTTATGGATGAGTTGAAAGCTGAAGCCGAAGTTTCGAAACGAATCCACACATGATTTTCATGCTTATAACATTCAGCATTTTATTTCATACTATAGAGATTTGAATTACTTTTAACAAACATGTATAACATGTTTAAGTTAATATTCGATAACTCGAATTTTCGATAGTTATGTCGAGCAAAATGTCTTTCCCAGTCGTTTACCTAATGGTTTCTGTGTATTTTTCTCTTTAAGTCGAATTTCGATATCTGGAATTTCTCGATATCTCAAAGCAAGATCATATCTCTAGTGCTAAAATTCATTCCATAATTCGAATGTCTGTTAACTGTAGACTGAGTTAAAAGTTGCGAAATCTGGAGATAATTTCAACGTCTTTAACTTAACTTCACTTCACGCGGTCACTTCCAACTGCTCATTGTTGTTCGAAGGTCAACTGCCAACGTATTGCAGCGGTGCTTTTTGTCTCTGTTACAAATTTCTAAACCCTGAACGGCAGTTTGTAAAGTGTAGTTGTATACAGTACAATACAGTTTGTTTTTAGTGAGGTTTTGTTTTACTGTACAGTGAAGTGTTGAATGTGAAATGGAAAAACAAAAGAGCAACTTGAAGAAACTAAGTTTCAGTGCAACAGTTAAAATCATTCGTGAAGTAGAGTATAGCACATGTGAAATTTAGTACTGCACTGTATACACGGTGATTTCGCGGAAATAGTTTACTGGTATTATTCAATACCGCAAATGTAAAAACGGCAGTTTAAACGAAATTTCCAGATGTCTGCATATGTCGAATTTTAGATAAGTCAAATTTTTTTAACGTCCCCTAACGATTCGAGATATCAGGTTCTTCTGTAATTAGAAGTCATTTCCAGGCCGTCGTGCCATGGTCTGCTGGACTTCGACCACGCCATCGAAGATGTTCACCGAAGTTGTGGACGAAAAGTACCGTTCATGTGTTTCAATTATTGATTCATGACTTTAAAATATTTTGCAATAATTTGCTGCTCAACTCGCGCCAACGTACCCCGACAATTGTGTAAGTTGGTACACATGTCGAGATTCAAACAAACTAGTTTTTTAGGTACCTTAGTAGAGCATTGTTATTTTTTATTTTCTAAACCTGACGAAGTAAAAATACTTTCATAAAGACCGATTTGTATATTAAAGTTAGCTATTTGAAAGCTCATAAAAATAAAAGTTTAAAATATATGTCAACTAGACCCGAACTCCCCTAGATAATGCTCATATTAATTGATAGAAAAATTCTTATAGTTTATTCTTGAAAACATACATTTATTATGGCTGAAAGTTCGAACTCAAATAATTTCCCAGTAAGAGAGATTCTCCCAAGGAGTTTCTTCGCATCTGATTATCTTCCATTTACCAAACAATTACTGTTCGCTGAATCGAAACATTAAATGAGGACAAGACCTTGTTATCAATGTCCAGAATGTTTAAAACTCGGAATACTTTGACCTCAATATGCTTACGAGCATTTGAATGAGTGAAAACGTTGCCTGAAGCGAAAGACTTCAGGAGGAAATGTCACTTCCGTTCTACTCTTCTTACAGAACACCTCGGAGGAAAGTGGAGTATAACATCAGTTTACTGACATCAAAAACTTCAAACCAATAACTGGACGAATATCCGTGACGATACAGCAGATGTGTTTTCTTCAGTTTGCTGGTGAAATTCCATACTGAAGCGCCGAAAGTAAGCTCCTGAAACAAAAGAAAATCCAATTTATTACATAATACCTATTTTGTGCCACGCGTACATAACATACTAATCTTACTACATAAAAATCTGATGTGTTCCATTCACATGGCTTTCTCTATATCTCTGTAACAAATTATTGTTAATAAGGTTATCTTTTATTTATTTCATGCTAATCGAGAAAAATTAGCAGAAATAGTCTTATTTCTTGCTTTATTGTATGTAGAAGCGAAATAAGGGAGTACCATAAGTTAAAGTGAAAGCCAAAAGCTGGTTGCTATGTGACTGATGTTCCTTGGTTTGTATGGACAGGAGTTGACAAATTCCTGTATGAGAAAAGTATACGTTTTTCAAAGCTGAAACCAAGAAAAAGGAATATCTCAAAAACGATCAACTCCACGAAAAAACTGTATATAACATAAATTGTGTGTTTTAACGTGCTCTACATTTTTGGTGTGTTAAGTTTTTGTCCATCTCTTACGGTTTAGTAGATATGTAAAATTCATCCAGAATAAAGTAGTCTTCAGAGGCTATTACCAGAAAATCAAAATATATATTTTATTTGTCAGGTAATAACTTTAATATACGATATTTTAATCAAAATTGTTCGAACCATTTTTAGAAAATCAAAATTTCCGAAAAAAAAATCCATGTAAAGGGTAGTTTGGCGTGGGGGGATTTTTCTCAAAATCTTCGTGTCGCATCCCTGGAAGATACTAAACTTAAATAAAAGATTTGGTATTTTACCGACTTTTCGTTTTTGAGTTATCGTGTTCACAGACACACGGACACACGGACCTTTTTCTGAAAAAACTTTTTTTTTATACAGGGGACCCTAAAACATATATTTCCGGTGAAATCTCGGTATCGAATTTTTTGATGGAGTGCAATACATTCTCTATACACTATGTATATAGTGAGTATAGAGAAAGTAAAAATTAGTAATTACTTGTATAAACAAAAAGAACTGTATACTGCATTCACATCGCTTTCTCTGCCCATTATTCTACAACATATTCTTAAATAAACACATTATTCTAACAACTTTTTACTTTCTCTACACAATCTGTGCACATAGTATACATAGAAAGTATTGTATTCCACCCAAAAAATCGATACCGAGATTTCACCGGAAATAGGATCCCCTGTATCCAGAAAAAACAGTTTTAGAAAAAGGTCTTTGTGTGTGTCCGTGTGTCGATGAACACGATAACTCAAAAACAAAAAGACGGTAAAGTATCAAACTTAAGTTTAATATCTTCCAAGGATGCGACACGAAGATTTTGATTTTTTCAAAAATGTCTGTAACAATTTTGATTAAAATACCGAATGTTAAAGATATTTACACGACAAATATCATGTATATCTTGAATTTTCTGGGAATACTGTAATTAGTCGATCAATTTCTGTTGTAATATTAATCGATCAAGCATAATTAATCGATTAATTGAGTCAATTAAAATTAATGGCTGATGATTATAAAACTTAACACTAAACATAGCGCAAAATTCTAAAGCACTGCTATTTTATTTCTTTTTAGACCACACGCAGTGTGCAATTGAAAGTGCAGACTCTTCTGTAAACCCTTGTAATGTGGGACTACATTCCTCACACATGTTTTTCTCCCAGAACGTTAATTTGAATCCCTGAATCATATGGAAATGCTTCCTAGTAGCATAATAAACAATAGTCAAGGAAGCAATAGCACTTCTGTGTATGCTGAAGTCTGCTATTTTAATTGCTGCACTGTTACAATTCGCTATTTGTGTATGAAGCCTGTGTATTTGTTTACTTTGCAATATTTCTGTCGTTCCATTAATAGATATTTAAAACAGTTTTTTTGGTACGATAAAGAAAACGTACATACAGCTATATATTTTACTATCAAGAAACTTAAATAAAAGTAAACAATACTAGCGTATTTTAATATATTTTCCCAGTCGATGAAAACTAGATTAATATATTGATTAATCGATTCAATTAAAATAGCTAATTGAATAATTTTTTTATCGATCTACAGCACCACTAAGAACTCGTTTTCTTTTATCCAGATAGTCTCAAAATGCGTATTTCTGGTGAATTCTCGGCATTGAACTGTAGGGTAGAATACAATACTTCCTCTAAATAAATGTAAATGGCGTGTTATTTATGGACGCTCTTTAACTGCCGTGCTTCTCAGCGTCCCATTCTAAATTGGGTGTGAAAGACCGTTTAATTTTGCTCAGAGGCCTCTCTATCAGGCTTGAGGTTCTTTTACGCGCCGTAAATCTACGACACGGGACCAACGGCTTTACTCCCCTTCCGAAGGAAGCCATGCTAAGGATTTTTACACCCGAAAAAAGCCATCGTCCTCAATTGGGTTTGAACCCGCGACCTTGGGTATATGGTAACCATTACACCACGAAGGGCGATAATACTTCCTCTACCTTACTATAGGACAGCAGAAGAGAAAGTTAAAAAAAATAACATAAAAATGCATTTCATTCATATCACTTTCTCTATCTACTGTACAACAAACTATTCTTGCAAAAGCTTATTCTTCTACTTCATGCTAATTAAACATTAGTGAGATAGACATTAGCAGAAATGATATTACTTAATTCTTTGTAAGTAGAAGGGAAATAAGGAAATAAACTAGACTGAAATGATAGTCAAATGTTTTAGAAGCAGTCGCTACGCGATTGACTTTGAAATTTGGTTCGGTTTGCATGGCCGGGAGTAAAACAAAAGATAGACGGATGACCACTGCCTGCTTGAGAAAAATAAAAGTATTTTAAAATTGAAACCGATAACAAGGAATAACTTGGAAACTGTTAATTCTACAAAAAAAAGTCTATGACAAATTGTTTGTTTTAACAAAATCTTGATTTTTGTGTAATAAGTTTTTGTTATCTCTTATGGCTTACCGGTTATGCAAAATTCATCCAGAATAAAGAGTTCTTCACGCTATTGCCAGAAAATTCCAGATATACATTTTATATGTCATGAAAATATGTTTAATGTATGATACTTTATTAAACATTTTTCAGAAAAACAAACTGTTCGAAAAATGCTCCATGTAAAGGGTAGTTGGGGATGGAGGTTTTTCCTTAAATCTTCGCTCACATCCTTGGAAGATCCTGAACACCAAGTTCGGTATATAGCGGACTTCCAGTTTTAGTTATGTTGTTCACAGGTACTCACACACGCACACACACACACACAAACACATACACACGTGTGAAAAAAACTCTCCTTTTGAATGTGGATTTGATCCAATAAGATCCTCACGTTTACAGGCAGGCACACACTTGAACCATCTTCTAAAATGCTTTTTCTTGAATTTAGGAGTCCTCAATACATGTATTTCCGGTGAAATCTCGGTATCAGGTTTTGGGTGGAATACAGTTCCTTCTCTACCTACTATGTTCGTAAGTAGTATGGATAGAGAAAGTAATAACTCGGCTCGATCATTCGAGAATATCCCGGAAATTGCTCTTCCGTTATATACGGATTGGGGAACGAATGCTTATTAAAAGGCTATTCTAATCAATTTACGATAGAAGAATGGTGTTTATCGAGACATCGAAAATATGTGTTGTGTTTATTTTCTTATTTTAATTGCATCCTGGTTCTCGGCACGCTATCATCGACATAAGAAGTAACGCACCTTTAAATTTACAGTCCATTTTAAGATTGTATGTTTTATACTTTTTACTTTCTCTATACGTACTATGTTCATAGTATATAGAGGAGGTATTGTATTATACTAAAAATTCTATGTCGAGATTTTACCGGAAATACATGTTTTGAGAGTCCCTGAGTCCAAAGAATCGTTTTAGAAAAAGGTTCATGTGTGGATGTGTGTGGAGGGGTCTGTGACCAGCATGACTCAAAAACGAAAAGACCATTAAATATCAAAATAGGTATTTAATCTTGGAATCTTCCAAGGATGCGCCACAAAAATGTTCAAGAAGATCTTCCCATCGCAAATTAAGCTTTACATAGAACATTTTCTGTAAGTTTTGATTTTCTCTAAATAACTCTAACGACTTTGATTATAATAGCTTATGTTTAAGATATTTTTATGACAAATGAAATGTATATCTTGAATTTTCTGGGAATAGCCTAATAGGATATACAAAAACTTACTACACAAAAAAATGTAGATCTTATTAAAACTCACAATTTCTGGTTTCTCGTTTGTTTACTCCTGGCAAGGTAAGAGATTGGAATTTGTATTATTTCACACAGCGACTGGATTTTAAGGGACGGGACTATCGCTTTGACCTGTGCATTTTCTTATTTCCCTTCTACTTACAAGGAAGCAAGTAATAAGACTAACTCTGCTTATGTTTATCTTGATTAGCATAATAGATTAATGTTTTGAATAAAAGATTTGTTTACCGAATATCATGTGAATGGAACACATTTACAAGATGAATAGATTTTAGTCTCGTCCTTTAAAAGCCGTCGCTATGCAAAACAATTAAGGTTCGGTAAACAAACGAGAACAAAAAAAAGTCTTCCCTATTGAGAAAAGTTTAAGTGCCTTAAAATTGAAACGGATAATCCGGAATATTTCGAAAACGGTTAACTCTTTTAGAAAATAATGTATGTAACAAATTATGTGTTTTACATTTTTGTGCAGTAACTTTTTGTATATCCCTTACGGTTTGCCAGTTATACAAAAGTCATCCAAAATGAAGAGGTCTTCAGAGGCTATTTCCAGAAAATTCAAGATAGGTATATATTTCGTTTGCCATAAATAGTTATTTATGATACAAGAGTTAAAAGTGTAGTTTTATTTTGCGAGAAAGAAAGTTTGCGTAACGAGGCCGTAAGGCAAAACAAAAACACTTTTAATTAGAGTGTCATACACTATTTTTTAGCCAGCACAATATTTCTAGATTTATCAATACATTTGTGATATAAGATTTAACATTCCTTTTGTTCTAGGAATAGTATGTTTTCCTAACGCTTGAAGGCGTGTATGTGTATGTGGGAATAGAATTCGTCTATCGATACACATTGGTAATGGATGTAGTAATGTCTTTACCATAAATCTTATAAATTAACAATTCCATTCCATTCCTTCTGCTATTAAATGATAAACTAGGGTATATTACACCAAATACCCAGCAAACACGTTTTATATGTTTGAAGTTGCCAGTCGAAGAAAAATGTTGTCTAGCTGAACATGTTTAGACACGAGAACGGACTAGTAAAGAAGGCGGTGGTACTATTATAGATTTTATTTATTTTTTTCTCAGGAACATAACCTCATTTATTTTTATACAGATAAATAACAGAAAACAAGCATATATAATTCTTATTAATAATAGGCAACAATAAGTTCTTAATTGTGCAATTATGATGAAAGTGTGATATTTATTGTACAATTACAATTACAATTGGAAATGTTAATTCATTGTGTATAGGTACTTCATGTGTTTGTGTTGAAAAATAACGATATATCACTCGGACTCCACTAGCAACAAAACCACAACATTCTATATAACGGATACAGTGATAGTAACAAAACTTAAGTTGGTAACATTTGAGTGCTATAAATATTTTATAAATCTAGAGTTATAAAGAACAATTTTTACTTTCTCTAGCCCCGTATGCACAATGTACATAGGGATAGATAAGTATTGTATTCCACCCAAAAATTCGATACCGGGATTTCACCGGAAATACATGTTTTAGGACCCCCTGTATCCATAAAAAGCATTTTCAGAAAAAGGCCCGTGTGTGTGTGCGTGTGTGTGTGTGTCCGTGTGTCTGTGAACACGATAACTCAAAAACGAATAGTATCCAAAATACCAAACTTGGTATTTAAGTTTAGTATCTTCCAGGGATGCGACACGAAGATTTTGAGAAAAATCCCCCCGCCCCAAACTACCTTTTACATGGAACTTTTTTCGAAAATTTTGATTTTCTTAAAAATGGCTCTAACGATTTTGACTAAAATTTCGTTTATTAAATATATTAACCTGACAAATAAAATGTATATCTTGAATTTTCTGGGAATAGCTTCTGAAGACCTGTTTATTCTGGATGAATTTTGCTTAATTTGCCATAACTAGTAAACCGTAAGAGATAGAGAAAAACTTACTATACAAAAAATGTAGGTTTTTTTTTTTAAAATACACAAGTTATATCATATACATTTTTCTCGTGGAGCTTACCGTTTTCGAGGTACTCATTGTTATTAGTTTCAGTTGTGAAGTACTTATACTTTTCTCAGACAGGAGCGTCCGTTTTTCTTTTGTTCTACTCCTGGCCAAGAAAAGAAGCAATTTGTAATGACAATCACCTAACGACAGTTTTTAAAACATTTGACTATTGGTTTAGCCTAGTGTATTCCCTTATTTTTTTCCTACTTATAAGGAACTAAGTAATAAGAACATTATGCTAATGAGTACCTCAATTAGCAAGATGCAGAAAGAAGAAGAATCTTTTGTAAGAGGTTTGTAGAACAGTTAGAGAAAGTCATGTGAGTATAACACTTCAGATTTTTTTGTGATCTAATCGTTTCTGAGATATCACTTTCTGAGATATCACTTGAGATTTCAGCTTTAAAATACTTATACATTTCTCATACAAAACGAACTGCACCTCAATTGTTTCACGTAGTAACGAGCTTTTAAAGCATTTGCCTATCGTATTCTCTAACTGCCCATTTACTTGAATAAAAATAAGACCAATTGTCGATTAGCATGATGTAGATAAAAGATAATTTTGTAAGAATAGTTTATATTTAGAACAGCTTGAGGAAATCATATCAATGGAACACATCAGATTTTTATTTTATATTGTGATCGAAGTGAAAATTGGAATTATTGCTGTCACATTGTAATAAAAGACTTAAAATTGAATACATTTGTTTATTTCGGGATAGTTACAGTTCAACCTCTTGAGCCATTTTCTTAAAAATACCAGAATTCTTCAGTTTTGAAACGACTACATACGAGAATAATAAATCATTATTTTAAAATCTGATGAATTAATACGCTCGTACGAAATGAATATGAAAATTGGATGCATATAAAGTAAATGGTAATATCTATCTATACGTACACATTGGGAAAATGTGGTATTTCTAAGATTGTGATGTCCATGGTATTAAGGTGTCATAACCCTAAAAACTTGAGCTCTCTATGTAATGTGAGGGCAATAATTCCTATTTTTAAATTGAATACAGCATAAAATAAATATATGTGTATATTTATTAAATAATATGTTTTCCAAAATGGGTCAAAGTACACATTAAGGTCAAATTAGCACCTCATAAAGGGTTCAGTGATCTATTATGCTGATACTTAATGGTTATTATTTATCAGAAAAAAATTATACTGAATGAGAGTTGAATGCAACATTTAAATTTGAAAGTTAACTTTGCTAAAAATCTGATGTGTTCCATTCACATGACTTTCTCTACATCTCTGCAACAAATTATTGTTAAAAAGCTTGTGCTTCTATTTATTTCATGCTAATCGACATAAAAATTAGCAGAAATAGTCTTATTACTTGCTTCCTAATACGTAGAAGAGAAATAAAGCAGTAGCATAGGTTAAAGTGACAGTCAAAAGCTGGTTGCTATGTAACTGAAGTTCCTTTATTTGTATGGACAGGAGTTGACAAATTCCTGTATGAGAAAAGTTAAGTTTTTCGAAGTTGAAAACAAAAACAAGGAATATCTCAAAAACGATCAACTGTACGAAAAAATTGTACATAACTAAATTGTGTATTTTAACGTGCTCTACATTTTTTGTGTGGTAAGTTTTTATTTATCTCTTATGGTTCAGCAGTTATGTAAAATTTCGTAAAATTCAGTCAGAATAAAGTTGTCTTCAGAGACTATTCCCAGAAAATCCAAAATATACATTTTATTTGTCAGGTAAATATCTTTAAATACGATATTTTAATCAAAATCGTTAGAGCCCTTTTTTATAAAATCAAAATGTTCGAAAAAAGGGTACATATAAAGGGTAGTTTGGTCTGAGGGGATTTTTCTCAAAATCTTCGTGTCGCATCCCTGGAATATACTAAACTTAAATACCAAGTTTGGTACTATACCGACTTTTCGTTTTTGAGTTATCGTGTTCACAGACACACACACGGACCTTTTTCTGAAATTACTTTTTTTGGATACAGGGGACCCTAAAACATCTATTTCCGGTGAAATCTCGGTATCGAAATTTTTGGTGGAGTGCAATACCTTCTCTATACACTATGTGCATAAAACGTCTAGAGAAAGTAAAAAGGGAGTACCATATATATATATATATATATTTTTTTTTTTTTTTTTTTTTTTGGCAGCTTAACGGTCTTTTAACCTGGTTAGTAATATCGGACGATAAAATGAAATTGGTGGAATGATGCTCAAATGATTTCGGAGTCCATGGAGCTTATAAAGTTATTCGACATTCATCTTCTCAGAATAAGGGAAAATCCCGAGAAAAAAAAACCTTACCTAAATAACTCACCCTAAGCGAGATTCGAACTCACGACCTGTTGAATGTGATGCAGACATCTTACCACCACGCTACCCAGCAGGTCTTCTACTTTTATGTGAAAGGTTTTGCCATCTCTTGCGGTTTAGCAGTTATTCAAAATTTCGTAAAATTCATCCAGAATAAAGTAGTCTTTAAAGGCTATTCCCAGAAAATTCAAGATATATGTACATATTATATTGTCAGGTAAATATCTTTAATATACGACATTTTAATCAAAATCGTTAGAGACATTTTTAAGAAAATCAAAATTTTCGAAAAAATTTCCATGTAAAGGGTAGTTGGGGTAGGAGGATTTTCTTGAAAATCTTCGTGTCGCATCCTTGGAAGATACCAAACCTAAATACCAAGTTTGGTTTTTAACGGTCTTTTCGTTTTTGAGCTATGCTGGCCACAGACACACACACACACACACACACACACACACACACACACACACACACACACACACACACACATACTGACTGACACACACGGATATGTTTCTAAAAATGCTTCTTTTTTTTGGATTCAGCAGGTCTCAAAACATGTATTTCCAGTGAAATCTCGGTATCGAATTTTGGGTACATTACAATACCTTCTCTATACACTATGTACATATTACGTGTAGAGAAAGTAAAACTTCCCCAGAATTAATGCCACTGCTGTACGTGGTAGAAAAAGAATATTATCACAAGTTCACCATTCCAAAGCAAAAATTAGCTGTCTTTAGTTGGGATATAAATTTAGAACAATTTACTACTACTACTACCACCATTACTACTACCACTACTGCTACTACTACTACTACTACTACTACTACTACTATTACTACTTCTACCACTACTACTGTTGTTGTTGTTATTATTATTATTATTATTATTATAATTATTATCATTATTATTAATATTACTAAAAACATCTGATGTACTACACTCACATGACTTTCTCTAGCTGCTCTGCAAACAAACTTCTTACAAAAGATTATTCATCTTTCTACACAGTACTAATGGAGATAAACATTAGCAAACTGTTATTATTACTTAGTTCCTTATAAGAAGAAGAGAACTAATGGAATGCATTACGCTAAAGTGATAGTCAAATGTTTTAAAAACTGTCATGCGATTGTCATTGTAAATCGTTTCTTTGCTTGGCCAGAAGTTGAACAAAAGAAAAACGGACACTTCCTGCCTGTGAAAGGTATAAGTACTTCACATTTGAAACCAATAATAAGGAATATCTCGGAAATGGTTACAAAAACGTATAGGACATAAAGGGTGTGATTTGACAAGATCTACATTTTTGTGCAGTAAGTTTTGTCTATCTCTTATGGTTTAGCAGTTAAGCAAAATTCAGCAAAATTCATCAAGAATTAAGAGGTCTTCAGAGGCTATTCCCAGAAAATTCAAGATATACATTTTATTTGGGATGTAAATATCTTTAATATACGGTATTTTAATCAAAACCGTTAGAGTCATTTCTGAGAAAATCAAAATTTTCGAAAACGTTTCCATGTAAAGAGTAATTTGTAGTGGGGGGGATTTTCTTGAAAATCTGCATGTCGCATCCTTGGAAGACACTAAATCTAAATACCAAGTTTGGTATTTAACGGTCTTTTCGTTTTTGAGCTATGCTGTCCCCACACACACGGACCTTTTTCTAAAAATCTTATGTGTTACATTCACATGACTTTTTCTACATCTCTACAACAAATGATTGTTAAAAAGCTTTTTCTACTATTTACTTCATGCTAATCGAGAAAAAATTAGCAGAGATCGTCTTATTACTTGCTTCATGTAAGCAGTAGGGAAATAAGCGAGCACCATGGGTTAAAGTGATAATCAAAAGCTGGTTGCTGTGTGATTCAAGTTCCTTTGTTTGTACGGATAGGAGTTTGTATGAGAAAAGTATAGTATTTTATAGCTGAAACCAATGATAAGGAATATCTCCAATAAGATCAACACCACGAAAAAAAATGTACATAACATAAAAGTGTGTTTTAACGAGTTCTATATTTTCTATTAAGAGAATCAAAAGAGAATTGAGACAATCAAAACTTTCGAAAACGTTTCCATGTAAAGGTAGTTTGTGGTGGAGGGAATCTTTGTGTTACATTCTTGGAAAATACTAAACTTAAATACCACGTTTGGTATTTAACTATCTTTTCGTTTTTGAGCTATGCTGTACACACACACACACACACACACACACACACACATACACACACGGACCTGTTTTCTACAAATGCTTTTTTCGGCAACCCTAAAACAAAATATATTTCCGGTGAAATCTCGACATCGAGTACAATAGATACCTTTTCTATCTGCAATTTATATCGTACATACGGACTAGAGAAGATAAAACATTTCATAAGCCCCTAGCGCCTAAAGGTCGTTAGCTGTACTGTGGGAATTAGAAGTTAATTTCTGAGGATATCTCAGACTTTCTTTGCGGGGAAATATAACAGGATTGCTAGAAAAATAGAAAAAGTACTTCTGTGGAAGTTATGCCACTTTGGCAGGAAGAGATGGAAGGCAGATAAAAGCGTTAGGGGTGCTAACGGCGAAGAGAAATCTACCTGGAATTACCAAGCGAACCCTGCTAATGATACGGTCTGTTAATAACAAAACGGACCCAACCCGTAAATCTTATCTGGAGGCTATTACCACAGCCCCTTTCCGAAATTAAATATGCATTAGCTAAATAAAACAACTGTGCACACATTTTAAATTTAGAGCCCTGAAAATTTAGTTTCTTTATCCCTAATAAGTACATGAAAAGCAACATATATTTACGTTCTACTAATTCAGGTATTCAGGTTTTTGAAAACCTAATCTCTCCATTTTACTTTCAGTTTCTGTAGCCTACCAAAGTATTTATGATTTTATTACACCCTTTTGTGGCTGTAAAAGAAGCGCAGCAGAAGAACTGCAGAAGGAAATTACCTGGAACCTAAATTTCAGTATCAAGTTATCTTAATGCATCTCATATATTTATGTTAATTTATGTTAGTTGTGATATGATTCACTAGTTTCTTTCCAACTTAAAACTTAGGGCATGTGATATCATTGCATCAGCATGAAACTAACCTTAACTCATTCATTCTAATACTGACTACCATTACCCAAGAGCACACTATCTGTACCTTTACTTTCTCTACACGTACTATGTAAAGTGTATAGAGAAGGTATTGCATTCCACCCAAAAATTCGATACCGAGATTTCACAGGAAATACACGTTTTAGGCCCCCATGTATCCTATTTATCTCGATTAGCATGAAGTAGATAAAAGATTAATCTTTTTAACAATAATTCGTTACAGAGACGTAGAGACTATCATGAATGGAACACACCAGATTTTTACTTTCTCTATACGTACCTACTGGTTGAGAAGGTTGAATATAATACTCCGTATCACGTACAATGTACAAAATATGTAGAGCCTGTATGACATTCTACTCAAACATTCGAAACACAAAGAATATTTGTTTTGAGGACCCCGAATAAAAAACATCTTTTTAAAAAAGTCTTGTGTTCGTACACATGATTTTCTCTATATCACTGCAATTAATTATTGTTAAAAAGTGTATTCTTCTATTTGCTTCATGTTAATGGAGACAAAAATTGGCAGAAATGCCTTATTATTTGCTACCTTGTAAGTAGAAGGGAAATTAGGGAGTACCAGAGGCTAGAGCGACAGGAAAATCTTTTAAAAGCTGGTTGCTATGTGTTTGAAATTCCTTTGTTTTGTATGAACAGGAGTTGAAAAATTCCCTATGAGAAAAGTATATGTATTTTAAACCTGAAACCAAAAACAAGGAATATCTCATAAACGGTTAACTCCACGAAAAAATGTATATAACATAAATTGTGTGTTTTAACGAGCTCTATATCTTTTTATGCAAGTTTTTGTCTAACTCCTACCGTTTACCAGCTAAGTAAAATTCCGCAAAATTCATCCAGAACAAAGATGTCTTCAGGGGCTTTTCCTAGAAAATTCAAGATATACTTCGTGACGCACCCTTGGAAGATACTGAACCTAAATATCAAGTTTGGTATTTAACTGACCTTTTGTTCTTGAGCTACGCTCTCACAGACGCATTCACACGGACATTTTTTTTTTTTTTTTATTTATTCAGGGAGTCTCCAAACATATATTTCCGGTAAAATCTCGGGTTCGAAGTTTTGAGTACATTATAATACCTTCTCCATGCGCTATATACATAGTAAGTGCAGAGAAAGTAAAAAGGTCCTTGTATCTCTGTGTATGTTTAAAAGCCGGACTCAAAACGAAAAATCTGATGTGTTCCATTCACATGACTTTCTGCAAAAAAAATATTATTAAAAAGCTTATGTTTCTATTTACTTCATGCTAATCGAGAAAAAATTTGCAGAAATAGTCTTATTAGTTGCTTCCTAGTAAGTAGAAGCGAAATAAGGGAGTAGTATACATTAAAGTGATAGTCAAAAGCTGGTTGCTATGTGACTGAAGTTCCTTTGTTTGTATGGATAGGAGTTGACAAATTCCTGTATGAGAAAAGTATGTTTTTCAAAGCCGAAGCCAATAATAAGGAATATCTAAAAAACGATCAACTCCGCGTAAAAAGCATGTGTATTGCATAAATTGTGTTTTTAACGTGGTCTGCATTTGTGTAGTAAATTTTTTTCTATCTCTTACGGTTTAGCAATTATGCAAAATTCCGTAAAATTCATCCAGAATAAAGTAGTCTTCAGAGTCTATTCCCAAAAAATTCAAGATATGCATTTCATTTGTCAGGTAAATATCCTTAATATTTGATATTTTAATCAAAATCGTTAGAGCTATTTTTGAGAAATCAAAATTTTCGAAAAAGTTTCATGTAAAGGGTAGTTGGGGGTGGGGGGATTTTCTAGAAAATCTTCGTGTCGCATCCTTGGAAGATATCATACCTATATACCAAGTTTGGTTTTTAACGGACCTTTTGAGCTTTGCTATCAACACTCACACTCACACACACACACACGGATCTGTTTCTGAAAGTGCTTTTTTTGGATTCACTGGGTTCTAAAACATGTATTTACGGTGAAATCTCGACATCGACTATTTCGTGGAATATAATATTTCTCTATGTACATTGTACACACGGGGCTAGAGAAAGTAAAAATTGTTAATTTCATTCTACTCTATATCTTTGAACGCTTTAAATATGAAACAAATCAGACAAATGAAACATTTCCAAAACTATAACCAAACATTTTTATTTTTTTTTACACATACCTACATATACTAGATGAGGGACAATTTCCACCAAAATATTCTATTGGCATTTCACTCTAAACATGCGTTTTAAGGTCCACTGAATCATTTAAAGCAGGAAACGCATTAGTTGTGCTATTTTTTATTTTCTCAAAAATGGCTTTAACGCTTTTGATTAATATATTAGAAAAATTGATTGACAAATTAATTTTCTGTAAAAAGCCTCTAAAGTCCTCTTCATTCTGATGGATTTTGTAGATTTTGCATAACCGAGAAGTTACAGCTGATAATTATATCTGAATAACAGAACGTGTGTTTTATATGATTACCTTTAAGCACGTACCTAGCATATAAGGAATATATAACTATTTCCACGAATAAAGAAAATTTAAAAGCAGCAACATTCGCAACTGCTAAAATATAATTACATAAAAAGTAGGCAGTAGCAGCTTTTACCACATATTTTCGTACGTATAGAACTAACAAATTATGAAGGAAGCTGTTGACACAATAAACACCTATTTAAAAAAAAACACTGGATTTGAGAGATTAAACTCAAAGAAAACAAATCATTATAATTTTGGTTACACCACTTTCTAGTGTTTTCTTAATATTAATTAAATTCTGTGGAAAAAACATATACCGGTTTAGTGAGGACCTGAACAAAATAATAACCGACTTAATAACTTTGTGGATCTATTAACAGCCTTACGTTTCTGAAGGGAAAAATGGAAACATATCATTCATCAATTGAGTAAATGTGTTAGCAGTTTTGGAGACTAATTTAGAGATAATAATTGTTCAACACTTCCTGACGCCAAGCATTTTTTCAATTCACTGCACCGGTAGATATGTATTAAATATAGAACTTCACAATATTACATATGGTTATTCATATTAAACACACATATGTGTTGCTTTGTAAATTTTATTTTATTAAACTGTTCTAAGACATTATATAATTGTGTATACATACTTAAACATAATAGTTATACAACATACAGTGGTTAGTTACT
Source organism: Hymenopus coronatus (assembly GCA_030762935.1). NCBI lineage: Eukaryota > Metazoa > Arthropoda > Insecta > Mantodea > Hymenopodidae > Hymenopus > Hymenopus coronatus. The sequence goes on along the minus strand of CM060881.1, from coordinate 144,780,130 downwards.
AGACGTTAGATAAATGCCTATCGAGCAACACTTGACAGTCGTAGATTCCCCTGTGAAACAAAAGAAAACCATCGGGCATTAGCTTAATACAAACTATTTTATAGAAAGAGAAACCAGATTCAATTACAAGTAAGAAGAGAAACAAAACAGGCAAACAAATTTGTAAGAAGAGTTTCATTTGTATATATTTTAAAATAGTGTGAATAAAATCGATCTTTCTTTTTTACCAAAATGGATTAGGCTGGGGGTTTTGAAGATGAACACTTCCTATTAATAAGAAGCACATAATTAAAATGAATAGGTAATGTCGTTACACATTACATATCTACTTTTACCTTAGTTTCATTTTAATATTTGAAATAAAAATATCATGCAAAGCCTTGATACCATATTATGCTGTTTATATTCATTAATGTCTAAAATATCTAAATATGCAGAAAAATGTATACTTCAAGAATTGATTTCTCAGTGAACTAAACGCATAAAATAAAAATCTGATTGGTTCCATTCACATGACTTTCTCTACATCATTGTAACAAATTATTGTTGTTAAAAAGCATGTTCTTCTAGCTACTATATGATAATCGAGGTAAATATTAGCAGAAATTTTCTTAATTATTTGCTTCCTTGTAAGCAGAAAGGGAAAAATGGAATACACTAGGCTAAAACGAATGTCAAACCTCTTAAGAACTGGTTGCCATTTGGTTGAAATCCGTTTCTATGCAGGGCCAGGAGTTTACAAATCTCTGTGTGAGAAAAGTTTTTTAAGTATTTTGAAACTGAAACAAATAACAATATCTCAGAAATGTTCAACCCACGAGAACAAACGTATAAAACATGAATTGTGTGTTCTAACGTGATCTACATGTTTTGTGTGTAGTAAGTTCCTGTCTATCTCTTACGGTTTACCAGTTACACAACATTCAGCAAAATTCATTCAGAATAAAGACTTCAGAGGCTATTCCTAGAAAATTCAAGATAAATATTTTATTTCCCATATAAATATCTTTAATAGTCGCTATTTTAATCAAAATCGTTGCAATCGTTTTTGAGAAAATCAAAATCTTCGAACATTTTTCCATGTAAAAGGTAGTTTGGATTGGGAGGATTTTTCTCAAAATCTTCAAGTCGCATCCCTGAAAGATACTAAACTTAAATACGAAGTTTGGTATTTTGCACAGACATACACACACAGACATTTTTCTGAAAATACCTTTTTATGGATACAGGAGGCCCTAAAACGTCTATATCGGTGAAATCTCGGTATCAAATATTTGGGTGGAATGCAATACTCTCTCTATACACTATGTACATGGTACGTGTGGAGAAAATCTGATGTGTACCATTCACATGACTTTCTCTATATTCCTGCAACAAATTATTCTTAAAGAGCTTTTACTTCTATTAACTTCATGCTAATCAGTAAAACATTAGCAGAAATAGCCATATTACTTGCTTCCTTGTAAGTAGAGGTGAAATGAGGGAGTACCATAGGTTAAAGTGATAATCAAAAGTTGGTTGCTATGTCACTGAAATTCCTTTGTTTGTATGGACAGCAGTTGACACATTCCTGTATGAGAAATGTATGTTTTTCATAACAGAAACCAAAAATAAGGAATGTCAATGTTACAAAAACGACGAACTCCACGAAAAAAATGTATATTACATAAACTGTGAGTTTTAACGTGCTCTACATTTTTGTGTAGTAAGTTTTTGTCCATCTCTTATGGTTTAGCAGTTATCCAAAATTTAATAAAATTCATTCAGAATAAACTACTCTTCAGAGGTTATTCCCAGAAAATTCAATATATACATTTTATTTGTATTAATATACGAAATTTTAATCAAAATTGTTAGAGCCATTTTTGAGAAAATCAAAATTTTCGAAAAAAGTTTCATGTAAAGGGTAGTTGGGGGTGGGGGGATTTTTCTCAAAATCTTCGTGTCGCATCCCTGGAACATACTAAACTTAAATACCAAGTTTGGTATTTTACCTATTATTCGTTTTTGAGTTATCGTGTTCACAGACACACTGACACACGGACACACGCACACACACGGACCTTTTTCCGAAAATGCTTTTTTTAGATAAAGGGGACCCTAAAACATATATTTCCGGTGAAATCTCGATATCGAATTTTTCGATGGAGTGCAATACTTTCTCTATACACTATGTACATAGTGCGTATAGAGAAAGTAAAAATAAAAATTATATTGTAGATTTTGCAGCAATGGCAATCATTTATTTTGTTATATTGGATGTGAACTTTGCAAAATGAGACAATGTAAATAAATAACTAATGAATAACCAATGAAAATTAATAACTTCAACTCTACTTGGCTCATGAAGCAAAGTTTCTCAACATCTTTACTTTAAGATTGAAGTATATGTGGTTAAATGTTTGTTATGTGGGTAAGCTTATAAAGTCCGAATTATACGAACCTATAGCTTCTCTATCTTATGTGCAGGTAGCAGAAACATACGGTGGTATACCTCGAATACCACCCAAAAATTCTATACAGAGGTTTAACCGAAAATGGATGCCCTCTGAATAATAGTTACATTACAAACTATTTTACTTCGGGGTGTGAACTGTATAAGTCAAGGGAAACAAAAGCAGATAAAAATGAAATTTAATATTTGAATTAGGGACTGTCAAACATGTCCGCAACACAGACTATCTTGTACATTCAAATTGTTTATTGTTTTTCATGTCTTCAGAAACGGCACTGACAATTATGGTTAAAATACTTCCTACCATGAACCTGTTAAAACACACAAACTAACACACACACACACATGTATGTATGTATGTATGTATGTATGTATGTATGTATGTATGTATGTATGTATGTATGTATGTATGTATGTATGCATGCATGCATGTATGTATGTATGTATGTATGTATGTATGTATGTATGTATGTATGTATGTATGTATGTATGTATGGATGTATGCATGTATGCATTGCATGTGTGTGTATGTGTGTATATGTGTATGTATGTATGTGAATGTGTGTGAGTGTGTGTGTATGTGTGTGTATGAATGTGTGTGTGTATGTGTGTGTATGTATGTATGTACGATATGTGAGTGTATGTGTATGTGAGTGTGTGCATGTGTGTGTATAAATGTGTGTATGTATGTGTGTATGTATGTGTTATTACTTTCTCCATACGCACTATGTACATAGTGTATAGAGAAAGTATTGCACTCCACCAAAAATTCGATACCGAGATTTCACCGGAAATATATGTTTTAGGGTCCCCAATATCCAAAAAAAGCATTTTCACAAAAAGGTCCGTGTGTGTGTGTGTCCGTGTGTCTGTGAACACGATAACTCAAACGAAAAGTCGGTAAAATACCAAACTTGGCATTTAAGTTTAGTATCTTCCAGGGATGCGACACGAAGATTTTGAGAAAAATCCCCCCACCCCCAACTACCCTTTACATGGAACTTTTTTCGAAAATTTTGATTTTCTCCAAAATGGCTCTAACGCTTTTGATTAAAATTTCGGATATTAAACATATTTACCTGACAAATGAAATGTATATCTTGAATTTTCTGGGAATAGCCTCTGAAGAGTAGTTTATTCTGGATGAATTTTACTAAATTTTGAATAACTGCTAAACCGTAAGAGACGGACAAAAACTTACTACACAAAAAATGTAGAGCACATTAAAACATACTATTTATGCTTTATACATTTTTTTCGTGGGGTTCGTCGTTATTGTGGCATTCCTTATTTTTGGTTTCTGCTATGAAAAACGTATACTTTTCTCATACTGGAACTTGTCAACTCCTATCCATATAAACAAAGGAACTTCATTGACATAGCAAACAGCTTCTGACTATCACTTTAACGTACGGTTGTCCGTTATTTCGCTTCTACTTACAAGGATGCGAATAATAAGACTATTTCTGCTAATTTTTTCTGATTAGCATAAAGTAAATAGAAGTATAAGCTTTTTAAGAATTATTTGTTGCAGGGATATGGAGAAAGTCATGTGAATGGTACACATCAGATTTTTATATTATAAAAAGGTTTTGAAAATAAATACTTATATTTGAGAATACACTGCAATTTATAGAAACTATAAAAGTGATTCTTTTATAATCTACCACAGAGCGATAAATAAAAAGTATTAGCATATGTCTATCGCTTCAACGAGTATAGCAGAAGAAGAGTTTCTTTACCGCAGGCATTCAAAATTATGTTAACACGGAGGTGTTTCCATATGTATAGGAAACATATTTCGATCCGATCTCACTCCAATCTTACTTTTTAAGAGGATGGGATCCAAGACTCAATACTACTTGAATCCATATTTCCGTAGTATTCAATGCATTAAGTTTACTCAAATTGATTTCAGTTCTCGTGGTACATGTTAAACCACAGACATAAACAAAAGCCTACTGCAGTAAAATTCAGAGCTAATTGAATTGTATAATTTAGCAATAATATTTGAAGTATTTTAAATGTTTTGGAAATATCCGATATAACATTATAAGATATTTAATTAATAATTATTAAACAGGATTTTAAATCGTTTGTTTTAAATCACTACTCAAATTCTCCTAACTTCATTAAAGCAAAATACATTTTGTGCATCAAAATCAATATACTTAACCTAATCAGCATATTTAATTTGTAAAATACAAAGATCTTAGAACTGCAAAAACATATGATTGAATAATAGCTGCCGCAATTTCAAAAGGTTTTTTACTTTCTCTATACGCACTATGTACATTGTGTATAGAGAAGGTATTGCACTCCACCCAAAATTCGATACCGAGATTTCATCGGAAATATATGTTTTAGGATCCCCTTTATCTAAAAAAAGCATTTTCGGAAAAAGGTCCGCGTGTGTGTGTCCGTGTGTCTTGAACACGATAACTCAAAAACGAAGTAGGTAAAATACCAAAATTGGTATTTAAGTTTAGTATCTTCCAGGGATGCGACGCGAAGATTTTGAGAAAAATCCCCCACCCGCAACTACCCTTTACATGGAACTTTTTTTCGAAAACTTTGATTTTCCCAAAAATGGTTCAAACGATTTTGATTAAAATTTCGTATATTAAAGATATTTGCCTGAAAAATAAAATTTATATCTTGATTTTTCTGGGAATAACCTCTGAAGAGCAGTTTATTCTGGATGGATTTTACTGAATTTTGAATAACTGCTAAACCGTAAGAAATGGACAAAAACATACCACATAAAAAATGTAGAGCGCATTAAAACACACAATTTATATTATATACATTTTTATCGTGGAGTTCGTCGTTTTGGAGACATTCCTTATTTTTGGTTTCTGCTATGAAAAACTTATACTTTTCTCATACTGGAGTTTGACAACTGCTGCCCATACAAACAAAGGAACTTCAGTGACATAGCAACCAGCTATTGATTGTCACTTTAACCTATGGTACTCTCTATTTCGCTTCTACTTACAAGGAAGCAAGTAATAAAGCTAAATCTGCTAATTTTTTACTGATTAGCATAAAGTAAATAGAAGTATAAGCTTCTTAAGAATAATTTATTGCAGAGATATAGAGAAAGTCATGTGAATGTAACGCATCAGATTGTTTAAGTTAAGTGTATGGCTATTTTGTAAGTTTGAGTGCGAGATAGAATATGCAATAAGCTTGAACTATAAAATATTTTAACGAGGTTTCTGTGGAAAGTGTTTTTGTTGGAGGATAAAAAACTGAAAATAAATTAGTTATCATTTTCAGGTTAAGAATTTTAATAGATATTTTAGTTTCTGAGAGATTAAACTTTATCAGGCTGATGTATCTAGTTATGTTTTATTTTCCCGCAATACTAATGCTTAACAAAAACTAAGTTCCGAACAGCGAACAAACAGTCCATATAGTTTAATTTGGAGTTATATCTAACCACACATGTTAATGAAACATATCAGGAAGTATTTGTATATGACAGATAATGTGAAATTATAACGCTAGAGAAGGTGTGCGAGATATATAACAGTTTTATATTGCTTAAATCTAACTCCACAAAGCTGACATGTTTTAATATATAAAACATTTAAAACAGTATAGGTATACATAATTATTGCAATTCCATTCAAGTTACGTCACGCCATTAAAAAAAATATTTTGTTTGTTAATGACACTGTCAATTGCCAGAATCACATCATTGCCGCCAGTGTGCTGGAATTTTGTCCTGCAGGAGTTCCTTATCATGCGAGTAATCTACTGACATGGGTCTATCGCTTTTAAGCACACTTAGAAACCAAGGGTCTGGGCGCAGTTTGAACCCTCGACCTTGGGGTCCATATTTGACAAGCCATGTCGATGTATTGGGACACCTAAATGAGGTGAGAGGATAGACCAGCGGCCGGAACCAGGAGCAACAACACGACAACGATGGGGTCCCTACAATTTTCAGATTGAAGCACTCCGACAGGCGGACATGCAGACGGGTTACTCCGATCTACATAGGGTTCAATGCAACCGCCAGAGGCAGTTCTTATTCCAGCAACCAGCCGATGTCGGGGACGGAAATAATCACAATGAGCATTCTTTTTCCCTGCCACGCCGCACCGAGCACCATCGTCGAAATTTGCCTCGATGCCTACGGGTCAGAAGTCTGTTGGGCAACCAACGGCACGAAATCACAGAATGAAGAACCTAGAACGAGTGGTTGGTCCGAGTGCAGGTGTGAGGAAGTGGATGATATGAAATACAAGTCAAATTGATGATAGGAAAGGTGATGGTGATTGGTAGAATGAGTGACGGGGGAAACTGGAGGACCCAGGGAAAATCCTTCCAGACGCCGTTTCGTCCACCACAAATCCTACATGCTTGGGATCGAACCCGGGCCGCCTAGGGAAGTGAGCGGTCTAATCACTCGGCCATCCCCTTTCTTCTGGGTGATTTTTTCTGAATTTTGTATAACTGGTGAACCGTAAGAGATAGATAAAGATTTACAAAACAAAAAATGTAGATCTCATTAAAACACATCATTTATATCATATACGTTTTTATACTAGAGATGACAATTTCTGAGATACTCCTTGTTATTAGTTTCAGGTTTAAAATACTCTTATTTTTCTCATGCGAGAAATTGTCAACTCCTAGCCATACAAAGAAAGCATTTCTATCATATAACAAACAGCTTTTAAAAGATTTGACTTTCGCTTTAGCCTAGTGTATTCCCTTATTTCCCTTCTTAGGAAGCAAGTTGTAAGACCATTTCTGCTAACGTTTGTATCATTTTAACATGAGAATAAACTCTTTAACAATAATTTGTTACAGAAGTGTAGAGAAAGAGAATAGACACATCATATTTTTGGTCAACGATAAGGTAGTGCTTCTATGAAATTTAGAAAACCCAAAAGTATGTAAGATATCTTTGAAGTTTACACCAGTTATTATACACAATAATAGTGATATTTTATCATGTGCCACAGTTACATTTTGCATGGTTATTTACATTTTAAAAAGTTAGTATCTAAATTAATGTTCCTAATAAAAGTGGTCCATACGATGCAGTTCGAAAAATATTCACATAAAAATCAAGATTTACAATAAATTAGTTTAAAAGTAGATTTAATTTATTAGACGTTTTATATTAACGTATAATAATTGTAGAAAAAGTATTACTTTTTGTACTTTCCAAAACTCTTGATTTTTCTAAATGTAACAATTTATTTATCAAATTTGGAGCAGTATTTCAAAAACAAATTTAGTTACTTTCGTTAAAGTACTTCTGAGAGGCAGGAAAGAACATTTTGAAATACGTTACTAAAAATTGCTTTGTGTTGAGCATTTAGAGTATGGAAAAATGTTGCAAAAGATTTGCCAGAGAACAATGTTTAAAACTGGAGCTGTCTGTTAATAAAACGCGCCTATCCGTTTATAGCTTCAGTTAGTTGGAAGTTCAAATGCGCCAAGTGGAGGAAAAAAAAAAAAATACATTTTCTTAAAGTTTTGAATTCATGTTATTTTATTATGAAAAAATAATTTTTAACTTATTCTCAATTTTTACTTTCTCTACAGGTACTATGTGTATAGAGGAAGTATTGTATTCCACCCAAAAATGTGATACCGAGATTTCATAGCAAATACATGTTATATGATTCCTTAAATACAAAAAAAAAAAAATTCAGAAAAAGGTCTGTGTGTGTGTGTGTGTCTGTGCACAGCGTAGCTCAAAAACGAAGAGACCGTTAAATACCAAACTTGGTATTTAAGTTTGGTATCTTCCAAACATGCGCCACAAAGATCTTCAAGAAAATCCCCCCACCCACAACTACCCTTTATATGGAAAAATAAGTCGAACATTTTTATTTTTATTTTCTCAAAAATGGCTCTAACGATTTTGATTAAAATATCGTATATTAAAGAAATTTACTTGACAAATAAAATGTATATTTTGAATTTTCTTGGAATAGCCTCTGAAGTCTACTTTATCCTGGATGAATTTTACGGAATTTTGTATAACTGTTAAACCGTAAGAGATAAACAAAAGCTAACTCAACAGAAAACACAGAGCACGTTAAAACACAAAATTTATAATATATACATTCTTTTTTCGTGGAGTTAATTGTTTTTAGATATTCCTTGTTATTGGTTTCAGCTTTAAAAGAACTTATACTTTTCTTATACGGGAATTTGTTAACTCCTGTTCATACAAACAAAGGAGCTTGTCACACTCTTAATAAGAGTATTTCTTTTTTCTCGATTAGCATGAAGTAAAAGAAGCATAACTTTTTAACAATAATTTGTAGCAGAGATGTAGGGAAAGTTCTGTGAATGGAACACGTCAGATTTGTGGTAAAATTTCACAGATGTAGCACCTTAATTAAATTAGCAAAATAAATTAGTAAACAGTAACTGACTTATAAAGATGAAAATGGTACATTCACAGCAAAAGTTTATCTTTAACAAAAGATGACAGTTTGAGATTAAGTAGCATTTTGACCATAAAAGAGCAATAAGCTACGAATGAATATGAGATAAGATTGCTAATTGTAATAAAGTTTTGATTCTTGCCTTTGTTTTGGTGTGATCTGCTCGCACCGTCCCAGCTTATCGCGACGCCATCCTGGACCACACTCCTCCAAACCGGAAGACAATAGCTTCTCTTGGCTATCAACCTTTTCTTCTACAGCAGCTGCTCCGTTGATCGCTTTCAGAAACTGTGAGAACTCCAGTACAGGAACCTGCTCCTCATATGATTTCTGAACGTCAGATGTTGTCCTCTCTTGAACTGCGTCAAAATCTATTGCTTTTGGTTTCGCTTGTGATACTGTTTTCTCTGCCTCTTCCTTCTTGGGAATGTCGGTTATAACAGTGCTATGTTTGCTGTTGTCTCTATGTTTACTGTCACTAATGTCTTTATCTTTTTCTTCTCCAGTTGCACTCACAACGCTTCCAGAATTTACAGCGTCTTTCTTTTCAGATGACGAAGGAGACTGTGGCACTTCTAGTGTGGACACTAATTTGTCCTTGAGTTTTTCACCAGTTGCACTCACAACGCTTCCAGAATTTACAGCGTCTTTCTTTTGAGATGACGAAGGAGACTGTGGCACTTCTAGTGTGGACGCTAATTTGTCCTTGAGTTTTTCATTGCTGTCATCAGCAGAGTTTGGTGAATTTTGCTTCTCTTCGGTTGGTGCTTCTTTAGGAACTTGTGTAGTTTCCGCAACAGGAGACTGGGTAGTAGTAGTATCAGGATGTTCTGAGGGTTGGAGACTGGTTGATGGCGAATGCGCTATTAACACTTCTTTGCTGTTTTCCTCTGGTGTATCACAATTCTTTTTGTCAATATCGACCTTGTATGGCGATTTACTGGCAGAAAAATCCGGAGACGGAATTTTAGTTCCATCGGAAGAGCTTGGAGAAACAAATTTGTTGCCGATAACCTTGTTTGAGTCCTCTGACTCCGAGCTCTGTAGTAGAAGATGATGATTCTTTCTGTTAGATACCGCTTTGGCAGTGAAGTCCAAAAGGTTGACGCCGCTGCTAGGGAGGAGAACGATCACGAAGTTCTCCAGATGTGCATGAACATTAAAATCGCCCTCTTGACGTTGATCATATTTGACAGGTGCTGCAGACACTGTGTACGCGAGCAATACCAACAATAACACTGTCACCATGTTACGGCGCGTCCGTGGCTGGCTGGCACTGAGGCAATACTACTCTGCTCAGCTCTGCAAGATGCAGGCTGCCCAGAAACCGGATTGTCGATGCCCAGAGGCCCTCTACCAGAAGTCCAACCGGAAGGTCAAGCCGACAGCCTCCGTCGCAATACCTCTGTGCGCGTGATGAAGCGCGGTTGTCAGATCATGCTCTCCCCTACCTCTTCCTTCTTCCTCGTTCCATTTTTGTTGTAACGTTTCAGTTCTCTCTTTCTGCTTTAAAGTACCTAATCATGAAAATTTCCGGAGAGACTTGACGTTTTCATCCCAACATAATGTAACACAAAGGCAATATATCACATTTCAATTATGTCTATGTCTGATAAGTTCGTAAATTGAATAATCTGAAGTTCTATTAGGTATTCTAGATTAGTAAAAACTCTAATATAAGAGGTACTTCATATAATACAACATGCAAAGAAAAATCTTTTAAGATAATGGCAATGAAAACGCGTTTGGGCAATGAAATGGTTTTTTTGTAGCTTAACGTTCTTTAACCTGGTTGGTCATATCCGACGTTGAATGAATGAAATTGGCGAAATGGTGCTCAAATGATCTCGGGGTCCATGGAGCTTAAAGTTACTCGACATTCGTCTTCTCAGGATAAGGGAAAACCTCGAAAAAAAACCTTATCCGACAACTCACCCTAAGCGAAATTCGAAATCATGACCTTTTGAATGTGAAACAGACACGCTATCACCACACTACCCAGGCGGGCTAATGAAATGCTTGGAATTAAGTATGGGCGGAAATAAATAAATCAAAAGTGTCACTTTAAAATGTAAACACAATTTGCGTATGCTTTAAGGTGGATATATTTATCAATTTCACATAGTATGTAAGCGACTGTTAAATCTGTACATTTAATAAAATTCTGCAGCTTAGCTTCGATTTTAGAAAAATAAGGATTATTAACGCTGAAACCAAAAGCTTCATTGGCAGGCAGTGGCTTATCAGCATATTGACTTCTTATAATAGAGGTCCAGATTTCGATTTCCGACTAGGGCGTAATTTTTATTTAATTACTATCCATTTCCTACTCTTTGCAGAGCCAGCAATTCTAAATGCAGGAACGAATATGTTTTTCAAGCTCAAACGAATTAAAAAACCCATTGTCAACAAAACCAATAAGTTGTTTCAGAAGCCAATACAACCATATTACTATATAACAATACAATTGTTATTAAATAACATAGTAATGATAATGATAATAATAATAATAATAATAATAATAATAATAATAATAATAATAATAATAATAATAATAATAATAATAATAATAATAATAATAAAGTATAGCCCTTGTGTTATGATTTACTATTTGGAAATTTCTCTTAAAATGAAATATCATAGTTATACAATTTTAGTTCTCTACCGGGTACATAGTAGGTAGAGAAAGTTCAATACCGAGATTTCATTGGAAATACACATTTTTAGGACTACTGAACTCAAAAGAAAATATTTTTGGAAAAAGGTAAATGAGTGTGTACGTGCGCCTATGTATCTCTATGATCTGTGAATAGTAAAACTATAAATTTGATGTGTACACTCACATGACTAGCTGCTCTACAAACATACTTCTTACAAAAAATTATTATTCTTCCTACACATGCTAATCGAGATAAACATTAGCAGAATGTTCTTATTACTTAGTTCCTTATAAGTAGAAGGGAACTAAAGGAATGCGATATGCTAAAGCAATAGTCAAATGTTTTAAAAGCTGTCGTAATGCGATTGTCATTGCAAATCGCTCCTTTGCTTGGCCAGGAGTAGAACAAAAGAAAAACGGACACTTCCTATCTGAGAAAAGTATACGTACTTTACAATTGAAACCAATAACAAGGAGTTTTTCGGAAACGGTTATCTCCACAACAAAAACGTAAAGTACCTAAATTGTGTGTTTTGACGAGATCTACAATGTTGTGCAGTACGTTTTTATCTATCTCTTATGATTTAGCAGTTAAGCAAAATTTGGCAACATTCATTCAGAATAAAGATGTTCTTGAGAGGCTATTCCCAGAAAATTCAAGATTTACATTTTATTTGGGATGTAAATATCTTTAATATACGGGATTTTAATCAAAATCGTTAGCCATTTTTGAGAAAATCATAATTTTAGAACATTTTTCCATGTAAAGGGTAGTTTGGGGTGGGGGAATTTTCTTGAAAATCTTAGTGTCACATCCTTGGAAGATACCAAACCTAAATGCCAAGTTTGGTATTTAACGGTCTCTTCAATTTTGAGCTATACTTTCCACAACACACACGGACTTTTTTCTAAAAATTCTTTTTTCGGACTCAGAGGACCCCAAAACATACATTTCCAGTGAAATCTCGAGATAGAATTTTTGGATGGAGTGCAATAGGTATACCTTCTCTATCCACTATGTATATTGTACATGCGGGCTAGAGAAAGTAAAAAACGAAAAGTCAGACAAACATCAAACTTGGTATATAAGATCAGCATCTTTTAGAGATGGGACACAATGATTTTCAAGAAAATTCCTTGACCTTAACTTCTCTTTAAAGGAGGCATTTTAAATTATTATTTCCCCAAAAAGGATATAATAATTACAATAAATAATAATTACATGGCCACAAACATAAGTTTTTTAATTTTTTTGGGAACAGCTTTGAAGTCCACTTTATTCCGAAGGAATTTGGTATAACTAGTATTACGTTAAGCGATGGAAGTAAAAGTACTACACAAAACACGTATCTCTCTTTAAAATTGATTTCAAATAACATTTTTGTAGCATAACCTATTATCAAAATATTCATTATTTATCAAAGAGCTGAAGCTTTCCCGGCAGCCCATTATTAATCATTAGAAGTGTTAAGTACTTAGTCATTGTGTTAGTCTTGTTGATTTTTATTGTTTCTCTCAGGGAATGAGTATGAAATTTTAAGGCCAGCATATGGCGTCCACATCTTAAACAATTTACTGTTGCTTTCCCCTGTTTATCTATAAAGAAATGTGTAATGCATTTTTACTTTCTCTACATAGTACATGGTACATACGTAGAGAAGCTGTTGCACTATACCAAAAAATTCGATACGAGATTTCACCGGAAATACACGTTTTAGAGTCCCCTGTATTAAAAACATTATTTTTAGAAAAAAGTGTTCGTGGTGAGTGTGTGTGCATGTGTGAGTGTGCTTGTGAACACGATAACTCAAAAACGAAAAGTCAGTAAAATACCAAACTTCGTATTTAAGTGCAGTATCTTCCAAGGATACGATACGAAGATTTTAAAGAAAATCTCCCCACTCCAAACTACCCTCTACATGGAAAAAATGTGGAAAACTTCGATTTTATCAAACGATTTCGTAACGATTTTGATTTAAATACCATATACTAAACACATTTAATGTATAGTTTGAATTTGTTAGGGAATAGCTTCTGAAGACCTCTTTATTCTGGATGAACAGTGCTGAATTTTGCACAAGTGGTAAACCGCAAGCGATAGAAAAAACATGTATATAGTTAAAACACACAATTTCTGGCATATACATTTATTCTCGTGATATTTTTCCTAATTGGTTTCAGTTTTAAAATACTTATGCTTTTCTCATACGGAATTTGTAAACTTCTGGCCATGCAAAGATACGGATTTCAACCACATGGCAACCAGCTTTTAAAAGATTTTACTATCGCTTTAGCCTATTGTTGTCCTTACTTTTTCTTATTTTTGTAAATAACAACTGTTAATATAAAATGCCAGATAAGATTGTTTGCAGACAATTGTATTATTTACAATAAAATCAGAAATGTTGAAGATGAGACTGCTCTTCAGGGTGATTTAAATAAAATTAGTGATTGGGCTGCTGCAAATAAAATGAAAATTAACGCTGGCAAAAGTAAGACAATTGCATTTAATAGATCTAGGGAAAAAGTTCTGCAAAAGTATCACATGGGTGGGGAAAAAATTCCACAGGTGGACAGCTGCAAATACTTGGGAGTTTACTTGGCGAGTAACGCTGGATGGGACGAGCAGGTAAATTCTGTATCTAAGAAAGCGTGGAAAACTCTGCACTTCCTAATGAGGATTTTAAAAAAGGGGAGTGCAAAGTCCAGGGAAATCGCGTACGAGTCCTTAGTCATGGAATTTGGAGTAACTTGTTGGGACCCGTATAGAGTAAATCAAATTGATTCCTTAGAAAAGATCCAGAGAAGGGCTATAAAATTCATAAAAAGGGTAAATATTTTTGGCCTACAAACGCTGAGGAGATAAAATGGGAAAGTTAGGCGAGAGAAACAGAGGTTGTGCGCTTTATTTAAAGCTTACGCTGGCCTGAACGCATGGGAGGACGTTACTGACAAACTGGAAAACCCAACTTACTATGCACGAAACGATCATCCGCTCAAAATTAAGGGTAGAAGATACAGAACTGACGTGGGAAAGTTCTCCTTTGTTAATAGAACTATAAAAGACTGGAATGAATTGCCTGGAGCAGCCTTTCGGGGTTGTCCTCTGTCTCTGAAGAAATTTAGGAAAAATCTTGATATTAATGTTGGATAATTTTTTTAAATATTCCTTAAATGAAATGCTTGTGATTTTTATATTGTTGTAAATACAAATGTTAAATTGATTGGTGATTCTAATTATGAAATTAATTAATCTGAATTGAGAGAAAATTAATGTTTTCATATTTGTTGTAAATAACTATTATATCTAGCTTACAAAGCCATAAACTGCCAGCTGTGATTTATTGTTTATATATCTTGTATACATATATAACTCTGCCATCCATCCACCCATCCACGCATCCACCCATACATCCATCCATCCATCCAATAAAATTTCCTTTCTATTTACAAAGAAGCAAATAATAAGACCAATTCTGCTAATTTTTATCTCGATTAGTATGAAGTAAATAATATAATGGGCTTTTTAATAATAATGTGTTACAAAGATGTGGAGAAATCCATGTGAATGGAACACATTTGATTTTTCCTGCAAAGGTTTATCTTAATTAATATAAAGTAGATAGAAAATTAAGCTTAATTTATATACCCACAAATAAACGATAAACGGTTGAGAAAGTAATATAATGTAACATATTAGTCTTTTTAACCATGTACAACAAATAATTTTTACTTTCTCTTTACACAAAGTATGTGCATTGTAAACTACCCAAAAATTCGATGAGAAGATTTCACCGGAAATGTATGTTTTGATATCCCCTCAATATATATTTTTTTTTAAAAAAAGGTCCCTGTGTGTATGTGATTGTGTGTGTGTCCGTATGTCTGTGAACACGATGATAAAAAACGAATAGTGGATTAAATACCAAACTTGATATTTATATGCAGCTTCTTCCTAGGATGTGATATAAAAATATTCAAGAAAATCCCCCCACTCAAAACATGGCAAAATTTTCGAAAATTTTGATTTTATCAAAAATGGCTATAAAGGTTTTGATTAAAATCCGTATATTAAAATATTTAAATGACAAATAAAATATATATTTTTAATTTTGGTGAAATAAGCTCTGAAGTCCTCTTTATTCGGAATGACTCGTATTGATAAACCGTAAGAGATATTTTCTCAAAAATTGCTCTACTTTGAATAAAATGACATATTTAAGATACTTTCATGGCAACTGAAAAGTAGATTTTAAATTTACGGGAATAGCCTCTGAAGACCTTTTTACTTTGGATACATTTTGTATAACTAGTAAAAAAGAATTTACTACACAAAAATGTAGATCTCGTGTATGACATGTATGCCATACATTTTTTGTATTTGTACTTTTTAATTTTTTTCTCGTACAGGAAGTAGACATCCGTTTCTCTTTTGTTTTACTCCTGGTCATGCAAAGAGAACCAATCTAAAAGCGACACCTTTTGACTTTCGCTTTAGCCTAGTGTATTCCCTTATTTCCCTCCTACTTACAATGAATTAAATAAATAGACAACTTCTGCTAATGTTTATCTCGATTAGCATGAAGTAGATAGAATAATAATATTTTGTAAGAATACTCTGTTTTCAGAGAGAATGTCGTGTGAATTGCATTTTATGTATTTTACGTTGCTTTAACTACATAATCATATCGCGGTGGATCTTTTAGGTGAAATACTCATTTATCGGTTTGTGGTAGAAGGTAGCCTTCGTGGTTTAAGAGGTTATTGACGTGAATATTTATTACTTATGTTACATTGATTACCTTTAACTGTATTAATTTTAAGAAGAGATTTTATATTAGTTTGATTTTAAGTTGATCCCCGTATCATACCACTTTCGCTTCGCACCAAGCAGAAGCAGTTAGGGCACCTTTTTCACCGTCTGTACACAGACATTCATCAAGTTCTAATCCTTTTATACCACAATGGTTTATGTATAAACTGCTATTCATTCCAATGAGTAGTCCTGTTCCTTTAGTGAAAGATTGCTTTTTTTATCTATTTTGAAGATCAGTATCAATATTCTTTTCAATATTCAGTTACATGCTGGATTCCAGATAATCTACTTGCTTATGAAGAAGAGGAGACCAAACAACATATCACATATTATAAGAGTGCAACATGTTGAACAACCATAAAAAATCTGATGTGTTCCATTCACATGACTATCTCTACATCTCTGCAATAAATTATAGTTAAAAAGCTTATGCTTATATTTATTTCATTGCTTATTATTTTCTTCCTTGTAAGTAGAAGGGAAATAAGGGAGTACCATATGCTTTTGATTGTGTTGACCACAATATCCTAATTAGTAAGCTTGAAAATTATGGCATTAGGGGACTACTACAAGAATTAATTTATAGTTACTTGATTGGAAGACGACAGTATACAGAAATATCATGTAAAAAGGGGAATAAAATTCAATGGGTAAAATCAAAATTGGAAATTGTGAAGTATGGTGTACCACAAGGTTCAGTATTAGGTCCACTGTTATTTATTATGTACATCAATGATATAAAATGTTTGCAAAACACTTCTGTTATGACATATGCAGATGACACTACTGCGGTGTGCTGGAATAAAACCATAGAGGGCCTAAATGCAACCCTCAATAAAACGACTTCTGTGCTGTTAAATGATTTTAAATCCATAAATCTACAGTGTAACATGCGTAAAACTACTGTAATGCATTATAGTATGTTGAATAAAAGTAGCAATCTAACTCTAAAAGTTAATAACAACATTGTACAAGAAGTGAAAATACAAAAATTTTTAGGTATTATTGTAGATAACCGGTTAACGTGGGCACAACATATTGAGTCTATATGTAATAAAATCAGCAAGTCAGTATACTTAATAAGATATTTTAGCAGTTATAAAAATTCTAACATTTTAAAACTCATTTATTATGGATGTATTTACCCACATTTAATCTATGGGATTGAAATATGGGGCGCTGCTGCAAAAACACATATGGACAAATTACTTCTATATCAAAAGAAAAGTGTTAGAATCATGTTTAATTTAAAATTCAGGGAATCATGCAGGGAGACATTTATTAATAAAAGGATACTAACCATCTACTCTCTATATGCTTATAGAGCAATAATGTTTGTAATTGACAAGTGTGAACAAATAAAAAATAAACAAATGTATGAATACAATACAAGAGGCAACATGAACTATTATAGATGTAATGTAAATAAAACTGTATCAGTGAAAGATGTACAATATCTAGGAATTAAGCTTTTTAACAAGTTACCCCCAGAAATTAAAGCAATCGCAGAGGTGTCAAAAAGACAATTTAACTTAAAATTGAAGGCATTGCTGTTAAATAGATGTTTATATGATTTGGATGAGCTATAAATTATGATTTTGTACAAATGTATATATGAAATGACGTGTCTAAAATCAATGTATTGATAAACTGGACAAAATAAATATTATTATTATTATTATTATTATTATTATTAAAGCGTCCATCTCTTACGGTTTAGCAGTTATGCAAAATTCCGTAAAATTCATCCAAAATAAAGTAGTCTTCAGCGGCTATTCCCTGAAAATTCACGATATACATTTCATATGTCTTTTAAATATATTTAATATAGATCTTTTATTCCAAATCGTTAGATCCCTTTTTGAAAAATCAAAATTTTTGAAAAAAGTTCCACGTAAAGGGTAGTTGGGAGAGGGGGGATTTTCTTGAAAATCTTCGTGTCGCATCCTTGGGAGATACCAAATTTAAATACCTAGTTTGGTATTTTAACGACTTTCGTTTTTAAATTATCGTGTTCACGAACACACACATACAGACACACACAATCACACACAGACACACACACACTCACACACACACATGCACACACAGGGACTTTATCTGAAAATATTTTTTTTATTATAAAGGGGACCCTAAAACATACATCTCCGGTGAAATATCAGTATCGAATTTTTGGGTGGAGTGTACTACCCTCTCTATACACTATGTACATCGTATGTGTAGAGAAAGTAAAATTCTGATGTGTTCCATTCACATGACTTTCGCTACATCTCTGCAACAATTATTGTTAAAATGCTTATGCATCTATTTACTTCATGCTAATCGAGAAAAAAAATAGCAGAATTAGTCTTATTACTTGCTTCCTTGTAAGTAGAAGCGAAATAAGGGAGTATCATGGGTTAAAATTATAGTCAAAAGCTGGTTGCTATGTGACTGAAGTTCCTTTGTTTGTATGGACATGAGTTGACAAATTCCTGTATTAGAAAAGTATAAGTTTTTTAAAGGTGAAATCAAAAACAAGGAATATCTCAAAAACGATCAACTCCATGAAAAAAATGTATGTAACATAAATTGTGTGTTTTAACGTGTTCTACATATTTTGTGTGGCAAGTTTTTGTCCATCTCTTACGGTTTCCGTAAAATTCATCCAGAGTAAATTAGTCTTCAGAGGCTATTCCCAGAAAATTCAAGATATGCATTTTATTTGTCAGTTAAATATCTTTAATATACGAAATTTTAATCAAAATCGTAAGAGCTATTTTTGAGAAAAGGAAAAAATTCGAAAAAAGGTCCGTGTAAAGGGTAGTTTGGGGTGGGTGAATTTTTCTCAAAATCTTGGTGTCGCATCCCAGGAAGATACTAAACTTAAATACCAACTTTTCGTTTTTCTCATACAGGAATATGTCAACTCCTGTCCATACAAACAAAGGAACTTTAGTCACATAGCAACCAGCTTTTGACTATCGCTTTAACCTATTCTACTCCCTTATTTCCCTTCAACTTACAAGGAAGCAAGTAATAAGACTATTTCTGCTAATTTTTTCTCGATTAGCATGAAGTAAATAGAAATATTAGTTTTTTAAAACTAATTTGTTGCAGAGATTTAGAGAAAGTCATGTGAATGGAACACATAAGATCTTTTTTAGTTGTATTCACACATATAGAGATAATAGAAAGGAAATACCCTATCCTTATGCATTGTGGTTGGTGAAATACAATTCTACTAAGCAGCCATATTTAGATACCGCACTTTTTAGACGAGTGGGTTAAATGTGCACCCAAAAATGATATTTTGTGGTGGTAAATATTCAATTAAGCAGTAAATTTAGCATGTAAGTTTTAAACCAGTGTAATGGTAATATGTGTGTGGTGTTTGGTTGTGGTTTCTCGTATAGCAGAAGCATAAACAAGCATAGGGAATTGTGTTTCAATACATAGGTTAGGGTACCTATTTAAGTGATATTATGATATTACTATTCAATTAAGCAGTAAATGTAGAGAGTACGTTTTAATCCAGTAATAGTCAATAAATGTGTGGTATTTGGTTATAGTTTCTCGAATAGCAGAAGGAAAGAGTAATATGATTAAATACATAGGTTAATGTACTTATTTAATTGATTTTTCGGTGGTATACTTAGTGAAATATGTTAGACATTATCAACAGAACGATCCTGTATTCTTTGTTAGATTTTAGATCTCCAACTCGGAAAGATCGTTGAGAAGCAGGCAAAATTGGTAACCTATTCTGTTTTATAAGAAACCTCTTGCTAATTCGCCATTTAGCGCTATCCCGAAAAATTATTACTACCAAATTATATGCTTATGATACCAGAATCGTGAAAACAGGGTGCGTGTTCCTTGGAATCGGAATGCAGTGAAAGTCATTACATCTTATAGATATTCTCTGATACTTATCACTCTTTTTGGTGTGCACTTAAAAATGATTCCAAGCCTGTCCCAAATATATGTGTGTGTGTTTATGTACATCCTTCATATATATATGAGAGCCAAACAATAAAGTTTCTTCAAACTCTGATATTTTTCCCTCGTTCAGCTTTAAACCAAGAAATTAGAACAAAATCTGAGGACATTATAACTGAAAAATGAAAATTTGGTATTTAAGTTCAGTATCTTCCAAGGATGCGACACGAAGATTTTCATAAATAAAATCCCCCACCCTGAACTACCGTTTAAATGGAAGATTTTTCGAAATTTTCCATTTTCTTAAAAACGGCTCTAAGGATTTACATTAAAAGATCATATATTAAAGAAATTTCGATGAAAAATAAGATATTTGTTTTAATTTTTGGAAATATCCACTGAAGCTCTCTTCCTTCTGGATAATTTTTGCATAACGGGTAATCATAACAGATAGTCATATATTCCACAGAAATGTAGATCTTGTTAAAAAACTCAAATTATGTCAACTTTTACTTTCGCTTCACATACCATGTACATAGTGTATAGAGAAGGCATTGCATTCCACCCACAAAATCGATACTGAGATTTCACCGGAAATACATGTTTTGGGTCCCCCTTAATCCAAAAATATCATTTTTGGAAAAATGTCCGTGTGTGCGTGTGTGTGTCTGGGTCTGTGGACAGCATAGCTCAAAAAACGAAAAGACTGTTAAATTACCAAACTTGTATTTAAATTTAGTACCTTGTAAGGATGAGACACGAAGATTTAAAAAAAAAATCCCCCATCCCAAAACTACCCTTTACGTGGAAAAAAATTTCCAATATGTTGATTTCTCAAAAATGGATCTAACGATTTTGATTAAAATCTCCCATAATCAAGATATTAACATGCCAAAAAATATGTATATCTTGAATTTTCTGGAAATAGCCTCTAAAGACCTCTTTATTCTGAATGCTTTTTACTGAATTTTGCATAACTGGTAAACCGTAAGAGATATACAAAAACTTACTATACAGAAAATGTAGATCATGATAAAACACACAGTTTATATTATATACATTTTTTCGTGGTGTTGATCGGTTTTGATATATTCCTTGTTATTGGTTTCAGCTTTAAAATACTAGCCTATGTTACTCCCTTATTTCCCTTCTATTTGCACGAAGATAAGTAATAAAACTATACTAATTTTTTCTCGATTAGCATGAAGTAAATAGAAGCATGAGCTTTTTAACAATGATTTGTTGCAGAGATGTAGAGAAAGTCGTTTGAATGGAACACATCAGATTTTTTTGCTGAGTTAATCGTTTCCCAGATAATCCTGTTATTGTCTTTAATTTTACACTACTCTTTTCTCAAACGGGAAGTCATCATTTGTTCCATATCTCGTATTGTTTTATTCCTGACTATGAAAAAGAACTGAATTTCAATTGTATTACATAGCGACCAGCTTTTAAAAAATCGCTTAGCTTAGTATATTACTTTATTTCCTTTCTATTTACAAGCAAGCAGATACTTCTGCTAATGTTTATCTCGATTAGCATGATGTAGATAAAAGAATAAAATAGTTTATTTTCAGAACAGATAGGCATATAAATGGAACACATCAGATTCTTTTTTTATTCGTAACCTGCAAATGTATCGATAAACTCGAATCGTTTAGTGATATCATTAGATGCTGAGTATTTCATATGCCATGTATTTGATGGCCACCAGTTGAATCTAAGAGGAGTCAGTCAGGTCTGTCGCTGTAAAATTTTATAATGGTTATTTATGTAACTATTTTTACTTTCTCTATACACACTATGTACAATAACTCAAAAACCAAAACTTGGTAAAATACCAAACTTGTATTTAAGTTTAGTATCTTCCAGGTATGTGACACGAAGATTTTCAAGAAAATCCGTCACCCCATACTACCCTTTTTGAAAATGTTGATTTTCTCAAAAATGGCTCTAACGATTTTGATTAAAATCTCTTATATTTAAGATATTTACATGCCAAATAAAATGTATATCTTGATATTTCTGGGAATAGCCTCTAAAGACCTCTTTATTCTGGACGATTTCTATTGAATTTTGCAAAGCTAGTAAACCGTAAGGGATAGACAAAACTTACTACTCCAAAAATGTAGATCACGATAAAATACACAATGTATGTCATTCACATTTTTTTACGTGGAATTGGCCCTTTTCGAGATATTCCTTGTTATTGATTTCATCTTTAAAATACTTTTCTCATACGGGAACTTGTCAACGCTTGGCCACGCAAAGAAACGGATTTCAGTCTCAGAGCAGCCACATTTTAAAACATGTGACTGACGGTTTAGCCTAATGTATTCCTTATTTCCCATGTACTTATAAAACAAGTAATAAAACTGTTTATGCTAATGTTTTGGCATTAAATAGATATAAGAATAAGCTTATTAACAACAATTTGAACTTAACAAGATTTTAAGAAAAATCCTCCCACCCCAAACAACTCTTTATATGGAAAAGTTGTCGAAAATGTTGATTTTCTCAAAAATTACTCAAATGATTTTGATTAAAATATCGTATGTTAAAGATATTGACATGGCAAATAAAACTTACATCTTGAATTTTCTGGGAATAGCCTCCGAAGACCTCTTTATTCTTGATGAATTTTGCTTGATTTTGCATAACTAGTAAACCGTAAGAGATAGAAAAACATTTACTACACAAAAAATGTAGATCTCGTTAAAACACACAATTTATGTCATATAGGTTTATTTTTTGTTTTTTTCCTCTCTTAGAGCTGACCATTTTTGAGACATTGCTTATTATTTTTTTCAGTTTTAAAATACTAAAATTTTTCACATACGGAGATTTGTGAACTCCTGGCAACGCATAGAAATGGATTTCATCCACATGGCAACCAGCTTTCAATGTCGTTTTAGCCTAGTGTATTCCCTTATTTCTTTTTACTTTCTCTATACGTACTATGTACATAGAGTATAGAGAAGGTATTGTATTGCACCCAAAAATTATATACCGAGATTTCACCGGAAATATGTTTTGAGACACCCTGAATCCAAAAAAGCATTTTTATAAAAATGTCTGTGTGTGTCTGTATGTATCTGTGTGTGTGTGTGTGTGTGTGTGTGTGTGAGCATAGCTCAAAAACGAAAAGACCGATAAATACCAAACTTGGTATTTTAGTTTGCTATTGTCCAAGAATGCGACACGAAGATTTTCAAAAGAATCCCCCCACCCCAAACTACCCTTTACATGGAACTTTTTTCGAAAGTATTTATTTTCTTAAAAATGGCTCTAACGATTTTGATTAAAATATTTTATATTAAAGATATTTATCTGACAAATAAAATGTATATCTTGAATTTTCTGGGAATAGCCTCTGAAGAATACTTTATTCTGGATGAATTTTACCGTTTCAGAATTTTGCATAACTACTAAACCGTAAGAGATGGACGAAAACTTAAAACACAAAAAGTGAAGAGCACGATTAAGCACTAGATTTATGTTATATACATTTTTTCTTGAAGTTGATCGTGTTTGAGATATTCCTTGTTTTTGTTTCAGCTTTGATTAACATACTTTTCTCATACAGGAATTTGTCAACGCCTGTCCATACAAACTAAGTAACTTCAGTCACATAGCAACCAGCTTTTGACTATCACTTTAGCCTATGGTACTCCCTTATTTCGCTTCAACTAATAAGGAAGGAAGTAATAAGTATATTTCTGTTAATTATTTCTCGATTAGCATGAAGTGAATAAAAGCATAAGATTTTTAACAATAATTTGTTACAGAGATGAAGAGAAAGTCATGTGAATGGAACACATCAGATTTTTCTATTTCTATTCATTTAGTATTGCACCACACATGCGGAGGTTGACATTTGCGAAACATGTTCATTGTATTGTGAGTATTTATGGTGAATGTTGGATTGGCAGTAAATTGCTTTATCTGTAAAGCAATCTTCTGACACTTGTGGAAGAAGGTTTCAGTAATGAGCCTTTCCAGCTAATGGCTTCCTACCTGTTACAAGGGTTAAGAGGGTGAGGAGAGGTAGGGAGAGGTCGGAAACAAGACGGTCACAGACGAACTAGAATTAAATTTGTATAAACCACCATAAGAAATGTATTTTAAAATATATACGTAACGAATACCATACTAGTATACTAGAGCCTGTGAGATTGTAACCTGCCAGACCCAAAAGGAGACAGAAATATTTACCCTCTTATTGTTTCTTTCTCTCTCTCTCTCTTTATGTCGTACAACAGACAATGCTGGGCTGCTTTCCATAATTTAGACCCAAAATACAAGGATAGAGCCATACCTGACAGGATAAATCTCACAGACTCTAGGTAACACCTTTAATATGCATTTTTCTATGAATATACAATATTCATAGTAATTCAAACCAAAAATTCGATACCGAGATTTCACTGGAAATACATGTCAGAGCAGCGTATCTTAAAAACGAAAAAACTGCTAAATACCAAACTTGATATTTACGTTCACCATCTACCAAGAATGCGACAAAAACAACCCTTTACATGGAAACTTTCTGAAAAATGGCTCTAGCGATGTTGATTAAAATACCACATTTTTTCGGTATTTTCTTGTCAAATGAAATGTATATTTTGAATTTTCTGGGAATTCCTCTTCACCCTGGATGACCTTGCATAACTGGTGAACTGTAAGATACAGACAAAAGTTTATTGCACAAAGCATGTAGATCTCGTTAAAGCACACAATTTGTCAGGTGCATTTCTTTTGTAGTTAACGATTTCTGACATATTCCTGATTGTTGATGTAACATTTGCAATACTTTAACTTTTCTCAAATGGGAAGTGGTCTTTAGTTTCTCTTTTGTTTTTCTTCTGGCCATGCTTTAACCGCCAGCTTTTAAAATATTTAACCATTTCTTTAGCGTAGTGTATTCCCTTATTTCACTCCTACTTACAAGGAAGTAAGTAATAACACCATTTCTGCTAATGTATATCTCGATTAGATGTAGTAGATAAAAGATTAAGCTTTTTACTTCCTCTAGATATATATGCATAGTGTATAGAGAAGGTATTGTATTGCACCCAAAAATTCGAAACCGAGATTTTAACGGAAATACATGTTTTGGGACCCCTGAATACAAAAAAAAAAACATTTCTAAAAAGTGTCTGTGTGCCTGTGTGTGCGAGTCTGTCTATAGCTCAAAAACGAAAAGTCCGTTAAATACCAAACTTCGTATTTAAGTTCAGTATCTTCCAAGGATGCCACATGAAGATTTTCAAGAAAATCACTCCACCCTCAACTACCCTTTTCATGATTTGTTTTCTCAAAATGTATGATTTTCTCAAAAATGGCTCTTAACGATTTTGACTAAAATATCGTATATTAAACATCCACACAAATAAAATGTTTATCTTAAATTTCCTGGGAATAGCCTCTGAGGACCTCTTCATTCTGGGTAACTTTTACATAGTTGACAAACCGTAAGAAATAGACTAGACAAAATCTTACTACACAAAAAATGTAGATCTCCTTAAAACACACAGTTTATGTCATATACATTTTTTTTCGTGGAGTTGGCCATTTCCGAGATACTCTTTGTTATTGATTTCGGTTTTAAAACACTTAGACTTTTCTCATATGGGAATTTGTAAACTCCTGGTCATGCAAAGAAATGGATTTCAACCACAGAGTAATCAGCTTTTAAAAGATTTGACTATCACTTTAGCTTAGTATATTTCCTCATTTCCCTTCTACTTATAAGGAAGCAAGTAACAAGGCCATTTCTGCTAATTTTTATCTTTATTAGAATGAAGTAAGTAGAAAAATAAGTGTTTTAACAATAATTTGTTACAGAGATGTAGAGAAAGTCATGCAATGGAATAGTCAGATTTTTCTACTTACTTCATGTTAACCTATGTAAACGAAAGCAGAAATGGGTTCTTGGAATTTTGTTAGGTTTAAGAGGCATTCAGGAGATTGGGTCAGACCTTAAAGTGTCTAACATAGCGTATAATTTAAAACTCTAATGTGTTGCACTGTATTTTTTGCATATTCTGCAAAAAAAAAAAAAAATTACAAAAGTTTATACTTCTATCTGCTGCATGCTAATCAAGCAAATATAAACAGAAATGGTTTTATTATGTTTCCTTGTATATACAAAGGGAATAGGGGAATACATTTGGATAATGCGATAGTCACTAGTGGGTCACATGACATGGATTGAAAGTTCGTTTTCTTTGCATGACCACGACGGAAGAAAGAAAATAGGAAAAGAAAGAAAAAAAAATCTCATGTGTTACACCCACATGACTTTCCCTAGCTGCTCTACAAACCTCCCACAAAAGATTATTCTTCTTTGTACACAATGATAATCGAGATAAACATTAGCAAGAATGTTCTTATTACTTAGTTCCTTATAAGTAGAAGGGAATAAGGGAATGTGCTATGCTAAAGTGATTGTCAATTTTTTAAAAGCTATCGTTATGCGAAGAACATAAATTGTGTGTTTTGTCGTGATGTACATTTTTTTGTGTAGTGAGTTTTTTTTTCTATCTCTTAACGGTTTAGCAGTTAAGCAAAATTCGGCAAAATTAATCCAGAATAAAGAGGTCCTCAGAGGCTATTCCCAAAAAATTCGAGATATACATTTTATTACGGACATAAATAGTTTTAATCAAAATCGTTAGAACAATTTTTAACAAAATCAAAATTTTCGAAATTTTTTCCATGTAAAGGGTAGTTTGTGGTGTTTTTTTTTTTTTTTTTTTTTTTTTTGGAAAATCTTCGTGTTGCATCCTGGAAGATACTAAACCTAAATACCAAGTTTGGTATTTAACGGTCTTTTCGTTTTGGGGCTATGCTGTCCACATTTTTTAAAAATGCTTTTTTTCGGACTCAGGGGGCCCCAAAACATATATTTCCGATGAAATCTCGGTATCGAATTTTTGGGTGCATTACAATACCTTCTCTATCCCTAGGTACATTGTACATATGGGGCTAGAGAAAGTAATAATAATAACTTCCCATTTGATAACAGTATAGGTTTTGGAAACTGTATTCTAATAACAAGGAATATCTCGGAAATGATTAACTCAAAAAAAGTCTGATGTGTTCCATTCACATGACTTTCTCTACATCCCTGCAACAAATTATTGTTAAAAAGCTTATTCTTCTATCTACTTCATGCTAGTCGAGAAAAAATTAACAAAAATGGTCTTATTGCTTGCTTCCCTGTAAGTAGGAGGGAAATAAGGGAGTACCATACGTTAAAATGATAGTCAAAAGCTGGTTGCTATGTGACTGAAGTTCCTTTGTTTGTATAGACAGGAGTTGACAAATTCCCGTATGAGAAAAATATAAGTATTTTAAAGCTGAAACCAATAACAAGGAATATCTCAAAAACGATCAACTCCACGAAAAAAATGTATATGGCATAAATCGTGTTTTAATGAGCTCTACATTTTCTGTTGTTAGCTTTTGCCTATTTCTTACGGTTTACCAGTTATGCAAAATTCCATAAAATTCATCCAGAATAAAGTAGTTTTCAGAGGCTATTCCCAGAAAATTCAAGATTTATGTTTTATGTGTCAGGTAAATATCTTTAATATACAATATTTTAATCGAAATCGTTAGAGCCATTTTTGAGAAAATCAAAATTTCCGGAAAAAAAATCAATGTAAAGGCTGGTTGGGGGTGGAGGTATATTCTTGAAAATCTTCGTTTCACATCCTTGGAAGATACCAATTTAAATGCCAAGTTTGGTATTTAACGGGGATTTCAGGGGCCATTCCCAGAAAACTCAAGATATGCATTTCATTTGTAATGAACACATGGTATTTTAATCAAAACCATTAACGCTATTTTTGAGAAATCATTTCATGTACCCAATTCCTTTTGGATAGAAATATTTTCTTGACAGTTCTTTGAAGACATTGGACTTAAATACTAACTGAGGTAGGCGTGTAATATTTCGTTTTTATGTTAGATTTGTTGAGATACATATATGCGCGTTTGATTTTCTGTTTTTTATTTTCCTTTCAGGAGACCTTAGAACGTATATTGCCAATGTAATCTCATTATCACATTTCTGTTGGATTATATGAAAGTGAATCTTCGTAAGTGAAAAAAAAAAAAAAAAAAAAAAAAAAAAAGAGTCAATGCAATTTACAAAATTCAATTCCAGAAAAAGCCTTAGCGAATACCACTCTTTAATACATGTTTAAGACACTACCACCCCGTGATATATCTACATTTTGATATTTATTCCTGTTTAAAATAGAAAAAATAGTAAATACGTTGTATAGATTCTCTTAAAATTGCGATGTGATGATACAGGTTTTTTGCAATTTTTAATATGCATTACAATTAATGTTTTCAACAATAAATGAAACTAAAGCCCGATTATAGATGTTTGTTCTCCGTGGTGTAATACGAGTTACCATGCTAACTTCATGTACCCAAGGTCACGGGTTCAAACCCGGCAGAGGTCGATGGAATTTTTGGGGTGTAAAAATCCTTAGCATGGCTTCCTTCGGAAGGGAAGTAAAGCCGTTGGTCCCGTGTCGTAGATTTACGGCACATAAAAGAACCTCAAGCCTGACAGAGAGGCCTCTGAGCAAAATTAAGCGGTCTTTCACGCCCAGTATAGAATGGGACACAGAGAACCACAGCAGTTAAAGAGCGTCCATAAATGACACGCCATTTCCCCCCTCCCCCATATTACTCAAATCTATAATGGATGGATGTGACTAGGGAACAGACACACGGCATTTAAATTCAAACGACTTGTCCACAGTATATAGGTGCTTATTTTAACAGAAGAGCAGCGATGAAACATGCATTTTATTTGCTGAAGTAGTCACCACAGGACATTTCAGCTGACAACCAAACTCGTATAATGAGTTGCAGAGTTTTCCATCGAGAGACAGGTGTTTGTATCTTTCTACCTAGGTAGGCAATCAGGTAAGGAAAACCTTTGGAGCATTATTAACATTTCTTCTTATAAGAAGCATCCAAAGTCCTCTCTTTACGATAACGCCAGATAGGTACTGATTTGAAGTAGGAATCGGCATGTGGGCTGGAGGGTTTCCAATGCACCCAAATATCCCTCTGTACAATTCCTTTTTTTACTTTCTCTATACGTACTATATACATAGTGTATAGAGAAGGAATTGCATTCCACCGAAGAATTCGATACCGAGGTTTCACCGGAAATATATGTTTTAGGGTCCCCTGTATCCAAAAGAAGTATTTTCAGAAAAAAGGTCCGTGTGTGTGTGTGTGTGTGTGTGTGTGTGTGTGTCCGTGTGTCTGTGAACACGATCACTCAAAAACGAAAAGTCGGTAAAATACCAAACTTGGTATTTAAGTTTAGTATCTTCCAGGGATACGACACGAAGATTTTGAGAAAAATTCCCCCACCCCAAACTACCCTTTACATGGAACTTTTTTTCGAAAATTTTTATTTTCTAAAAAATGGCCCTAACGATTTTGATTGAAATATCGTATATTAAAGATATTTACCTAATAAGTAAAATGTATATTTTGAATTTTCTGGGAATAGTCTCTGAAGACTACTTTATTCTGGGTCAATTTTACGGAGTTTTGTGTAACTGCTAAACCGCAAGAGATGCACAAAGACTTACAACACAAAAAATGTAGAGCACTTTAAAACACACAATTTATGATTTGTACATTTTTTTTCGTGGAGCTGATTGTTTTTGAGATATTCCTTGTTTTTGGTTTCAGCTATAAAAACTTATACTTTTCTCATACAGGACTTTGTGAACTCGTGTCCATACAAACAAAGGAGCTTCAGTCACATAACAGCCAGCTTTTGACTATCACTTTAACCTATGGTACTCCATTATTTCCCTTCTACTTACAAGGAAGAAGGTAATAAGACTATTTCTGCTATTTTTTTCTCGATTAGCAGGAAGTAAATAGAAGCATAAGCTTTTTAAAAATAATTTGTTGCAGAGATGTAGAGAAAGGCATGTGAATGGAACACATCAGATTTTTTTCTTTCTTTTATAACCATTCATATAATTACACTGCGTATGTGAAACGGTTGAATTACGACATGTATCGCCTCGGAAGGTATATCAATTGGTCATTATTAATACCCTAGTTCAAAATGGCTGCACCTGTTGTTTCGTTTTGTCAGTGTGCTACGCCATGACTGAATACCTCGTTAAAAAGGGTATCTATGTTGTAGAAATTCACCAGACTTCAGCATTTGTATGGACCTATGCAAAACAGTGGAAAACTCCCCAGCAAAGCTAAAAAGTCCCCTTTGGTAGTGTAAGGGTAGCGAGGTCAATCTGGCTTAGGTGAGTTACCCTGATAAAATCTATCGGCTAAGAACATCTTCACGATAATAAAATTGTTCCATCATGAGCAAAACAGCCGAGAATGGAATGACACGGTCATAATACCCTCAGAAAAGAAAACTAAGACACTAAGGAAAGTTATGCGTTCTGTTTTCTGAGATGTAGATAAAAGGATATTTAACCTGGGACAACCACTAACCCTGTTCAGTCTCTTACGACAATTACTATCCTGAGTGATAATTTTAAACGTCCTGGGAAGATCATCCTGCAGCCTGAAAATGCAAGGACCCATCTCAGCCCGCCTAAAGCCGACATTACATCTTCCGATTAATTTTATTGTTGGTGCTGCGAAGGAAGAAAATGTGAGCTCGCGATAGGCGGGTCGCATCACTTCGTCCCCAGCACCATTTCGGACCAGCATTTCATCCAAATTCCAGGTAAATACAAATTAAGTTTAGGATTGCTACCTGCCCGAGCATCATTTTTGGCCCAGCCATGGGCAACCGCCCTAATGAGCAGAGAAGTTAAGGTTTAAGGAACCTGGGATTTTTACATAATAATGACATATTTATATAAGAAATGAAATTTGATATTTCACCACACTTACTATACGTTTGTGAATTCGTGAGCCTTGCTAATAGCATTACTTACGTTCAGAAATATTGTGAATACTTCCACACGCAACACTAGATTGTGACATCTGTATAATAAAAATATGATGTGTTCCATTCACATGACTTTCTCTACATTTCTGTAACAAATTATTGTTAAAAAACCTATTCTTCTATCTACTTCATGCTAATCCAGATGAACATTGGTAGAATAATTTTCTTTTAAGTAGAAGGGAAATAATGAGACACACTTGGATAAAACGATAAGTTGTATTTTAAAGCTGAAACCAATAACAAGAAATATCTCAAAAACGGCTAATTCCACGAAAAAAACGTATATAAAATAAATTGTGTGTTTTAACGAGCTCTACATTTTGTGAAGTAAGTTTTTGTCTATCTCTTAAGGCTTAGAGTTATGCAAAATTTCACAAAATTCGTTCAGAATAAACATGTCCAGAAAATTGAAGATATACATTTTATTTGTCATGTAAACATCTTTAATATACGACATTTTAATCATAATCGTTAGAGCCTTTTTTGAGAAAATCAAAATTTTCGAAAATGTTTCCATGTTAAGGGTAGTTGGGGGGGGATTTTCTTGAAAATCTTCGTGTCGCATTCTTGGAAGATACTGAACTTAAATACCAAGTTTTGTATTTAACGAACTTTTCTTTTTGAGCTATTCTGCCCACACACACACACACATACACACACATACACACACATGCATACAGACGACACACACACACAGACATTGTTTCTAAAAATGCTTTTTTTTTTTTTATTCAGGGGATCCTAAAACACGCATTTTCAGTGAAATCTCTGTATCGATTTTTGGTGCATTACAACCTTCTCTATACACTAGGTACATAGTACTGTAGAGAAAATAAAAACAATCACTGGACTCGCATGATAATCAATGAATTCTTAGAAACTTCCTTTTTTATAGACTTTTAAAATGGTTAACGGCTCCATAGAAGTGCTGCAATATGGATAGAAATATAAGGCCTGGTACCAAAACTAAATTGTAGCTTAAGCTTTTGTCATATGTATTACTCAAATGCTTGATGTAGTCATAAATATTATATTTAATATGCCAATATTTTTAGTTCATATACATAACACATTAGTGAGAACTATAATATTAAGTGGTATATTATAAAACATCAAATTGTCAAATCACAGCATTATTCCAACATTGTAGTCAATTTGGATAAAGAAAGAGATATTTCTTGAAACATGTCCCAATGACTTAAGTACTTGAAAACTCCTGTTTTCGGGGGAACGAAGTGAAGGCCATTAGTAAATCATCGAGTTTAAGGGTCCTTAAAACTGTAGTGGACTAGTTGTAACCTTTTTCTGAGAATTTTACCTTTAGAGGAAATGATGCTGGGATGAATTGATGCAGCCCCGCGCGATAGGATCTAAGACACGAAGTGCAGGTACAAGGTTCTATTGCAACGGTATTTTCAAATGCCTGCAACGTTAGAAATATGTGTCTAAAATTAACATTACCACGAAAAGGAAATAATAGACTATAATAAGTTGGTGTATTTGTCTTACAAACTTATATGATTTATAAAAAGTTATTGCTCAAACTTTCATAAGAACTTAGCATAATGAATTATTATGAGGTGTTTTGTTAGTGTCTTGTCACTTTCTGTGATACATAACATTTTTTTTCAACAACTATATTTTTTAACAACATAAATATGAACGTTGCTAATTTATGCTCTGCCATAAATTTCACGCAGGAATGTGAATTACACTGACATCTCAATTTGGAACAGATTATGTTGCATACTTAGAACCCTTCTGGTATTCATAGTTCTTTTTTGGAACTAATTTCAGGTTAAGCGTTAGAAATAGTCCCTAGCAAATGCTCTTAAATGCTTATTCGCTAATAATAAAACCGACAGCAACGCCTTTTGTTATTGCGCGTAATGTAGAAATTCTTCTCTCTGTCCGCACCCCCCCCCCCTTCTCTCGCTCATTACTCTGACCTCTCTTCCTGCCCCATTTTCTATAGTCGGCGTAAGGGTCAGGTAATATTTTTAAAACCAGCAACCTGCTTTTTATAGGATTTTTAACAAAAATAAAAACGTAAGGTAACTTTAAAAGTAGACAAGATTTCTGTTCCTTGTGTTTGCTTAGATATGTGGTAGGAATTATATTGTTATCCATGGTAACTGGCTTGCATTTAGGAATGGCAGAAGGGAAAAATCTTATGTGTTACACTCACATGACTTTTTCTAGCTGTTCTACAAACTTCATACATAAGATTCTTCTTCTTTCTGCACCTTGCTAATCGTGGTACTCATTAGCACAATGATCTTATTATTTAGTTCCGTATAAGTAGGAAGAAAATAAGGGAATACACTAGGCTAAACCAATAGTCAAATGTTTTAAAAGCTGTCGTTATGCGATTGTCATTACAAATCGCTTCTTTTCTTGGCCAGGAGTAGAACAAAAGAAAAACGGACACTCCCGTCTGAGCAAAGTATAAGTACTTCACAACTGAAACTAATAACAATGAATACCTCGAAAACGGCAAGCTCCACGAGAAAAATGTATATGATATAACTTGTGTATTTTAACAAGATCTAAATTTTTTGTACAGTAAGTTTTTGTCTATCTCTTACAGTTTACTAGTTATGCCAAATTAAGCAAAATTCATCCAGAATAAACAGGTCTTCAGAAGCTATTCCCAGAAAATTCAAGATATACATTTTATTTTTTAGATAAATGTCTTTAATATATGATATTTTAACTAAAATTGTTAGAGCCATTTTAAAGAAAATCAACATTTTCGAAAAAAAGTTCCATGTAAAGGGTAGTTTGGGGTGGGGATTTTTCTCAAAATCTTCGTATCACATCCGTGGTAGATACTAAACTTAAATACCAAGTTTAATATTTTAGCTACTTTTCGTTTTTGAGTTATCGTGTTCACAGACACACGGACACACGGACATTTTTCTGAAAATGCTTTTTTTGGATACAGGGGGTCCTAAAACATGTATTTCCGGTGAAATCTCGGTATCGAATTTTTGGGTGGAATACAATACTTCTCTATCCCTATGTACATTGTACATATGGGGCTAGAGAAAGTAAAAATTGGAATAGCTTCTTAAGGGAATCCGGTGGATAAACGTCTTGAAATTGTCATTTTGTTGTTTTGTTTGTTTTTATATTACACGGTTCTCCATTTTTGCGTGATTAATTGCGTGTACATAATTTACAAGTATTAAAGCTATAGAAGAAAATATAGCAGAGAAGTCTACACAGGGTTAGTTAAAATGAGTTTAATGTTTAGAGCTTGATTACCAAACTTTACATGCTTTTAGAGAAAAGCACATATCTCTCTAAAATTGTGAAACTTTGAAAGCTCAAATACACAACAGTTACTTTTTATTATCAGGTAAATATTTTAACTTGGCTATATTAAAATATTTTGAAGAATAAAATGTTATATAGTGATAATTAGATTTTCTTAAATTAAAAAGAACCGAGAGTGAAACAAATTATAACTTATGAACTGTAACATGCTCTTAAAAGTCCCATGTTACAAGTGCGTAAAAAGATGTAGTGTAATAGCCATGAACGTGTCGTTGTAAAATCTTAAATATTTCCAGAGAAAAATATACCTGACTTTCATGATCATAACACAGTCGGTATACATATATACATTCAGCTTATGGGGTTTTATTGTTAATCAACTTCATCGGAAATATAAGACTTTTAATATCTTAATATTCCTTGGGTAGCGCTTAATAGATAGAGGGACACCTCAGTAATAAACGAGATGTTTCAATTGCCTACTTTGGGCTTCAATAAAACTTTCACTTTGGGGAAAGTAATTAAGAAGCTATATAGTTATTCTCGGTTAAAAAGGTAACTTCTACACACATGATACAAACACAATTTTAAAGGACTACCTCGTGATCTGGTCTAGAGGTCTCGAGATCGATTCTAACCTGCAGGGTGAGACATTTTTTTAGCTAGGATTATTTCCTACCCTCTATAGCTTCTGGGAATATAAAAGAGTGTGAATGTGTGCATGAGAAGATAAAGGCCTAAGGAAAATCTGATGTATTCCATTCACATGACTTTCTCTCATCTCTGTAACAAAGATTGTAAAAAAACTGGTTCTTACATTTACTTCAAGCTAATCGAGATAATTGATAAACGTCAAGACAGACAAAAACGCCTTACACAATAAGGTAGGTCTCATTAAAACACACAGTATATCTCATACATATGCTTTTTACTTTCTCTATACGCACATGTACATAGTGTACAGAGAAGGTATTGCTCTCCGGCCAAAAATTTGATACCGAGATTTCACCGGAAATATATGTTTTAGGGTCCCCTATATCCAAAAAATCCTGACAAATAAAATGTATATCTTGAATTTTCTGGGAATAGCTTCTGAAGATCTGTTTATTCTGGATGAATTTTGCTTAATTTGGCATAAGTAATAAACCGTAAGAGATAGACAAAAACTTACTATACAAAAAATGTAGGCCTTGTTAAAATACACAATTTACGTCATATACATTTTTTTCGTGAAACTTGCCGTTTTTCACGTATTCATTGTTATTAGTTTCAGTTGTGAAGTACTTATACTTTTCTCAGACGGGAGTATCAGTTTTTCTTTTTTAATCCACTCCTGGCCAAGAAAAGAAGCGATTTGTAATGACAATCGCATAACGACAGCTTTTAAAACATTTGACTATCGATTTAGCCTAGTGTATTCCCTTATTTTCTTCCTACTTATAAAGAACTAAGTAATAAGAACATTGTGCTGAATACCTCGATTAACAAGGTGCAGAAAGAAGAATAATCTTATGTAAAAAGTTTGTAGAAATTTAGAGAAATTTATCTGAGTGTAACACATCAGATTTTTTTTAAAGCTTAACGTGGTTGATCATATCGGAAGATGAATGAATGCTGCTCAAATGAGCTCGGGTCTATGGAGCTTAAACACCTTATCCGGGTAATTCCCTCTAAGCGAGAATCGAACTCGCGACCTGTTGAATGTGATTACAGACACGCTATCCCTACACTACCCAAGCAGGCAGTACTCTCTTATTCCCCTTCTATGTACAAGGAAGCAAGTAATAAAGGATCTTTCTATTACTGTTTATTTTGATTAGCAGGAATTAGATAGAATTTTAACAATGATTTGTGACAGAGAAGTAAAGAAAGTCGTTTGAATGTAACATATTAGATTTTTTTTTTTAGTTACGATAAACATTTTCAAGAAAAGTTTTCTAAAATATTGTCTACTGAGATTAAAGCCCAAATGAGCAAAATGGAGCATAAATAATTGAATTAACATATACAGCATCTCTTCAAAGAGGAAGTTCCTGTTTAGGACGATTAATTTGAAAAATCGGATGTGTTCCATTCTCATGATTTTCTCTAGCTATCCCGCAAACGAACTTTTCTTACAAAAGATTATTATTTTATCTACATCATGCTAATCGAGATAAACATTAGCAGAATTAGTCTTATTACTTACTTCCTTAAAATTTGAAGGGAAATAAAGGAATACACTAGGCTAAAGCGATAGTCAAATTCTTTAAACGCCAGTTACTATGTGAAAAAATTGAAATTCTGTTCTCTTTGCTTGCCAGGAGTAAACAAAAGAAAGATAAAAATATCACTTCCTGTTTGAGCAAAGTTTAAGTGCCTTAAAATTGAAACCAATTACACGGACTATCTCGGAAATGGATATCTCTACATAAAAACTACTAATATGACATAAATTGTGTGTCTTAACAAGATCTACATTTTTATCCAGCAAGTTTTTGTCTATCTCCTACTTAATAACAAAATTACCCAGAATGAAGATGATTTCAGAGGCTATTCCCGGAAAATGCATGAATATATTTCGTTTGTCATAACATTTCTTAAACACATGCTTTTTAGCCAAAATCGCTAGAGCCATTTTTGAGATCAACATATTCGAACAAAGTTCCTTGTAAAGGATAGTTGGGGGTGTGGGGATTTCTTGAAAATCTTCTTGTCGCATCCTTGCAAGATACTAAAATTATATACTAAGTTTGGTAACTAACCCACTTTTCGTTCTTGAGTTATGCTGTCCACAGCGCGCGCGAAGACATTTTTCTAATTTCTTTTCTGGATTCACTAAAACACGTATTTCCGCTGAAATCACGATATCGAATTTTTGGGTGGAATACAATACCCACTGTATATACTTTGTACATTGTACATACATGCTAGACAAAGTAAAAATCTGTAACTATCACAGTTGAATTTATTTAATTATATTTTAAACAAAATATTTATATTATTACTTTCAGAGATATTGAAATACTTACCAATATACATGTATTTCATCACTTTCAACTGATCGCTCTGTAGTTATTTAAGGATAATTGTGAAATTCATAATGTATAAATATTAACTGGAATTTATTCTGTTAATTTAAACATAAAGCACGCACATTTTTTTTTTTTTTTTTTTTTTTTTCTGTTTTGATTAAAGTTACTCAACTATAATGTATGCAGTTGTCCCTCCCTAAAATAAGTGTTCGCAAATGCAAATAATTTAAGTGAACGGTACAGTTAATGATGTGTCAATTGCTTGGTTCATATCAAGACATTTTGATGATGAACGTAGTTTCTTTCTGCGCACAATTGAGCACGTGACGCGCTCTCGATAACAGTAAATGATTCGCTTTAGTTCACACTACAGGCGCTAGCGTCCAGTGATTTACCAAGCTAAAAACGGGGAGTCCCCAATAGCTCTGTCAGCGCTATGTTATCAATACGATTGCGCCACGCTCATACTGTTATGCTTATTTTTAAGGTGACGACCTTTTAAACTTTGCCTTTGGTGTACTATAAAAGGTCATTAGTTTGATAACGTTGTCGATGTTAACCCAAATAGTAAGAGTCATTCAGATATTGCCTGTATTTTTAGAAAGTTAAGGATATTTGAATAAGTCTGAGTATAAACCACATTTTTCATTAAGAATGAGTTATACAATAGGAAATTATGAAAATGTTTATTAATTACACATGTTTAATTGTTCGTTTTTATAATTTTGTTACAAATTGGTGCAGCCAGGATATGGTTCTAGAAGGGGTTTTAGTTATTTGGTACATTTACCATTATTGTTATTATTATTAGCAGTAGTAGTAGTAGTAGTAGTAGTAGTAGTAGTAGTAGCAGCAGCAGCAGTAGCAGTAGTAGTAGTAGTCGAAGGATGCCAAGACTCGAAATGCGCTGTGGTGCAATAATAATAATAATAATAATATACGTAGCCTGGTCCACTGTCTGCGCTTCGCTTCAGGTAATCAAACATGTAACAGGTAATACAGGGTTGCTACAAAAGAAATAGACAACTTCAACTGT
This sequence comes from Hymenopus coronatus, assembly GCA_030762935.1. Classification (NCBI taxonomy): domain Eukaryota; kingdom Metazoa; phylum Arthropoda; class Insecta; order Mantodea; family Hymenopodidae; genus Hymenopus; species Hymenopus coronatus. The sequence goes on along the minus strand of CM060881.1, from coordinate 144,741,532 downwards.
CTGTAAAACAAAAACTATTAGAGATAGCAACCTAATTATTTTGGAGGTATGTTGAGAAACTCTCAAAGTTTCGTTTGTTACTATTGGTAACGCTGTAGTGTTTTGTTTGTTGTTGCAGAAGCTGAAATGGCGGAAAACCCTGTGGAAAAGGCATATTGCGTGTTGGAATTTGCTAGAACGCAATCAGCAACTGTTGTCCAACGACATTTTAGAACACGTTACCACAAAAATGAAATGATGCGCTCACAAAAACCAGCATCGACTTCATCATGTCGCAACATGTCGATGCAAAAGTCACGCCGCCGTATGACCTTATCTTCTTCACTCAGAAACTGCAACATCTGTAATCTGTAAGGCATCATGTGCAGTCGCTTCCGCAAGATTTTCCATACAGTTTGCTGTGGAATTTGTAATTGCATGCTTGCCCTAGATCTCGATTTCTGTGGGCTTCTTATGTAGGCAGAACGAACACGTTCAACGTTTTCTTCCGAAACTCTTGGTCTTCCCAAGCTCTTCCCTTTGCACAAAAATCCCGTTGTCTCGAATTTTCTATACCAGTCGTAGATTGACTGTCTAGTCAGTGGCGTTTTGTGGTAACGTGTTCTAAAATGTCGTTGGACAACAGTTGCTGATTGCGTTCTAGCAAATTCCAACACGCAATATGCCTTTTCCACAGGATTTTCCGCCATTTCAGCTTCTGCAACAACAAACAAAACACTACAGCGTTACCAATAGTAACAAACGAAGCTTTGAGAGTTTCTCAACATACCTCCAAAATAATTAGGTTGCTATCTCTAATAGTTTTTGTTTTACAGGCAGTTGAAGTTGTCTATTTCTTTTGTAGTAATCCTGTATATTCATCAACAAAGAATACAAGAATATGGGTATGATCTATGGGAACATGCACCGAAATGCAGCGGCTGAAGCAGTACTCTAAACGTTTCTCGACGTGACATCTGTCCGGGAGAAAACAAAGTGGGCCAGCGCGCGCGCGCGCTCGTGTGTGTGTGTGTGTGTGTGTGTGTGTGTGATTATGTATGTGTGTCATTCCGTAGGAGGCTTCACATTGCAGCCGCCATGGGCTTATTGTGCGTCAGATCCCAGGAAGATAGGATGAAATGAGTGTTATCGACGGGCGGCCGAAATCGTATACGGGTTAGGTATGTATGTCGAGTAATATTCTACGATTTTATTAAAGCGTTATTTATGTGCTTGCTTATTTTTTTATTCTAACGGAACCAAGGTCAGACCATCAGTTCTTTCGTAACTGGAAATGTACAACAATACTGCCAACATGGTCAGACTTCGTGACTGACAGTGCGGCTTGTTCTACAATCTATATATTCATGTGATTGGAACCGAGCTCCACGGTAACGTCTGACACTAGTATTCGATTCCTGTTGCCCGCCCACCATGACTTTGGGTTTTTCATTGTTTTCCTTATTCGACGAAACTCGGGTAGTTTCTCATCTATCACAACTTCCTTTCTATTAGTTTCCTTTTCATTCCGTTTCTTTCCTAACTTTCAGGATTCGTGGTGTGCAGGTCTGATAGCGCGGATACTTGCTCAAAGGAAAGTCCTCATGGACACTAGGGGCCGCTTGGTTGAAGGGTAGATCTGGGCAGCTCCGGTAATGGGAATAATTTCGATTCAGAAACTGTTTTAGGGACATTAGCGCAACCTGTGTGCTGTCAGCCTGTAGTCTCAAGGCTTTTAAACGACTTAAATCATTTTTGCAGAAAATTGTGTCAGTTTATTTGAACATTGACGTTGGTCTGTACATTTTTTATATCTGAAAAACAACACACTGTCGATTAAACAGAAAAGTAATCTATTTAGTGTAACCAATGTAAACCCATTGGGATGGCTCGAGAGATTTAGTCTCTGGTTCGATCCCAGTCGACTGTCCACTCTGACTAAAGTTATTTTGGGGTTTTCCCTTGTCGTCAGGCAAATCCTGGGGATGTTTCTAATTCCATGACTTTTTCCGATCCTTCATTCCCCATCAGACAATTTCATATACGCAACCCTTCAGATCGTTAAGGCTGCATAGGTACAATAGACGTCTGGCCACAGTTCTTAAATCCTCCTTGTGAGAGAGAAAAACAATAAACAAATAAAAACGTGCGTTCATGCACATTTCACGTAACTTTCTTTCCCACTATCGTTTAGCTTTGTCTGTTCTGTAAGTTTTTGTAAAAACCTATTACTTTCTCTAGTTAGTTTATAGGTAGAGATGGTATTCGATACCGAAATATCATCGGAATTACACATTTTAGGGTCCCCCGTATACCAAAAAAAAAAAAAAAAAAATTTAGAATAAGGTCCCTGTGTGTGTTTGTTTGTCTGTTTGTGTGTGTCCGTGTGTCTGCGACACAAGATTTTGAGGAAAATTTCCCCGCCCCAAACTACCCTTTACATTGCAAATATTTCTAAAATGTTTATTTTGTAAAAAATCACTCCAACAATTTTGATTAAAATGCCATATATTAAACCTATTTACATGACAAAAAAATCTATATTTTGAATTTTCTTAGGATATCCTCTGAAGACCTCTTCATTTTGGACGTAATTTGTGAATTTTGTGTAACTGGTAAACCGTAAGAGATAGACAAAAACTTACTGCACAAAAAAACATGGATTTAGTTAAAACATACAATTTATGTCATATACATTTTTTCGTGCAATTGACCGTTTTCGAGACATTCCTTATTATTGGCTTCAGTTTGAAAATACTTATATTTTTCTCACGTGGGAATTTGTGAACTCTTGGCCATGCAAATAAGTGGATTTCAATCACATAGCAACCAGCTTTTAAAAGATTTGTTTATCGCTTTAGTCTAATGTATTTCCTTATTTCCCTTCTGCTTACAAGGAAGCAAGTAATACAAGCATTTCTGCTAACAGTTATCTCGACTAGAATGAAGAAAATAGAAGAATTAGCTTTTCAAAAATAAATTGTTAGAGAGGTATAGAGAAAGTCATGTCAATGGAACACATCAGAATTTTACTTTCTTTATACGTGCTAGGTGCATGGTGTATAGAGAAGGTATTGTAATGCACCCAAAAATTCGATACCGAGATTTCACTGGAAATACATGTTTTAGGTCCCCCTGAATCTAAAAAACGCATTTTTTTTAAAAAGACCCTGTGTATGCGTGTCTGTGGACAGCATAGCTCAAAAACGAAAAGTCCGTTAAAAATTATATTTAAGTTCGGTATTTTCCAATTATTTTTCAAAAATAATTAACGATTTTGATTAAAATATCGTATATTAAAGATATTTACCTGACAAATAAGATGTATTTCTTTAATTTTCTGGCAATAGCCTCTGAAGACATCTGTATTCTGGATGAATTTTGAGGAATTTTGCATAACTGGTAAACCATAAGAGATAGACAAAGACTTACCTGATAGAAATTGTAGAGCTCGTTAAAATACACAATTTATGTTATATACATTTTTATCGTAGAGTGGGTCTTTTTGAAATATTCCTTTTTATTAATATCAGCTTTAAAATATTAAACCTTTCTCATACGGGAATTTATCAACTCCTGTCCATACAAACAAAGGATCTTCAGTGACATAGCAAACAGCTATTGGCTTTCCCTTATTTCGCTTCTACTTACAAGCAAGTAATAAACTGTTCCTGCTAATTTTTTCTCGACTAGCATGAAGTAAATAGAAGCATAAGCTTTGTAACAATAATTTGTTGCAGAGATGAGGAAAAAGTCATGTCATGTTAATCAATGTAACCGAAGAGGTGGCGTCCCGGCATTGTGGTTCGTATTCACGAGTTTCCGTCTCTGGCAACCGTCACTCTGACCCATGGATTTTTCATCGGTTTTTACGGGTCACTAAGGGGCATGGTGGAGTGGTTTCTTTCATCCCCCGAATGTCTTATCACTTCCATCATCATTTCATTCATACTTCGCCCCGCTGGTTTTTTATTAGTTATTAGTAGAGCTGGGATTTCTCTGTAAATACATATTTTGTTCCTTGCTATTTAGATGCTGGGAAAAGTTGTATCTTCACAAAGCACTATTTTAGGGTTACTATAACTGAATTTCATTTTACATATTTTTAAGTATATTACATGCTCTTTGATATTACATAAAATTACATATTTCCATATTTTATTGTATTCACGTGTGTAAATTTCTCTATAAATTCTAAACTGAAGCTATGTGGATACTGCCCCTTGCCACAATAGGGAGATTAAGATGACCGACAGGTACTGAAGAGCAAGGAATGACCACACCAGGTAAAGAAATGATTGACAGCCACTTAATGACCACAACATTGAAAAGAAACCTGTTAGGCCTAATGGGTTTGCTAATTATACCATGAAACCGCTATAAATTCTGTACCAATACTTTTCATTTCTCGTACTTAGTTTCATTCAGAATCAAAGTGGATAAGTGAACGGTGTACCTCAATTCTCTCTAGTGTGAATATGGCACCTGTCTCATCTTCACTGTTTTCAAAATTAAAATCATGGACTGCAATTGACGAATGCTTTACAACTGATGGCAAAATAGTCATTTGTCAAGATTGCAACAAGCATATAGGATGCTCTATGAAGTTCCAGCTTGAACAGCATTTAAGAAGTGCACTGCATAGAAAAAACAAACAATTACGTCAACCGACAAAGCAAGTGCATCTAACACAGATGAAACATTCTTCAACTTCAATTAATCCTTTCTATAAGAATTTGCGCAGTGCAATGATTGCTGCTAATTCAAGGTACGTCCAGAAAGTAAGTTCCGTTTGGTAATAAAATTAAATTGTGTACAGATACAGAATAATTATTTATTGCACAAAATTCTACAACTCTTAAACTATTTTTCCACATAACTGCCGAAATTTTGCAGGCATTTGTCATAGCGTGTTACAAGTTTTTGTATATCTTCTTCATAGAAGTTTGCCGCCTGTGTCTTCAAAAAGTTGGAAACATTTTCTTTCAGCTCTTCGTCATTGTTGAAGTGTTGACCGCCAAGGAAAGACTTGAGATGTAAGAACAGATGAAAGTCGCTAGGAGCGAGGTCAGGGCTGTACGGAGGATGGTCAAACACGTCCCAGTAGGAGGTTTTTCGTCACGTTTGCAGTGTGTGGTCGTGCGTTGTCGTGAAGAAAAACAACACCTTTTGACAGCAATCCTCGGCGCTTATTCTGTATTGCGCGGCGCAATGTCCTAAGTGTCTCGCAATAAACATCTACCTTGATTGTTAGACCACGCGGTAAGAAATCAATGAATAAGATGCCTTTCCAGTCCCAGAACACTGTGCCAAACATTTTTCGAGGTGTCAAGCTTTTTTTCGGCTTAACCTTTGCTGCGGATGAAGTGTGCCTCCATTCCATTGATTGCCGCTTACTTTCAGGGGTGTATTAAGAAACCCAAGTCTCATCTCCTGTGACTATCTGTGTCAGAAATTCTTCGCCGTCTTCATCATAACGGGTTAAAAACTGAAGTGCACTACCCATCCGTTTTGTTTTGTGTTGCTCAGTAAGAATCTTTGGTACCCAACGTGAGCAAAGTTTACGAAATTTCAGTTTTTCGGTAACAATTTCATGAATTAGTGATCGTGAGCTTTGGGGAAATTCCATAGCGAGAGCACTAATTGTAAACTTGCGGTTTTCCTGGATCTTGTCATCAATCGCCTGAACCCGTTGTTCTGTAACCAAAGATGGACGCCCACTTCGTTCTTCATCATGTACTTCACTACGTCCTTCATTGAACTGTCGGACGTATCTTCTCACCATTGAATCACTCATCGCATTTTGTCCGTAAACTTCGCAAATTTGCCGATAAATTTCAATTGGTTTCACTTTCCTAGCATTCAGAAAACGAATCACAGATCTGATTTCACAAGCGGCGGGATTTTCAATCAACACCGACATTGTAAACAAGCACTACAAAGCGTATGTGGATGACAGCGATCTCAAAATGGCGCACGTTTCTTTTCCTTGATACAGAGCGTCTACCGCGCATGTGCGGAACTGTGATCACAGCGCTGCAGCGGAGATAAGTTGAAACGGAACTTACTTTCTGGACGTAACTCGTATTCCATGGTACAAGATTCAAGTGCCTAAATTCAGATCTTTCTTGGAAAAATTCTGCAGGCAACATATACCAGACCATTCAACATTACGCAAAAACTATCTGCAAGTCTGCTACGATGAGATAATGGACAATATAAGAGAGTACTTAGGAGATTCTTTCATATGGGTTGCGGTTGATGAAACAACTGATTCTAAGAGACGTAACATAGCACATCTCGTGGTAGGAAAGTTGGAACCTGACAGCACTTCTAACCCGTGTTTAGTCTATTGCAAAGAGATTGGCCATACAAATCATTCAACTATTGCAAGATTTGTGAATGATGGGCTAAAAGTGTTGTGGCCTACTGGAACTCAAGAAGAGAAAGTGTTAGTGCTATACTCTGATGCAGCACCATTAATGCTTAAAGCTACAACTGCTCTGAACCCAATATGCTCCATTTGATGTGCTTAGCTCATGGTTTGCAACGTGTTGTCGAGGACATAAGAGTTAAGTTTCCAGAAGGGAATACTTTAATTTCGGCAACAAAAAAAGTGTTTCTAAAAGTCCCACAGCGAGTGAACCCCTACAAAGAGCAACTTCCAGGAACACCATTGCCCCAGAACCAGTGTTAACTAGGTGGAGAACGTGGATTGAAGCAGTGAACTTTTATGGTGAACATTTCGATGACATAAAGACTGTTGTGGATTCTTTTGACCCTGAAAGAGCTGCAGCTATTCATGACTCTCTGCATGCCTTCAGTGATTCCAAAGTGGTTTGTTCTGTCTCCTACATTAGAAGTAACTATAGCTGACACCCGGAGAGTCTCACGTTTGGAAACTTCAGGACTTCCAATTGAAGCTTCTATTGGTGTTGTGGAGGATGCAGTTGAAAAACTAAGTGCAGTGCATGGGGAGAAGGGTAAGAGTGTATGGAATAAATAAAAAACAGTTTTGAGTAAAAATCCTGGATATTCAACATTTTGTAGTGTGTGTCAAATTCTAAAAGGGGACATTATAGATTGTCTTGAGAACATTTCCCCAGGAAAGATTCCTTTGTTAAAATTTGCCCCAGTCACAGCACGTGATGTTGAGCGGTCATTTTCCGCTTATAAGAACATTCAATCTGACTAAACGGCTATCAATGACCCCAGAGAACTTAGAAAAATATTTAATTGTTCACTGTGCTGCAAAATTTAATGAATAAATGTCTCTAGCTATGGAATTTGCATTTATGTTTGTGTTTACTCACTTTAGAATATTTTTACTTGATAAAATTGAGAGTTAATTTTCGAAATTAGATTAATATATTGCGGTTTCTAGGTTACATTTTCATCAAATTATAATTGTACATTTTACTGAAAAATGTATAAACTTCTCTTAATATTAGAAATTTGCATTAAATATTTAATATTTTATATAACTTATTTTAAAGATTTTACATATTTTAACAATTTTCACTACATATTTATGTACATATTTTCCAATTGATACTACATAAAAATCTCAGCTCTAGTTATTAGAGTTGAAAGTGTCGGCAATAGTACTTCAGTGCGGCTTGGCAGGAAAAAGCGATGCTCTCTAGAACTCTCATTTCCCGACCTTTGGCTGGTTGTCGGCTATAAGGACGCCCTTTGGGTCTTACAAGCGGCAATGTCGCTATGACGCGAGGCTGTTTCTCCGACTATCGAGTGGCTCAATCTGATACCTGCAGGGACTCTTGTCATCATTGTGCTGTCGTTCTGGCAACCACCCCTGTCTCCTCTCAACTCACCCCTCCCTTCTTGGGATGCCACTTCGTGTGGCATAGGTAGAAAAGCCTCATTGAGTTTCTTAATTAATATACAAGTTTGCAGTTTCATTTCGTGGAGGCCAAAGAGGATATAGGAAGCTAAAGTAATAGTATTTAAAAAACAGGTAGAAATTTATACTTGTTGCATGAAATCACAAAAAATAAAAGTATGATGTATTAGCATTTCAAAACATGTAAGAGTATTAGATTTTGCAAATTATACTTACGAATTTCTCAGAAATGAGTAACGTCACAAAACATTGGGCCGGCCAAGGTAAAGAAAGAATACCAGGACACAATTCATATGACCAAAGCCCTACTTACGCGCTTGGGAAATTTAAGGAAGGAATTGCAGAAAGGGTGCAAGGAAGTGATTAGTATCTAGGGTACCTAAGTAGCCTCTTCAAGCGTCAAACTGAAGGCCGAGACCTGTCGGGCGCCGTCAGAAAAGCTTTAATTTCCTTCATGTCGCTCGTGTGACCCGATATCTGACGAACTTGGCCTTGATGACAGTATGGAAGTGGTTAGTTTACTCCTCTAGATGCTCTTTAAACAGCTGGACCAGCTCACTGCGATCAGACTCCGGAGGTTGTATCCGTTTCTCTAAGGCCGTCAGTTTCGCCGTCAAGTTCAGGATCTCTCTGGAATTCCTGGGTGCAGTCTGGAGCTGGTAGATGTAGGCGGTAAAGGCTAGGAGGTTGAAGCTACGTTGGTATGTGGTGCTGTCCGAGCTAGCTACGATGGTGATGGCCTGCTCCCATAAGCACAACAGCGTCGGAAGGGACGGTGGTGCTCCTCCTCGACTAACCTCGACGACAGGTGTCACCCTAACAAGGGCAACCCATGACGCCAAGGCAGTTTCCCGGCCCGCTCGTTTCTGTAGCTCCAGTCTCACTAGCGGCGTAGGGCCCCGGTCGCAGTAGATGCGGGTGGCCCTCACAAAAGAAGGTTGCTACGACTGCTCAGCGGTAAAGACATGACCCTCCGAACCACGACCGGGACGGCGGCATGGAGTTCTGTTGTGAAGCCGGCTGTGATAACCGAGAAGTGATGCTTGCTGCCGATGAAGCAGCAGCGGGGTGTAGCATAGATTGATGCATGGGTGATGGCGAAGGCGTGGTTTCCCTTACCGGCAGATGCTGGGGAAACTATGTTGATAAGGAGTTTGCGATGATACTTTCTCTTCATCATCTCGCCGAGAAGTCCTCCCCCTATGTGATTTTGGGGATTGGGGAACAGGAATAAAGGTGCAAGGGATAACAGTGATTTGTAAAAGTATTTATGATGGAAGAAGGGGATTAGGTGGAAGGAAAGTCATATTGTGGTGATTATTTGTTGGACACTTTGGCGTAGTATGTGTCCCGGTCCCACATTAGCAACCCAGAGATTCATGGGGGATTACTGATGTGGCGGTGAATTCTGCAATGGTGGTTAGCGTATGCAGTGTTGTCAACTCGTCAACAGCTAAACTATTTTGAAAATATAGCTAAAAGTGGCTAAAATTACAGACAAAAATAGCTCAAGAAAAGGCTACATTAACTCACCTAATCAGTGAAAAATATATTATCATCTTCTTCTTGGTTCCAACAGCACTCTTAGAGGCACCAGAAGATACAGTAGCAATATCAGAAGAAGCTGCTGAAGAATATGCTGCTGAGATTGTTTTAAGCACACTTGTTGGGAGTTTGTTTAAATGGCAGCAGTAATTGCTTCTTCTGAGACCAAAACGTAAAAGCAGGATAGCATTTAATGTTTCTCTCATCATTCTGTTCCTTGATTTTGATTTCACAATATTAACTTGAATATAGAAACTTAATATAGAAAATGCCAGGGATACAAGTTCATAATAGGAATTTTCTTCATTAGCGTTCCTGAATTTATCTACTCAACCCAAAACTATATTGTATTGGAAGTGTTTATCTATTTGGTGTATGCAATGTTTTTCCACTGGGTTACCAATAAGCCCATATTACTAGAATCAACACTAAGATTAAGTGCTATAGACAGAGGGCTTAATGCATGTACGCGGAAAATATGATTAGTTGGCATCAATAAGCCATGGAAGAAATAACTATGAACGTCTTTAATACACAAAACGTGTGTACTATGCAGTTGAAGGTTTCAGTACTTTAAGGGTTTCTCCAACAGAAAACATGTTTTTCATTTTCATAATATGAGCATTTAAATTGTGTGGAAGGCGTTACCATGGTTCATTTGTCAATTTTACAGTAAACTTTATATACACTTGGTAGATGTTATACTCAATGTCGGGACCGCGCCGTGGCTGAGTGGTTAGACCACTTGCCTCTCACCTAGACGTCCGGGGTTCGATCCCAAGCGACCGCATGTGAGATTTGTGTTGGACAAAGCGGCGCTGGGGCAGGTTTTCTCCGGGTACTCCGGTTTCCCCCGCCATCGCATTCCACCTGCGCTCCATCATCATTCATGTATCACCATACATGCGTTGCCATAAGTAGTTAAAGCGGGCGTTAAACACTACCAAAAAAAAAAAAAAAAATACTCAATGTCAGTTGTGATACTGTGCCTGTGTTCATTTACGGCTGACTCAAAATCAAAACCAAGGTATGACCTTCAATTGGGGTGACAAAATGTTCGATTCTTGCTGTAGAAATCAAGATACGCGTACTCAATGACTCTGCTAATTATTGAGTGAATATTTTCTCCCTCAAAGGCCTTATTGGTTTTCTGAATTTCCACCAAAATTAAGAAGTATATAATTTTGCGGGTCATTGTAGGTACATGGCAGAAAACATTTGAGCTGTGTAGCATTTTTCTTTTTGTTTTGACAAGTCAAAATGTAATTTCAGTTCATTAAACTATTTTAAAATACAACAGTGGGCTCTATTGAAAATCAGCGAGTATTGCTCCTTTGAGGATTTCTCAATGGTTCGTTGCCACAAGTTATTGCTTTATATATTTCTCTATACGCAATTTGCTTTGCAGTTGAATGCGAAACCAGTTATATGTTTCCTTAATTAAAACCTCTAAATCACTTGGTAATGTCGCCTCATAAGCGTGACTTACTGCAAGCTGTAGGGAATGGCACACACATTTAAACAAAACTCTGTTAGGATTTTGTAACTTCTCTTTGAGTTTATAAAACACTGCATTATTTACCCCAGTCATATCACTAGCATTGTCCGTTCCTAGACCAACAAAGTTATTAGGGTTCAACTTTCTTTCAGTATGCCTTCCACTATATTATCAGCGTCTCCACGTTCGTTTCAAGATGCCAAGGAATGTGGACACTACTTGACTGAGATTGCAACTAAAATATTGCACACTAATGCCTAAATGTTTTACAAAGAAATGTCTGTGGACTCGTCTATTATCAGAATGTATTTCTGATCGCCTATACCTGCAACCAATTCCTGGCTAAAATGAAGTGCTAACATATTCTTAATCATTTCTGTACACTTACGGCGGTGTAAACGAATGTCCGAAAATTTACTGTCCGAAAAAATCACATTTACAGAGTTCTGACAAGTGGTCACTAATGAGTAGAGCACAGTGTTCTGACACAAACGTAGCTATTTTATCTTCTGCCTCACGTACACCTAATGAGCTAGTAGTGGGGGAAGTATATTCTTCGTTGATGCTGAGAGGTGAAGGAATCGACTGCTTTTTACTTTCTCTATACGTACTATGCACAAAGTGTACAGAGAAGGTATTGCACTCCCCCCAAAATGCACATATATTTCACCGGAAATATATGTTTTAGGGTCCCCTAAATCCAAAAAAAAAACATTTTCAGAAAAAGGTCCGCGTGTGTATGTGTGTTCGTGTGTCTGTGAACACGATAACTCAAAAACGAAAAGTGTAAAATACCAAGTTCCAGAAATGCGACACGAACATTTTGAGAAAAATCCCCCACCCCAAACTACCCTTTACATGGAACTTTTTTCGAAAATTTTGATTTTCTTAAAAATGGCTCTAACGATTTTGATTAAAATATCATATATTAAAGATATTTACCTGACAAATAAAATGTATATCTTCAATTTTCTGTGAATAGCCTCTGAAGCTTACTTTATTCTGAATGAAATTTACGGAATTTTGCATAACTGCTAAGCCGTAAGAAATAGACAGAAGCTTACTACACAAAAACTGTAGAGCACGTTAAAACACACAATTTATGTTATATACGCTTTTTTTTCGTGGAGTTGATCATTTTTTAGATATTCCTTGTTGTTGGTTTCAGCTTTAAAAACTTATACTTTTCTCATATAGGAATTTGTCAACTCCTGTCCACACAAACAAAGGAACTTCAGTCACATAGCAACCAGGTTTTGACTATCACTTTAATCTATGGTACTCCCTTATTTCGCTTCTACTTTCAAGGAAGCAAATAATACGATTATTTCTGCTAATTTTTTTCTCAATTAGCATGAAGTAAATAGAAGCATAAGCTAACAATAATTTGTTGCAGATGTGTAGAGAAAGGCATGTGAATGGAACACATCCGATTTTTTATGTTTATTGCGATTTGCATTTTATTTCACGCTTAAGTAGGTTTTTACATGATACTTAAGTTTTAGCATTAGAAACAGGTTGAAGTCAACCTTTAAATGCCGCCAGCGATTTCCATTCTTTTCTATACTGTTGCGTATACTTAGGAGAAATTTTCACTATTTTAATAAATATACATTGGAATACACTGCGCAATAATGTTACTCACAACAGTAAATATACTATATTACTATTTAGTTACACTGTCACCTTCAATCGTATATTTCATTTATTTATTTTGGTCACAATTTATTTCACATTATACACATCTGTTTCTCGAAACGCAGCACGAATACTGAGTTGTAGTTTCAGATAAGAGCTAACCGTTAGAATTAGGGGGTTTCCCGAATCCAGCGTAATGGATATGTCATTGACCTGCAATGATGCAATGCATAGTCGCTGTACTGACTCGTGGGTCATTCGCAGTGGGATATAAAAAGCATGAATCACTCGAAATAGCATTAAAATGAAATTCAAAATAACGCATGAAAAAGCAACTTTGGCTAAAATATAGCTAATAGCTAAGCTCAAAATTTTGTAACAAATCACTTTCAAAATAGCTAGAACTACTTATAAAATGGCTAAATTGGCAATACACCTTGACATGGCACAGATCTAATCCTATGTGCTGTGGTGATGTTTCCCAATCGGGACGTCGTTCGAAGCCGAAGGCTGTTGCTGCAGTGTTGATGTATCTATGTATTCGATGAGTTGTTGGCTGTCGGTGGTGAGTTCGTCAACTTGTCCTTTATTAAGTCAAGGGCCCTTAGTGCGGTGTCCCGAAGCATGATGATTTCCATTGCTGTTCGGAGAGTTTGGCGTTCAGATGGTCTTCCAGTGCAGGATTCTTGTTGGAAGATACCTACAGGATCTCAGCATGGAGGTCCTGAATTGCTTCCAGTATGTTGCTGTTGACGTCTGCAGTCTCTTGTAGAAGGTCGTGTTTTGCGTTGAGCTGAAACAGAAGTTCTGATGTGTCGGCTGTGTTGATGTGCTCTGTTGTGGCTGTTGACGTTGGTGATGTGCTGCGTCAACGTGTGATGACTGGAGGCGTGTTCTGCGGTGTATTCTGGGCTGGCTGCGGTACTCCTTGGGTAGCAGAGGACCTGGGCTTGACCGCTGTAGTGTCCTGTGCCACCACCCGGCTCGGCTCGATCGTGCCCAGTGCATACTGCGGTGGTGGCACTGCGGCGGAGAGGAACAGGCCCAACAGGCTGCAAGGCAGCAACGGCATAACCGGTCACGTTCCTGTCAGATGACCTCAACGACCACACCTTCTGCGTGAACCTGTCAGATCCGCTTAAATGGCTGTTGATGCTATGGTAAGAAATTTCCAGAAGCAGAGATTGTTGCAGGTGAGACAAAGAACTTTGGTGTGAACCGCTCGCTCGCGCTGTGTTATTTTTAGCACACTTACAAGAATAAGCTATGCACGAATGAGCGTGCAGAGATTCAGGGTGGCATGTATAGGCGTATATACTTGGCGCGTAGTCACATTATTGAAAAATAGCCTTAAAATGTCTGAAAAAAGAGCTAAAATACCTTATCCACAGCCTGTAAATACCTCCAACATGGCTTAGAATGGCATTAAAAGCATCCGAAATATCTGTTACCACTCTCAAAGTACCTTCCAAAAGCTAGGAAATAACTGGAAAAACAGCTGCTAATATCGTTAAAACATGCCAAAACATTAAAAATGTCCCTAAAATTCCCCCAAATGTATGAAAAACTGCTAAAACATGTCAAAATACTGTAAAAAGGCCTATAAATCCCTAAATGTTTGTTCTACTTTCTTTGAATTATTTCAAAGCGACTAGAATGACCTTAATACCAAAATGTCTTCAGCGGTATCAGTACCATACCTCTACCATTAAAATAAAATGCTTGTAAATGGGAGCTCAAAATGTGTGTAAAATTACACCAAATCCTGGGAAAATCTGCTAAATATTGAACAACCCACAAAAAGTTGCCGGCATCTTGCCTTATTTAGTCTGTCAGAATGCCCCTATCTAATCAGGATATTAATGTAAATTAACATGGCCATTCTTCGACCAAAGATGAACTTCACACCTTCTTTTACAAGTATGATGGTAATTCTTTGACACTCTCTAGCAAGAATGTACAATGTACATAGTAGAACAGAGAGGATATTGTACTCCACCCAAAAATTCGATATCGGGATTTCTCTGGAAATACATGTTTTGAGACACCCCTGAATACAAAAAGCATATTTAGGAACGTGTGTATGTGTGTGTGTGTGTGTGTGAGAGTGTGAGTGAATGAGTGAGTGAGTGTCTGTAGGCAGCATAGGTCAAACTTGATATCTAAGTTCAATGTCTTCCAAGGATGCGACACGAAGATTTTCAAGGAAATCCCCCCACCCTCTACATGAAACATTTTTCGAAAATTTAGATTTTATCAAAAATGGCTCAAACGATTTGGGTTAAAATTCCATGTGTTTAAGACATTTTTATGACAGAATGTATATCCTGATTTTTCTGGGAATAGTCTCTGAAGACCTCTTCAGTCTGGATGACTTTTTTTATTACTTTATATTTCTGGTAAACCGTAAGAGATAGACAAAAATTGCTGAACATAAGTTGTAGATCTTGTTAAAACACATACTTTATGTCATATACATTTTTCTTTTTTGTAAACTTAGCCGTTTCGGAGATTTCCGCTTCAATTTTAAACTATGCCAGCTAGACTGTAGTCAGCCTAGAAGACTTATTGTACTGCGCCATTGTACAATGAATTAAGTAATAAGATCATTTGTGGTAATGTTTATTTGTCTTGATTGGTATCTTGTAGATAAAAGAATAATCTCTTGTAAGAATAGTTTGTTAGCAGAGCAGATAGAGGAAGTCATGTGAATATAACTCATCAAATTATTTTTATTTTTATTATTTTATATTTTTATTTTATTTATCTATTTAGAGAGCTAATCTTTTCAAATATATTCCCTGGTTATTGGTTTGAATTTTATAATACTTACACTTTTCTCAAACGGGAAGCCCTCATCCGTTTCATCTCTCTTATGCTTTACTCCTGGACATAAAAATGACAAAGAGAACCGAATTTCAATAACAATCGTACAACAATAGGTTTTCAAAAATTTGATTTCCCATTAGCATGGTATGTTCCCTTATTTCCATTATACTTATTATGAACTAAGTAATAAGACCATTTCTGATAATGTTTATCTTGATTAGCATGATTTATATAGATAAAAGGAAGAAGAGTTTGTTTGCAGAACAGATAGAGAAAGTCATGTGAATGGAACACATCAGAATTTTTACTTTCGCTTCACGTACTATGTACATAGTGTATAGGCAGGGTATTGTATTGCACCCAAAAATTTGATACCGAGATTTCACCGGAAATACATGTTTTGGGACCCCCTGAATCCAAAAAAAGCATTTTTAGAAAAAGGTCCGTGTTTGTGGGCAACATAGCTCAAAAATGAAAAGGCCATTAAATACCAAAATTTGTATTTAAGTTGAATATCTTTCAAGGATGCGACAAGATTTTCAAGAAAATTCCCTCCACTTCAAATTATCCTTTACATGGAACATTTTTCGAAAATTTTGATTTTCTCAAAAATGGATTGATTTGATTTGACTAAAATACCCTATGTTTAAGATATATTTATGACAACATGTAAATATTGAATTTTCTGAGAATAGCCTCTGAAGACCTCTTCATTCTGGATGACTTTTGTATAACTGGCAAACCGTAAAAGAATGATAGAAACTTACTACACAAAACAAATTAGACCTCATTAAAGCACACAATTTATGTTATGTAATGTTTTTTGTGGACTTAACCGTTTTCGAGATATTCCGGATTATTGGTTTCAAGCCACTTAAACTTTTCTCGAACGGGAAGATAGCTTTCTTCCCGTTTCTCCTTTGTTTACAGCTGACAAGCAAAGAAACTGGAATTTCAATTGTTTCACATAATGATTTGCTTTTAAAGGATGAGACTATTGTTTAGCCTGTACATTCTATTTCCCTTCTACTTACAATGAAGCTAGTGATAAGGTTAATTCTGCGTATGTTTATACTGATTAGTATGATGTAAATAACAGAATATTGTTTTGAATAAAAGGTTTGTTAACCGAACAGCTAGAGGACATCATGTGAATGAAACACATTTGATTTTTCCTTTTACTTACAAGGAACCGAGTAACAAGGACAATTTCTGCTAATGTTTATCTCGATTATCATGAAATAAAGCATAAGCTTTTTAACAATAATTTGATACAGAGATGTAGAGAAGTCATGTGAATGGAACTCATCAGAGTTTTTCTTTTATTTTAATGGCACAGTATTTGTGATTTATTTTTTTATAATGCTGTCCTATTTAAGTAAAGTATAATGTTATAAATCTATTAACGGTAAAAATTAAACTTAAAGTAAGATTATAAAACTTTCTCCTCACGCGAATTTTAAAAATCACAGGATCCCCTCCCCCAATATTTTATAGTCCGTCTCATCATAGAATCGATGTATTAATAGTAATGGTGCACAGAAATAGAAGCGTCGTCAAATTCGACGTAATTGTTGAAGCCACTT
This sequence comes from Hymenopus coronatus, assembly GCA_030762935.1. Lineage (NCBI taxonomy): Eukaryota > Metazoa > Arthropoda > Insecta > Mantodea > Hymenopodidae > Hymenopus > Hymenopus coronatus. The sequence continues at coordinate 144,724,593 of CM060881.1, read as the reverse complement.
TGGAGGTAACCAGTTCGTAGTCTGTGAGTTAAGCCTCATATTGGCCCTGTCGGTGCCCTCAACGAAGTAACCGTTGTCATAGAAGTATTCAGCACCCTCGAGATGGATATCTAAGTTATTGCGCCGAGATTTACTACAGCGTTTTTTACTATTTGTGGTTGGCGTTAGTTATGCATGGCCCGTTATCTGTTTTGTGTCTTGCTGCCAGTGTTACCAGATCCGAAAAAAAAACAAAAAAAAAAAAACATAAATCGGAAGTTAGATAAGAAAACGTCGGAAGTATAAGCGAAAAATTCGCATTTCATAATTATGATGTAAAATGCTTCAATATTGTAGTAAATAAATAAAATGTTTTAATTTACACGATAGTGTCTCAGAATGCCACTATTTAACACTTTTCACTTTGTTCTATTGCCTTTAACTGCATGGTCCTATCGGCGGTATTTCACTTTTGGAACATTTTGGCTATGTACTACCTCATGTACTGACGTTATTGGAATTCTACTTATCTTTAATTTTAATTACTATCCCCCCCCCTCTCTCTCTCTCACACACTCATAAAATACACATACAGAGGCGCATCACACTTACATTCGTACTTCCAGATTGTGGGGAATATAGGGAATAATCTCGGCTACAGAAAAATCTCCAGGCGGGAATCGAACTCCGGACCCCATGCACAGATATTTAGCACATTGTTTACGACGATTTCACACTACAACAGGACTTTTTGTCTATATTTCATTATAAAGCGTTTTGAAAATATAATTGTATCCCACTTTGATTTTTCTGCACCCTGTTGAGTTTATGTATTGTCATCTTCTTGTATATTTTAGCACCGATTTCCTAACGTTTCTCCTTGTGTTAGCTCACATCCACGAGTGTTACGAAACCGAATGTGATCATAATGCATTGCCTAAAAATATAATTAAAATTCCATATGAATAAAACATTACCTCTAAATTTAAAAAAATGCCTTGCTTAAAACACCCATTTAAATTGCAAATTAATTTATAAAGAGAAACTAAAATCAAAAGATTTCGGACCAAAATATCCGTATTTCCGACAGAGCACCTAAAACTGGAAGATCTTCCGACAAATCGGAAGTTGTGGCGCAGTTGCTTACCGCCTAGCTACAGTCTGCAGTGCAGGTTAGCAACATTACGCAAAGTGAGGAAAAGGAATTAAGGCTTGTAACCGTGATAATAAACAGGGTACTGCGTAGTTCACTATTGCCGTGCCTTACAGGATCTTATCAAACATTTAACATTTTGTGCATATCGGAATTTCTTGGAAAATGCCATATAATATACAAGCTCCGGCAAAGAAGCAACGGTTTCGAGGTTGGCTCCCCTGATTGCAACCGCTTATTAAAATCTTGATTTTGTGTGCAGTGCAACAGCACACTGACAATCAGAAATTCAACAGTGTTGTTACTGTTTTTGGATTGTATCATTGTAGTTGAAGGATCTTCTTATGTCTTTTAGTTGTTTAGCGATAACCCGCGTCTAGTAACCTTGCAGTTCACAGTACAGTTGTAAGGGTAATTGTATCCACACTGTTATCGCTGACGTAAACAAAGTTCTCTGTTCTCTCTTTAAGAACAGCAAACTGTCGATCTGCTTTAGATGTTAAGATGGGCAGCAGTCGGTTGGTCGTCATACTCCTGCTTTCTGCAATCTTAGTTTCAGGAGGTAAGTTTTCTGTATTTCTATTTCTAAAGGACTACTCTAGAAAACAGTGGATATTAATTCAGTCATCTTTTTTATTTTTACCAAGCTTCAATGAATACTGCTATATAACCTTGATTTGAGTTAAGGAGCGGCGACAGAGTTTGAGCTATGTGGGGTGAAGCCCATCCAAATCCAATTCCAAATATAACCTTGATTTGGGTTCAGGGGTGGCAACAGATTGTGGTCTTTGTGGGGTGAAGCCATTCAAATGCAATTCCAATAATTGAGAAATTATTATTACTACTACTACTACTACTACTACTACTACTACTTGCTTAGTTGTTAGTAGGAGAGAAATAAGGGATTTGGCCAAGATAGTTGTTAAACCTTTTAAAAGCTGGTTGCTATGTGATTGAAATTTGTTTCTTTACACTGCCAGGAGTTGACAAATTCCCCTATGAGAAACGTATAAGTATTTTAAAATTGAAACCAATGATAAGCAATATCTCGGAAATGATCAACTGCGGAAATAATGTATATTGCATAAATTGTATGTTTTAACGAGATCTACAGTTTCTGTGAAGTTGTACGTTCTTGTCTATTTGTTACATTGTACCAGTTGTGCAAAAGTCGTCCAGAATGAAAAGGTTTCCTGAGATATTCCCATAAAATTCAAGATATGCCTTTTATTTGTCATGCAAATATCTTTAATATACTGTATTACAATTAAAATCGTTAGTCATTTTTGAGAAAATACAAATTTTCGAAATTTTTACCAAGCAAAGGGTAGTTTGAGATGGGGAGGGGGGGATTTCCTTCAAAATATTAGTGCCGTATTCTTGGAAGATACCAAACTGGTAATTTTGCACAACGGTACTAAATATCATTCCGTCTGATGATAAATATAATGATGATGAACTCATAGATCAGCATCGCCGTTAGTAATTTTAACCATGACCTTACTGCCACCACGAAAAGTGTAGTAAAGTTATTTCTGTAAAGGTTTATTTTAAATAACACGAAGTAGATAGAAAAATGATCTTTCGAACGATTAGTTTCCAAAATCCAAATAAAAGTGAACAGATGTTCCTTATATTGTCTGTTGGTTTTTTTAATGTCTTCCATTTTCAAACGCATGCACATTCAGTCTCACATGCTTATAGTAATCGATGAATATATTACAATTCCTATTATTATCACCACTATTACTGTTATTATTATCATCGACATTAATCGTTTTATATACATTTCAAAATAAACGGTTACTCTGGAGTGATAGTTTTAATAAAATTTACACATTCACTCACATGCATACTTCCAGATCGAAGGGGAAAAGGAATAATTGTAGTTAAAGAAAAACTACCTGCTACAATCGGGAATCGAACCAGGAACCTCCCTGCGAAATACAGATTATTAAAGCGAGACAAATCTAAGTTTCTGTATTTCCTGCCAAATTACACATACATCAGTTCTGGAATATTCCTTGTGCAGTTTATGTATGCTTGATTTTAAACTATTTTCCGTGTTTTCGCTACAATCCGCACATTTCACTTTCATTTCCCACTACAGACACAACGATGTACATTCATATGTAGCGATGTTAAAAGATAACATTGGTCGCGGCTAGCACTCAGCGAATATAGTATTCCGATGTTGGCACCCCACCTAGCAGACGGAATAATATATAGAGTCATTGTGCAGAATTACCAAACTTAAATACCAAGTTTGGTATTTTAACGGTTTTTCCTATTCGAATTATCGTGCTCACACACCAACACACATGCATACACACGGCCCTTTTTCTAAAAATCTAGTGTGTTCCATTCACATAACTTTCTCTAGCTGTTCCAAATACAAACTATTCTTACAAAAGATTATTCTTTTATCTACATCATGCTAATCGAGATAAACATTAGCAGAATTGATCTTATTAATTGCTTCGTTTTAAGTAGAAGGGAGATAAGGGAATACATTAAGCTAAAACGATTGTCAACTCTTTGAAAAGCTAGTCACTATGTGAAACAATTGAGGTTGGGTTCGCTTTGCATGCTCCCGTTTGAGAAAAGTTAGGTAGTTTAAAACTGAAACCAATAATAAAGAATATGTGTAAAACGGCCAACTGTGCAAGAAAAGCGTATATGACATAAACGATGTGTTTTAACGAGATCTACATTTTTGTGTATTAATTTTTTGTGTATCTCTTAGGGTTTAACATTTATGCAAAATTCATGTGGAATAAAGAGGTCTTCAGAGGCTATTCCCAGAAAATTAAAAAATATACATTTTAATTATGATGTAAATATATTTGATGCGGTGTTTTAATCAAAATCGTTAGAGCCATTTTTGAGAAAAACAAAATTTTCAAACAAATTTCCATGTAAATGATAGTTTGGGGGCGGGGGGGGGGATTTTTTTTTTTTTTTAAATCTTTGTGTCGCATCCTTGGAAGTTAATAAACACAAATACCAAGTTTGGTTTTTTACGGTCCTTTCATTTTTACTTTCTCTATACGTGCTATGTACATAGTGTATAGAGAAGGTATTGCACTCCAGCAACAAATTCGATACCGAGATTTCACCGGAAATGTATGTTTTAGGGTTCCCTGTATCCAAAAAAAGTATTTTCAGAAAAAGGTCCGTGTGTGTGTGTGTCCGTGTGTCTGTGAACACGATAACTCAAAAACGAAAAATCGGTGAAATACCAAACTTTAGTATCTTCCAGGGATGCGACACGAAGATTTTGAGAAAAATCCCCCCCCCCAACTACCCTTTATATGGAACTTTTTTCGAAAATGTTGATTTTCTAAAAAATGGCTCTAACGATTTTGATTAAAATATCGTATATTAAAGATATGTACCTGACAAATAAAATATATATTTTTAATTTTCTGGGAATAGCCTCTGAAGATTACGTTATTCTAGGTCAATTTTACGGGATTTTGCGTAACTGCTAAACCGTAGGAGATGGACAAAAACTTACCACACAACAAATGTAAAGCACTTTAAAACACACAATTTATGTTTTATACATTTTTTTCGTGGACTTGATTGTTTTTAGGTATTCCTTGTTTTTGATTTCAGCTATAAAAACTTATACTTTTCTCATACGGGACTTTGTGAACTCGTGTCCATACAAACAAAGGAACTTCAGTAGCAGAGGAACCAGCTTTTGACTATCACTTTAACCGATGGTACCCCCTTATTTCGCTCCTACTAACAAGGAAGCAAGTATTAAGACTATTTCTGCTAATTTTTGCTCCATTAGATGAAGTAAATAGAATCATTTATTGCAGTGATATAGAGAAAATCATGCGAATGGAACACATCAGATTTTTTAGCTATGCTGTCTCACACACGGACCTTTTTCTAAAATGTTTTTTTCGGACTCGGGTACCTTAAAACATATATTTCCTGTGAAATCTCGACTTTGAATTTTTTAGTGGAATACAATATCTTCTCTAGTTACTATGTGCATACATATTATGTACTAAAGAAAGTAAACATGCTTTATTTAGATACACCCATACAAGGTGTATTTCGGGCGAAATCTCTAATTTTTGGGTGAACTGCAATACCTTCTCTACCCAAGTAATAAGTAGAGGAAGTAAATAAACAAGGTATACATGACATAAATAGTGTGTTTTAGGGAAATTTACAGTTTTGTGAAGCAAGTTTTTGTCTACGTCTCACGGTTTTCAGGTGATGCAAAAGTGATTTAGAAGGTTGACTTCAGAAACTATACCCAACAAATTCAGGATATACATTTTATTTTCCAAGTAAAATCTTTAATATATGGTATTTTAATGAAAATCTTTACCTAGTCATTTTTGGGAAATTTGAATTTCAAAACTCCTTCGTGTCCAGGGTAGTTTGGGATGGAGTAACTGTTGAAAATCCTCATGTCGCATCTTTAGTAGATACTAAACTTAAATACCAAGTTTATTATTTAACGGACTTTGCGTTATTTGCGCTATGCTGCCCACAGCCAAACAGGTATGCGCGCGAGCGCACACACACACACTCGATCATTGTCCTATTTTGTGAATCCGGGGACCTCAGAATATGAATTTACAAAAGCTTATTCTTCTCTTCTGCATCTTTCTAATGGAGATAGACTTAACAGAAATGGTCTTATTACTTCTTTGTAAGTAGACGAAATAAGGGGATACACTAGGTTAGTCAAATGTTTTAAAAAGCAGTCGCAATGTGATGCAATTTAAATTCCCGTAGACAAAAGTTTGAGAAAACTTAGAAATTTGGTGTTGGAAATTTTAAAGAGGAATGTCTAGGAAAATATTAGATCTACAGAAATATTTATATAGCAGAAATTGTTTGTTTTGATTGCCCTCTGCGGTCAAGTGGTCGGCGTTCTGACTTCGCGCTCACAGATCTCGAGTTCGATTCCCGGCTGAGACGGGGAACTTTTCTTTAACTAAAATCACCCCCTATCCCACAGAGAGTCTAGAAGTATGCACGTGAGAGTGAATTTTGGATATTTAATAATATAAAACTGAAAAAACCAACGTTAAGAAACCATACAATTTAGCGCGAAAACGCCAACAATTGTTTCTAAAGGAAAGTCCCTAGTATGACTAAAGAAGTTAAAGGGAGTTATATAAATGAAATAATAATAAAACAAACGAGATCTGCATTATCTGTAGGTATAATAAATTTATTTTCATCTCTTGCGGTTTTCCAGCTATCAAAAGAGTCATTCCGAATGAAGAGACTATTCCCAAAAATTCTATTGGATTTGCTGTGATAATCTTTAATATATGGTATTTTAATCAAAATCGTTAAAGCAGTTGTTTTGAAAATTGGAAAGTTTTGAAAATTTATCCATGTTAAGAGTAATTTGTATGGGGAGATTTTCTGAAAATCTGTATGTCGCATTCTTGGAAGGTACTAAACTTAAATACCATTTTTCAGTTTTGCTGTTCATATACAAATGCTCGCGCGGCCCTTTTTCTAAAAATGTTGTTTGATTAGCAAGCGGGAGATTTCCAGCACCGGCGTGGGGAGTTTTCAGATGGATAGGGGTACACAGAGCCTCGTGAGGTCCCTGGGGGGAGGGCCAATTGAGCTACTTAATGGAGCTACTCCAGGTAATGAGAACCGCATTAACCGCTCGGGGGGTTCGAGGTGCCAATACTGCGTGCCATGACGTCTGTCATGAACCGAAATGGGAGACGCAGCGATATATCGATATCGAATTTTTGTGTGGAGTGCAATACCTTCTCTACCTGCTATATACGTACATATTACTTGCATAGTACTTTTACACTAAAATTGGATACCCAGATTTCACCATAAATACGCGCTCTAGGGTCCCCTATATAAAAAAAAATCTGATGTGTTCCATTCACATGACTTTCTCTACATCTCTGCAACAAATTGTAGTTAAAAAGCTAATGCTTCTATTTACTTCATGCTAATCGAGGAAAATTAGCAGAAATAGTCTTATTACTTGCTTCCTTGTAAGTAACATAGGTTAAAATGATAGCCAAAAGCTGGTTGCTATGTAACTTATGTTCCTTTGTTTGTATGGACAGGAGTTGACAAACTCTTGTATGAGAAAAGTGTAAGTTTTTAAAGCTGAAACGAAAAACCAGGGATATCTTAAAAACGATCAACTCCACGAAAAAAATGTATATGACATAAATTGTATGTTTTATCATGAGCTACATTTTCTGTATAGTAAGTTTTTGTTCATTTCTTACGGTTTAGCAGTTATGCACAATTCCGTAAAATTCATCCAGAATAAAATAAGTCTTCAGAGGCTACTCCCAGAAAATTCAAGATATACATTTTATTTGTCAGGTAAATATCTGTAATATACGATATTTTAATCAAAATCGTTGGAGCCATTTTTAAGAAAATTAAAAATTTCTATTTTTTTTCCATGTAAAGGGTAGTTTTGGGTGGGGAGATTTTCTTGAAAATCTTCGTGTTGCATCCTTGGAAGATACCAAACTTAAATACCAAGTTTGGGCTTTAACGGTCTTTTCGTTTTATAGCTATGCTGCCCCCCCCCCCACACACACACACAGCACATACAGACATCACACGGATGTTTTTCTAAAAATTCTTTTTTTTTTATTCAGGGAGTCTCAAAACATGTATTTCCGGTGAAATCTCGGCATCGAATTTTTGGGTGCAATACAATACCTTCTCTATACACTATGTACATAGTTCGTATAGAGAAAGTAAAACGCGCGCGGCGTGTGTGTGTGCGTGTGTGAATAACGTAAATCAAAACGAAAATTCGGCTATATACTAAACTTGATATTTATGTTCAGTATCTTCCAAGGATGCGACACTAAGGTTTTCAAGAGAATCCCCCTCCCCAAGTAACAGTTTCATGGAAAAAGTTTAGAAATTTTTGATTTGCTCAAGTGACTCTTAACGATTTTGTTTAAAATGCCGTATATTAAAAAAAATTACATGACAAATCAGATATGAATCTATAAATTTCTGGAAATAGCCTCTGAAGCCCTCTTCATTCTGACTGACTTGTATAAATGGTAAACCGTTTAAGCCCTGTACAGACGGAGACATTTCTTGTACAAGAAATGACGCCACAGAATGGTACAATATTTTGGCTACTAACTTGTATGCCGTCTAGCTTGGACGTACCACTTCAGTTTTAGGAAAATTACTGACACAGAAGCTGCAAATTCTGTAGCTACTGTTACTGTATTTACTACTTTTACTAGCACGCATGTACAATGTACATAGTAGGTAGAGAAGGTATTGCATTCCACTAAAATTCAATATCGAGAATTCATCGGAAATACACGTTGTAGCATTCCCTGTATCCAAAAAAAGCATATTTAATTTCTCTTGCACGTGTATATAATGTACATAGTAGGCAGAGAAGGTTTTACATCCCAGCCAAAAGTTCGATACCGATATTTCACCGGAAATGCACATTTTAGGGTACCCTTATCCAAAAAAATCTGATGTTTCCATTCGCGTGACTTTCCGCAAACAACGTTTCTTACAAAAGATTATTCTTTTGGCTTCATCATAATAAATATTAGTAGAATTGCCCTGCTGCTTGCTTTTTTGTAAGTGGAAGGGAAATAAGGGAATGCACAGGATAAAGGGATAGTCGATTCTTTTAAAAGCCTGTTACAATGTGAAACAATTGAAATTCGGTTCTCTTTGTTTGCTAGGTGACTTCCCGTTTGAGAAAAGTTTAAGTACCTTAAAACTGAAACCTATAATTCGGAGTATCTTGAAAACGGTTAACTCTGGGGAAAAAATGTAAATGACAAGTTGTGTTTTAACGAGATCTACATTTTTTGTGCAGTGCGTTTTTGTCTATCTCTTATGATTTACCAGTTATACAAAAGGTATACAGGGGTCATCCATAATGAAGAGGTCTTCAGAGGCTATTCCCTAAACAGTTTTAAAATACTTTAACTTTTCTCATATGGGAATTTGTCAGCTCCTGGCCATGCAAAGAAACGAATCCCAATTGCATAGCAACAGCTTTTAAACGATTTGACTATCGCTTTAGCCTAATGTATTATTTCCCACCTAAGTAATTAATAATATTATTCCCAAGTATAAGGAAGTAATTAATAGGATCATTCGTGATATCTTCTGTTTATCTTGATTAGCACGAGGTAGAGAAAAGAATCATCTTATGTTAGAATAGTTTTATGCAGAAAAGGTAATACATTCTACCCAAAAAAACTCGATGTCGAGATTTCACCAGAAGTATATATTTTAAGGTCCCTGAATAAAAAAAAATAATGGAAAAAAGTCCGCGCGCGCGTGTTTAAATACGAAAACTCAAAAACGAAAAGTCGGTTAAATACCAAACTTGATACTTAAGTTCTGTATCTTCCAAGGATACTACACGAAGATTTTTTCAAGAAAATCCTCCCCATCCCAAATTATCTTTTACATGGAAAAGTTTTCAAAATTTTGATTTTCTCAAAAATGACTAACGATTATGACAAAGTACCATATGCTGGTATCTTGAATTTTCCTCGGAATAGCATCCTAAATCCTCTTCATTTTCAATGACTTTTGCATACCTAGTAAACAATTAAGACATAGACAAAACACTACAGAAAACTTCTAGAGGTCATTAAAATATACAATTTGTGTCAAATAAACTTTCTCGTAGAATAAGCTTTTGTAAGATGTTCTGTTTTGGATGTGTTACTTTTTCCTAAGGTCATCTAACGGCCATGCTTTAAAGTTAGCGATTCCCTAATTTTTTCCTCTTTTTTTTTTTTCGATTTCCAAGGCACCAATTTTACATAAATATGAACCGATGATGTTTATTTATTTGAAGCACCAAGAGCTCATGACCAACTACACTCGCTTGTTGCTTTTAAGCAAACCGTTTTATTAAAAAATTTATAGTGCATCATGAATAACATAAAACAAAGGTTAGAAAAATGCTGCTTTTTTTATTGGTGTAGTCTTTATTATATAGCACTCGTACGAAAGACTAATGCATTTCTTTCAACTTTGTTAGACTTTTGGGGAATTACACTCATCAAGAAAGGGAGCATTTAATGAGAGCTCTTTGAATGTGTCATGTTGGTTATACATAACTCATTGACTGTCACGTATTTTTTCACGGAGAACTCTATTTACAACTGTGATTTTATAAACAAACATGAACATATATCGTAGCATTATTAAACGATACATTTTGTGAACTTCTTCCCAGTGACTTTTGCCTCAGATGAGGATGACTGGCCACATTTCGTAAGACTGTTTCATTTAAAGTTAAACAATAGTTGGTCTATTCCTTTGGGGATAAAGATTTCGTAGTACATTATTAAGCCATTAGCAGTGCTCATGTAGTTGTTTACAAGTTTTCGTCGTTTCTGTCTCTATTATTCATTATGGCGGTGGCTGCCAACATTAATAAAAATAATACCGCGATATAACAAGCTGTCATATACGAGGTACGTCCGTTTCAATTTATCTCCGCTGTTGCGCTGCGATCGCAGTTCCGCACATGCGCGGCAGACGCTCTGTATCAAGGAGAAGAAACGTGCGCCATTTTGAGATCGCTGTCGGCCACATACGCTTTGTTGCGCTTGTTTACAATGTCGGTGTTGATTGAAAATCCCGCCGCTTGTGAAATCAGATCTGTGATTCGTTTTCTGAATGCTAGGAAAGTGAAACCAATTGAAATTTATCGGCAAATTTGCGAAGTTTACGGTGTTGTTTTTCTTCACGACAACGCACGACCACAGACTGCAAATGTGACGAAAAACCTCCTACAGGGATTTTGCTGGGATGTGTTGGACCATCCTCCGTACAGCCCTGACCTCGCTCCTAGCGACTTTCATCTGTTCTTACATCTCAAGCCTTTCCTTGGCGGTCAACACTTCAACAATGACGAAGAGCTGAAAGAAAATGTTTCCAACTTTTTGAAGACACAGGCGGCAAACTTCTATGAAGAAGGTATACAAAAACTTGTGCCACGCTATGACAAATGCCTGCAAAATTTCGGCAGCTATGTGGAAAAGTAGTTTAAGAGTTGTAGAATTTTGTGCAATAAATAATTATTCTGTATCTGTACACAATTTAATTTTATTACCAAACGGAACTTACTTTCTGGACGTACCTCGTATACTGACATCTAAGAGTTTTGACATTATTGTACATTTTAAGCACACAAGAAGAAAATGCGATTCTATAGCAATGCTGTGCGCTACAGGTGTGCGCTTTAAGCAATAATGCTTTACTTCAAAAATTACTTATGGAACTTTTCTGTTTGTTTTAACTTGGATATTTTTATTAAATGAGCTGATTATGTGTAATTAGTAACATTTTCATGTAAGTTTTAGTAATTTCCACTGATTTTGTTAGGTGTAGGTTAGTGTGTGTGTAAATGGATGTGTAAAATCATGCGAGCGAAGCGAGCATGTGCTAGATTTGCTCTAGGTTAGTGTGTGTAAATAAACTGATGTTTGTATAATTTGATTTAAGTACTTTCCATTTTTCATGAAAGCATGCTCGCTTCGCTCGTATGCGCTCGGTTAGCTCTAGATTAGTATTTATGTGTGTAAATAAATTGATTTTCGGGTAATTTTTTTTATTAATTTCTACTGATTTTATCAAAGCATGCGAGCGAAGCGAGCGTGCGGTCGGTTAGCTCTAATTTAGTGTGTATGTGTGTGTAAATAAACTAATTTTCATGTAATTTGATTTTAGTAATTTACACTGCATTTATCAAAGCATGCTCGCATGGCTATACGTTTGTGTGTGTGAGTGTGTGTGTGTGTGTGTGTGTGTGTGTAAATAAACTAATTTTCGTGAATTTCCTTTTAGTGACTTCTGTTGCTTTCACTAAAGTATGGAACGAAAGCAGCATTGACTCTATTACGTTAGGTTTAGGTTAATGTGTAAATTGTTTTTGTGTTATTATATTTATTATTATTATTATTATTATTATTATTATTGTAGTTAATTTTTAGGTATTTCCAGTAATTTCGCCAAAGCATACGGGTAACACATGCTTAACAAAACAGAAGACTCGCGGATTTCGTGAAAAGAAAAGGGAAGCAGTGTAGTTGTGCATTCGTAAAAATTACAAAATGGAGTATGTTGTTTACATTTTGCGACTAGTTTTGTACATAAGAAAATATCTTAATTACGGTGGGAGAGTGGGACACAGCAACTCAAAGTGATCACATCTATTACAGGGCACACGTTCTATGTGAATTTTTATTGCTCAGGTTAGCATTTTCAACATTTTGAATCTGGACGTCCTGCGGAATCTTTACCGAACACATTTTTCTGTAGTATATAGCTTATTTACAATTGCCTTACTTGCAATGGTCCAAAGTTGCCATAGATATGCTCATTAAAACTTACAGAAACGAAGCATGCCTTTAGAGCAAGCCACCGTTACTTAACTACTGCAATGCCAGTATGACCGTGTAGCCCAGTAGGTAGAACGCTTGGGGCCAGTTTCACAAAATTTACAGTTTACATATTAACAATTGACAAATAACAAGGGAAAGATTACAATTACTTGTAAATTCTGCTTCACAATAAACGTTTGCTAACTTGTACAAGTTTGAGGAACTTTGCAAAATTCAGACATTCAATTTACAAAAGTAAATATTATGCGCATTCTGTCGCATTTCCGTTTCAAAGTGCGACCAGCCATTTTTTTTTCTTTTTTTTTATTGTTTCATTTATATAGCCCCCTTTAACATCTGAGGTCATATCGGGGGCTTTGCAGTTGAAACAACTCGTCTGCAGTTTCTTCACATTGGGTTTAAATCCTATTACAGGGTGTACATAAATGAATATCGGGATTGTAACTCTTTATAATATTTATTACATTCAACTTACAATTATAAATGATATGTCAAATGGAAAAGCAACTCAAGCAGTTTTGTTTGTTGGCACAAGTGCGCATGTGCGTGCAATGTTTCTGCCGCAATCCGCTAGACAGCGGTAGTAGCAAACATGGCGACTAGTAAACAGAAAGCGTTTTATGTTTTGCAGTTTGCAAAGACCGAATCTGTAGTTATTGTGTAACGTGCGTTCCGTAGTAAGTTCGGTTGTGATCCTCCTAGTGATAAAAACATTCGTAGATAATATAATCAGTTTGAAGATACCGGCTGCCTTTGAAAAGGGAAGAGCACGGGACGACCAGGAGTAAGTGAAGAGACTGTTGAGCGAGTGAGAGAGTCGTTCACTCGTAGCCCAAAGGAATCAATCCGGAAGGCTAGTCGTGAATTACAAGTTACTGTGTCGACTGTTTGGAAAGTTGTAAGAAAACGCTTACAGCTACGTCCTTACTGTTTACAGTTATTACAGGCTCTAAAGCCGACAGACCACGGATTACGTGCCAAATTCGCAAACGACATGTTGTTTCATGACGATTTTGTGGATCGTGTTGTCTTCAGTGAAGAATCGACCTTTCACCTTAGTGTACATGTTAACACTCATAATGTGCGCATCTGGGACTCAGAAAATCCTCACGAGATGGTACAAAGGCAACGAGATTCCCTTAAAGTGAATGTTTTTTGTGCCGTATACCGGCGAAAAGTTTATGGGCCTTTCGTTTTTGGTGAACCTACTGTAACTGGCACTTCTTACCTTGATACGCTAGAGCAATGGCTCTTCCCTCAGTTGGAAGAAAATGAGCCAGAGAACTTCATTTTCCAGCATAATGGTGCGCCACTTCACTGGCATAACAAATCACGCGATTGGTTGAACGTCACTGTACCCGAGCGCTGGATAGGACGCAAGGTCCCCAAGGACAGGGCTTGCTATGCATGGCCTCCACGTTCTCCTGACCTAACGCCATACGATTTTTACCTTTGGGGCTTCATCAAGGATCGTGTGTACGTGCCTCCACTACCTGCTGACCTCCCTGAATTAAGAAACCGGATTGAAGCAGCTGTTGCTACAATTACTGAATACACACTTATCAACGTTTGGGAAGAACTCGGCTATAGACTTGATGTGTGCCGTGTCACAAAGGGTAGTCACATTGAACATTTATAAGCTTCTTGGTAAAACTGTTTGAGTTGCTTTTTCATTTCATATATCATTCATAACTGTAAGTTGAATGTAATACATATTATAAAGAGTTAAAATCCCGATATTCATTTATATACACCCTGTATTTTTTCCTCAAACTCACACATTCACTCTCACATACATACTTCCAGGCTCTGTGGGGGATAGGGAATAATTCTGGTTAAAGAAAAATTCCCCGCCCCAGCCAGGAATCGAACCCGGGACCACCCGATAAGAAGTCAGCTCGCTGACCACTCGACCACGGAGGTAGTCACGACCAGCTATTGTTTTGTAAAAAAAATTCTAAATAGCTAATTTATGATAATTCCAAGGTCTTTGAAGTTACATACATGTCTAGCACATATGACAAGTTTTATGTGTGTGTGTGTTTAATCTGAAATACACTATATAAAACTGTTTTATTTGATGCATTTGAAGATTCAAAGATATCAAAATATATTAACACCCAATTCCAAAGTCTTGCATTTTGGTATATTGGCTGCGTTGATGACTTTTGATTCATTGGACTTTGCCGAGTGTACATTATAACATCCACTTTGGTCAGATTCATGTAAGCGCGAACTCGGGACATATAGCTGGACACTTTTGTGGTTTTGAGGTTAAGGCTCCACTTCTACCTGTTGTATGCTGAATGTTTTTTTTTTTCTGTTTATTTTTTGACCGATCAGCAGTACAATGCTTTACAGATCAGTAATAACATACATGACAATGACAATAACATTTAGAGGAGGCTTACAGGCCACCCCATATCTACAGTATGTTGTAAACGAACATCAGATATAAGGCACAGCACACAAGAAGTAAAAGAACATATTAATCACTAGAGTTAGAATCAGAGGGATCACTCAGAAGTAGGTCTTGCGGTAGTCTTCTCTTCAAGCGGGTTGGCTGGCGCGTACGAACGCCTATGTTATAGTGCACTGCACCAGGAACATCCTTCAATGTGGAAAAGAAACGACGGGCGATCCTCCGAATGAAGTCGTGAAGAGGTAAGAGTCCCAGTTCGTGATGGAGTTGCTGATTACGAATAAACCAAGGAGTGTTGGTAGCGATGCGCATAAAGCGGTGCTGAATGACTTGCAGACGACGTAGATGGCTTGTGTGAGCGCCTCCCCACACCTGGCAGGCATAGGTGATAAGCGGACGAACGAGAGACTTGTAAAGTAATACGGAGGACTCCAATCCAAGAGTGGTATGACGATGAAGCAATGGCGAGAGTTTGGAAAGCCGTCCGGAAGCCAGGGAAATGAAACGATCGATGTGAGCGCGCCAAGTTAGTCGAGTGTCCATAAGCACCTCAAGATACTTGACAGGAACAGGAGCAGGTAGCCAAGACACATCGTTACTATATAAAGACGCAGCGGAGGAAGAGCAGGATAGCGACGTAGAGTGAAAATTTTAGCCTCAGTCTTTTGAGGATTCAAGGAGATGCGCCAAGTGTTGAACCACTGAGTGAGGCGATCCAAGGAGTGTTGTACCACTTGGTGGGCGTGTTGAGGATTAGAATGACAATAGTAGAGAACGGTGTTATCAGCATAGAGAGCTAAAGAAGTCGGGGTCAAATCTGGAATATCAGAAGTGTAGATACTGAATAGTGTGGGGGCCAAGATAGAGCATTGTGGGACACCGGCGGTAATAGTGCGTAGAGAGGACAAGAAACCGCCAATACGCACTGAAAAGCTGCGATCAGATAGGAAACTCTCTATTAAGAACAATAAATAATGAGGAATGCCGCTGCGGTGTAACTTGAGAAGCAAGCCGGCGAGCCAAACTTTATCGAACGCCTGCGCCACATCTAGAAAGACTGCCGTGGTATATTGACGGGCTTCAAAGCCCTGGACAATTAACTGGGTTAAACGCAAAAGCTGATGTGCAGTGGAATGTTTGTAGCGAAACCCAAATTGGAATGGCGGAAGAACATGGTTATGAGTAAGGTAAGAGAGCAGACGGCGATGGATCACTTTTTCAAACAGCTTGGAGAAGGTAGGCAACAAACTAATTGGACGATAGCTGTTTGGTAGGTGCTTTGGTTTATTGGGCTTATGGAATACCGCGACATGAGCAAACTTCCAGGAGCGAGGAAAATAACCGAGGCGTAGACAGGCATTTAGGAGGGATGACAAATAGGCAAGAGCTTTCTTGGTCAGTTTCTTGAGAACAATGTTGGGAATCAAGTCGTGTCCAGGAGATTTCTTAAGTGGGAAAGCGCGAATCAGAGAAGACAATTCCCGCGGGCTAGTAAAGGAAATCCTTTGATGAACTGTAGGGCTTGTGGTGAGTAGTTAATTCCTGTTCTACTGCAGCAACATCTGCGGCTGCCAGAGGGAGAGTGAACATCCGCTCAAAATGATCGGCCAGAATATCACACTTGGTAGCAATATCTGTGACAAGTCTTCCGCTTGCAGAGAGCGCCGGCACAACAGTCGGCTCACGGAGAACACGTTTGGTGGCTGCCCAAAGTGAATGGTCGTGAGGAGAGAGTGATGCCAGAGAGCGCTCATATGACTGAAGCCGACGTGTATGCTGAATGTGATGTCTCTTATCTTGTAATAACTATTTCACTGCTAACGGAATCATCCGAAACCTCTCATTGTAGGTGTTTAAAAGAGATGTAAAGTCATTAATTCTGAGCTTATAATGTTTGTCTTCATGAACTCCAATATTATCTGAATCACTGCAATTGCTACTAAATAGTATTTCATGCATTGTCAGATATATTGCGGTGTAAACTTAATTGCATACTTTTCTGTGCAATTTTTGTTCAAAATGTTAAAATATAGGTTGCTCTACAAACCTTAAGCCATTTGTAGACAAACGACTTACTTTACAAACACAAATTATAAATATCTGGAAACAAAACAGTTGTAAACTGTATAAAATTTCACTTGTAAACGTTTAAGTTTGTTTGTAAAGTTCGACTTTACAAACACTCATTGTGAAACATTTTTTGAAATTACAAAGTTTACAATTAACAAAGCTTGTAAACATTGTGAAAGACGCCACTGATTGTAATGCAATAGATCTCGGGCGCGCTTCTTGTTTTTGGGTAGAGAATGACTTGGTTAGAACACAAACACCCATCATACTCAGGCCGGACTCCAATCCATGTTTCCATGTGCCAACAAAGCACCAAAGCCCCTTAACCGAGCGCCGTGGTTCCACTCACTGCAACGGCCAAGTTAATTAAATCAACTGAGGTTACAATTTTTCCCCTTTCATTTATATACCCTTTAACTTCTATGGACATATTGGGAGGCTTTGCTTAGAAACAGTTGCTGTTGTTTTTCTCCCTGAACTTAGGCTTTTGTACTATTAAGCACATTCACTCCCACATTCACATTTCAGACTCTGTGGGATATAAGGAATGATTGTAGTTAAAGAAACATCCGCTCCGGTCCGGAATCGAACACGGGATCTCTGAGAAGCCAGATCGTTTAGCACTCGACCACAGAGGCAGTCCACAGTGTTGCCAACACATGATTATTTTTTCCGTCAGACCAATACCCAAAAATCCGTCAAAAACCGTCAAAATTAGAAATGTCCGTATTTCCTTTCAAAATTAAAAATCGTATTAAAACTCAAGATCGGAACTTTCAAAAACTATTAATTTATATCTGAAAGATGATCTAGAGATCTAATTGCACAGTGGTTAACTACAATGTAAGAGCAACTTCTTCAGCTGCACATTCATACGTGTGTTTGATTGGCTGAAATTGCAATTTTGACTGTGAATTTGAAAAGGGTTCAGCTGTTTTTAAATGGTTCTTACTTTTTCCATGAAGAAGTAAATCTGACCAACGCACATTCACGTTACATTGGCAATATTTGCACCGCCCACTACTAGCTTCCCCGGACACCTCTAACAACCATTATTTTCTAAAATGTCGTAGGTACATACCGCTTAGTATTCTGTTCAATCAGGCAATAAAAAACAACAAAAAGGACCATAAAGTATCTGCTAAACATATGAGGCTCCACAGTGGAACACTGCGTTCACTATAATGCATTCAGAATTCACACTGATTCATAAAATAAAGCTTGTTCATTGCATGCCATCATTATATACAGTATAATATAGACAGTAATAATCTTTGAGCATTTATTTATTTTATTGGTCAATGCAGTCGTGCTAATAGAGACGCATTACAAGAGAAAGTAGAGCCATATGCCACACTGTTATGCTTACGGAGTTTTCAACTTTTCAGTTATCCAGAATGTTTGTTACTTAGCTCTAAATAAAAAATCTGATGTGTTCCATTCACATGACTTTCTCTACATCTCTGCAACAAATTATTCTTAAAATGCTTAAACTTCAATTTACTTCATGCTAATCAGAAAAAAATTAGCAGAAATAGTCTTATTACTTGCTCCCTTATAAGTAGATGCGAAATAAGAGAGGACCATAGGTTAAAGTGATAATCAAAACCTGGTTCCTATGTCACTGAAGTTCCTTTGTTTGTATGGACAGCAGTTGACAAATTCCTGCATGAAAACGTTTTCAAAGCAGAAACCAAAAACAAGGAATATCTCAAAAACGATGAACTCCACGAAAAAAATGTATATAACATAAATTGTGTGTTTTAACGTACTCTACATTTTTCGTGTGTTAAGTTTTTGTCCATCTCTTACAGTTCAGCAGTTATTCAAAATTCCGTAGAATTTATTCAGAATAAAGTACTCTTCAGGGGCTATTCCCAGAAAATTCAAAATATACATTTTATTTGTCAGGTAAACATCTTTAATATACGACATTTTAATCAAAATCGTAAGTCATTTTTGAGAAAATCTACATTTTCGAAAAAAGTTCCATGTTAAGGGTAGTTGGGGTGGGGGGATTTTTCTCAAAATCTTCGTGTCGCATCCCTGGAAGATACTAAACTTAAATACCAAGTTTGGTATTTTACCGCCTTATGTTTTGAGTTATCGTGTTCACACACACACATACACACACACACACATACACACACACACACACACACACACACACGGACCTTTTTCCTAAAATGCTTTTTTTAGATAAAGGGGACCCTAAAACATATATTTCCGGTGAAATCTCGATATCGAATTTTGGGTGGAGTGTACATAGTGCGTATAGAGAAAGTAAAAATCTGATGTGTACCATTCACATGACTTTCTCTACATCTTTGCAACAAATTATTCTTAAAAAGCTTATACTTCTATTTACTCCATGCTAATCAGAAAAAGTTAGCAGAAATAGTCTTATTACTTGCTTCCTTGTAAGTAGAAACGAAATAAGAGAATACCATAAGTTAAAGTGGTTGCTATGTGACTGAAGTTCCTTTGTTTGTATGGACAGCAGTTGATAAATTCCTGTATGAGAAAAGTATAAGTTTTCAAAGCAGAAATCAAAAACAAGGAATGTCACAAAAACGATGAACTCCACGAAAAAAATGTATATGACATATATTATGTGTTTTAATGTGCTCTTACGGTTTAGCAGTTATTCAAAATTCCTTAAAATTCATCCAGGATAAAATATTCTTCAGAGGCTATTTATTTCCACAAAATTCAAGATATGCATTTTATTTGTCAGGTAAATATCTTTAACATACGAACTTTTAATCAAAATCGTTAGAGCCATTTTTGAGAAAAATCAAAATGTTCGAAAAAAGTTCCATGTAAAGGGTAGTTGGGGGTGGGGGTATTATTCTCAAAATCTTCGTGTCGCATCCCTGGAAGATACTAAACTTAAATACTAAGTTTGGTATTTTACCGTTTTTTTTATCGTTTTTGAGTTATCGTGTTCTGACACACACACACACACACACGCACACGGACCTTTTTCCGAAAATTCTTTTTTTAGATACAGGGGACCCTAAAAGATATATTTCCAGTGAAATCTCGGTATCGAATTTTTTGGTGGAGTGCAATACCTTCTCTATACACTATTGTACATAGTACGTATAGAGAATAAAAATAAGTTGCTTAACAGGAAGGAAATTAATGTCTTTCTTTTTTATTCAGTTTCAATTTTCGCTTACATCCTATACGTATTTAATGCAACAAATTGTATATATACACGACAGTATCGTATAGGTACACAGAGATTTACATCAGACAGTTTTTCTAAAGAAAAGCAGTATAACATTAATTCAGAATTTCTAATAATATCCGTCGAAAAATCCGTCATCCATTAAAACTAAATTTTGCCCGTCATAAAACTTGAAAATCCGTTAATTTTGACGGAAAATCCATTAAGTTGGCAACCTTCAGTCCAATTTATTCTTGGAAGAAGCTGAAAATTATATATCAAGGCTGATATTTAACCTTGCTATTTTATCGATTTACTAACTGAAATACCCGGCGTTGCTCGTGATCTGACGGTTCCACTTTCTCTAGCCTCGCGTTTCTTTACAAGCATTTAAAAAGTATATCACTACTCCTCAACCATTTCACCCGTAAATCTTTTAAATGTATTATTTCTAGACTGGTACTACAAAGCTTTAGGAATGCCTCAAGACTATTTTCGGTCATTGAGGTTCAATGTAACACACGATTTATATTCAAGTACACCAAAAGTACTTCATTTGCTTTGGCAGCTTTATTGCGCCATATGAACAGGCATAATTCACATGGCACTTCACTAAAGTAGTTCATGTGTGCTATTTTCCCTGGGACACTTCATGAATTGGTAGCAAAGTTACTACACAATCCACTAAAACAGTGACAGTTAAAACTCAGGACAAGAAAGATGCTGCTGCATTCTTCCGTAACTGTTACCAAAATAATATGTATTTCTAGTTTACAGTGGAAAAATCTGAAACTATGAAGGTAACATTATTTCAGAAGTCGACCTGTCAGCGTATGCTTTTAATGAGAGCAGTGTCAGCTACTAACTGTTATACATAAGAATAACTGTGACCAAAGGAAACGTTGAAGAATTTGGTAGAGTTGCAAAAATATGCTATGATAATAGAAAAGTGTGAAATACTAAATAAATGCAAAACAAGGTGCAAAACAGAAAGTAATTGAAGGGCGTTTTCACAAAACTTATCTACAGGAGAGCTGTTTTTCTTTTTCTACACGTACTACGTACATAGTGCATACAGAAAGTATATCATTCCACCCAAAAAAATCCGATACCGAGATTTTACCGGAAATAGACGTTTTAGGGTCCCATGTATCAAAAAAAAAATTTTTTTTTTAGAAACAGGTCCGTGTGTCTGTAAACACGATAACTCAAAAACGAAACGTCGGTAAAATATCAAACACGGTATGTGAGTTTAGTATCTTCCAAGGATGCGACACGAAGATTTTGAAGAAAATCCCCCTACCCCAAACCACCTTTTGCATGAAAAAACGTTCGAGAATGCCGATTTTTTCAAAAATGGCTCTAACGATTTTGATTAAAATACTCTATATTAAAGACATTTAAACGATAAATAAAAACTTATATCTTGAATTTTCTCGAAATAACCTCTGAAGACCACTTTATTCTGGATGAATTTTGCTGGATTTTGCATAGCAAGTAAACCGTAAGAGATAGACAAAAACTTACTACACACAAAATATGAAGATTTCGGTTAAGCACACAATTTGTGTCTTATACATTTTTACTTTCTCTACACGTTCTATGTACAGTGTATAGAGAAAGTGTTGTATTGCACCCAAAAATTCGATACCAAGATTTCACCGGAAATACATGTTTTGAGACCCCCTGAATACAAAGCAATGTTTAAAAAAATGTCCGGTGTATGTATGTGTGTCTGTCTTTGGGCAGCATAGCTCAAAAACGAAAAGATTGTTAAATACCAAACTTGGTATTTAAGTTGAATATCTTCCAAGGATGCGACACGAAGATTTTAAAGGAAATCCCCGCAACTCAAACAACCCTTTACATGGAACATTTTTCGAAAAATTTGAGTTTCTCGTTTCTCTAACGATTTTGATTAAAATACCGTACGTTTAAGATTTTTTTTTTTTTTTTTTTGTAGTTTAACGTCTTTTAACTAGGTTGATCATATCGGACGATGAATGAAATTGGTGAAGTGATGCTCCAATGATCACGGGGTCCATAGAGCTTAAAGTTACTCGACATTCGTCTTCTCAGGAAGGGAAAACCCTGAAAAAAACCTTATCCGGGTAACTCACCCTAAGTGAGATTCGAAATCACGACCTTTTGGATGTGAGGCAGACACGCTACCACCACACTATCCAGGCGGCAATTTAAGATATTTCTATGACAAACGAAATGTAAATCTTGGATTTTCTGGGAATAGCCTCTGAACACCTCTTTATTCTGGATGCATTTTATATAGCTGGCAAACCATAAGAGATATACAAAAACGGACTACAAAAATGCAGATCTCATTAAAACACACAATTTTTGTTATATATTTTTTGTACAGTTAACCGTTTTCGAGATATTCCGCATTAATAGTTTCAATTTCGGCCTCTTAAACTTTTCTCAAACGCGAAGACATATTTTTTCTCGTTTCTCGTTTTACTTCTGGTAAGCAAACAGATTGGAGTTTCAATTGTTTGATATAGCGACCGACTTTTAAAGGACGAGACTATCGCTTTAGCGTGTACATTTTCTTATTTCACTTCTACTTACAAAGAACTAGTAAGAAGACCAATTTCTGCTTATGTTTATCTTGAATAGCATGATGTAGATAAAGGATTAATGTTTCGAATAAAAGGTTTATTTTCCGAACAGCGATAGGACATAATATGAATGGAACACATTAGATGTTTTCCCTTCTACTTTCAAGGAAGCAATTAATAATGTTTATATCGATTATCATGATGTAGATACAAGAAGATTTTTTACAATAATTGTTACAGAGATGTAGAAAAAATGATGTCATTGTAACACATCAGATTTTTTTTCTTGACAATGTTCGAAATACGAGGGTTAGGGTAAAAGTCATGGCAACTAGTTTTTTTCTTGTAGATATGTGAACGGATCACAAACATATATGTGTCGAGTGGAAGTTCTGCAGACATATACTGACTTATATATTAAGATGCTCTTCATGCGCGCGCTCACACATATACATAAGTCGTTCTGGATAACTCAGGTGGTTAGGCGCTGGCCTTTTAAATTCAAGGTCGCGAGTTCAAACCTAGCCCAGATCGATGATGTTTAAGTGGGCTTACAAACCACAACCCCATGTCATGTTATAGAACTCCTGCGGATCAAAATTCCGGCACAACGGCGACGCTGATACGATCCTGGCAATTGGCAGCGTCGTTAACAAACAACATAATTTAACACGCACACACATAAATAACTTTTTCTGCAAGTCTGAACTGTTGACTATCACTACTCTTCTACAAACCATTCTTACAAAAGTTTATCCATATATATATATATATATATATATATATATATATATATATATATATATATATATATATAGGTCTTATTAATCCTAATAAATGTGAAATTTACACATACATTTCGTTGTAGAACACGGTAGGTAGATGATGTTGGAATTGATGTAATCCAAAGCTGCCTCAAGATATTTTGTATAGAATGACTGTAATTGCCTTTTGTACGTACGAGGGCGGTTCAGTAAGTAGGTACCTGTCCATATTGCAAAATAGATATTGTTAGTAAGGCAAGTTGGTGCTACCATCGTGCACTTACACGTCGCCAAAACAAATATACTGAATCATGCGCAAGTTTGGACTTAGCAGACATATCATTTAGTCGTTCAACGTATTTTCGCTAAACCGGAAGAAGTATAGTATCGTTCAGAAATTCGCATTTTACTTTCTCTACCATGTACGGCGTAATTGATTTTTACTATGGACGCTGCTTTTAATGCCGAGGCTCTTAGAATGACATTCTATATTGGGCGTGAAAGACCGTGAAAAAAAAAAAGGAAAAAAAGATAAAAACATTTCTAAAAAATTTTGAAAATTTTGATTTCCTCAAAAATACTGTAACGGTTTTGATTAAAATGCCACATATTTAGATCACAATATATATTGTACTTTCTGGGAATAAGCTCTTAAGCGCTCTTCATACTGGAATATTTTTACATAACCGAGACATCGTAAAAGATAGACAAAACGTTACTGCTCCAAAAATTTAGATCTTGTTAAAACACACAATTTATGTGAAATATTTTTGTAGAGTTAATCATTTTCTAGACATTCTTGTTATTGGCTTCAATTTTAAAAAAATATTATTCAACTTCCGTAAGTGTAATGATACCAAAATGACAAAGTATTCTATTAACAATAACAATTAAGAAATAAAATTAATACGAAGGAATAAAATGAACAATATAGTTAAATATCAATATAAAGATAGAATAACAGAGTAACAAATATGCCATATATAGATTAAAAACATGCTGATATGAAAGCATTGTTAGACAAAGAGTAAAATCCACTACATAGCGACAGGCTTAAAAAGGTTTGAATAATTCATTCCCTTATTCTACCTACAAGGAACCAAGTAATAAAGCCATTACTGTTAATGTAACATGCTTTGGTAAAAATGTTTTTTTTGCATCGTAACATCATATTTTTACTTTTGGATAGAAAAACTAACGAGGACATAAAAGAAAAACGAGATGATGTTTATAGACCTTTCACCATCATTGACAGTAGTTAGATATTGCGTCAATGACTTTAAATGTGGTCCCGGTTTTTATGAGCGCTCAGGACACCCGGCAGATTGGTTACGTTACCAAGGAAATAAGTCAACGATTTGACTCTGGACAAAGATTCATTATTATATTCCAGAAACCAAGCAACAATAAAAACGATAGGTTGCTCCCGGTGAATTTGCTACAAAGAGGGCAAGGATGGCCAATCGGCCGGAAGAGAGATGGGAGAGTGACATGCTCATTGCTCTCTTAGAGATAGAAACGGTTACTGGACAATACTACAGTTATCATTGGTTGGATCCGACAAGAAGTTGGAGACACGGTCCCATTTGACGAAAAAGAAAGGGCTGTTTTACCACGACAACGGACAAGTACATTCATTCGCAGTTGTCGCCGTTAAACTGAATGAATTGTGTCATGAGCTACTGCCGATGCCTCAGTTCACTCGATCTGGCTCCATGCGATTTCCTGTTCCCAAACATGAAGGAATGACCTGTGGGAACAACTTTGGATCAAATGAAGAGTTCTTCATACAGGCAGAGGCGTATTTTAAGTTTGACAATTCCTGTTTTTGGAGGGGTTAAGAAGTGTCATGAACGTTGGAAGCAGCGTATATCTCAAAGGGGACTGTACTGAGAAATAAATTTGTGCGAAAAATTGACGTCTTCGTTCCTAACAAAGGTATTCACTAAACCGCCCTCGCAATTTGTTATGCTTAATTTTATATTTAAATACTAAAAACCCAAAATGAAATGAAGCTACTCCATACCTTAAAATATAAGGTGCGTTGGCTTAAAAATGTGTATATATGTATTTCATAATGTTTACGCTCTCATATTTTTACTATCTTTACAGGTACTCTGTTCAATTAACCTTTTCTCACACGGAAAGTTGTAAACTCCTGGCTCTACATAGAAATTGTTTTGGGCCACATGGCAACTAGTTTTTAAAAGATTTGACTATTGTTTTAGCCTAGTGTATTCCCTTATTTTCCTTCTACTTACAAGGAAGCAAGTAATTAAGACAATTTCTACTAATGTTTATCTCGATAATCATTAAGTAGAGGAATATGCTTTTTAACAATAATTTGTTAGAGCAATGTGGAGAAAGTCATGTGAATGAAGCACTACAAAGGCTCAATTCGTGGTCGTATGAGGAGGAGTGAACCGTTAAAGACACATCTCAAAGTTGCTATAACAAAATGGATGGGCTGCTACTCATAGATTACAAAGGTTTTTTGTGGTCGTAAGAGGAAAGTGGAGCATTAGAATATGTCTCAAGTTGGGAGGCGTCACATTGGGCTGGCGGTCGTACGGTACAAAGGTTTGATGCGTGTTCATAAATGAAGCTCAGCATATCCGAAGCCTATCTCATGGCTTATCGATCCATCGATTATTATTATTATTATTATTGTTGTTGTTATTATTATTAGTATTATTATTATATTCAGTTGTAGAAAACGTACAGTGTAAATCTGTTGGTCATATAATAAAAGTGCATAAGTCGATTTTTGCATACATCAAGGGACATGTATGCTCTGCATTTGGGTTACTCCTAAGATAATTCTGTAGGTGATACTATTGGATCAGAACTTCATAAGCAGCCAAAACTCAATTTTATGTTTTATAAACTTGATGTGTTCTGTACACATAGCGTTCTCAACTTGTTCCGCAAACAAACTATTCTTACAAAAGATTGTTCTGTTATCTACATCATGCTAATCAAGATAAGCATTACCGGTAGCGGTCTTATTACCTAGTTCCTTATGAGAAGAAAGGAAATAAGGGGATATACTAGACTAAAGCGATAGTCAAATCTTTTAAATCTGTCGCTGAGTGAAACAATTGAAGTTCGGTTCACTTTGCGTGGACAGGAGTAAAACAAAAGAGATAGAACGAAAGGTAACTTCCCGTTTGAGAAAAAATATAAGTATTTTAAAATTGGAAACAATAAGCAGGAAAATCTCGGAAAAGGTTAACACCACAAAATAAATAAATTAAATAAATAAAAATAAAATAAATAAACAAATAAAACACGTATGACAAATTCTATGATTTAATAGTTCTACATTTTCTGACTATCTCTTACGGTTTACCAGTTAGAGGCCATTCCAAAAATACTGGAGATATACATTATATTTGTCACGTACTATATTAATATTCGGCATTTTAATCAAAACCTTTAGAGCTATTTTTGAGAAAGTCGAACATTTCCGAAAATCTTCCATGTAATGCATAGTTTTGTATTGGGGGGGGGGATTTTCTTGAAAATCTTCGAGTCGTTTTTTTTACTTTCTCTACACGTACTATGTGCATAGTGTATAGAGAAGGTATTGTATTGCACCCAAAAATTGGATACAGAGATTTCACCGGAATACATGTTTTGAGACCCCCTGAATAAAAACATTTTTAGAAAAATATCTGCGTGTGTGTGGCCAGCATAGCTAAAAACGAAAAGTCGGATAAATACCAAACTTGATATATAAGTTTCGTAACTTTCAAGGACACGACACGAAGATTTTCAAGAAAATCTCCCCGCCCCCAACTACCCTTATATATCAACATTTTTGAAAATTTTGATTTTCTCAAAAATTGCTCTGACGATTTTGATTAAAATGTCTTATATTAAAGGTATTTACATGGCAAATAAAACGTATATTTTGAATTTTCTGGGAATAGCCTCTGAAGACACCTTCTTTGGCCTTCAACGAGCCCCATTGGACCCAATAGGACTTAAACACACTTTTGCTGGGTGCGATGTCTTCCCAATTCGGCCTGGTCCCTACCTCCGCTGCTCTCAGGAGTGTTCCAAGTCGGTGTTCACGAGTTATTCCCTCCTCAGATCTACGCTATCCTACCTATCAGCAGTCACCCCGAAATCACAGGGACAGCTGCGGCACGTTCCTTCCCCTCTTAACAGGGTCTTCTTGGCTTAGCATCTGTATCAGGGTGACTTCCAGTCATTCTTGTCCTTGAGGCACACAGCATCTCTCAAGGGGATGGTGTTAATGATGGCCCGACGTGGGCCTCGCCACGCCAGTCCTCCTTTGCTTCCCGCCTGCTCGTCGGGTTGGTCCTGGACAGTCTCTCACCAGATGCCATGGTTGGCCACATCCCTAGCATACACTACTTGAAAATGCCATCGTCTCTGGATTGATTGTCAGCTCTCCTGGTCGAGGTCAGTCGAATGCTTCTGTCTTCGAGTTGGGTGCAGTTGTCATCTTGGCCGCTTCCACCATCAGTGCTGATATTAACGCTCATAGATTGTCTTATAATTACCGAGAAGCAGGCGCTGTCGTATCTCGGTGTCATGTACTCCGACAACGGAATAGAGTGATTCCTGCCACATGTAACAAGGGGGAGTTGCACCAGGAGTTTGTTCAACAGTTGTTCAATTACCATTTCTCTTGCATCACCTCCATTGACTGTCACAGCCTTGACTTAAGCTCTGCGGTAGGATGCAGCCAGGCAATGGTTCCCGAACCATTGTTCAGGAGGGCCTTCCGGATACCGCCGACGTCGCAATTACTTTAATCCCTGGAGGCTGGCTCTCAGCTGTGCTGCATGACCTTCTGCTCACCATCGGTTGTAGGTGGTGACGGCAGCGAACTGTTAGGCACATTGTTAGGCTGGAAGCTGCATTTGGATTTTAGATCAACAACTCTTATGGGCGCTATTATCGGCACCATATATATATATATATATATATATATATATATATATATATATATATATATATAATCCATTCAAGAAGAGATCTGCATGAAGACGAGCTCAATCATCTGCAAGATTTTCAAGTTACCATCATAGGCATGCACCAAATGTCGGCGGTTGCTCAAAAGGCTAATTTAACTTTTAACCTCTTCGAAGGTTAACGTCCCGTCGTGTTGGGTGTCCTGACGGGGGCAGATGTGGCGCGTTGTGGTTTCTCGACATTCAAATCCGTAAGCCTTCCGTCGAACATATTTCCAATCAAGGTGTTCAGTTCTATGGCGCCGCCGTCGATTCTTCTCTCCAGGACGTTGTCATTCCTCTACGACCTTCAGGCCATTAAACCGTTCCGCGATGTCCTCCTGGGCTTTAATGCGTTGGTCAAGTTCCTTCATCCTTCCGTTGAAGGACTTTACATGGAAGTCTTCCACCATGCTGGCCAATTGCTTGTCAATTTTTTCTCCATATAGGTCTTTATCTTCTCTATTGCAGATTTTATTTCTGCCTGAATTTTCTCCATTTCGAATTTCATTTTCTCCTCCATCATCTGCACTGTGGATTCCATTTAATTAGCCATTGTATCAATTCCGGATTTTATTATCTGGATTTAGTCAAATTGAATGTTCATAATCTCTTCCATTGTGACATTCACGCCTACTCCTGACACCAATGTAACAATATGTTTATATTAAATCCTAATGATGATCCTTTTGTAGGAAATGTCTTTATTCCAATGCTGCAGAACCATTTTCTCTCTCATTGCTTAAACATTCATGCACAGTTGATGACTGCTTTGGCTCTGGAATACAACTGGACTCTTAGAGCTGTCTGTTGCAACTGACTCCAACTGCCTACCATCTCTGCTTACATACCTTCTGATTATGGAGCAGAAATTTTGAGAGCTGGACTTCATTATTACATGTGCTCATTATATGCAAGCATGACCATGTTATATGCAAGTGTGGTAATGCCCCTCTCCTGCACATGTAAAATTTATGGACATGTGCGATAAAGCAGTGGGGTTATGGAAAGCCAGCTGCTATGCATGTGCAGTAATCCAGGATGGCAAGAAACAGGCACGTGTTGCAATACCATTGTCAGGAAATAATAAAATAGCTAATTTCATTTACTTTTCAAATGACATTGCTTCCATAAACTCAATATTGTTACCTTTATCGAGAGTCCATTACTCCCCATGCTTCAACATCAGAGGGTAGCAAGATAAACTTCTAGAATTTGTATGTAATTATTTAATTAGTATGTAATTATTTAATCTGAATGGTGACCTCTCTCTTCCTTCTGACTCTATAGCCTTGATGAGTATTAGCCTCTGCACAATCTACCTCCACAAATCTATATCTGCTTTACTTTTCCACCCTCTAATTCCGATCTTCCTTAAATCTTATCTCCATTTTACTTTTCCACCCTCTAATTCCAATCTTCCTTAAATCTACTTACTATGTCAATTAACCATTTTGTTTGGGCTTACTTGTTTTTCTACTGGGATACAATCTTACTTTCAATATGCTTTTGGGACTTCTAACTTCTGTCATTCACTATGATGATGAAGGCCTTTCTGGCATCTGTGGTTGAAATTTCCTTTGAAAGGCATAATCTTTTCTTGCATAATGGTTCATAATTTTTGCTTTTAAATTGTCCTTAAGTTCATCTATGGTATGAGGATTGTTCCTATTGTTCTGTGAGGCACATGACTATTTAAAAGAAATTTCACCTGAAAAAATAATATGGGTCAACAGTACCTTCAAAGCATAGCAGCAGCAGCAGCAGCAGCAGCAGCAAATAACAATACACAAATGCCCTATTTATGAACAAGTGCCCTTATAGGTAGTTTTTATTTGAATGACTACCCCTCTTGAGAAACCCATGTACCTAAGCAAATTTTATATTTTGCAATCATATCCATGTGATGGTTTTGTGTCCGTGTTGTGTAATAGGATGTTTTGTAAATCTGTACAGTATTTTATTTACTTTTAACAGCACCACTGTATTAATTCTTAGGTGGTGTCCAGGCACTCCTGACTTAACTGCACCTGTTCATGGCAGTGTATGCAAATTTGTAGAAAGGATAATTGATTATGGTTTCTGACAAACTAGCAAATTAATGAGACCACTATTAGCCGCTAAGGATTAATAAGAAAGGGAAATATAACTTATTCATAGTGGGATAGTGAACCTTGCTTTTCATGCCACAAACATTAAACATTAGCACTACAAATGGCATTCAAGTTAATAGGCCATAAAAGCATAAATCCTGCGGTAGATAGTCAGTGGCTCTGTAGTTTGCTGAAAGCTTGTTTGGACATTTACTTTAATTCAGTTTTATTATTATATGGAGTCATAAAATGTTGAATTCATAAATTTGTCTCATGTAAGTTACTCAGTAATCTAACACTTCTAATGAATGCTCATTAATATCAATCTGTTAGTTATTTCATGATGAAAATATTACTAAACTCAAATATGCACTAGAACATGAAGCATGGCAGACGATGTACTCAGTGAAAGGAGTTAACGCAAAGTGGGAAAGTTTTTACAAAACATTTAACATACATTTTAATGAAGCATGTCCAATTATTACAAAAAGGGAGAATGCTTGTAAAAGTAAAAAGGTGAAGTTAAATGCTGAGGGAGTATGTTTGAGAAATAGAATGAAGGATGCATATGAATGGTACAAATCAACAGGATGGGAACATTACAAAAATAGGTATAAAAAACTGAAAGAAGATTTCCGTAAATATTTAGTTGAAATCCAAACTTTGCAATATAAACACCAATTAGATACTTGCGATAATATTACTAAGGGTGCCTGGAACATCATAAACAAGGTAAAACTAAAACTAAAAAAGAATGAAAATATTGTGATAAATAATCATGGGAAAATTGAGAAAAATCCAGATGTTATATGCAGTATTTTTAATGAACACTTTTTAAATGTTACAGCAGCAAAAACTCCCAAAGCAAACAAGGTTTTGCCAATTGGCAATAAAGCACAAAGCATAAGGGGTAGTATATACTTAAAACCAACTGATGAAAAGGAAGTAATAGAAATTATTAATACATTCGATAATAAACAATCTAGTGGTTGGGATGAAATAACACCTAAATGTTTAAAACAATGTAAAAAAGAAATAACTATGCCATTGGTACATTTGATAAATTACTCTATAGCAAAGGGGGAGTTTCCAAACTGTTTGAAGACAAGTATAGTGCGCCCTATATTTAAAAAAGGAGACAAAACCCAAGTAACAAACTATCGCCCAATCACGTTAACGTCCACATTAGCCAAGCTGTTTGAAAAAATACTACTAGTTAGGATAAACAAGTTTCTAGCTGAAAATAACGTTGTTAGACCTACACAGCATGGTTTTCGAAAGAACCACTCAACTGTTACTGCCACAACTGAATTTCTTGGAGATATTATAACTAGACTAGAAGATAGGAATAAAGTAGCTGGTATTTTCCTTGACCTTACAAAAGCTTTTGATTGCGTTGACCACAAAATATTACTGCTGAAGTTGAACAACTATGGAATAAGGGGATTGGCAGAACAGTTAATATCATCCTATCTAACTGATCGAGGGCAGTGCATAGAAATTCCAAGTTATAAGGGTAATTGTAAACGCATGCATAAGTCTAAGGAGGGAATTGTGCAATATGGAGTCCCACAGGGTTCGGTGCTTGGGCCTCTACTTTTTATACTATATATTAATGATATTCCTAGTATTTCAAACTCAAAATTGTTGTCTTATGCTGATGACACAACTGTGTTATGTTGGCACACTTCTATAGTTGATCTTGCTGCAAAAATAAAAGTTGATACAACCCAGCTACTGAACTATTTCAACTCCAACAACTTAGGATATAATACAAGTAAGACTAAAATATTAAATTTTGCAATTTCCCAAAGACAAAGTGAGCAGTTAAAAACCAAAGTAGCTAACGAACATATTGTTGAAAGCGATCAGACCTCTTTTCTGGGCATAATATTCGACAAACATCTAACATGGGACAGACATATTGAACACGTCTGTAATAAAATTAGTAAAGGAGGATATTTGTTAAGATATTTTTCTAGACTTAAAAACCCAAGTATATTACGCACAATTTATTTTGGTGTAATATATCCTCATTTACTGTATGGTATAGAACTCTGGGGTGGTGCTGCAGCAGTGCATATGAATAGGGTGTTGACACTGCAAAAAAAGTGTATAAGGATAATTTCAAATGTAAGACCTGACCACCCATGCAGAGAGTTATTTATAAAAAATGAAATTCACACTGTTGTATCACTGTATGTATATCGTGTACTACTCCTAATACATGGATCAAAAGACATCACAAGACATTGTGAGGTGCACAAGCACAGTACTAGAAGTCAGAGTAATGTATATAGATCTGTACATACAAAAAAGTTTTCTGACAAAGATCCAATGAATATAGGAGCAACTTTGTATAATAAACTCCCAATAGAATTTAAAACTCTACAAATTAAATCTTTTAAAGCTAAGCTAAAGAAATACCTTGTTAACAAACCTCTGTACAGACTCGATGAACTCTGATCTGAGGTGTGTGTGTGAGTGAGTGAGCGAGCGAGTGCGCATGGCAAATGATTACATGTGTGAGTGTGAGAGAGAAAGTGTGTTTGTATGAAATAGCTTTGTAACTAATAATTATACTGTAATACTTATAATGTAATACTGACTGACCATGCTTATAACTTGTATCCTCAAGTATACAGGCAATAAAGAATTATTATTATTATTATTATTATTATTATTTGATTCCTTAATATTAGCAACTAAGCAGGTTGAATGGGCAAATAGCTGAAGTCCTTAGAGATGTAATATGTAGGAGATTCCTATTAAAATAAAAGGAGCATTTAATGAAATTTGATTTGCTGTCACCATACAACTTAAGGAAATTCACCACTCTTGTCAGTTTGTATTATCAATTTGGATAACTGTGTTACATCAGGTCAGCTTGAAACTCCAAAAATAGCAAAAGTGCTTTCAAAAAACTGAAAAGTTAATTTTCCTAAATCTAAAGGCTTACATTGTTGGCAGATAGACAATTATAAAGATTAAATTAATTAAGAAAATGTCCTTAACATCATATCACACCAGAAAATGATTATAAGATATGAAATGGAAAATATTAATGTAGACTTTGAAACAAAAACGTGAATGAAGCATCAGTCTTTGAAAACAAAATGGCGTGTCATGTTTGGAAACTTGTGATAATAGAAAAAGGCCCACCTCTATAGTGTAAGGGTAACATGTCTGCTTCACATTCAAGAAGATCAAGTTTGAATCACAGGGTGAGTTACACAGATTCTTTTCCAGTGTTTTCCCGTCCTGAGAAGATGAGTGATGAATATCTAGTAACTTTAAGCTCCATGACCCTTGAGTAGCATTTTTACAAGTTCATCCAACGTCCCCCCAAAAAATTAATTATACCTTATTTTCTGTAAATGATTAAACATTAATAGCTCTGATGTTTCTAACATACTGTATATCACATAATTTTCTGGGTTAATTGACAAAAATAACTGACAACTTTGGTTTAATGAAATGAAGTTAATTTTATTAAATATTAAGAATGACTTAAATTAACATTCTCCTCAGACAAACACTTAACAAAATTAAATTCACTCCACACAACTAAATAATATAATGGTATATATGTTGTTCTCATCAAGGTAGAATTAAAACTGAAATGTTAAATTCTGATAGGAAGTACCACAACAGGTATATAGAGTAGCAACCCAAAGTGTTCTTCAACAGAAATTGAAAATACTGCATTATCATGGCAATGACACATAGAACAGTATTGGAAGGATAGTGAATATATGAGCTTTGTACCCAGAAATGACTTTGTTTGAGGGAGGGAAAGAAAGATAGGGAGAAGAGGGGCATTTGGGGAAAATGACAGGGGAAGCAGAACACGATCTTACCACTTCATGAGAGATGTCATATTAGGTATTGTGTGAATTATTAGTACAAGATACAAATATATAATTTTGAATTTCAATTAAAAAAGTAAGTCAAGAGTCACTTCAGTCACTTTACTTGATGAGCTGTCCTTACATTACACCCATCTTTACCAAAAACCTATTGGATGTTTGATGTGGAAGGGAACGTAAAATCCTCTAAATATGTTCAAGCAATTACAATAAGTGATGTTTTGTGTTTCAGATAGCTGTTAAAGTAAATTCAATTTTGTTTCCATTTTTCTATTAGTTTGGTTCAATTAGCAGCTTTGAAGATTTTAAAAATAGTTACAAGTCGTAATATTGATAAACCAACTAAAATGTCAAACTCATGGGAGATAAGCGTGAATAAATAAAGTGAATAAATAACTTCTGAATTTAGTTGATGTTACACTATGCTTAGTGTTGCTAATCATATATCTCCTCAGCTTATGTCAGATGGTGAAGGCTGAGAATTAGAACACAAAAATTAATGTAATCCATCAAATTGTTTAGTTTAATTGAAAAGAGAGAAAAAAACTTTTAAAATGTTATTGTTGCAGAATGCTATGACTTTTGAAAATTACTATTATATTGCTTTAATATTTTGTTTTTCAGAGGTTTATGATGTAACTACTGTGTACAGGATTGCAGGAAACCTTACACCAATTGCAGTTAGCTATTATGGTAAGTATTTCTTAGATTTCTATGCTCAGAAATTAAATGCAAAATGGGTTTAATTTTGAATATAGAGATCTATACTTTTCTTTATGGTTATTTATTTATTTATTTATTTATAGTGTTAAGTCTATCCATGAGTATGGTCTGACCTTAACCTTAGTTAGGCCAGGCCATAAATATTAAGTATACATTTCAAGGTATTACTAAATACCCCTTATCCTCTAAAATTAACCTAGTTTCCATGTTTATCTACTGATCATTTCCATTTCATCCTTACCTTCCATTAAAACTCCCCTAATTTAGGTATCTGTTTATGATCCTCAAAAATATTTCTAATTGTAATTTAATTATTCCTCGGTAGCCATTTGCTACTTATTAAATCTTCCCTTCAGTTATTTGTAGCCCTGCACTGAAAGGTAATGAGAACTTCATCTTCCTTCTTCCCGCAAATTGGAAACACTCCCGGGATAACCTCTCCCCTCATTCCCCTTAATTTCCAGATGTCTAATCTAAACCAGCTATAACTTCTCTTTCACTCTCTTTACAAATAAAAAATGTACTTCTCTTTCTCTGGATCATTTTTTAGCTCCCTGTAAAATGCCAATGAACTTTTCTCTCTCATTTGAGAAAATAAAATTTGCCTAACCATGTCTCCCACCCTGGATCTCACTTCCTTCCAAAAGTCTCTTACAAAATATCCAATATTGCCCAAAAATCTCCTAAGCCATTTATAATTAACTGTTTCCTAATTTTCTTCAGCCAGACATTAGGCAAAACACTCAAATTTTCTTCTTGATATATCAGACATATTTTCAGTAAGTCAGTATTGGGTAGTTCTTGGATCTGAAATAAATATTTCAATACTTTCTCCATCATTAACCCTCTGAAATTTACCTTTCCTTCTGCTATTAAAGCTGCTGCAGTTGCAGTATTATTGGGAACTCCCAGGATTACTTTGCAGAGCTTCTTAATATTAAATCCCTATTATACCAACTTCACCTATTCCCCAAATTTCCCCTCCATAAACCCATTGAGATTCAACAAAGGCTGAATAAAGCCTTTGAAACCATCTAAAACTCATTCCTGGCATAATTTATAAACATTTCCATATAGCTGTCATGGCCATTCTTCCCTTAGCCAGTGTAGTTCTGTTTTGTTTCTCCCATCCTCCATTACTACTCAATTGTAAACTCATTAATGATCTCAATTTCTTTGTCTGCCATAAACCAGTTTTCATCTTTTCGAATGTATTATCCTTCTTAAACACAATATTTTTAGATTTATTTCTTGTTTAAAGTGTTTTCACGAATAAGTTTCAGTATTTACTAATGATGTAGCCAGTGGTTACTTAAACTTATAGTTTGGGAATTTACAATAATATTCTGGACCAAAGATTAATGTCATTTAAGAATTTTGAATTATCTAATTTGCTTCACAAATATGATTAAACTTTAAATGTTTTCATCTTCCCAGAGTTTATAAGCAATATTGTTTTTCTTCAGCTTTAACTATGAATAGGGAGGGAATGAGAAAGTTATACACTTATACATTTTGCTTCTGGTATTTATCTGAAACACTCTTTAACTAAGAAAAGTATGTGCCTATATAGGTAAGACTGAGATTGTGTCTGTATATTGGAATTCTGTTTAAACCAAATTAATTAAAACAGTGAAAAATGTGTCAGCTTAGACTTGAGTATGCTTTTCTGTAATTTTTTCAGGAACATTTGGTAAAGTGGATGACAATTTTAAATGTCAGAAATAACTTTAATGGACTCTAACTTTCAGAAGCATAATTGTAAGCAATCTTTTAAAGTGTTTAAAAGTGTTTCCAAGTAGGTATGTGCCATACTTCTCAAAATGTATTTTTCTAACTAAAATTCCTTTAGGTTTTGAGCCTATGTGATTAATTAAAGTTTGCATGGCATTTATGAATTAATTTTTCAAATTCTCTGAACCTATGAAAATGGTTTGTTCATTAACATAATTTTGTGTAAGAGAAGCTATTTGGTTAAATTTGAAATTAACAAGGATTTACAAATTCAGACATACATTAGATAGATGAAGCTACATGCATTGTCAAAATTTGAGCTTGATTTAATTGCAAGGAAATATTGAAGTTCTCATACTTTTTGTATCTGGACAGCTTGAGATGGAAGTGTGATTTTATGGTATGAAATATTAAGAGTATAAGTGGTGGTGGAAATAGCATTTATTATTCAGTATCTAAAAATGTACATATATAACACTAGGAAAGATAGCTAATATTATTAGATATCTAAAAGTGAATCCATGTGCAATTTTAGATCTTGAATCTAGTTGAAAGTTATCTCTTACTACATTGCCACTGTAGGCACTAGATGTCTAATTGGAACCAATTCCAGTAAATATATGTTATGATTAGTGGGAATTAAAAAAAAGCTTTGGTATGAATGATTTGTATACAGTTATTAAAGTAAATAATACGTAATAAGCATTATTTTACAATTCAGAATTTGTACTTACAAGTTAACAAGCTATATAAATTATTTCACAGCAATTTAATCTTGATTCAACAAATATACAGCTTATTGTTGTCTTTCCCTGATCCCTTCATTTAAGGCATTATTGCTGCTTCTTTTACTACAGAAATGCTTAAGTTGGAACTTTCTGATATATTTTTACAGATTCAAGATTCATTTGCAATGATGACAGATGTGATTGGAGTAAGAATGGATGGAGACAATTTGAAGCAATGTCAGATGCAGAAGGTTCAGGTAGGGACATAACATGAGAATGAAATTGTATTCCTATAATATATTTAGCATCATTATGGCTGTGATTGCTCCTTGAAATTGTAGGCCTAATTAAACTCTTTTATCTGGAATCCTAATGGTTTTGAAGCATATTGCTTGCGTTAAAAATTGTAGATAGTTGTTAAATATTTAACCTGTTACAATACTAGACCTTCTGAGACTCGGCTGATAGGCTCAGTTGAGTTTGGAGTTTGACGGGATCAGATGACCTGCTGCAGGATAAAGAAAAAAATCAGAAAAATATGCTACTCAGGTTATTTAACAGGATGTGCATCTGAGCTTACTTTTAGCTTTAGATAGTAACAGTGCAACAAATTTAAATACTTTACTATCCCTTTATAACTTTGTGATGCGATAGGCACATCTTTGCTTGAAAGTTGTTCCTAAATAAGTTAGCTAGAATGTAAGTTTAAGGTGGGAATGAATTTTTTAGGAAGTATTAAGGTTAAAAAAATGCAATGTAAATTTGTAGCCAAAATTTTCCTTTTGAGAACAATGATAAAAAGTTTTAAATTCTTTTAAAAATACCTAACAAACACATAGTGATTAGGTGAGTAGGCAGCAGCTGTTACATAAGGATGCTTACCATTATAAAAGTACCTACCTAAATAGGATGGAACAGGGAAGGCAACTGTATTTGAGCCAATCAATAACAGTTACATAGAACACACAGAAAATATGTTTTGGGACTTAATTGCTCCTATCATAAGCTCTGAGTTAACTGGTGTTCTTCTACATGGTAGTTGCTTCCAGTGAGTAAAATCCCGCCCCATCAATGATTTTATACCAAGACTCCCCCCCCCCCCCTCCACTAAAATATCCAGGGGGAGGGTAGTTTATTATAACAAAACAAACAGCAAAATATACACTACTAAAATATTTTCATTTAAAGAATATTTTTTCACTATAAAGCATTAAACTTGAGTATATATTAAAATATCAGCAATAATTGATTGAAAATATTGAATTTGCGTTTCAGTGCCTGGGCTGGAACGATACAAAAAAAACTGTAAATCAGGGGTGCCATACATATGTACAAGAATTCTTGTACACATACGAGAACTCAGCTTTTTGTATGGGCATAGCCTCCACTCATATGCAAAATGTACAAGAATTTTAATATTTCACCTTTTTTCCGCCAATATTTAGAAATAAAACTTTAATAATTTCCAGTGCTTTGTTTGTCTTTTAATACTAATTGTTAGACTTTATAACTGGATTAGTCTCTTAGCTGTTATAGATCCATTATTGAACTACTGTGCGGGGTTATAGGGTCAATTAGGAAGATCGTTTCCTTTGATATAACAGCTGTGTGACAGGTTCACGTGTAAATTATTGTTTTCAATCATATCTATTGAAACACTCAAAACAAAAGTAATATGAAACGTACAAAAAGAGGATTAATTAAACATGATGATAATACTAATATTCCATCAGTAGATTTGGTGATATTACAAGTTTCAATAAGTGAAAATGTGCAGGTAAACAAAAGTAAAAAGACTAGAAGTAATGATGCAATTGTAGAAGTGAAGTATTTGCCTTTTAATGAAGATAGAAATAAAGTTTTAAGCCATGACGAAGATGATCCTACATCAGAGTGTCAGTACGATAGGAAATAACTTAAGCATCCTGGCAGAAGAACCGACCATGGTTAATATTAATTACTACTAACGAAAAAGATGTGATATTGTGCAATGCTTGAGTTTCTCAGTAAGTGTGTAAAACAATTAGACTTCATCTAGTTATTTACCTTGGTCAGGAGACAGTATAGTAAAGAAGAATAAGAAGAACCTTGATGCCATATATAAACACGAAAAAAATGTTTTCATCTGGATTGTGTGCAACAGGAAAAAATATGCAAAAAGCGGATCCTGAAAACAGGTTCAATAAAGCTCTTGAGCTATACTTAAAAAATCGAAAAGAAAAATTAGATGTTACTATTAAGGTGTTATGATCAATTTGTTTGGTCACAAAAAAGAGAATGGAGTTATCTGGAACTTACATAACAGCTACCAATTATGAATGGCATAGATATGGGAACACATCTTCATACAGATAAGGTCTCAGCAACAATTTTATTTCTGAGCAGCTACTTTTAAAATTGGTTCATTTTTTGGAATCAACTTACATTTTTATCTATTTCTGTGGATGAATCAACCGATAGGTTTTCTATATGTTACGTATGTGAACGAGTAAAATAACACATGCTGCTATTTCTGTAAACTAGTACCAGCAGGAAATCCTGAAGTAAAGTCCTTGCAGAAAAAATTATCCAAGCTTTCTCAGAAGATGGCATAGGTGTGGAAATGCTTATAGAAAAGCTTGTAAGATTTGGTTCAGTTGTAGCGGCAGTGAGTACTGCTAAAAAAGATGCTGCAGCTAAAATTAGGAGAAATATATCTCCACACCTGATTAGTGTACACTGTATGGCTCATAGCATAGCTTTGAATACTTGCTAGATGAGCTTTTTAAAATTTTCAGTAAACCTCATGTAAAACTTAAAAACATGGAGGCGGCGATAGGTCTCACAGCTTATCTCTCCATGGTGTAATGGTTACCATGCTAACTTCATATACCCAACGTCGTGAGTTCAAACTTGGCAGAGGACAATGGATTTTATCAGGCATAAAAATCCTTAGCATGGCTTCCTTCAGAAGGGCAATAAAGTTGTTGGTCCTGTGTTGCAGATTTACAGTATATAAAAGAACCTCCAGCCTGAAAAAGATACCTCTGAGCAAAATTAAGTGGTCTTTCATGCCCAGTATAGAATGAGATTGTGAGAACCACTGCAGTTAAAGAGCATCCATAAATAAAACTCCATTTCCATTTTACGGGTTATCTGAAAGTTCAAAAGTTATTTAATACTCACTGGATTTATAGTGAGAAAGATGCTTTGTTGCCAGTGTTCAATGATTTTCGTTGTATCATGCAGATTCTAAATTGGAATCTGAAAGCTAAGAATTATTAAATAGAAGTCATTGTAAATTAGCAGGGCAGGGCTTTATAAAACACTTTCACTGAGAAAACATATTATTGCTGGGTTTCTTATTAGATATATCATGTGTCCTGTCTCTGATTAGTACAACAATGCAAAAAGAGTCTGTTTCTTGCAGTGAAATAGAAAATAAGGTTAATTCTGCAACACAAACTCTAAAGAAATGTGCGAATTTTCTTGAATTTTCTGAAGACCTATTCATCCTGGACGAATTTTGCTGAATTTTGCATAACTGGTATACTGTAAGAGATATACTCAAACTTACTAAACAAAAAATGTAAATCTAGAAACCACACAATTTATGTCACATTTTTGTTGCAGAGTTGACTGTTTCCAAGATATTCCTTGTTATTGGTTCCAATTTTAAACTATACATCTTCAAAAGACCTTTCGTTTCATCTATTTTGTTTTTCTGGAAATGCAAAGCATACATTACTTCCATTGTTCACATATCGATTGGATTTTAAAAAATCTGATGTGTTACACTCACATGACTTTCTCTAGCTGTTCTACAAACCTCCTACAAAAGATTATTCTTCTTTGTACACAATGCTAATCGAGATAAATATTAGCAGAATGTTCTTATTACTTAGTTCCTTATAAGTAGAAGGGAATAAGGGAATGCGCTATGCTAAAGTGATTGTCAAATGCTTTAAAAGCTATCATTATGCAATTGTCATTGCAAATCACTTTTTTGCTTGGCCAGGAGTAGAACAAAAGAAAAATGGAAGGAATATCTCGGAAACTGGTTATCTCCACAACAAAAACGTGAAGGACATAAATTGTGTCATGAGAACATTTTTTGTGTAGTGAGTTTTTTTCTATCTCTTACGGTTTAGCAGTAAAGCAAAATTCATCCAGAATAAAGAGGTCTTCAGAGACTATTCCCCAAAAATACAAAATATACATTTTATTTCAGATTTAAATAGCTTTAACATATGGAATTTTAATCTAAATCGTTAGTGCCATTTTTAAAAAAAATATTTTTTTTTTAAATTTTTTCCATGTAAAGGGTAGTTTGTGGTGGGAGTATTTTTTTGAAAATCTTCATGTCACATCCTTGGAAGATATTAAACCTAAATACCAAGTTTGGTATTTAACAGTCTTTTCGGTCTATGCTGTCCACAGACGTATACACACACAGACAGACAGACAGACACAGACACACACACACACACACACACACACACACACACACACACACACACACACACACACACGGACCTTTTTTTAAAAATGCTTCTTTCGGACTCAGGGGATCCCAAAACATATATTTCCGGTGAAATCTCGGTATCAAATTTTTGGGTGCATTACCATACCTTCTCTATCCCTATGTACATTATACATATGGGGCTAGAGAAAGTAAAAATTGACTATCACCTTAGCCTGGTATATTCCTTTATTTCCCTTCTGCTTATAAGGAACTAAGTAGTTAGACCAGTTGTGTTAAATGTTTTTCTCATTTAGCATTTTGTAGATAGAAGAATAATCTTTTGTAAGAATAGTTGTTTGCAGAACAGATATAGAAAGTCATGTGAATGCAATATATCAGATTTGTTATGTTTGTGACGCTTGCGATGAAATCATCATTCATTATTAAGTGAAGTGTGGAAGAGCTGGACATTATAGTGTATCAGCGTATATAAGTAATACTGTTTTCTTTTAATTTTGCAAATATGTAAAGAAGTTTTTGACAGTGATGTGATTAATATTAAATGAAAAGAATTTGAGTTGGTTTTTGTAACAAAAACATCACTTAATAATTAATTACTGGGACTGGTTTCCCATTTTCAACCCCTAATTCTGACTGAAAATCGCTTTGTTGGTGTCGATAAGCATGGAGGTACATTACTTGTGGAGGCATTTGATGCTGGATGGCGGTAAATCAAAACTCATAATATGGTTCTGTTTCTTCATGATGTAGATCTTCTCCCAGACATCTAATTCTGT
The DNA here is from genome assembly GCA_030762935.1 of Hymenopus coronatus. Taxonomy (NCBI): domain Eukaryota; kingdom Metazoa; phylum Arthropoda; class Insecta; order Mantodea; family Hymenopodidae; genus Hymenopus; species Hymenopus coronatus. Next base: position 144,681,667 of record CM060881.1, on the reverse strand, counting down.
GTTTTTATAAGCTTATTTTAACGTTTTATATTAGGTGTGATTTCATATCCTTATGACCAGAAATGATGCATAACTGCTAATTTTCCTGTTTGTTTGCATTTTAAGTTTCTCATATGTTCTTTTAATCTGGTTTCCAAACTTCTTTTTGTCCTTCTTATGTAGATTACAGTCTGAGTATTAAATTTCATAAATTCCCAGTTTTTTGTTTGCTGGAATAGAATCCTTTTAATTTTTTGCATAGCAGTTTCTGAATACTGTAGTTCTGTACCTGAGAAGCAAAATTTTCAGTCACCCTCGTAGACTCTCGAATATGCCTCTCCATCTCAAGCTTTTGGCACTAAAACATATCGCTCTAAATTTAGGCAGGGAAAGACGCTACTGATGATTCATTGGTGGTGGTGGTGGTTGATGGTGGTGGTGATTGATGGTGATGATGATGATGATGATGATGGCTGTTCAGTACATAAAAATAAAATAATAAATAGTATTAGCTTCTTTTTTCAGTTTTTCACAAAAATAACTGATTGCATTTTAAAACAGGCACATTACGAAATTTGCAGTAAAGACATTTATATTTTTACTAATGTTAGTTATGTTTACAAAGAGGAACAAATTTCCCATTTCTGCTTAGTCGCTTTTGTCACCAATGATAAAACTGAGAACTTTAGTAATGGTTTGATAAAATGATTTGAGATCAGTTTTTAAATATTCTCTAACTTTATTTAAAAGTAATATCTGCACTTGAAAAGACTTTGTTTATACTGTTGTGTTGTATTTCTTTAATACATTGTCTACAAGAGGAGAGAATAGGGGAAGTCATTTCAAGTTACCAATTTTGACAACATTTTATAATTCCATTTCCTGATAAAATAATTTGACTACTTGACCTGACTGATGTTGCAGGCATCAGTATGCAATTATGATAAAAATGCATTCTGATTTCTGCAAATGTTTATGTGATAAATTCACCAGAATTGTTTCCCAAATTTGTATAATCTTTACAGGTTATGTTTGTCGTTTTCTTTTCCTTTACAATATGTATAGAGCTTATGCTGGAAAGAAACAAAAACCTATAAAAGAGAAGGACATTACTATATCATCATATTATGGAGGACATTATTATATCAATCTATAACAATGAATCTGTGACCCTAAAATGCAAAAATAAATAATATTGATTAGTATAATCGAAATAACTGGTTAAATTACAATTGTATGCACTGTTAAAAGAATTCTAAAATAACAAAATAATGTACAAGCAAGCAGTAATGTTTCAGATATGGGGGGAGGGGGGCTAACGTAAACAGAATATCCCAAAAAAATCTGATGTGTTCCATTCACATGACTTTCTCTACATCTCTGCAACACATTATTGTTAGAAAAGCTACTGCTTCTCTTTACTTCATGCTAATCAAGAACAAATTAGCAGAAATAGTCTTATTACTTGCTTCCTTGTAAGTAGAAGCGAAATACGGGAGTACCATAGGTTAAAGTGACAGTCAAAAGCTAGTTGCTATGTGACTGAAGTTCCTTTGTTTTTAATGGACAGGAGTTGACACATTTCTGTATGAGAAAATTGTTTTTCCAAGCTAAAACCAAAAACAAGGAATATCTAAAAAACAATCAACTGCAGGAAACAAAATGTATATAACATAAATAGTGTGTTTTAAAGGGCTCTACATTTTTTGTGTGGTAAGCTTATGTCCATCTTTTACGGTTTAGCAGTTATGCAAAATTCTGTAAAAGTGATCCAGAATAAAGTAGTCTTCAGAGGCTATTCCCAGAAAATTCAAGATATACATTTTATTTGTCAGGTAAATATCTTTAATATATGATATTTTAATCAAAATCGTTAGAGCCATTTTTTAGAAAATCAAAATTTTCGAAAATTTTTCCATGTGAAGGGTAGTTGGGGATGAGAGGATTTTCTTGAAAATCTTCATGTCACATCCTTGGAAGATACCAAACTTAAATACCAAGTTTGGTATTTAACAATCTTTTCGTTTTTGAGCTATGCTGCACGCCTCCCACACACACCCTCACACACACATGCCCGCATGCACACAGACATTTTTCTAAAAATGCTTTTTGTGGATTCATGTGGTCTAAAATCATGTATTCCGGTGAAATCTTGGCATCTAATTTTTGAGTGCAATGCAGTACCTTCTCTATACACTATGTACATAGTAGTATAGAGAAAGTAAAAACAGCAATTAACTTATTGTGCTGTTGTGGTAAGTTGAACAATCAATCCACTTTATAGACGTTTCTCTACATAGTTTAGAAGATAAAGTTTGATTTCATCAGTATTAATATAGTAAGAAACCTTTTGGGATGTAATGTCTCTGTTACATGATGGATTCTACCAGACTTATTAGTTCATCATTACTCTACTATAGCACCTCCATCAACCTGTTTGAGGGCTAGTTAGTGGATCTAGATCTCTGTGTGCATGCCTGAGCACGTCAGGAGCTCCCCTACTGGAGGTGGGCTACGAGTGTGCTACGAGTGGCAATCACTTGGTTTTTTTACTTCCTATCGAGGTCGTCTTCATACAGCACCAGGAGAATGCATTTCTTCTAGGCCACTTGCTCTGTGCTATATCATTATGGAGCGAGTTTCCAGTTTGTCTAAATTTAGTATATTTAACTTTCTATCATTCTGGCTTTAACTTGGCAAAATTTACTAGCCATCTTGCTCCCATATTATGATGAATTGTTTTGAACGGTCTGAAGTGGCCTTAAAGCTTTTTTCTATTTGTGGCGAGCACAAGTCTTTTTTTAATGTTTTTGTGTTTTATCTGTTAAATGTGCAAAATGTTAAATAAATGGGTGAAGTTGAGTTGAATTCTTTTAATTTGAAGGTACACTTTAATCCTGCCTTTACCTGTGCATAGATTCCGGCCTTGGGCTTTCTGTTTAAATTGTGCATTTCCAGAAAAATGGTTTTATTATTAGGGCCCAGTGGAACAGGGCAAAATAAAGTGTAGAACTTTTAAAAAATATAGTTGCATGGTGCTTTAGAATGATAAAAAATCTGATGTGTTCCATTATAATGCCTTTCTCTACATCTCTGCAACAAATTATTGTTATAAAGCTTAGGCTTCTATTTACTTTATGCTAATTGAGGAAACATTAGCAGAAATAGTCTTATTACTTGCTTCCTTGTAAGTAGAAGCGAAATAAGGGAGTAACATAGATTAAAGTCATAGTCAAAAGCTGGTTACTAAGGGACCGAAGTTGCTTTGTTTGTATGGACAGGAGTTGACAAATCCCTGTATGAGAAAAGTATGACAAGGAATATCTTAAAAACGATCAACTCCATGAAACAAATGTATATAATATAAATTGTGTGTTTTAATGTGCTCTACATTTTCTATGTGATAAGTTTTTGTCCATCTCTTACTGTTTAGCAGTTATGTAAAAATCCATAAAATTCATCCAGAATAAGGTAGTCTTCAGAGGCTATTCCCAGAAATTCAAAATATACATATTATTTGTCAAGTAAACATGTTCAATATATAAGATTTTAATCAAAATCGTTAGAGCCATTTTTAAGAACATAAAAATTTTTGAAATTTTTTCATACAAAGGGTAGTTTGGATGGTGAGATTTTCTTGAAAAGCTTCGTGTTGCATCCTTGGAAGATACCAAACTTAAATACCAAGTTTGGTTTTTAACAGTCTTTTCATTTTTGAGCACCCCCCAAAATGCATGCATGCACACACACACACACTCTATCTCTCTCTTTTCTAAAAATTGTTTTTTGGATTCAGGGGGTCTCAAAACATATATTTCTGGTGAAATCTCAGCTCATTTGTGGGTGCAATGCAATACCTTCTTATACACTATGTACATAGTTCGTATAGAGAAAGTAAAAATGTAACAACAAAATGGTACGACAGGTTCTAGCTAGAATCGGATTACAAGGAAAGATTATGTCATGCGAAAGAAAAAAAAAAATGGATATTTACATTTCCATAACTTTCTCTAACCACTATTATTTATTCTCATATAACTTATAAAAATATTCTTCCATAGTTATGTTCTTCTATTTCATCGTAATTGGAATTAACCTATGCTTACATAGCTTCATTGTACAAGTATTTATGTATTTATTTGGTTACAGGTCCCAAGGATCCCTTGGGCTCAAGAGAGGGATAATAACTTAAAAATCATATGGCAATGGGAGAAGTACACTCTAAATAGTTACATTGAGGGGGGGGGGAAATACACATAAGAAAGCACAAATGAGAGAATACAAAATACAAATTTATTGCACATTAGAAAATACAAAATAAGAATTATGGGAAAGTATGTAGACATAGAATATTGGAAACACAACAGGAATAGCAATAATAAAATATTCAAACCAGGTGATTATGTACTGACTTGAAATTTCATGTTCTTTGTATGACATGAGAAGCAACAGTAGGGGTCAGCACTTCAAAAAATGAAATAACAAAATGTTTAAAAGTTCAAACCAATAACAATGGATATCTTGAAAGTGGGTGATGTCATGAAAAATAACCTATTTGAATTTAAAATGTGTGTTTTAACAATATTTACATTTTTGGTATATTGAGTTTTGTCTATTACTTATAGTTTATTAGTTACACAAAATCAAATATCATCACTTTTAAATGATGAGGTGTTCATTAGATAATTCTGAGAACATTTAAAATATTAATTTTTTTTCATGTAAACATCTTATGGTATTAAATTTAAATGTAATGAGTCACCTTTTTACACTTTTGCTCCAACTTTCCCTTCGTTTGGGAAGACCGGTTTCAGGGTAATTTAACTCTATCTTCAGTTCCAGGGATGACTGATGCTACATGCAACAGGTGGTTATGTGCAGCCTGGTGTTGTGTTGCTCTCTGCTCTTGTATACAGGATGACTCATTAATGGCGGGACCTCAAAATTCATAAGAGAGTCTTCTTCTTTGGTGATAAAAATATTTTTCCAAATTTGTAGTTCCAAAGGTTTCTTTTCACGTTTAATTAACATTATTTCTTCCTTTATGTTATGATTTTCAGACCAAAAATGATGTGCTACTGCATATTTGTATACATGCTTCTCAAGTGTTCTTTCATCCTAGTTTCCAAATTTCTTTTTGTTTTTCCAATTTAAATCTTATTGCAGTCTCAGCAGCTAATTTTATAAATTCCTAATTTTTTTGTGTTCGGTGTGATATCTTTCAAAGGGTGATTCAATAAGTTCCGGATATTATATCTAATTTGAGGGGCCAGTTTTATATTAAAGGCTTTAAAAATCCTTTCAATTTCCAGAACACTTTCGTGTGAAAAGTAAATTTGCAATTTCACTGATGGTTTATCCAATTGTTCCAGAGTGATGATTTCATGTAGTCTTTCATTTCTTTTGTGTCTGTAGACCAATCTGTCTATGACGTTATTATTGTAATTGTTCAGTTTGGCAACCTGATGAATGTGTGTGTATTCTTTTTGGTATTCTGTTTTATTCAAAGGGTCATTGATAAGCCTATGAACTAGACTATGAAAGATGGAAAGTTGATGTTGTATTGGGTTGAACGGTTCTGTTTCATGCAACTGTCAACATGTGTTGCTTTTCTGTATCTGCCAAATTCTAAGCTTGTTTCAGTTCTCATGATTTTTAAATTTAAGAAGGGCAACAATCTGTCTTCTTCCTCTTCCATGGTGAACACTATAGATTTTTCTTGTAAATTCAATAACTTTATTACATTGTCCATTAGTTTTTTAGGAACAATAGCAAACACATTATCCACATATCTATGCCAGGATTTAAAGGTCTGTGGGAAGGCTTTCTAAATTGCTCATATATAAGTAGGCTAACATAGGTGAGAGAGGGTTGCCCATGGCCAAGCCTGCAGTTTGTCGAAAAACCTTGTTGGAAAATGAGAAGCTATTTTGTTTTATACAAAGATCTGTCAAAGTGATGTATTCTTCAATTTGTTCTGATGTCATGTCAACTTTCTTGAGCCATTGTTTTAATAAATTTGGAATTTTTTCTACCGGGATGCTCGTGAACAAGGATTGGACGTCTAATGATACCATCACCTCTCCAGTTTTAATCGTATGTTCAATTTTCTTTACAAAGTCTTAATGTTTCAAATTTATCAATCTGTTCAAATTCTTTTACCAGCCATTTTGCTAATTTGTAAGTTGGGGCATCTATGTTGTTGATAATTGGACGCATGCTATCATCATATAAAACTGGTTTATTGCTTAATTTATTGACCATTTGTCTATAGTGGTTGTGCTCTTCCTTAAGAACCAGTTTTATATTTAAGGGGGGATGTAGGCAGAAATACCGTGACACAACAAAAATTCTACCATGGCCATAGATTTTGTCCTAAAGCAATGAAATTTTTGCACAGTTAATTGTCTGGATATCTTCTATGACTGTGCTATTTTATAAGTAATGTTGTCAACAAATAAAGAAATTACACTACATTGAAATTCTCAAAACTTCAAAAACTTATGTACCTTTTTCTTAGTATCCCTTTGGTGAAGTTCCTTGAAAACAAGTGCACATAAAGTATTAGAATTATGCTATATTTTCGCAGAAGTTTTTTTTTCTATCTCCCTTCAATCATTTTTAAAGTATTTTTCAAGGTATGTGAGTTTTTTTATTTCAAATTGTTTTGCATTTCATAGCACAATACCTATAGAATCTAAATCAAAAGAAAACTAGCTGCACCCAATTACTCATTGTAGACTGAAATATGTGTGTACAAAATTTCATTGCAATATCTCAAATAGTTTCCAAGAAAAAGGTACATAAGTGCGAAAAATTATAAAACTGAGAAAACGAGAAAAGAACACTTTATTTGATTGTTTTATTTAGGGAGTGATCTACAAACTTAAAAACTGCCTAAAATCCATCATTACTGTAGTCAGTTTCTTCCTGGTCAGAAACTAAAGAAACATACATTCTAAATATTTATAAATATGTTTGGCTGTAAGAAATGTAGAGAAACAGGGGATCAAAGCTGATAATCAAGCAAGTAAAAAAAAGTGGGTGAGGCATGATAAGTCGTAACTTTTTATTTTATTTGGACCACAAAGAAATTGAATTAGGTTATGAAACTTTGGGAACATAAAGCTGAATGTATTAGCAATTAATTAGTGAAATAAAAAAAATTGAAAAATTCACCAATTTTAGCCTTAAGGCAGACAAAGGGATCAAATAGTAACCATAGATCAATTTGGCTATAACCAAAGGGTTGAAAAATTACTCCATAAACCAGAATACCCTACTATAACCAAAAATGCACTTCACAAATATATTGAAAGCACTATCAGAACTATTAAAGAAAGCAGCATAATCCCAAATAAGTTGAAAAATAATTTAATAGTAAGTAACCCTGACTTACCCAAATTATACTGCTTACCAAAGATCCACAAGAATGATGATAGCATGCGTGCAGTCATCAACAACATAGACTTACAAACATCAACTTTCCATCTTTCATAGTCTAGTTCATAGGCTTATCAATGTCCCTTTGAATAAAACAGAATATCAAAAAGAATACACACACATTCATCAGGTTGCCAAACAGAACAATTACAATACTAACATCATACAGATTGGTCTACAGACACAAAAGAAATGAAAGACTACATGAAATCACCACTCTGAAAAAATTGGATAAACCATGAGTGAAATTTTGTAAATTTACTTTTCACCCAAAAGTGTTCTTCAAATTCAAAAGGATTTTTAAAGACTTTAATATAAAACTGGCCCCTCAAAATAGATATAATATCCGGAATTTATTGAATCACCTTTTGAAAGATACCTCACCAAACACTAAAAAATCAGGAATTTATAAAATGAGCTGCCGAGACTGCAATAAGATTTATATTGGAAAAACAAAACGAAATTTGGAAACTATGATGAAAGAACACTTGAGAAGCATTAGGTAAAAGTATGTAGACAAATTTGCAGTAGCACATCAGTTTTGGTTTGAAAATCATAACATAAAAGAAGAAATAGAGTTAATTAAATGTGTAAAGAAAACATTGGAACTACAAATTTGGGAAAATATCTTTATCACCAAAGAAGAAGCCTCTCTTAAAAATTTTGAGGTCCCCGCCATTAATGACGTCATCCTGTTGACAAGAATAGAGGGCAACACAACACCAGGCTGCACACAACCACCTGTTGCATGTAGCGCCAGTCATCCCCAGAACTGAAGATAGGGTTAAAGTACCCTGAAACTGGTCTTCCCAAACGAAGGCAAAGTTGAGCAAAAAGTGTAAAAAGGTGGCTCATCACATTTAAATTTAATTATGGCACTCCACTGTCTAAAATACTTCTTTTTATTTGATAGATCTTAGAGTATTTTAATCAAAAGTGTTACACCATTAGTAAGAGAATTGTAATTTTTGAAAATTTCCATGTAAAGGTTGGTTTGGGTATGGGCAATTTTTTGAAAATAAATTGTGCCATATATTTGGAAGATATTGAACATAAACATAAAGTTTGATATTCATCTGACATTTTATTTTTGAGCTATGCTATGCATCCATATGCATGTGTGCACATGCACGTGCACACATATTTAAACATGTACGCATGCTCTTTATTTTTTATTTATTTATTTTTTTTTTAATTTATTCAGGAGCCTCAAAAGATGTATTTCTTTTGAAATCTCAAATATATATATGATCATAAATACATAATGATTGAAATATGTGATTTTTGTCTTGTGTTTTGAATTTGGGCAATTGCATCTTATCATATTCTGATGTTCTCAGTTCTTCACAGAATATTTACTGATTAGTTGTTTGAATTTATACTTCAAAGCATTTGTGATAACAGATTGAAGAAAAGGGATTTTCCTGTTTTTAAGCAGTTAGGTATAAGCTAAATATAATGATAAAAAATATTGCAATTACTTGGGAATGCAGTCTAGTAAGGTATGATTAAAAGGTTTAGTGTATCAGCATTATTAATTGTATAGGTATACAGTAGAGCGCCAGTAATTCAAACTAATTAGGTTCGAGACTACCTCAAATTACAAGAAACGTGGATTATACAGAAATATGACTAAATCAATGTGTAAATCAATGAATAAATTTATGAATGTAAAAAGAAGCTAGTAACAGTGAAGAATAACACAAATATTAATATAAAAATAATAGTTGCAACAAATCTTCACTTATCTTTTGAAATCCTTTGAATAAATATTTTAATAATATTTATTCAAAGGATTATTATTATTATTATTATTATTATTATTATTATTATTATTATTTATATAATAATAAATATCAATCCTTTGGAATCAATGAATAAATATTTAATAAACACAATTATGATTAAAATAAATAAAAAATACTATAGTACATACCTGATTATATGGTTGTCTCACTTCAGTATAAGTTATGTACAGGTACATACCATCTACAATGGTCAATCTGATACTGCTGTAAAATGTGTATATATTTTTACCTAAGCATATTTTAATGAGCACTGTCTCTGAATTGGGATTACTGTGCCATTACTCTATTTTTTATGAAAGGATGATATGCATTGAACAATTGATTGACACATGGTCCCAATTAGTGAAAGGCTTACAAATAAAGAGCAAACTTAGTAGTACCTATCAGACTGTAATAGAAATACATAGCAGCCTGAGGCCAAGGTTATTTCCTGCGTTATGAATGAAAACCGTGAGACAGTTTTACCTGTATTGTATATGGTAAATTGAAGGAATGTTCAAAATGTAACATATTCAGAAGTGTATAAAGCATACATGTGGACAATGTATAAAACAGAATTTTACTCTATTTTTATGTAAAATTTAATTTCTTAAGACCAACTCAAAGTAAACAGTACCTTGAAATACTGGGGCTCAGATCACCAGGGCTGTACTGTATTTACTTTATGTATTAAAGCCTTTTAGCTGAGTCTTATTTATGCTGTTAAGAGCCAATGCACATTGTCCCTATAATAGTATTTTGTGAGTGCCTCTTAGTTATAGCAGTAAATGGGATTATCCCAGATTTAAAATAGAACTCTGAATTTCCTGCCTCTGAAAATGGCTTTTCTTAGTATGTGATTACTTTTCTTTAGCATGTTCATACAGTTTTTGCTTCTAGTTACTCCCATTCCCCACCTTCGGCTGGAATTAATGTAATCTAACAGTGATATCTCCAATTAAACTAACCTTGTTATGATTTCTTTCACAGATCTGTACAGGAGCAATGAAAAATTACTTTTCCCAATTCCTTCACAGAAGTTTGGAATATCATTTAGTGGACTTAATGAAGAAAGGAAAATATTTATATACCTTCTTCCAGAAGATGATATTAATGCATTGCATATGACAATTATAGTGCTAAAATACTCCTCCAGTTTAGCACAAGCCTATTCACAGGTTCTTAGTTGCTCAGATAATGAAGAAATTGATACTTTATTTGCTGTAAAACTCCCTAATGGAAATTCAAGGCAGTGTCAGACATTATCACAGCAAAAGGTACATATGCACAATTTTAACTTCTAAGTAAATGAAAATGAATGTTATTTCTAACTTTGAAGTCATAGCATATAAAAAAATTCTATATAATTAACCCAAATTTGTGCATACATTTTTAGGTCATACCATACTTGGAAAACTATAACCTTTATTTCTCCAAAAAATTTACTTTTAATGGTGATTATTTTCAAATTTATATACAAAGTGAAGATGGTACAAACATGGAAACACTTTATGCTGGCTACCGAAAGGAATGTGATTTTATAGCAGTACAATCTACTGGAAACATAAAATTTTCTGTTAAACCAAGTAAGTATAATAATAACATTCTTTATAGCTCCTTACCAGGTTGCGAATACCATATTAACTAGTGCTAACAATGTTGCACCCTGTAGTACTGCATCCTACTGTAATAGGAGAGGCTGAAGTGTTGCTGAAATCTGTACAATAGAGGTTTGTTAAAATGCTTCTGTATATTAAAGCAGATGCACAACTTAAAGGCATATGAGCAGTTACCAAAAGCTGCTATCTAGTTGGTGCAATGTTGTCTCACCTCAGGTAGGTAAACAGAGACAGGTCAGACCTCATGACTTATCTGAGCAGAGCTTTTGCCCAGCTTTCTAATAGTTATGGTAACTGCTGCCTTCTCATGTTCTAATCATAAATATAATTTTTAATATTTTATGTATTTTCTTATTCAATCACTTTCTTTAAAACTTCTTTTATACTTAGTGTTTTCTTTTTAATATGAAGAAAGTTTCAAATTTTAGTGATCCTCAGGATTATGGTGAGGATTAAAAAAGTCTGAGAAGTTTTCTTCTATACTATATTAATTTTTAGCACTCTTACAAATTTCCAGAGAGCATTGTGCTTTCAAATATAGCAGGAGTAACAGGCATTGTAGATATATTCCTTGATTAAAAATCCTTCTCAAGATGTTCTATGGCAAACTTCCATTGTGAAAATAACATGCTAAAAAATTTAAAATGTCATATGTGTGAAGTATTTATTACAGCAAATATGATTCATGATTTCCTCATCCTAAAATGAGGTGAAGAACTTTGGAGGAAGAAACATTAAACTGAGAAACATTTTTTCATTAAAGAAAAATTTAGATGTGTTACATTCACATGAATTTCTCTACATGTTCTGTAAAACTATTCTCACAAAAAATTATTCTTTTATCTAATTTATGCTAATTGAGATAAACATCAGCAGAATTCGCCTCATTACTTGCTTGTAATTAGAAGGCAAATAATAGAACATACTAGGTTAAAGTGAAAGTACAAATCCTTTAAAAGTGGTTGCTGTGCAATACAATTTAAATTTTGTTTTCTTTGCATGGCTGTAGTAAGACAAGAGATATGAAATGAATGACTACTTCCTGTCTGAGAAAAGTAAAAATATTGTGACTATACCCTGTGAATGTAGTGCCAAACATATGTTGTGCGGCTTGCTTGTAAGTCATAGCTAATTGTTGGAATCCATTGTTATGCGTGTGTTAGTGGAGAGCTGTGTCAGTAGCAAGCTCTTTTGATGTCGCAGCTGTGATTGTTACATCTGTGTGAGTGGACACATGTTTGTCAAAAGGTTCTTTGACGTCATAGCCTGTATTGTTACACCTGAGTGAATTTGTGAACATCTGCAGTGTTTTACATGTACAACAACTTCTGAAAATTTCAGTCATGTATTTATTAGGTATAAAAAGGGGAACAAAGCCCTGCTCAGAGTTCAGTTTTCACTGGAAATGCATTGCATGCAACAGTTGAGTTTCAACGGGAAATTTATAGTGTGGAGCTATCGTTGCCGCAGCAAACGTTGAAAAGAAACTGTACGGCAGAATGATTACATAGGCATTGACGAACGACAGTCATTTGTGCAGATTCTGCTTGTAATAGTTTGTGGAAGAATTAGAGTTGTTATTGGAAAATTTAATGCCACAATGGAGGAAATGATGAAAGCTTTGCTCAAAGTAATGAAGAACATGAAAACCAGAATGGAAAAAATGCAAGTCGGAATGGGGAAAATGGACACGGAACTGAAATCAGGAATAGAAAAGATGGATAGGAAGATGTAATCACGAATGGAGAAGATCGAGAAGAAAATGTAAAATGTAAATGGAAACCCGAAAACGGAGATATCGAACAAATTGATCAACTGGCCAGCATGGAGAAGGACGTGGAAGAACTTGGGGGGGGGGGGATGGAAGAATTTGGGGAAACGATGAAAGACCATTGCCAATGTATGGAAGACATCAGGGAATTTCCCTGAGTGGAAGAGCCGACGACAGCGTCAAAGCACTGAATGCCAAGGTGCAAAAGATGCTCGCAGAAGGCAGAAAGACATGAAAGCGAGACGACAGGACGCGAAACAACATCCGCGCGCGTCAAACTACCCAAGTTTGACAGGACGTAACACCTACTTTCGAAGTTTTCCGCCGATAGTTCGCCACTGTCGCCACCCACAATCGTTGGTCAGCAGAAGATGAAGCCTCACAACCGAAAGCAAGCCTCCAGAGACGGGCGGCAGAAGTACTGAATGCGATTCCGTCGAAGATGTCCGGAGAGATGGAAGACCCTCGAAACGCTCTTTGGGAACCATCTCTTGGCTGCAGTCTACCGCAGCAATTAAAATTAGGACTGCAACAGATAGGGACGATGCAGGAGTTCGCCCAGGCGATTGAGCAATTGTGAACAAGGCCCTGGTGAATCTACCACCTAGTTACGTGCCCCGGGAAGCCGCCTACTGCTTTGTCGACGGGGAGCGTGACTCTGAGATACGACAGGCATCTTATGCTCGGCGATTACAAGATATCCACGAGGTATTTATTAATGGCAGCACTAAGGATGGAGGCGGCGAAGATAACAGTTGCGCCGACCTCGAAGACGAGGAGTATTCGCTACGACAGAGACAAAAAGACGGCCCAGAAAGAACGACGACCTTTCATTGATCTGTGCTGGGGATGTGACGAGCGGGTCACCTAGTGAAGAACTGTGGGCTCTCCATACCAATCCGAACATCAAGCGGAAAACAAGTAAGGACTAGGGGGGGGGGGCACGTCGGGGCCGTCTTCATCACCCCCTAAATTGGCGCTACATGTCTTGGGCAGAATAGTGGATGGCAGCCTCATTGTAGACAGCTGAATACAAGGAAGGCTGTGCCGGATACTGGTAGACACAGAAGCAGCTGTGACTAATCAGACCTGGCGTGGCGAAGGACTTGCCGACACAAACACCCAGTTGGTCTACCAACTAGTGATGGCATCGAGCGACATTTTACCTGAGGAGGAGGAGGCCCTGCTGGAATTAACATTGGGACGGAGCACTGTGAGTATTTGTAGCAAGAATGGCTGAAGATGTGATGCTAGGACTGGATACCTTCAGGAGCCATGAGGCTGTGCCATTCCCTGTGTCAGACAGGGGCAACAAGTATCTATTGTTTGCGATAGATTACTTCAAATGGCTGAAAATGTATGCCATCTCTAACCAGAAGGCCAAGACCATTGCAAATTGCCTCATAGAAGAACTGTTTTGTTGCTATAGGGAACCATTGGCACTGTACAGTGATTAGGGCACCAACTTTGAGTCTAATCTGATGAGAGAGACACTGGAGCGAATTGGAATGCACAAGATGCACACATCTCTGCCTACAATCAGAAAGCATGTTTGAGTGGTATATCAAGATTCTAGAAGAACATTTGAGGAAGGTTGTGGCCAATCACCTAAGAGAATTGGGATGTGAGGGTCCACTTTTCTTGCTGGCATACCGCTCTTCAAGCCACGACACCCGCAGTTTGGTATTTGGCAGGGATATTTATCTACCATATGATCTAATGTTTGGAACTCCTCCTGGGACAGAACAGCCAGTAGTCTACTATTTGGAGAATCTCATAGAGCAGCTTCATGACACACAAGAGATAGCATGTTAACACATCTAGAATATGAGTGATTGGATAAAGGCCCATTACGACCGGCAGGCCAATAGCCGAGGTTTCCAGCAGGGTGAATTTTTATAGCTATGTCACCCTATCTGGACCAAAGGACACTGTCCCAAGCCTGAACAACCATGACAAGGCAGTACCTTGTGTTGAAAAGGATAAATGAATTTGTCTACTGCATCCAGAGGCTGCCCTGATGGAAGAGGCTAGTATTACACCTGAATCGTGTAGTCCATTATGATGAAGCTGGTTGGAATGCCAAACCCTGAGGAGGGAGCAGTTAAATTGTCAAATGTATGCTAATTGTGGCATCCATTGTTACTTGTGTGTTAGAAATGTAAATGGTGTGTTAATTATTGACGCTCTTTAACTGCTGTGGTTCTCAGCGTCCCATTCTAAATTGGGCATGAAAGACCGCTTAATTTTGCTCAGAGGCTTCTCTATCAGGCTTGAGGTTCTCTTAAGTGCCATAAATCTATGACATGGGACCAACGGCTTTACTTCCCTTCTGAAGGAAGCCATGCTAAGGATTTTTACACCCGAAAAAATCCATCGTCCCCCGCCAGGTTTGAACCTGCGACCTTAGGTATATGAAGTCAGCATGGTAACCATTACACCACGGAGGGCGACACATGTGTGTTAGTGGACACTTATGTCAGTTCTTTTGACATTGTAGCCATGATTGTTATACCTGTGGAAGTGGATTCATGTTTTGTCTTAAGATTCTTTGATGTTGAAGCCTGCATTGTTACACTTGAGTGAGTTTGTGAACATTTGCAGTGTTTTGCACATGCGACAGCATCTGGAAATTTCCAGTCACGTGATTAGAGGGTATAAAATGGGGAAGGAAGCCTTGCTCAGAGTTTAATTTTCATTTGGAATGCATCGCGTGCAACATTTAAGTGAATTTTGGTGGGAAATTTGTAGTGAGCTGTTATTGTCACCACAGCAACATCGAAAAGAAACTATATGGCAGAATTATTATATAAGCATTAATGAAAGATAGTTATTTGTGCACAGATTCTGATTGTAATGAGTTTATGGAAGATATAAAGAAATGTTGGATAAAAAGAGTTTTTCTTACAGTATTTTAAAAATTAAACCAATAACAAGGAATATCTCAAAAATTAAAGCATCTGACATAAATTGTATATTTTAGAGACCAATGGTTTTTGTGTGGTAAGGTTTTGTCTTATCTGTTATGATTTACTGGTTATGCAAAAGTCCTCCAGAATCAAGAGATCCTCAGAGGGAATAGCCAGAGAAAATTAGACATACATTTTATTTTTGATAAAATATTTTAAACATAAAGCGTCATCTTGGCTGAATGGTTAGACCACTCAACTCCCACCTAGGTGGCCCAGGTTTGATCCCAGGTGCTCATATGTGAGATTTGTGGTGGACAAAATGGCATCTCTGGGGCCTTTGGTTTCCCCGCCACTCATTTCATCAATTGCTCCATCATCACTGTTCCGATCATCCATTTTGCTTATATTTCATGTAATCCTCTTCCTCATGCTCATGCTTGGCCATGGGCTGACCACTTGTTCCAGGTTCTTCATTCTTTAGCTAGGTGTTGCTAGGTGCCCGACAGCACAGAATAGAGAGCATGCAAAAAGGAAACTCGAATGTAATCCATGCACCAAAATTCAGTGCACATGCGCGAATGCTGCCATATTGGTACCGAGTAAGCAGCTATGCTGTTGAAGTTACCACTTCATAATATGCATCTTGTTAATGTTATTAATTGTGTATTTTAGCTACTGGGATTATATTCTACTCAACGGTTACATTATACACTGTACAAGTTATCATATTTGTTAACTCTTGAAGCCTTCTGCTCTTATAATGAGCAGTAGTAAGAGAAAACATGAACAATGGTGCTCAGCACCTAATGCAAAAATAATTCAAATTCAATTAATAAGATAAAGAAACATGCAATGTCTCCTGCAAAGTTAGTAATGTGGTTTATCATGTGTTTGCATTAAGCTTTAGTTTTGCATCTTGTTGGTTTGTTTGTTTGTTTTAATGATGGGACTGATTCGTTTTGTCTAATCATATTTACTGTCCATTCTGATTCAAAGTCTTAAGCATTTATATTCTTTTATTAAATAAAACTTTGCAGCCCTTTATTTTCTCCTTTCTACATATTTTCCTAACCACAATTGCATATTGATAAGCTTTGTTTTGTACATATGAGTGGCAAACAAAACAGTCTCAAAGAACTGATGTGTTCCATTCACATGACTTTCTCTAGCTGTTCCACAATCAAACTTTTCTTACAAAAGATTATTATTATTATTATTCTTTCATGCTAATCAAGATATAAATTATCAGCATTTATCTTATTATTTGCTTCTTTGTAAGTAGAAGGGAGATAAAAGAAAACACAGGCTAAAGTGCTAGTCAAATCTTTTAAAAGCTGGTCGCTATGTGAAACAATTGAAATTTTGTTCTCTTGTCTTGCTAGGAATATCTTCCTGTTTGAAAAAAAATTATCTTAAACTGAAACCAACTATTACAAATGTAAATGATCTAAATTGTGTGTTTTAATGAGATCTGCATTTAAGCTTTCTCTAGCCTGTATGTGCAATGTACATAGTGGATAGAGAAGGCGTTGTATTTCACCCAAAAATTTGATGTCAAGATTTCACGGAAATATATGTTTTCAAGTCCCCTGAGTTCGAAAAAAAACATTCTTAGAAAAAGGTTTGCAGGTGGATTGCATAGCTCAAAAACGAAAAGCCTGTTAAATACCCCACTTAGTATGCGATGCAAAGACTTTCAAGAAAATTCCCCCCCAAACTACCCTTTACAAGGAACATTTTTGAAAATTATTATTTCTCAAAAATGGATCATACGATTTTGATTAAAATATCATATATTGCAGATATTCATATCACAAATAAAATGTAATTTTTAATTTCTCGGGAATAGCCTCTAAAGAGCTCTTTATTCTGGTTGAGATTTGCAGAATTTGCATAACGGTTAAACCGTAAGAGATAAGCCAAAACTTAATACATAAAAATGTATATCTCGATAAAACATCTAATTTATTCCAAATCTTCTCGGGCTTCTAGCCAGGTAAAAACTTGGCTTGACACCAACGATCAGTTCACCCTGAAGACGAGGAAGATGCACTTCTTCGAAACGTTGGTGTCAAGCCAAGTTTTTACCTGGCTAGAAGCCCGAGAAGATTTGGAATTAACACGTCGCCAGGAAAGCTTCAGTTCTTATCTAATTTATGTTATATACATCTTTATGTAGAGCTGACCATTTCTGAGATATTCCATGTTATTGGTTTCAATTTTATACTAATTAATTTTTCTCCAACAGGACCATGGAAAATGAACCAAACATGAATTATTTCACATAGTCACCAGCTTTAAAAATATTTGACTTTAGCCTAATGTATTCCCTTATTTCCCTTCTACTTACAAGAAAGCAAGCAATAAGTTTATTTCTGCTAATGTTTATCTTGATTAGCATGGTGATCTTATGGTGTAGATAAAAGAATAATCTTTTATAAGAAAAATTTGTTTGTGGAACAGCTAGAGAAACTTATATGAATGGAACACATCAGATTTATATGTAGTGTGTTTTTGTCTTTCTCTTGTGGTTTACCAGTTATACAAAAGTTGTATAAAAGTCATCCAGAATGAAGAGGTCTTCAGAGGCTATTCCCAGAAAATTCAAGTTATATATTTCGTACGTCATAAAAATATCTTAAACAAATGACATTTTAATGAAAATCTGAAGAGAGAAATAAAATCTTAGTACATAGAAAATGTAGATGCTATTAAAGCCCACAATTTGTCATGTGCATTTTTTTTTTGTAGTTAACCATTTTCATGACATCCCCTGTTATTGATTAACATTTTTCTAATACATACATATTTTCTTGCATGGAAATTACCGTCCATATCTTTCCCTTTTCTTTGTTCAAGTTCATGCAAATAGAATGGGGTTTCATAGCATCACATAGCTGCTGGCATCGAAAAGATTTTACTGTCGTTCATACCTATAACAAAATGCGAAATTAAAATGTATCTGTATTAACAAGAAACAGAAGAATAAGCTGTCATATAAATGTTGTAGGAGAGCAAGCAGAGAAAGTCATATGTATACCACATATGCAATTTTTATTACATATGTTCTTGCTTTATTATTTTAAATGCTTTAAGTTGATTAAAATTGTATGTAATAAACAGCTTTCGCATTGCATGTACTAGGTCCCAATATGGCATCTAGCTTGGCTTCATGCACATCAAAGGAGCTGCCCTTGAGTTTCCTTTCTGTATACTCTCTATTCTGTGCCGACAAGCTTCTAACACCTACGCACCTGCTTGTAAGTCCTAGGGGAATTTGAGTCTTACGTAAGGGGAGGGTAAGACGACTATGGAAAAAAAAAAGAAAAAAAAAATCTTAAACATTACATATTTTAAACAAAATCATTAGGCCCATGTTTGAGAAAATCAAAATTTTCATAAAAGTTTCCATGTAAAGTATATTTTGGGGTTGGGATTTTATTGAAAATCCTTGTGTGGCATCCTTGAAAGTTGTTGAATTTAAATACCAAGTTTGGTCTTTAACAGACTTTTTACATTTTTGAGACACACACACACACACACACACACACACACACACACACACACACACACACACACACACACACACACACACACACACACACACACACCCTCACCCTCACCCTCACCCTCACCCTCACCCTCACCCTCACCCTCTCACACTCACACTCCCACTCTCTCCCACTCTCTCCCACTCTCTCCCACTCTCTCACACTCTCTCACTCTCTCACTCTCTCACTCATCCACCCTCCCACCCCCCACCCCCACTCTCCCACTCTCCCACTCGCTCTCTCTCTCACTCTCTCACTCTCACTCTCTCACTCTCTCTCTCACTCACACTCTCTCTCACACACTCTCTCTCACACACTCTCTCTCACACTCTCTCACTCTCATTCTCACTCTCATTCTCACTCTCTCTTTTCTAAAAGTGCTATTTTTAGATTGCGAGGAGACTAAAACATGTATTTCTAGTGATATCTCTTGATAATACATTTTTGGCTGGATTACAGAAACTTCTCTGCTAATTATTATCTGCTAGAGAAATTAAAAAGTTATAATTATTTTTTCTATTTTCAAACACCACTGCTACCCTTACCATCAAAAGCCAGAAATCATATGGGAGCATTGGAAATGAAGTGATATTGTGATTTATCTTCATGTATAGCACTAAATTCATTAAAATATCCTAATAATAAAATACACAAAGTTATTGTTCCTTGTTTCAGTTAACATCCCAAGACCAGACTCGTATATTAATAATTTCCTATTAAGATAAGTGTACCAATTGGTTGAACCTTTTAAAGGGTACAAAAAGGAGCAGTACATAAATGCTAACCAAGAATTATTATAATAAAACAAAAACTTCTGTGATAATATCTTTTTTCTCTGCTGAAAAAATTATTTCAAGAACCTGAGATTTTTGTACACCAGGTCTTCAGTTTCAAATAAACCTTGAATTTTTGTGAACATAATTTTTACTTTCTCTAGCACATATGTACAATATACATAGTAGCAGAGAAGGTATTATTTCCACCCAAAACTTTGATACTGAGATTTCACCAGAAATACATGTTGTGAGGACCCCTGCATTAAAAACAATTGTAGAAAAAGGTCTGTGAGTGCATGCATGTTTGCTCATGAGAGAGAGCATGTGCACTTGTGTGTGTGTGTGTGTGTGTGTGTGCGCGTGGCGTGTGCGTGCGCGCGGGTGGGTGTGTGTGTGTGCAAGAAAGAAGAAATTGTACTTAAGTTTAGTATCTTCCAAGGATGCGACATGAAGATTTTCAGAAAAATCCTCCCACCCTAAACTACCCTTTACATGCAAAATTTTTTTGAAATTTTCAATTTTCTAAAAATGGCTCTTAACAATTTGGATTATGATGCCGCACATTAAAGATGTTTAAATGACAGATAAAATTCTATGCTGAATTTCTTATGAATAGCTCCTGAAGTTCTCTTCATTCTGAATGACTTTTCATTACTGATAAACTGTAGGAGGTGGAGAAAAACTTGCTACACAAAAATGTAGATCATTAAAACACACAATTTATGATATAAAGAGTTTTTGTAGAGTTAACTATCTTTCATCTCTTTTGTTTTGCTGTTGGCTGTGCAAAGAGGACTGAATTTCAATTGTTTCACATAGTGACCAACTTTTAAAGGATTTGGCTATTGCTTTAGCCTATTATTTTCCTTACAAGGTAGCAAGTAAGAAGACAATTTCTGCTATTTATCTCGATTAACATAGATATGATGGAAGAATGATATTTTGTAAGAATAGTTTGTTATAGAACACCAAGAGAAGGTCATGTGAGTGGAACACATCAGATTTTTTACAAATATTAACATCCAGTTTAGGAAGTAGCTTGAAGATATTATGGAAAGGATTTCATATACTGCAATGACTACATTCTCATGACAAAATGGTCCTCTCTAGTGTAGAATATATATATATATATATACCATGTACAAATATGTGTATGCAAGCATATATACAATGGAAATGAGTAAACTGCCTTTAAATTAATGAATTACTTTTAATTACAATATGCAACCTGTGATGAAATGCATTTAAAGTTTGATTGCCTCTTACATCCTTACACCTCTCTATAATGACAGTAAACTAGTACTTCCCCAGGCAGCTGAGACACCTGGCTTTAAATATATAGCAGTCAGAAATTATGCCGTGAAGTGACCTACAACTACCAGTCACACGTTTCTGGTGGCATACTCAAGAGTTACTGCAGTACTACTAACTAAAGTGGATAAAGCACATTGCTCTTGCTTCTCCAAGTAGCTTTGCCGACTGGTGGCAAAGAATCAAACAATAGGCTCTCCCAGCAGGGTTTATAAGGACATGTTCACAGACATTTTGGGTGAGTTCCAGTTATTCATAACACAGATGATGTCACAGTGAGTGCATCAAGGGAACTCAAGGTCGGTGGCATCTTGTATGAGAGGTAACATTTTGACCATCTAAATTTTGAAGAAAAATGACTTATTTTGGCCAAAAATTATTTATTTTAGCCATTCTAAATTCTTTCTTCTGCTTTATTACTGGCTCATTGAAATTAGAGATAAAATTTTGGTTAAATGGAACGAAGCTGCACATTATATTGTGATTTCTAATTACTAATTGTATTTAATGAAATAGATAATCAGACATGTATGTAAGTTAAATTCTAATAGTGAAATAAACAACAGTGGAATGGAATCATTTAATCTTCTTTGAAATGGAAATTTAGAAATCCTGAGTTATTAGCAACCTGAAACAGTCCCAGCTTTTTAGAACACCTAAAAGGACAAAACCCAGTACAATGTGAATTCCAGAACTGTATCACCATTCAATGTTAATATTTGTAAAAAATCTGATGTGTTCCATTCACATGACCTTCTTTTGGTGTTCTATAACAACCTTCATGGTAAAAAATGATGAATATATAAAAATGTTCAGTGCAGTGATATTGAAAGTATACGACATTTTTTTTAATATAACTTATTTTGGGTCACTTTAACAGCATGGTCATATCACAACCTTTCAAATTGTACATAAAATAGTTATTTGCACAATGGTGAAATACAAAATGGTTACATTTATACTTCACAATAAATCAAAAAGTTTACATTGCCTTCACATTTTTTGAGCATGTGTGAAGGCTATGAGATGACAAACTTTTAAAACAAGAACCTAGATCTATGGGGGAAGAAGTGTGAATGAATTAATGGCAGTAAAAGGCAAGGAACATTTCTATTGTCAATTGGGTGGAACCATGACAACTTGTGGAGAGATGGTGTTTTATGATTGTAAAAACACAGTTCACAAAGTATCCCTGATGTCATGTAAGGAGGAAACCACAATAACTGAAGTGGTTCATTGTCAGTATTTGTAGCAAAGTCTTTTTAAGTCTGGACAGGGGCTATATTTAATTAATGTTTAAAGTGTGTGGATTTAGGAATTTACTTTTGTGCAAGTCTCAGTAATATGATTGTCCCATGGTTTTTATATATATAAATCTATTTAAACTATTTGAAGGAAGAGTAATATTTTTTATGTAAATATATTGATACATTTGCGAGAAAGAATTGCCATATCAACTTGCTATATAGTAGATCCTGGGTTACTTTAAGAAAAAAATTTATATGCTTAACAATGATATTAGTGATAGTGAAAAACAGACACTTTAAAGATTATCATAATGATAAAAAAAAAGTCAACAGATATTTAGATAATCACAGAAAAAAAGCTAATATTGTATTGTTTTCTTAAAGTAATATTGGATTCATTCCCAGGACAATGACATTTATTACACAAATAGAGCATGCAAATTAAATTTTAAAATCAATGGACTGATTTAAATTATATTGAACAGTTTTAGTTGGAAGGATTGGGTTAGGTCACTGGATTTGTAGCATAAAAAGGTACACTAAAGGACAAAATTGTGGTATCCAGCAGTATGTGGTACTGACCCATCTAACATGACTACCAGTTACAATTACAGTGGCTGTCCCAGAAGTACCTGACCTGACATATAGTTAGCGGTTGTTTCAAACAACAATAATGATAAAAAGTAGCAACCTTAGAAAGCTTAAGTTTGAAGTTTGGTGATTTTACATTGTTTAGCAATGTAAAGTGTGAATGCTCTCAGTGAAATTGTAAACAAGGATAAAACTAGCCATAGTCAAACTAATATTAAAGCTGAGCTATATTCTACTTGGAGCAGTCTGCTCCTTTGTTTGCAACAGTGAAATATTGGTTGGCAGAGTTTAAGTGCGGCCGTATGAGCAGCCAAGATGAACATTGCAGTGGTTGACCAAATGAGGTTACCAGTCCAGAAATTGTAAAGAAAATCCACAAAATGGTATTGGATGACCATTGGCTGAAAGTGTGCGAGCTAGCAGACATTGCAGGCAATTCAAAAAATTCTGTACATCGCATACTGACTGAAAGTTTTGATTTGAGAAAGTTTTGTGCAAGATGGGTGCTGCATTTGCTCACAATAGAACAAAATTGTTTCATTTGAGTGTTTGGCAATGTTTTGTTGCAATAAAACTCAGTTTTTGCATAGATTCATAACAATGGATGAAATCTGGGTCCATCACTTCACACCTGAGACGAAGGAACAATCAAAACAGTGGATTGGAAGGAGAGAATTGGATCCAAAGAAGACGAAGACAGTCCCATCTGCAGGCAAGGTTAGGCATAAATTTTCTGGGATGCACGCAGGATAATTTTGATTATCTCAAAAAAAGGAAAACTAATCAATGGCGAATATTATGGGAACTTGTTATAGCGTTTGAGTGATGAAATCGAGCAAAAACAGCAGCATTTAGCAAAAAAGAAAATTTTATCTCATCAAGACAATGCACCAGTTCACATGTCCATTATCGCCATGGCCAAAATCAATGAGTTTAAGTTTGAATTCCTCCTCATGCACCCTATTGGCCAGATTTAACCCCTCTGATTATTTTCAATTTCCAAACTTGGTGGTAGAAGATTTGTCAACAGCCACGTCTGCAGTTGATTGCAGACCTCGATTGCAGACCCTCACAGGGTGTCGAAGCTATAAATATAGCTGGGAAAAGTGTATCGAGCTGAAAGACTATGTAGAGAAATAAATGTTTTTCCCCAAAATTTTTGTGCTTTCTTTGTTAGGTCGGTACTTCTGGGACAACCCTTGTATACATTAAGTGTATTGTATAATATTGTCTTGAGTAAAGTGAACACCTGAACCACTTCTGCATAGATGTTTCATATTTACTAAAGTTAGTCAGTTACAAATATCTTGTGTTTAAATCAGAAGAGTTTGTTGATGTATTATTAATTTAGCTTACAGAGTCACGAAACTATCAAAACTAACTGGCACTCTTTGGAGCCCAGATCTAGAGATACCTAGAGGACAAGCTGCTTGTATAGCACTCTCATACTACCTAGAAGCATGGTCAAACATATCTCTGTATGTCTATGTGGAACAAAATAAAAAATCCCTGACTGAAATTGGGGCAGTAAGCCTAAAGGATAGACCACAGGTAAATATGTACATTCATATTGAAACATAGCACAAACAATCATATTTTTAAAATCTTGTGTAATGCTGGACTATAAAAAAAGCACATTTGACTGATTAAATGGACTAAAGCACATAAAATTGTCATGCAGAAGCTAGGATGTTAAAGTAACACTATCATTTAGTTGAGTATTCAATGACAAAACTTTGCTTGATGTTAAGTTTTTAATGAATGGCAATGTAACACTTATTATGGAAATTTCTGCAAAGTAATTTTATTTGCTATTTATTCTTAATTCAGAATTATACAGGGTGTGTTGCATAATGCAAACAAAAATATATGATCCAAAGCAGTATTACAGTAATAAACTTAGCTCTTTTGCTAAGGATTGCATAACACACCAGCACTGTCAACCAAGTGCCAGCAACATTTAGGTACATACTGAAAATTGGACATGATCATTATCCAAATCATCTGATCTGTTCTGCTTTTAAGTACTTTTATGTGCTTCTTCACTGTTTTTTATGAGGGCTTGCAGAAGTTATGAGCAGTGGGTATTTAAATTTTCTTGGTTATTCCCATGTTTGAAACAAGCATTGAGCCTTAGACCACATACAACGTGATTGACTAATGGGTTTGTCATAGCACTACTAGCTATAAGAACTGTAAACATGAAAACGAAAACACGATGCTTATACCTCTCTTATAGTATTTCATGTTTATATATCCAGTTTTGAATGTTTTATCAGTTATCTTGCAAAATATATTTTAGCATCTACAAAAGCATTTGACCTTAAATATATTTAGGCATCTTAGCTAATATCAAATAGCAGATTTTTGGACATTGTTTTTCTGTATGATAATAGTTTATGATGATTCCTGCTCTCACTCTTGAAATCTTCTAACAAAACACTTGTTTTAAGGTTAGGATGAAAGAGAAACAAATGTCATGTACATCTCAACCAATGCTTGTTTGTTTGTTGGTCAGGGCTGGAATGGGTAATCTAGTATTAGTTAAACAGGATTTCTATATACCAACAACCAGTTGTTAGTGTGTATAAGGACTAAAGGAACAAGAAACTTTCAAGGATAGAAATTTAGATGAATGTGTTTAAAGAGTAAGCTTGTATGAAATGTAACAAATGTATTGCATTGTAACAAATGTCTTATTTGCTTTGAAACTTGTTTAAAAATAATGTCTTAAATTCACTGCTAAAAAAATTGACTCGATGTTTCAATGAATAGGCAGTTTACAGCTGCACGCCATCTATAGTTCGCACACTATTATGCGCTAACACTCAGTACAACTCATAACATCACAGAACCTCCTGGAAGCTTCTGGAAGCTGAAGCTTTAAGATTCGCTTCCCAAAGGTCCCTATTATGCCAGTGTTTCTGTGTTGTGTAGCATTCTAAGGTCTCCAAATGTGATGACTCACATACCAAGGTGAACATGAGAACCATTGCAGCAGATGGCACTGTCACACCTGCAGCCTGGTATAGGGGACTCTGAACAAAATTAAGTGGTCTTTTACGTCCAATTAGTAGTGGGATGCTGAGAATCGCAGCAGTTAAAGGGCATCCATTAAAAAAACAAACAAAAAAAAACTCAGCTCTTTCCAGTAATGCAGTAGTTCTTTTCTACCTTGGAGAGCGTCTTGCTATAGAATGCTATTGCTCGCTCCTACCATCCTGGATCTGGGATAGGATGCCTCCAATACTAGTATTGCTGGCATCGTGTTCACGATAACGCACTGCCAGTTTGTGTGTATATATATGCCACCCGTATAAATATTTAACATTTACAAATCCTTAGTACAGGCCTTGAGAAATTCCTCAGTAAGATTTGAATAGGCTTTTAGTGAAGAATCCTCTTTTCCTGTCCATGAGGTATAGTCTGCCTTATGTAGCTTGTCAAATCTTATTAATTAAAAAATATTAGTCATTGCTACATATTTTCCAGTCCTGCTACAGCTATTTAAGCAGTCTTCACAAATTTTCATTCACTCAAACAGTATACCAATAATTTAGCTGATATATGTAGCAATATAATTTGATAATTTCTTTTTTATCAGAATGAGAAAGATAGAACTAACCTTACTGTTTTGATTTTTTTTTCCAGGGCATCTCTAAAATGCATCAGTTTGTTTGGTATCCAAAAGATAGCACTTATAAAACTAGGTACAGAATTGAAGCAACAAGAGGCTCAGAAAATGATGTTGTTCTGATCAGGAAAATATCAGGATGTCACAATGCAGGTAAAATGCATATTTCATATTAGTTTTAATTGAAACTATTTCTACACTTAGTTTGCAATATTTGAAATACCTGTCATAATTACTAAGCTTTAAAGGAATGTGAATTTGACTGATAGCCCTTAATCATGCATTCAAGGTAGAGAAAACCTCCAGAAAAAGTCGTACCCTAGTACCTTGACTTTTACTAAAATATAAAATTAACAACTCCAGAGTATGTGGCTTCCATGCACATTTTTTTATCACTGTTGCTGTCTATGGAATACTGTGAATAAAAGAGATCAAAATCTTAAAATATGATTTAGATTGTATTTTTTATTGAAAAATAGTCATTTGGTCCTACATAATCTTTATGTATATGAGAAGCAGCCTTTTGGGTCTATGTACAGTAGAGGCGGTCAAAACCTTGTCGCTCTCGCTTGTTACTCGTAAGCCCATGCCACTTCTTGAGAGCGTGTCAATGTCATGTATTGAGAACTCGTGCTCACAAGCGAGGCAACTCAAGTATTCTCGTAACTACAGGTGAAGTAAGTGGATGTATGATTTGCAGTATAAACTAGCTACGTGATAACTGGGGCCTAGGTTTTTAGGTTTTAAGCATTTTTTCCCTTATAAGTAAGTTAGAAAGTTTCAAAGTACTTTTATATTTCAAGCCTTTTGGGTACTAATGTGGGAATCTTTTTTTTAAAATAAAAAAGGGGGGAAAAAAAAAAAAAAAACTAAATGCGACATTAAGACCTAAAACTTGCTAATCTTGAGGTTTTTTTTTAAATATTTTTTATTTATTTATTTTTAACTTTGGTAGAAAGTGTATCAATTTTTGCTTCAATTCATTTGAATTACATTTTTTGTTTAATAATTTGTTTAGTTCTGTTTTGATTGTTCATGTGGGGTTAGCTAGGGAAAGAATTTATCAAGATTTTTATGTGTTTAGAAATTGCATGAATGAAATATATGCCAATGACACATCTTGCGATACTGAAAGATATTTTTCTGCCTATAAGAATATATTAAAAAACAGAACATTTGGAAATGTGGTTGATTGTGCACAGCAACAGTGTTAAAATGTGAGTGCTATATATTAAAAATACATGCTGAGTTTTTCAGTTCAAATATTATTGCACAAGTATACTGTGCAATAAATTGCCTTAAATTACAGTACATATTAATTGGATGCTTCCATGAAATAATATAGTTTTCATATCTTTATCTGTATTATGCTATAAAAGGCACTTGTCGTTGACTTCCTTAAATAAGCATGAAAAAAGGGCTATGAAAGCTAGGAAAATTGCTTAAAAGTGCAATAGAAGATAAAAGGTAGTAAAAGGCTAAAACTGCATTTATAGAAAAAAATCTGATGTGTTCTTCACATGATTTTCTCTACATCTTTGCAACAAATTATCGTTAGAAAGCTTATGCTTTTATTTACTTCATGCTAATCCAGAAAAAATTAGCAGAAATAGTCTTATTACTTGCTTCCTTGTAAGTAGAAGCGAAATAAGGGAGTATCATAGGTTAAAGTGATAGTCGAAAGCTGGTTGCTATGTGACTGAAGTTCCTTTGTTTATATGGACAGGAGTTGACAAATTCCTGTATGAGAAAAGTATGTTTTTTTAAAGCTAAAACCAATAACAAGGAATATCTCAAAAATGATCAACTCCACAAAAAATATGTATGTAATATAAACTGTGTGTTTTAAAATGGTCTACACTTTCTATGTGATAAGATTTTGTCCATCTCTTATGGTTTAGCTATTGTGCAAAAGTCCGTAAACTTCATTCAGAATAAAGTAGTCTTCAGAGGCTATTCCCAGAAAATTCAAGATATAGATTTTATTGGCCATGTGAATATCAAAATCATTAGATTTTTGAGAAAATCAACATTTTTGAAAAAAAATTCCATATAAAAGGTAGTTGGGGGTGGGGGATTTTCTTGAAAATCTTTGTGTTGCATCCTTGGAAGATGCCAAAGCTAAATACCAAGTTTGGTTTTAACGGTCTTTTCATTTTTGAGCTATGCTGCACACACTCATGCACATGCATGCATGCACGCACACATTTCTAAAAATACCTTTTTTGGATTCAGGGGTCTCAAAACATGTAATTTCCATTGAAATCTCAATATCAAATTTTTGGGTGCATTACAATACTTTCTCTATATACTATGAACATAGTACGTGTAGAGAAAGTAATAAAAAAATCTGGGCCCTAGTAATAGCACAAGATGATTCATTGTTTACTGTGAATGCATTTATATATGAACTTAAACAGTTTTAATCAGCACATTGCTGATTCAATATTAATTGTTAATAGCATACCTATACTTTGTGTTGCTATGTATAAACATGTTCAGATTACAATGGAAAATAGAATTATTTCTTGCAACATAAACGTCTTAGGAGTAATAAAATATATACACACTTATTTGCAATAAAAGTGGAGACCACATACACATATCTGCAGATTCTGTGATACCACATTTTTTTTTAAACCCTTAGCATGGGTAATTTAAATATCATCCTTATCCTGGTAGGCTATTTATATCTTAAATCAGTGAAATATATGAAATCATATAATTTAAAGAGGTGATTATACAAGTTTCTGCTCATTACACCACAGTCTTACTTTTAATGAGACTTATGAGCCTTGAGAGTAATCGAAAATCTTAGAGGCTTGTCTTGAATCTTCTGCCAGCTATGCATTCAACTGCATCTACTGGCTGCAAGAGGTACACTTAGCAGCAGTGAGAAACCAGCGAGATTGAAAGCTGACTTGATTGGCTCTAATGTACAGTCAATTTTTTTTTCCATTCCATTTTTCTCTATATGATAAAACTGTTCTGAAGTGATTTTCAGAATGAAGTTCATTTAGTAGTAAGCAGGCAAGCAAGAATCAAGCAGATCTTATTATCTTCATTATATTGCTTTTTTAGTATTCCAAACAGTTTTACAATAAGTGTTTTAATACCTAACTGCTATTGGTGTGAATGTGTTTTTGTCTCAAAATAAAATTTCAGTCTTTGGGTCTAACAATATTAGTGTGATTTTTAGATGTAAGCAGAGAGAAAAATGCTTAACTTGCAGCTCCTCCCAATTTCTTTCCCCTTCTTCTTATGAAGTTGATTGCTTTCTCATTCACTCTCACTCTCCTCTCTCTTCTCCTCTCCTCTCTTCTCCTTTCCTCATAGAGGACTTGAGAAAAACCCATTATTGAGCAGTTCTAAAGAACATGGGGCTCAAATTTCATTCATTGTTACATTTACAATATTTTGGAAAAGAATACTCCTATACAATAACTGCTTCCTTTTTGAATTCTAATGGCTCATAGCATTGATGTGGACCATCTACACATAAGTTGACAATAAGAAAAATATATAATTGCAATAATTTGCATTGAAATTTCTCATTATTTTGATTTTTGTTTGTAAATGTTAATATTTAACATTTTCAAAATTGGAGTTGAGATTTCCAGAAGAGAACTCGCTCAGGTCAAACAGTGAATTGATCATTCAATGTAGTAATACCAAAACAATAATCAAATCTTTGCCCAGTGTATAAACATTTTTATTATGGTATTAAAAGCATGTACAGTGGCAGCATGGTGTTAAAAGCATGATAGGCTGAAAGCATGTACAGTAAATAGGATAGTTAAAATATATTAATACAATTAAGATAATAGTTGAAGCAAGGTAAAGCAAACCCTAAATTTAAACATTTTTAAATAGTAAACATTTTCCTCGCTCAAAGAAAATTATTTTTGTTCTGGTCTGCTCTTCTATAAATCTATGAGTGTGAAGCCACAGAAGTGTTACACTCTATCTCTTACTTACAAGTTATGAGCTAAATTTATTTAATCTATAATTCTGCTTAAAAACACTGTCAAGATGGAATGGGCTCTGATTCTATCTTTGTTAACCCCCTCAGCAAAATGGATATGATATGATGTCTTTTGCATGACTGTTAAGTCGCCCAATTTACCAACAGATAGCATATGATAAATCCATGAAATAATACAAATCTTATGTATGGATTTATGGCTACATGGTCTAAGGCAAGATAACCACCAAAACAAGGATTGCAGGAACAAATCCAGTCAAAATATATTTTGTGCATTCAAGACAAACTGTGGAAAAGGATGTGGAGGATCCAACAAAAGCAATTGATGTGATAGCATAGTTGGATGCTGACAGGTTTCAATTGAATGCAGATACCACTCTCTACAAGTACTGTGTACATAGTGTATGGAGAAGGTTTGCGCTCCACCCAAAAATTTGATACTGAGATTTCACTAGAAAATTCACGTTTTAGGGTCCCCTGTATCCAAAGAAAGCATTTTTGAAAAAAGGTCTGTGTGTGTGCTTGTGTGTCCATGTGTCTATGAACACTATAACTCAAAAACTAAAAAGTCAGTAAAATACCAAACTTGATATTTAAGTTTAGTATCTTCCAGGGATGTGACATGAAGATTTTGGGAAAAATCCCCCCACCCCAAACTACCCTTTACATGGAAAAAATTTCGAAAATTTTAATTTGCTCAAAGATGGTTCTAATGATTTTGATTAAAATACCATATATTAAAGATATCTATATCGCAAATAAAATGTATATTTTGAATTTTCTTGGAATAGCCTCTAAAGACCTCTATATTCTGAATGAATTTTGCATAACTGGTAATCCGTAAGAGATAGACAAAAACTTACCACACAAAAAATGTAGATCATGTTAAAACACACAGTATATGTCATATATATATATTTTTTTTTTTTTTTTATGGAATTGGCCATTTCTGAGATATTGCTTGTTATTCATTTCAGATTTGAAATACTTAAACTTTTCTCACATGGAAAAATGTAAACTCCTTGCCCTCCATAGAAACGAATTTCTGCCACATGGCAACCAGCTTTTAAAAGATTTGACTATCGTTTTAATCTAGTGTATTCCCTTATTTTCCTCCTACTTAATGGAAGCAAATAATTAAGACAATTTCTGCTAATGTTCATCTCAATTATGATAAAGCAGATAGAAGAATAAGCTTTTAAACAATAATTTGTTACAGAGATGTAGAGGTGGTCATGTGAATGGAACATATTAGATTTTTTTATAGTAAAAAAATTTCACTGTTATTATTATGCAGCATTATAAGATCAGATAATAATACACTTATTATGTATGCAAATGACTGCATGGTTTAAGGCATGGGATGTGAGAGCTAACCATACTGGTATGGCTAGAGGTTAGCACCTCCCATTATTTGGGTGTCCTTGAATGCGTTAATTAAATAAGCAAAGCTATATTTAATTTATTTATTTATTTTTGAGAAGTACAGAATTATTTCCAAAACCGGTCTAGATGTTAAGTTAATGTTTAAAAAATTGATTCATGGGGTGCACAATACAGCATATGTGGAGAACAACAAATAAAAGATAAAGATGGGCATCTAACATTACTGTACTAGTCTTATGTACAAGTTAAATGATTTTGCAATGTCAATACATAAAAAGTACTATTATTAGATAAACTAGTTTTTAAAAAAGCTATTTAAAAAAGAATGTAATAACAAGAGTTTTTCTTCACACATTTCTGTTCACATAAATGAACGATCCAATTTTTGCTAATCACAATAAATATTTACTTTGAACTGACTTCCATTTACAGAGCTAATGCACACTTACCAAAGATCTGTAAAAAAATATTAAGTCATGTATATCACTATTTTTGCTAGTAGCAAGTTGATGTGAAAAAAACAGCAATTTGTATAGATTTGTAGAAAAATATTTTGATATTAAAATTAAAGCTGGTTGACTTTTTATTAAGCATTGTAGGAAACATTATAATAAGTTTAAAAAGAAAGAACAAAGGGGCATTTGGAAACTCTGTAATTACATAAAAGGAAATATTTAACATATCATTAAATGAAACTATAATTATAGCCACATTTAGCACTCCTTCAATGCAAAAGGAGCAAATATTAATCGGGATAACTTTCAAATAAGCTCACTCGATTAAGAAGAATGAATGTCCCTTACATTTGCTCACAAAATATTGTAACAGTAATGAGTATAAGTGTACCTAATATAATAAAGTGAATAAATGGTTATTGTAAAACATTTGTCATTTGTAAGTGCAGTGTACCTTTTCCATAAAAGCCTGTCATAAGTTTCAAAGAGTTGGATTGAAATTTCATTTGTTTCACATACCTCAAAAGATTTATTTTTTTTATCCACTTCATGTTGAAAACAATGTTTAAAATATTCTGAAATGGACAAATCTATGTCCTGACTGATATAAACAGATCTTTCCAAAATTAGCTTTTTTTGCCTCTCTTTTCCTCTCCCCCTCACTCCCTCTCTTTTGCCTTGCTCCTTTTCGTGACCATTGTTCAAATGGAAAAAGTACACATATTTGCTGAGATATACATCTAAAATGGTAAAATTAGGCATTAAAGAAACAATTTTAGACACCTAAAATACAGTTTCCTCTCACTAAACATTTGATTTTATGTATTTGAAATTATTTCCTCTTTCTAAAATTTTAAAACCTCTGTTATTTAGTGAGCATTAAGAATTACAAAGCAACAAAAACAACTAATTTACTAGACTATTATGGCTAAAAACCTTCAAATTATGAATCAATGATTGCTAATACATATGAGCTTATAAAATGAAGAGAGATACTCTCAAATTCTATTGAATAGATCACTGTGGAAGTGCACCATTATGATAAACTAAAATGGTAAAGATTAGCCTTAATTTTATTATCATTTATTTTTTTGATTAGAAGATATTCTTTATTGGATTTTTTTTATTATCAGATGGGTATTTGGTTTTTCTTTTTATGTTTACCTTTATGTAATGTGTGATTTGTTTCTTGTCTTGCTGAGACAAATCGTAGACCTTTTGATTTTAATGCTCTGAAGTTGATATGAAGTCACTCCATAAAAAGTTGTTTAAAAACACAATGTTCTATTATGAACAGAATGGAACACAATTGTTTGAAATATAAAAGAAAAAACATGGTGAAAGCTTATTAACATGTGCATGCGAATGCTTAATGAAGATGACAATAAATAGATGGGCAGGCAGGCAGCCAGCCAGCCAGCCAGCCAGCCAGCTAGTCAGACAGACAGGTATATGCGTAAGCTTTCACGGCCTGCGTTCATAGTTTTAAAATTTAAAATTTTTGGGCTGTTTTGCTGTGGTTTGAAGGATAAAATATGTTTATTTAAAATATTTCTTCTTAATGTTTCATCCCTGTCTGTGAGGGACATCTTCAGAGGCAATATGCTCACGTCCCTAACTCTGAAAGAATTACGATACTGTGAACTATAGCTGGTATAGATACTCAGGCACTGGTGGGCGGGGTCAAGTGGACGGGTTCTAGTTTTGTTTGTATTTGGCCTGGGATTACGGAGTTGAAAAAGTATAGGGAACCAGTGGAGTTTAATTTGAGTCCTTCGTTTTTGTTAATGTAATTTGTGTTTTTATAAATTTCTATGGCCTCTCTGTATAAACGGAGGTAACACTTTTTTAGTCATAGCTATAATACCATAAAGTAGAGGTTATAGCTATAACTAAAAGTTATTACCCCGTTTTAATTAAAAATTATTATTTCTCTGTATAAATGAGGGTAATAATTTTTTAGTCGTAGCAATAATACAATAAAGTAGAGGTTATAGCTACGACTAAAAATTATTACCCCCGTTTATACAGAGAGGCCATAGAAATTTATAAAAACACAAATAACTTTAACAAAGAGGAAGGACATAAATTAAACTCCACCTAGTTCCCTATACTTTCCCAACTCCGTAACCCCCAGGCTAAATACAAACAAAACTAGAACCCATCTACTTGACCCTGCCCACCAGTGTCTGAGTATATATACCGGCTCCAACTTGCCCTGTTGTAATTCTTTCCGAGTTAGCGACGTGAGCACATTTGTTGAAGATGTCCCTCACAGACAGGGACAAAACGTTAGGAAGAAGTATTTTAAAACAAACATATTTTAACCTATAGACCACAGCATAACAACTCGAAAATTTTAAATTTTAAGACAGACAGATGTTTTATTCACCAAAATAATTATAAAAATTCAAAGGCTTTGTCAGGTAATAATTAAACAGATGTTCAACTATGTGTTTACATTTGAAAAGTTTACATCATATTATAGCTTATGCTAATATATGTTTTATACACAAAATGGAAACTTTAAACTAGAGAGGGGGAAAAAAGCATGAGGCTAAATAAATGAGTTAGTCATGAACTCATCTACACTATAAAGCATATAATTTAATAGGTGTGTTTTACTTTGTTTGAGCTGTTTCTGATTTAATAATCTCCAGCTATCTGGAATTTTATTATAAAGAGAGAAACCTGGTGTGCTACACTGTGAAGTCTGATTTTACAATTTTGATAATGCTGATATAAGTTTTTAGACCCTCTGGTAATGTAGGACTGATAATCAAAATTCTTATTAAAATAGAGTTGATTTATATGGATGAAAAGAATGGTCTCTAATATGTAATACAAGGTAGATTTGTAAGTCATGAAAACAATGGAAAATATGCTACAGACTGTTCTTGCTCTTTGGAACGGATTTTTGCTCTACTACAGACATCAACAAACTTTAAAGGATGAAGAGTCCTACAGGGGGCAACATTTTATTTCCCATTCAACAAAATGGTGAATATGCTTGCTTAAGTTTTAAAATAAACCAACCTTTTTTCCTGGAATTTCTCAACTTTACAGCAAAACTGTTACCGAGTCTTTGAATCAAACCAGCCCAATGATAACAATACTTTACCCTTCATTACTGATTGAAAAAAATTAATGAAACAGCGCTATAGGTAAAATAGGCACTTTTAGGCACTACATACGTTCATATATACATAACATTGCAATCTGTAGATCCTATTTTGAGATTAGACTCTATGCCCAAACTCTAGGATGTAGATCATGTCAAGAATAACATTTATTCACATTTATTAATACATTAATTTACAAAAAACTCCGACATTGAATTTTTAGAAGTGTCAGTTTTGCATAATTTTCAATTACATGTCTGTTTCCGAAAGCCTACTCGTATACATGCATTTTTAAAATATTCATGTTTATTATATTTACAATATTACATTATTACCAGTAGTTTTTGATTGAATAAAATCCTCCTCTGTATAGAAGGTGTGAGAAATAAAGTATCATTTTAATTCTGATCTAAACTTGTTTTTGTTCATTTGCAATTCTTTTATAGAAGAGGGAAGTGAATTAAACAAAACTATTCCTTTGTAGTAAAGCCCTTTTTGAAATAACTGCAAATTATTTGTTGATCTGTATAAGTCCTGCTTATGTCTGGTCTCTTTGTTATCAATATCTGTATTTTTTGTAAACTTTTCTGGTTTATTTATTACAAATGACAATATGGCTAGAATATATTCACAGACTAATGGTAAAATTCCAAATATTTTGAAAAGTGGTTTGCAGTGAGCTGATCGTCTTTCCCTTGCCATTATTATTATTATGTTTTTTTGCATATGATGAATAATTCTCTTTATTGTTTCAGAAGTATCTTTCTTTGTATCATTTTTCTGAACACCTTTTTAGCATTTACTGAATTTCCACAAAATATTATTCCATAGATCATCAATGAATGAATATGCAAAATAAGCTGTTTTTAGTATACTCTTATTTATAAACCGAATTAAAGATTGGATTTCAAAGCATGCAGAGCTCAGTTTGCATAAGATATAACCAATATGGTGTTTCCAATTCATGTTATGATCGATCATAAGACCTAGGAGTTTTGTATTACTAAAATCTCAAAAACAAGTTTCAAAGATTAAATTGTATTTTAGGCAGTATAAATCCCTCCATACAATCTTTTTAATATATAAAATGTGAAGATACTTAAATAGTTTAAGTGTATAATTTAAAAAACATAGGTAGTCTGAAATCTAAAGTCTAGTAATAGCAATATGGTATTCTCTGTATTCACCATTACTATGGTGCTGTCATCAGGTCACTTTTTTAAGAATTTGGTTTATAGTATTGCTAATGTTAACGATTCAGTATAATATCATAGGCAATGCACACTATTTTGCATTATAAATTGTAATCATCTGTTGCTATTTAATTTCTTGCTATGCTATTGGTATGACTGCAAATAAGTATTTGTATTTAACCTAATTATAAAAATGTGGGTGAAATTCATAATATATTCATTTAATTTTACCAATGTAATCAAATACATATGTTTAGTTTTTGAAGTTGGTGGTCTTGGTCACATAGCTTAGGCTAATGTATATAATCAGCACAGAAATGCATCCGTTAAATAT
The DNA here is from genome assembly GCA_030762935.1 of Hymenopus coronatus. NCBI lineage: Eukaryota > Metazoa > Arthropoda > Insecta > Mantodea > Hymenopodidae > Hymenopus > Hymenopus coronatus. The sequence goes on along the minus strand of CM060881.1, from coordinate 144,644,571 downwards.
TCATTTTAGGAAATCCCTTCATTAATTTGATTTTGAATTTTTGTTATTAAATGATTATTCGTCTTGAATAGAATATCTTATACACTATTCTTAAATACTGTTTATTCATACAAAGATTTTGTTTTAGGATTTGCCAATATCACAACAGTGAACAAACAAGGATCAAGTGAAGTCCAGGGAAGAAGTAATGCCCTTGGGCTGCCTCTTCAATCCAGTGAGAATGAAGTACTGAGTAAGTGTAGAAAAAAAGCAACCTACATGTTCATTTCAAACATTCAGCGGCGGCTGCTGTGTAGGAGCACAAGAGCACGTGAACCTCCATTATTTCTTAGTGGATTTCCTTTTTCTCTTTCAGGAAACATGTAATAAAATGTGCTATTTGGTACCACTTGTTTAAATATACCGCGCTCTGCTCTTCAGTTTGAACACAGCCGAGAACCTGAGTATGTGACAACAATGCTTGTGGCACAGGCCTCGTGTGCTAGCATATAACCAACGTTTAGCAGCTCTGCGCTTGCACGGGCAATAAAACAGGTCGGAATTTTACAGCCAGAAATGAGCACAGTGCAATCGTGCCTTTTCATTCTCATTAACGGCTCCAGGGTTTTGTTTATCAGCGGGAGGTGCTGCTATCTTTGAGATTTATTGAAACTATCCGGAAGTGCAGTCTCTGTAAGATGCACTATTTTGCTTAATAATTTGCATTTTAAGCGAGAGTTAAGCAGTTCATAACAGAAAACAACCTCAACGAAGGAACTTTTCCGCAACTAACCGAGCTACTGAAGAGTGTTATCACTACGACCTTGACTACATCAGAACCAGAAATATGCTTTTCCATAATAAAAAGAATTAAAACCTTTACTAGGAATACGATGGGTGAAGACCGACTTGGCAATGCTTGCTATTGAGAAAAAACTGGTCAACACCATAAAAGACTTTAATCACCGAGTGATAGAAAAGTTTGCACATTTGAAAAACTGGCACGTGGAATTTCTGTACAAATAAATTTGGTGTTAATTGCGTAATTCAAACAATATAAATATTCACTGCAAATACCACTCTTCACATGAACTGCATCAAAGGACTTCACCCCTTCATCACCTCATATTGCTGTTAACTCTCGGAGACTAAGAAATTCAACATCTTTACAACACTTAGTGGGTGAGGATTTGTGTAACAAATTTATAATTCTTGTTACTAGCCACTATCATTGTTTCAAATATTACTGGATTTGTGTTGTGGCGACGGTGGTAGCAGTAGTTGCAGTGGCTGTGGCGGTGGTAAATTGCTGATTTTGTGAACATTTAAATTTTTAATCCAGGAGCCACCACTGCAAACATTATAATTATTTGAAAAAGTGAACCACATAATTTATAACTGGTATAACAAAAGTATTATTAATTTTAGTCCTGAAGTCATGCTTATCTAAAAGGAATCACTTTTCTATAGAAAGACGTAAAGATTTATTAATTCCTTAATCCTTTTGCTGCTAAGCTCAAGTTAACTCAATCACAACAGTTTGCTCCTATCTTGCTGATATCAAGTATACTTGATTTTGCATTACAGCATACTTCTAGTGCCCATAACTTCTAAGCCACTTGTCTCAAAGTGCAGCAATGTGCAATGTTTTCTTCTGCCAACTCTTGGCTGTATGTCTATGTAAATTCTGTCTCTCTCTGTACTAGTCTCATTGTGGTCTCTGGTGTTATATGACGTTTGCAGTCTTTTATAGTAAACTCTGTACCAAGTCACATGTTAGGTGAGGGGAACTACAGCGTGCCTCTATTGCACTAAGATGGCATCTTTCTGTATAGGTCATCTGACCAGCAATTTTGGATATTTTTATGACTTTAGAACCAGAAGAGGAGTTTAATTTACCTTCCAATGAATCTGAATGTGAAAGTGTAAGTGAACAAGAAATAATTGTGGATCCATTACATTTATATTAAAGGTAACATATGAATACAAGCTACTTTGTTCCACTGGAAAAATGATGCATTTGTGTCGCAAATCCATTCATTTGCATTTGATGATAGTGTTGCATTAATTGCAGCCAGGATTTTCAGCAGTGATTTGCAGTTCTCAAACTATTTGTCATTTTTAGTATGGATGTAATGCAGAAAATAGTAGATCAGTTTTTACACATGTATGTCCACCATGGCTCCACCCTCTTCTTTCTCTTGACTTAAACAATCTGATGTGTTTCATTCGCATCACTTTATCTTTTCTGCAAACAATTTATTCTCACAAAAGATTATTCTTTTATCTACATCATGCTAATTGATATAAACATTAGCAGAATCAGTCTTATTACTTGCTTCTTTGTAAGTAGAAAGAAAATATGAGAATACACAAGCTAAAGTGACATTCCAATCTTTTAAAAGTTGTCGCTATGCGATTGATATTGAAATTTGGTTCTCTTTCTATATCCAGGAGTAAAACAAAAGATAGATGAAACAGATGAGAATATTGCGTTTCAGAACATTTTAAGTATTTTAAAATTGAAAAAATAATGGGGAATATATCAGAAATGATTAGCTCTACAAAGAAACTGTATATGACATAAATTGCATGTTTTAATGAGATCTGTATTTTTTGTGTAATAAGTTTTTGTCTATCTCTTACAGTTTTCTAGTTATGCAAAAGTCATTCAGAATGGAGAAGACTTCAGAATATTCCCCATAAGCTGTTCATGATATACATTTCATTTGCCATGTAAATATCTCTAATATGAAGAATTTTAATCAAAATTATTAGTCATTTTTGAGACTGTTTTCGAAAAACATTTCTTGTAAAGGGTAGTTTGGGGTGGGGAGATTTTCCTGAAAATCTTTGTGTTGCAGCCTTGTAAGATACTGAACTTAAAAACAGAGTTTGGTGTTTTGTTTTTGAGTTATATTGCCCCCACCCCCACATAAACTTTTCTAAAAAGTTTTAGGGTTCCTCAAAACATGTATTTTAGCGAAATTTTGGTATCAAAGTTTTGGGTCAATTCAATACTATCTCTACCTACTGTATATTTTGTACATTCATGCTAGAGAAAATAAAAATGGTATGGTACTAACATGGATGAAATATGTTTCTTTACTTTCTCTATACGTACTATGTACATAGTGTATAGAGGAAGTATTGTATTCCACCCAAAATTTCGATACCGAGATTTCACCGGAAGTACATGTTTTAGGACCCCCTGAATCCAAAAAAAAAGTATTTTCAGAAAAAGGCCCATGTGTGTGTGTGTGTCTGTGTCTGTGTCTGTGTGTCTGTGGACAGCATAGCTCAAAAATGAAAAGACTTTAAATACTAAACTTGGTATTTAGGTTTGGTATCTTCCAAGGATGTGACACAAAGATTTTCAAGAAAATCCCCTAATGATTTTGATTTTGATTAAAATTCTGTATATTAAAGATATTTACATACCAAATAAACTGTATACATTGAATTTTCTGGGAATAGCCTCTGAAGATCCCTTTATTCTGGATGAATTTTGCTAAATTTTGCTTAACTGCTAAACGGTAAGAGATAGACAAAAACTTACTACATATAAAATGTAGATCTGATCAAAACACACAATTTATGTCCTTTACATTTTTGTTGTGGAGGTAACCGTTTCTGAGATATTCCTTGTTTTTGGTTTCACTTGTGAGCACTTATACTTTTTTGGGACAGAAAGTGTCCGTAGTTCTTTTGATCTACTCCTAGACAAGCAAAGAAGTGATTTGCAATGACAATCAAATAACGATAGCTTTTAAAACATTTGACTATTGGTTTAACATAGTGTACTCTCTTATTTTCTTTCTACTTAAAAGGAACTAAGTAATAAGAACATTCTGCTAATGATTATATCATTAGCAATGTGCAGAAAGAAGAATATTCTTATGTGAGAAGTTTGTAGAAGAGCTAGAGAAAGTCATGTGAGTGTAACACATCAGATTTTTTTTTTTTTTTTGACCATGCACATAGCAACAGTCAAAAAGATTTCAAGGGAAGAATATTGGTCCACTGATCCTCTCATTGAAACACCTCGCTTCTGGAATTATAAGTCATGTGGCAGAAATTTGTTATTACTTCACACCCTCCATTTCTGCAACAACAATCCACAACCGGCAGGTGACCGATTATATAAACTCAAAATTATTGTAGATCACCCATAGCATAGGTTTAGCTCAACATTCAGACCATTTACAAATATATTTTTTGAATAAAGTATGGTGCTATTCAAGGGTAGTTCATTTTCCGACAGTTCATTCCTTCAAAAAAACAAGATTTGGCATCAAATTACTTATAATTTATGATTGTGAGATGGAGTAGCAGATACTGGAGGGGCGACCAGAAATAGTTAATAGTTAAATTTTTGGTAAATTTGGAGCTGATAGGTAAATATTCTGAGAAGCATAGTTTGACTTGATAACTGGTATTCCATTCTCCTATATTTGATAGTCTTCACAAACAATATTTCAATATTTATGAAAATTTCAGGACATGTCTTTGTTCACAAGAAAGCTACAAAAAGCTGATTCATAAATAATATAATGGTGCTAAGATCGTGGACATCATGAAGTGTGCATGCTTTCTACCCTCCACAGCAATCAGAAAAAGCTAACTAACAAGTTAGACAAAGAAAAGAATCCCATTCACAAGCTCAAATGTGTCATTGATTTCAACCAAAACATAGAGGCTATTGACTAATCTGAATTTTGCTTTGTTCAGTTCATTCCATCTGCAATTCCATCAAGTTATTTTTTCATCTTTTAGATTTATCCATTTTTAATTCATAAATCTTGTATAATGTAAAACTAGTGCAATACAAAAATAATCCAGAATGAAGAGGTTTTCAGAGGCTATTCCCAGAAAATACAAGATATACAATTCGTTTGCCATAAAAATTCTCTGGTACCTTGTATTTGAACAAAGTGTAAACAGTCTTGTTGGGTTCTTTTCTTTCTCTGTGAGGATTACAAAGGATGGAAAATACCCCTCTTTCAACCAAAGCAGATATCAGCTGATGTGGAAGGGCAATATTTTTTGCTGGATTATTTTGGATTGGCAAGCAATAATTGTGGTAGCTCTCTACTCATAAAATCTGCACACACATGCACACGCACATGCGCGCGCACACACACACACACACACACACACACACACAGTGGACTCTTTTCTAAAAATGCTTTTTTTTTTTTTGGATTCAGGTGGTCTCAAAATATGTATTTCCGATGAAATCTCAATATTGAATTTTTGAGTGCATTATAATACCTTCTGTGTACACTATGTACATAGTAGCGTAGAGAAAGTAAACAGGTAAGAGGTGTTAGAAGATATGCACTATGGAAAGAACTAAGACAGAAGTTATGGAGTGGGGAAGAAAAACTGGAGCAAAGTGAAGGAAAGGAAAGTTAAGTTAGATAAAAAATACAGCCGGGAAGCATTCACAAATAAATATAGAGGAGAGGGAAAGGTCACCATAAACAATATAATCAGGGTGTTAAGCTGTATGGGGCTTTAGAATGAAATATGCTTAAATGAAATTGTACGAGTGTAGAATGTAATAACAAAATTGATAAAGGAAGTAAACACTAGATGTCCCAACAGTGCCATATTTTATCCTTCTTCACCTTAACACTTCATACTTAAATAGAGTTGCTGAACTCAGTGGGGCAATTCAAAGTAAACATCAGTCAGTGGCAGTGTTAACTGAGCAGTATTTCTCCTCTTGCATATCAGCAAAAATTATGAGGGAATCACTCCTGGCTTGTACTAGAGTCCATAATGAAATGATGTTTTACAAGAACAGTGTAAACAGATGTAAAGGTTGTTAACATGTTTTCCACTTCATTTACAGAGCTTTATTTTTGCAAGAGTAATGTTCTAGTAATGAAGCAATATAACAATTAATAATTTTATAATAATAAAATAAATATCATTATTTTACTACTATATAAAAATAATTACATTTTTAAAAATTTACTTTTCACCCTAGGGCAAATTAAAAGTTCACGAACATTTTTAAAGAACAGGTATAACATAGGTTTCTCAAAATAATGTAGCTTAAAAATATTGTTAGATTTTTCAAAAAAAAAAAAAAGATGCAATTTCAAAAACAAAAATTCTGGCATTTGTCAGTTAAATTGTTAAAATTGTGACCTTATTTATATTGGTATTTTTATTGAGTTGAGGAGCACTTTAGAAATATTAGGTACAAACATAATGTTAAATACAGTTGTGGCAGATCATTTTTAAAAATTTAACCATAAAATAAATGCAGAAGTTAAAGTATTAAAACACTTAATAAAGCCACAGATTTAATGGCTTGTGGGGAAAATACTTATTTTAAAGAAGAAAAATCATGCACTGAATCTTTATGTACCAACAATTAATTTTGTCATCAAATTTGCTTTAATTCCAGTATTTGGCAATACCTTAGTACACAGTGCATCTCCTAGTAGCAGTAACCATAATATTGTAAATAATCAGTATTAAGAAAAAGTTAAGCTGATATTGTAATAGAATTGTGATTGTGAAACTAGTCCTTTGATTTTGAGTTTATTGGTAAAGATAAAGAGAAATTTTGTTAGAAATTATTGTTATATTAATAAAAAGTCTTTATTTCACCTATGAGTATCTGCTAATAGCTAATTGTGTATACCTGTGTTAGTTTCAGTCTAGGGTTATATTAAAAGCATTAAGGTATTGTAACAAAAACCATGCTTGAGAGCATGTAGTATTTCATTGTTTTATTATTATTATTATTATTATTATTATTATTATTATTTAGTTATTATACATGCAGAGTAAAACATTACATGAAAGCATTGTAAAAATAAGCATGCAAATGTGAGAGTAGTAGAATTTAGCTTTGTGATAATTTATCATTGTTGTTATTATTGTTATTGTTATTATTATTATGATTACTATTATTATTATTATTATTGTTACACTCTACCATTTAAGCATCATGAGAGTATATATTGTTTTACTGTATTATTATTATTATTATTATTATTATTATTAATAATTTTTTGGAATAGTAGAGTAAATCACAACAAGAAAACATCATAAGAAAGCCATAAAAAAACAGGAGCTGATAGCATTTCACTGTATTATATATCATATTATTCTTATTCTTATTATTATTGTTGTTGTTATTATTATTATTATTATTATTATTATTATTATTATTATTATTATTATTATTATTATCATCATCATCATCATCATTATCATTGTGCACTATCAGCTTAGTAGAGTAATTCAAAACATGAAAGTGCCAAAGCAAATAACAAGCAAATGAAGATCATGCGCTGTTTCATGTAATTATTAATATTAATAATAATTTTAATAAAACAAGAAAGCGTTGTAATGAAAAGCATGCAAATATGAGAGCATGTGCTGTCTTAATATACTGGTATCATTAGTTTTGTTACACTCTAGAAGAGTAAATCGAAACAGGAAAACATTGTAATGCAAATATGAGAGCATGGTTTCATATTTGCATGCTTTTTGTTATAATCTCTTCAGTCTCTTTTTTAGGTCACAGAACTCCTAGGTCTTATAGCGACCACATTAACATTTTTTATACACTCATGTACATCCAAGATGCAATGAAAAGTTAGAGCATTTTAAGTAATACATTGTGCATACAGTGATTAAAATATATATCTAATACTTATTGGTATATGAAAACAGTGATATTCATGTTTTGATTTACTCTTTTAGATATAATGCATAATAATAATGTTGATAATAATACAAAGAAATACACTGTGCCATCATTTTTCCAGGTTTCTCATTACATCGCTTTTTGTTTTGATTTAGTCTGCTAATATAATGCACAATAATGATAATAATTATATAATAATGCTAGTAATAATAATGATGATAATATTGATGACAAAGTAAAAGTAACAATAAAAGTAGAATAACAGTATTTGTTCATATGTTTGCAAGTTTTTTGCTTCACCACTTTCATATTTTGACTTACTCTGAAATGCATCATCTTAATAATAATAATAATAATAATAATAATAATAATAATTGTGGCAGCTAGGGTTATGACACTTGCTTTAGTTTGTATGGATGATGATGATAATACAATGAAACTCTTTTCTCATCCATGATTTTTGTACTGCACCTTAATGTTTTGATTTAATCCTACAGTGCATTTTTAACCCTAATGTTCAGTAAGCACAGAAATACACACAATTACAAAACTAGCTATTAGCGGATACCGATAGGTGAAATAAAGACTTTTTAATTAGTTGTCAATCTAAAGGTTGTCAATCTTTATCTCAAAAATAAAGTTCTGTAACTAAAGTGGAAAACATTTTAATAATCTTTTTCCATTTGTTTACACTGCTCTTGCATATCATCATGTACTCTAGTACAATTTGGGAACTGCCTTCAATGCATGCAAGTCCCTCACTGTTTCTGCTGAAATGAAAGAAGAATAGAATGAAGGTCACTCATGCTAACGATTAGTGATTGGTATTTACTTGAAATTGCCCTGTTGAGTTTTGAAACTCCTTTAAAGCATGAAGAGTTATCTACACAAGTGAAATACAGTGCTGCTAGACCTCCTAATAAATATTCATTAATTGATTCATGCAATATTCTGCAAATTCTATAATTAACCCAGATTTTATGAGTAAAGGTTAAATAAATAAGGGGATATGAATAATAGCACAAAATAAAAAGCCACAACAATGCCTTTTTAAATATACATGTTTCAAAATTATAGGTACAAAATAAAGGTATGAGTAGAATTAATAAAACAAAGTTTCAGCAAACATTGCTATTTCCAAGATATGACTTCTTTACTGTGACCTCCATTTGAATAAATTTTAACGCTTTGCATTAGGGGTGTTAATTTAATTGTTATATAACTGAAAGATCAGTTGATCCTGAACAGAGAAATTACTATTGAAACTGAAGTACATAATCATTTCATAATCTGTAAAGAACGGTTGTTGAATACCAATACATAAGGATGGGGGATGGGGTCTTTTGAGAGGTAACTTATAAAACTAAAGAGCATACTCTTGACATTAATAATTTCTTTTGCTAATTTTCTGTAATTAATATTCAGGCATTAGTTAAAATTCTGGGGGTAACTTGAACTAAAAGCCAAAGATTACATCCACCACATTAGTATTACCCATACATTTCATTCTGTCCTTCAATGTTCACTGTTTCATCTAGTCAATGATGTGTACAACCATATCAAAAATCTTATTAGGAGTTATATATCTTGTCATGGTTATACTCTGTGCTTACACAATATATAGGATATATGCTGTGTGACCTAAAACATCCAAAATGCTGCACAGTGTTTTTCTACTGATAACACACAAGTGCTGTACACAAGGTCACGGTGCTGTCTTGTTTTTCTCTGCTCCGAAAGTGCAGGATTGAGCTGAGGGCGATATCGTGTGATTGAGTTATTACCAGTATGCTTAATTTTGTCCTATACTTAGTCACAAGTGTATTATGACTCAAAATTTGTTTTCTACTGCACAGAATGTATTTATTTATGATTTGCACATATTAACACATTTTGTGAGTGGGCTCTCAATAGTGTACACAAGGTGAAATTGACCCACATTTAATATTTTTCATGGATGAAGCATGGTTCCACCTTCATGGATATACACAAAATAATCGTTATTGGAGCTCTGAGAAATCTAATATTGTTCATGAAATACCCCTTCATGATAAAAAAATGGGTATATGGTGTTCCATTAGTGGAGAAAGAGTTATGGGCCCAATTTTTTTCAAGTCAACAGTTGACACTCATACATACGTGAGTACAATTTTCCCCCCCCTTTTTAGAGAATTAACAGACAGGAGTGTGATTGTTGCCTTTTTTCAACAAGACTCTGCAATAGCTCATTCAGCCAACCTTTCGATGGGAACAATTGAAAGTGTGTTTCAGGACAGAATTATTAGTGGATATTTGTGACCCCCTTGGTCCCCCGACCTAACCTCTGCAATTTCTATCTCTGAGGTAACTTAAAGCATAAAGTATACAAGACAAACCCACACACCCTGGAAGAATTAAAACAAAACATCTGCCAGGAAATTGCCAGCATTTGTTAATTTGAGCTCCTAACCCCCTGTGAGGTAATTTAAAGCATAAATTATACAAGACAAACCCACACACCCTGGAAGAATTAAAACAAAACATTGCCAGGAAATTGCCAGCATTTGTAAATGTGGAATACAGTAAGTGTTGGATAGTTTTCTAAAGAGGATACAAAACTGTATGGACAATGACGGTGGCCAGTTTCAGCATCTCCTATAATAATATTGGTAAGTAAAGTCTTTAAAATTAGTTTTAAAAATGTTGCATGGTTTCACTCGCACCTTTCTATGATAGCAGCAGATGGTGAGCGCCAAGGCGGTGGACAGGCAAAACACTGCGCAGGTAGTTCAGATGTTTTTGGATCATCCATTATATAGGTATAATTTATTACACCAGCAGGGTTAAATGTACTTTCATTGCCATGATACTGAATCATCACTATGAAATTTCATATTTAAAATCATGGTTGCTATCAGTATGGGAAGAAGTATTTTTAGAATGACAAAACATTTCATATTAAAATTCAAGAGAAGGTTTCAGTGGTAATAGAAACACTTTCATCACTCACAGTTTTTTGTTGTCTGGCTGGTTTGAAGATCTATATTTTACTCTCATCTCAGAGGCAAATGCTCCTGTTGTTGGCATCTGTTGTGTGTTGGTTAGTTGTGTTGACATCTAGTGGTGAAGTGATGTACTTCCATAAGTGATTCTGTGGTAGAAATTTAAAATTCATTAAATGGTTGTGTTTCATGATTAAAATATTTTCCTAAGTACCAAGCTCTACTGGTATTTTGTAGGTTTTAAAGAGTGTAATGTTCATTGTGATGTTGAGATTGGTGGTCCAGAAGTGCTGTGAAACTGTAGATTTTGTCCATCTGTTTGATTTGATGTGCCTCATGTTTGGACTCTCATTGTTTTTCCTATATAGATTTTGTCACATTCTGAGCAATTTATTTGGTAAACTCCTGCTGTATTGAGTCCTTTAAGTTATTGCAAATTGCAAGGTGGAGTGATGCAAAATTGAACAACTAATTGAAAAAAATAATAATAATAAAAGGCAACTGAGTGAGATGGCTCAGGCAGTTACATCTATGGCCTGCATTTGGAAGGTGCTGGGTTGAAATCCCACGGGTGGATTAATCTGACTGGTTTTTTTTTTTGGTTTCCCCTAGTCGTCAAGGCAAATGCCAGATTGGATATTTAATACCATAATCAACATTCAAAATCAATAGTAAAACTAAAAATACATGGTAACTGAGATTATGCTTCCATCTGAAAGTTAAGATTTTCATTTATATTCAAATTATTTATCATACAATTTGATGTAATCTGATATTAATAATTCTAGATTTAATTGTTTTTTTCACACAAGCCATGTGTAGGACAGGAGAAACCCTCATTCAATTGCAGGTCACTAATTGCTTTCACTGTAGTGTAGGAAATATCAACTTCTATAACATAAAGAATTTACCAAGGTTTATTCAGCAAATCCAATATCACAAACAGTGGATGTATGTTTATTTTTCAGGTCCTAATTTGGGTAGTATGCTTCCTGAGTGCTATCTGGGAGTTATGTGTGATTGGGAGTGCTCCAATTGGATCAGAAGAAGTGATACCTATGCTCCCTTATACTCTCCTAGTAAGTGTTGAACAGAAGCATCTATATCCTAAAATCTTATTTTAATTATTGATTCTTGTATAAATAATTCCATAAAAATGCATTTTATTAAATTGAAACTTAATTGTATTCATTAACTCAGGAGAATTAAATGATGTTAGTAACCACCACTTAAAAAGCTTCATAACTTTATATTTTTCTGATATTACTTTGTATTTTTTTCATACCTTCCTAAAGTATGTATATTCAAACTCTAAGGGTAAGTTAGGCTCTTTTTCATCCTAGATTTGCATAAATGGATTTTAAGCCTATTTCAATTGAATGCTTTAGGAATATATTTGGACAGATGTAATAATTTGACGTTTATTTCGGTCATATCATGTATACTATGACTTTAACACAGCAGCAAGATTCTAATTGATTTTGGATTTCAATGTTATTTTGCTCATGCTTGCTTGTTCGTAGGTATGCCTTAGGCTCAAATAGCAGTAATACCCAGAAAAACGTAGTTAAAAGCTAAGAGTGTGCTTATTGTTTAATGCTTCCATTACAGTTAAACATTTGTTTCCTACAGATCCATAATTTCTCTATCGTAAAATATGGTACTTATTAAAGTACCTAGAGTAGACAGATGTTACTTTAATACTTTGACAGTTTTATAATAGAATGAACACCACAAGAAATCAGGATTAAATGATTAACAAAGGCCTTAGCAGTTCACCATTCATATGCATTTCGTAATCAAAGAAAGATTAGATTTAAGTAAATAAAATAAGATATTGAGGACAGTTAAATATTCAGAGGTAGAGCCAGAAAAATATTAAGAGGGAGTTAATGATCCGGATCCATTTTTATAAAATATTGCATAAAATCAAAAGATAAGGTATGAATTAATCCTGCATTGAAATATTATAAAAGGTCGTTCATTAAATGGAACAATCAAAATTAAAATTGGATTTAGCTAATACTTCTTATATAGCTCTCTATTCATATATGATAACAGGTAACTAGAAGTGAGTGGGATATTTGCCATTTTCATTTACTTAAGCATTCGCTAGAAGTAGTTTTGGGAGCATTCGTTTTCATCCTCATTTGGAGACTTGACTGATAACCTGAACTGTTGCATCACTAGACAGTACAAAAGTTAACATTCTTTGCAGATTAATAAAAACAAAATTACCAGGCTAAAAAATGAAGAATATGAAATTCAGGATTTTTAATTAATTTTTTTATTACTTAAAAACAAAAAGTGAATGAAATCTTAGACTTTGAGTTCAGATCCTACTGGACTATTTGGCATGGAATGACAGTTAAATTTCATGTAACTTTATTATAAAAAACCTGTAGAACCTCACTAAATATAGGTATAATTTATGCTTTAAGTTTAAGTACAATAATAACAGCTTATTTCAGAGTGTGACCAATGTTTTGACCCTGGCCATTAATATAGTAGTTTCCTCTCATTGTTATCATTGTTTATTGCATTTGAGAATATATGACCCAACTAAAACTATTGTATGTTCCCAGCACTCACAAAGAGTGTTTTATGGTCCCTTGATCTTTATTTTTAAATTACCAAAACTATAACTTTTTACTTTCTGCAAAACTCTCCTAAGCTTTTAATTCGATAGTATATAGGTTATTCTATTAAATGCCAAGTCCAACCTGGGTATTTTCTAAAATTTAGAATCAGCTAAAAAGTCATTGCCACATTTGGGATTTGAACAGAGTTCTTACATCCTTTGCATAATTGCTCTAACCATTGAGCTACTAGAAATATGCCAGGGGGTGGGTATTAAATTCTCTAATCAATTCAGGTTTTCCTTGGTAGAACAACAGAGTATGTCTCATTTTATGGATAAACCTTAATGATGATCTAAATTTGAAAGTACCTACTTAATTCCCTGGAACACGGCTATTAATTATTATTATTATTGTTATTATTATTATTGTTGTTGTAGTTGTTGTTGTTGTTTGCTTCTATCTTTCCAGTTCAGTTGTTTAGTAATTCAATAAAATATGATTTACATTCTCTGCTAACACACATATAGATTAAATTACCTGTTCTACTACCTTCCTATATTCCTTTTATTCTCTCTGTTAATCATCTGTGCGAGGTGATACTTGTTCACCCTAGAGAACTTTAATTACTATAAAAATTCTCTCTGATAATCAGTTTTAGGTGTTTCAGAACTCTCAAAGTACTCTTTTCTCAATAACTCTTGGAGGTGGGGGGTGATGGCTTCTAAGGATTTGTGCTTTTACTGTAAGTTTTATATTTTTTTTCTCAGAACTATTTCTGGGATTAAAATTAAGTTTTGTGTCATTGCATGCTCTTTTAAATAAGAAAAAATATGTATACTGTCGCCTGATTTTTACCACAATTTTTTTTTTCTGCGGAGCAAATGCAATGTGACTAATACAATTACACCTTAAAACTGTGTATTTCTTTTCTATCTGTTATTTAATGACACATAACAGGAACATTGGAAGAAATTGTTTATGAAGTTGTAAAGAAAGATTTAGTTGCAATAAATAGTACTTACGAAAGGAAAAACAAAGGGAAGTGAATTAATATTATCACCCATGGAGTGGAATAGAAAAGACAGAGAGGGTGAAGGCAGGAGTATCCAATTTAAATAAAAAGTGATGGAAGAAGAATGTATTTAATTGGTTGTTTTAAGTTAAAGTGCTTTAAAGGTAGTCTTTAAGCTTTTCTTAAATTATAATAGAACTTATTGGAATTTGTGCTGCAACTAGACTTTTGGGGATCATAAATTATTAATGGAATTATGTTAGATGCTCTAATAATTGAGAACTATTAATTCTAGGAGATTGAAATGGAAGACCAGTAAAAGGAAGAATGATGAAATAGTATGTACCAATGGAGAAGAAGAAAATTATAGTGGCAAAACATTAATAAATGCTTGTAGTCAGAATTGTGTGATAATGAATTCACTTTTTCCTTGCAGAGACATTACTAAATATACTTGGGAATAACTAACAAGGCAGTTAAGGTATATAATTGATTTTGTAATCCTCAGAAAGAAAAGGAAAATTATTATGAAGAATATTAGAGTACGAGGAGCAGAATATAGTTTTATCATTGACTTTTGCATTTGAAAATAGCTTATGATTCCACATCTGTCTTTCAACTTTGGAGTGTACTAATGAATCTGGGAATCGATAAACTTTTGAATTATTTTCTTAAAATGATTTACATGTTATTGCTGCAGTGAAATCAGAGATTTGGATATATGAAGAATTTAGGACAGCAAAACAGTTTTAGATAGATTTGTTCCATATCTACTACAATTGTTCAAATTTATTTGTGGAATATTTTAGTGAAATGGAATGCAACTTAATATAAGATGGGCATCCTGGTAAATGGGAAATTTTGTATTCATTGCAATTTACAGATGGCCACATGATAAAAGCCCAAGGTAGAGAAGCTGCAGAATATTTAATAAGGAAATAATATTAAGCATATAATGAATGGGATCAAAAAAAAAAAAAAAAAAAAAAATGACAAGGAAACAGAATATGGACATGCCTGGTCTGGGGAAGATACAATTAGTAGATAGTTTTAAATACCCTCCAAGTGCCTACTATGGTAGGTAAGGGTTTAGTGCACCTGGGATCCCGACCACCAATCCTCCAGGTTTGGGGGTTGAGTTCAGGTTAACAGTTCTGCCTGTAAAAACTGAAAAAGTTCCTAACCCATATGAGGATAGCTATGGCAATGCAGAGTCTCAGGTCCAGCCTTTTTGGATTCGTCATCAGGCATATTGATAGAGACATGACTAGTAGCACCTCTCCATGCATAGAATCCACTACATCAATTAAACCTACTGATGCTTTTCAAACTGTTTTTTACTTTCTCTATATGCACTATGTACATAGTGAATAGAGAAAGTATTGCACTCCTCCAAAAAATTCAGTACCGAGATTTCACTGGAAATATATGTTTTAGGGTCCCCTTTATCTAAAAAAAACATTTTCGCAAAAAGGTCAGTGTGTGTGTGTGTGTGTGTGTGTGTGTGTGCGCGCGTGTGTGTGCACGAAAAGTCAGTAAAATACCAAACTTGGTATTTAAGTTTAGTATCTTCCAGGAATGCGACACGAAGGTTTTGAGAAAAATTCCCCCACCCCAAACTACTCTTTACATGGAACTTTCTTCGAAAATTTTGATTTTCTAAAAAATGGCTCTAACGATTTTGATTAAAATATCATATATTAAAGATATTTACCTGACAAATAAAATGCATATTTTGAATTTTCTGGGAATAGCCTCTGAAGACTGCTTTATTCTGGATGAATTTTGCATATCTACTAAACCGTAAGAGATGGACAAAAACTTAACACACAAAAAATGTAGAGCACGTTAAAACACAACAATTTATGTTGTATACATTTTTATCGTGGAGTTGATCGTTTTTGAGATATTCCTTGATATTGGATTCAGCTTTGAAAAACTTATACTTTTCTCATACAGGAATTTGTCAACTCCTGTCCACACAAACAAAGGAACATCAGTCACATAGCAACCAGCTTTTGGCTCTGACTTTAACCTATGGTACTCCCTTATTTCACTTGTATTTACAATAAAGCAAGGAATAAGACTATTTCTGCTACTTTTCCTCGATTAAAATGAAATAAATAAAAGATAAGCTTATTAATAATAATTTTTTACAGAGAGATAGAGAAAGTCATGTGAATGGAACACATCAGATTTTTTTACTTTCTCTATACTTACTATGTACATAGTGTATAGAGAAGGTATTGCACTCCACCAAAAAATTCGATACTGAGATTTCACCGGAAATAAATGTTTTAGGGTCTCCTGTATCCATAAAAAGTATTTTCAGAAACAGGTCCGTGTATATGTGTGTCTGTGAACACTATAACTCAAAAACGAAAAGTCGGTAAAATACCAAACTTGGTATTTAAGTTTAGCTTCTTCCAGGGATGCGACACGAAGATTTTGAGAAAAATCCCACCACCCTAAACTACCCTTTGCATGGAAGTTTTTTCGAAAATTTTGATTTTCTAAAAAATGGCTCTAATAATTTTGATTAAAGTATCATATATTAAAGATATTTACCTGACAAATAAAATGTATATTTTCAATTTTCTGGGAATAGCCTCTGAAGACTACTTTATTCTGGATGAATTTTGCATAACTACTAAACCGTAAGAGATGGACAAAAACTTAATGCACAAAAAATGTAGAGCACATTAAAACACACAATTTATGTTATATACATTTTTTTCGTGGAGTTGATCGTTTTTGAGATATTCCTTTTTCTTGATTTCAGCTTTGAAAAACATAGTTTTCTCATACAGGAATTTGTCAACTCCTGTCCATACAAACAAATGAACATCAGTCACATAGCAACCAGCTTTTGGTTTTCACTTTAACCTATGGTACTCCCTTATTTCACTTCTACTTACAATAAAGCAAGAAATAAGACTATTTCTGTTAATTTTTCTTGATTAGCATGAAATAAATAAAAGATTAGCTTATTAACAATACTTTGTTACAGAGATATAGAGAAAGTCATGTGAATGGAACACATCAGATTTTTTTAAAGAAGCAATGCATTGTCGATCTTGGGTTTGAGAGCACTGATGCTACATCAAGACAGTGTGATATTCCTTGCTATTAATATGTGTGCAGCTGCACCAGAACAAATTAATCCCTTTGTAGTCCAAGTCACTTTGGACAAAATTGCTGTAAAGAACTGCACCCGATAATACAATGGGTTCTTATTTTCAACTATCAACTTGATGTATAGATCCAATACTTCTGGGACATGATAATTGATAGTGCAGAACTTTCCATTCTTCAGGTGTCATTTACTGGGCGGCGTTTTGCCTTGTTGGCTACTCCTGATATTGCACCTGGTCTGGATTGCATTCATGCACAAATACTTAAACATTGCCTCCTGGTAGCTGGCTTTTTGTTTGAATGCATGGAGTTTACCTTTCTTGATGGCAAGAATACATTTTTAGCCCTATTCTTAAGCCTGGAAAAAATCCAGGGAAGCCCACCAATTACAGACCTATTTAGCTGCTGCCCTCTGTGGTGTAATGGTTACCATGCTAACTTTAAATACCCACAGTGGCGGAGGATGATAGAATTTTTTGGGCGTAAAAATCTTTAGCATGGCTTCCTTTGAAAGGGAAGTAAAGCTGTGGGTCCTGTGTCGTAGATTTACGACACATAAAAGAACTTCAAACCTGATAGAGAGGCCTCTGAGCAAAATCTTTCACGCCCAGTATAGAAGGGGACGCTGAGAACCACAGCAGTTAAAGAGCATCCATAAATAAAACGCCATTTCATTTTCCCATTTTGCTGACAAGCTGTGTTTCTAAGGTAATGAAAAGGATGGTTACTAAGCAATTAATATGGTGTCTTGAAACTTGAGCTCTTTTGACTCCTGTTCAGAGTGGGTCTCAACAACGGCAGTCTATTATGGACCGCTTGGTTTCATTGTCAACTCACATTTATAATTCTTTTCTGTGAAGGCAACAAACAGTGGCTGTCTTTTTTGATTTGGAAAAGACCTAAGATATCACCTGGCATATGAGTATCCTCCGAACTTTTGGGGCCTTCTTCCTATTTTCTTGCAACAGTTTATGAATGCTCATAATTTTTCAGTAGGAGTGGGTTCCTCCTTATCTATGTATTTTAGGCAGGAGAAAGTGTGCTGCAGAGATCTGTATTGAGAGTCCTTTGGTTCACTATAGCCACTAATCCTATAGTGTCAAATATTCCATGGGGCACCACTCCGTATTTTTTTTAGATGATTTTGAAAATTGTTGTAGCACTGGGCCAACATGCTTTGCCCAGCATTGCCTCCAGTGCTTTATCAGTTTGCTGCATACCTGGAATGTGGAAAATGATTTCAAATTTTCAGCAGAAAAAACATGTCTCAATTTTTGGCATTGTATGGAGTTTCCTACTCAGTCTCCATCTCCAACTTTCTCTTGGTGAAGTAGAACTGCTCTTTGTCAAGGAAGTTAAATTTCTTGGTTTAATATTTGATCGTAAACTCTGTTGGGGGCCTCATATTCTCTACTTTGTGGGCGCTGTGTACATTCAGTGCAATTATTTTGTGTCCTTAGTGGTACTTCATGGTGTGCTGATCGCATACTGTGCTATCACCTTATTGGTCATTAATGCCTTCTTTATCTCTGCCTGTTATAGTGATGCACTGTTTCTGATCAGAGGAATTTTTTTTGATTTTGCAACATTGAGTATTATAGTTATATTTGCTGCGATTGTTTTAACTGGTGATGATACGTCATAATGGGATCTCCTTCCCTCTTATAGCGCTCCTAGTGTGTACGAGCAGCTTCATATCACTGAAATTTCTCATGTGGAACCGTCATGAAGCAATTTTTTGCATCCTAAGGTGGATCTTAAGGGTTCAATGCAGTGTTGAAAGTGCCAATCCAGTATTTATGGCTAACTCTCAAATAGTGCAGTTCAACTAATAGTCTGCAAGTCATTTTCACTAACCAGTGGATGACCAGATCTAGGCATATGTGATGCAATTTTGTGTTCTACTTTAAGAGCCTATATACAGCAAAGCATCTGCACCACAAGCCTCTTGCAATCCTTGGTGAAACTGTTGTACGTTTCTACCTCTGGCACATTCAATTTTCAACCAGATTTCCTGCTCCTGCTTTGAAAACATTGTACTGTATTATACTGTGATGCCTAAACCTAATCTGATGACCTTTATCTTATTATTGCGAGAGGAGGAGAAGGAGGAAAAGCGAGTTCATATGTCTGAATGGAGGGGAGGCAACTAAACTACACCTGCAATAAAAGAATTGCCAAACTTAGTTTTATTTGGATTCCATAACTTAGTTGCTAAAACTAAAGAAATAACCATAGTATATGCTGTTCTGAAAATTTAAGATTGAGTTAATAAACACTCTAGATTGCTATTACTATAATAATTAATAATTGCAACAAATCTTCACTTATCTTTTGGAATACAAGGACTAGTTTCGCAATAAATTGGTCTATAGCATCATCAGCATTAGTTTCTTTTTGGTCTCAGTTTCTTTTTGATCTTGTTTATTTAAATTGCTATGGTTACTGCTACTAGGTGGAATCAACACAAATATGGTGAGAGAGTCAATTGGTGGTATATCAAAATTCATTGCATGATTTTTATATCTAATATTAATATTTTCTTCCAAACCATTAAATCTATGGGTCCATTTAAATGTTTTAATAATTTCACATCTGGATTAATTTTATGATTAAATTTCCAAAAATGTTCTGCCTCAGCTGATTTATCAATTTGTTTGTATTTAATATTCCTAAAGTGTTCTTTTACTCTGGTTTCTAAATGACTTTTAGCCTTACCAATATAAACAAGGTCATAATTTAAACAATTCAATTGATAAATACCAGATTTTTAATTTTTTTTAAATTTCATCCTTTTTAGAAAAGCCTAACAAATTTTTTATAATGTATTTATTTTGAGGAACCAATATTATACCATGCTCTTTGAAAATATTTGTGAATTTTTTATTTGCCCAAGGGTGATAAATACATTTTTTAAGAATTTAATTATCTTTTATTTTCTTAAGTTTAGAAATCTCTTTAATAGCTTTTTGATACTTAAACTTCTCAATTTTTTTATTTATAAAATCAGTATTAAAACCATTAATTAAAGCAGTGTTGATAATGTGTTTATATTCTTTATAGAATTCCTCTTTATTAAGAGGTGAATTAATTAATCTACATATAAATTAAACTATTAAAAACAGCAAATTTGTATGAAAAAGTGTTAAAGCCATTATTTTTTAAATCTACACAGGTTTTTAAACCTTTATTCAAAAAATTAATTTCCTTCTCATTGAAATTACAATTTGAAAGGTTAATTACATTATCTTTAGGGTTATTCTATTTAGTTGGTTTCAATTTATTTTGTTTTAAGCATAATTTATTTAATTTATTTTTTAGTTTATTTGTTTTATGTTCATGCTAAAGTTCAAATTTTCAAACAATTTAAATTCCAAATTCAACCAAATTGAATTACCTAAAACATTTATAAGTTTAAGATACAAATTATATAAGTTTAATTCAATGTTAATATAAACATAATAATTGCAACAAAGTGTAGCAATTATTATTTTTATATTAATATTTGTGTTATTCTTCACTGTTACTAGCTTCTTTTTACATTTATTAATTCAATGTTATTTAATTTTTTAAAATGTAAACTTCTTTCAACTTCAAATACTTTTTACTCTGCTGCTTTTTGATGAATACTGTGAAATTTAACAGATTTTCTAACAAAAATTGGAGTTACTTTGGATTTTAAATAAAGATTTAAGAAACGTATATCTGCAAGAATATGTCTTCTTTTTCCTTGTACTTTTAAATATGGCTTAATTTCATATTTATTAAAATTCAGATCAAACCTATAATTATTGTATTCCAACACATCCATCATAAGCAATAACCTAAAATGTACTGCAACTAAGAAATACTTCAAAACAAATTAACTTATAAATGTAAAAAGAAGCTAGTAACCTGTGTAGATTTTTCAAAAAAAATATAGATGATTATGTAGCAGATATAGAAATTGCTAGTCAGGATTTAAATGAAAATAATAAATTATTGGTTAAAGAAAAATGTAGTAAAATATCACAGAATTTGAATAAAAATCACCCTAAGGTTAAATCACAATAAACAAATTATTAAATCATTGAAAGAAAAATATATAATCTATCCAGAGTCCAGAGTCCAAGAACAGGTCGCCCAGGTTTACCTGGGCGGAGTGTAAATCGCCACAGTACCTAACCGCTAAAAGCGGTTTTACCTGTGCGATATTATAGGGGAAATAGATTTTGTTCCACAAGCTTTATTGTCTATGTCCGCCGGGCGGTGTTAAAATTCCTCCGCAGCCTTAGGGCTGAGCGTGGTCGGTCGCTTGGGCGGTCACCCACCCAAGTGGTGACCACGCTCAATGCTGCTTAACTCGACGTGCCGCTTGTGTGGCCATCGGGTTAAGCAGGCCAGGTGGGAGGAAAGTTGGTAGGATTATGGATTTAGGTGGGTGATGTGTTCCAGGTTAGTCAGAGTGGGCAGGGTTTCAGCCGGGTGGTCTCCCGACCGGCTGCCACCCCTTCCGTTGCTGTGTAACCTGGGGGCTTGTTGGGATTAAGGGATGGCAGTCTCTCAGGCCAGTGGACCGAGAGCGTCCCTTGGTAGGGGGTAGGATTTTCTCCTTCTTGGCGCCCTATGGTCGTAGTCGCCCAAAGTGCGCACCAGAGGGTTAGGGTGAAAGGGGAGTTTATCATACATCGTGCGGGTTCTCTCCCTCACGACGTCGATGATGTACGGGATTCCTGAGTAGGTGTGTAGGATGTGAGATGGGAATCTGTACCCAGTATCATAGATCATCTTTAACGCCCTGTTCTGGACGACTTGGAGTCTGCGGATTGTGGTCGGCGCCGCAGTTCCCCAGACCTCGCAGCCGTACAGGATCAGGGGGGGAATGATCGCCTGATACAGGCGCAGTTTGAGGTGTTTTGGCATGGCGGATTTCAAAACCGGGTTCAACTGCCTGAGGGCGGCGTGGCCTAGCCCCACCTTGCCCCTTACATGTGGCGCGAAAGTGAGCCCGCGGTCGAGGAGAACCCCAAGATATTTGGCGGCGGTGACCCATGGGATCTGCCGCCGCCTCAACCTCAGGGCACGCATCGGCCGCCAGCGACGGACCTTCGCCAGGAGAAGAGCCGAGCTCTTCCCCGGGCTGATGGCCATCCTCCACTTTTCACTCCACCGGCCGATGGCCCGGAGTAGTCGCTGTAGTGGGGGGAAGCAGTATCGGGCGTTCTTGTTCTGTGCCATTATGAGGACGTCGTCGGCATATTGGCACATAACAGTTCGGGGTTCCGTCGGGATGTCAGACATGTAGGCGGCGAAGAGTAATGGGGACAGTACACTGCCCTCCGGCACTCCCGCCGCTATGGGTCTGACGGTGGAGAGTCTTCCCTCCACTCTCACCCTGAATGAGCGTTCCCGAAGGAAGCTGCTTATCAGGGAGAGATAGGGGGGAGGGACGCCTGCTTGCTTGAGTTTGTAGAGGAGCCCCTGATGCCAGGTAGTGGCGAAGGCCTTCTCCACGTCCAGCAGCACCGCGATCGTCTTGAGGTTGCCCTGGAAGCCCAGGGCAGCCTTCTCGGCGAGACGCAGTAGCTGCAATGTCGTGGAGTGCCCTCGACGAAAACCAAACTGGTGATCCGGTAGGAGGTGCCTCTCCTCGAATAGAGGGGTGAGGCGGGGCAGGAGCAACCGCTCAAAAACTTTTGAGACGGTCGGGAGTAGACTGATGGATCGGTAATTACATGGGAAGACCGGGTCCTTGCCGGGCTTTAGAATACATACCATCCGCGCCTCCTTCCAACAAGTTGGAAAGTGACGGAATTGGAGGCATGCATTAAAAATCCGGGTCAGATGGATCACTGCCTTTCGGGGTAGGTGTTGGAGCATGGGCGCCGTGACGCCGTCGTGCCCCGGGGATTTGCTTGGGTGCAGTTTTTGTATTTCGGAAGTCACCTCTTTCGGGGTGACTATAGGAAGTTGGATCCCGTCGTGTGGCGGCGGTGTCTCCTCATAGAGATAGTCCACCGTCGCCTCCACAAGGTCACTGAAGTCCTCGTCCTGGGGGTCCTCCCGGGGTTCAAACTGACTCTCTAGGTAGTCTGCAAACACTGTGGCCTTCTCGCAGGGCTCAAAAGCGAGACCCCCACGAGTGCCATGTAAAGGATGCTGGTATTGTGTCTTGTCCTTCCTTAGGGACTTGATAATCCGCCACGGTTTCTTTTCTTGCAGGTTGACAGTCTGCATTAGGTTTTCCCAGGCCTGTTTCCTGTGCGCTCGGAGCAGTCGCCTTGCCAGGGTTTTGAACCTCTGGTATACTGCCCCTATCCTGGGGTGGCGGAAGCGTTGCCATAGCTTCCGGACTGTGGCTTTGGCTTTTATCAGCCGCCGGAGTTCATCAGGTATGGTCCGAGGGTTAGAGGATTCAGACGGGATGCGGTGTGTGTGAGCGCGTACCGCCTTTAGGATCTGTTGGGAGAATGCCCTCGCCGCCGCTTCCAGCGCCTCGACAGAGTCGATGCGTGGCCGCGGGTCGATGGTCTGGGTGAGTTCTAGGACTGCTGCATCCCAGTCGACTTCGTTGAACCAGTCTGGGATTGCCAGCGCTGGTATGTGAACATTGGAGTCGACCAGAACTGGGTTGTGGTCGGAATCCAGTTCGTTTACCACTGAGAGGTCTAGATGGAATGGAATGTTTTTGGTGATCATGATGTCGAGTACGTCCGGCCTGCCGCGGGCTGGGTAGAACGTAGGCCCTCTCGGTCCGTGCGCATGGAGGCTGGGATCTCCGCTGATGAGGCGGTAGAGTCCGCGGCCCCTCTGGTTAGAAACACGGCTATACCAGTGCCCATGCTTAGCGTTTAAGTCGCCTGCAATGCAGACAACAGGATGCAGGTTTAGCAAGGCGGTGTAATCCGCCTCGTAATAGTGGGCGTTAGGAGGGTCGTATGCAGCTATTAGCAGCGTGTCGAGTCCACCAATGGCAAGCCGAATGGCGCACGCCTCCACGTGCTGTAGCTGCGGGAGAGGAAAAGGGGTGTGGGTAATGTGGTTTTTGATGAATATAGCGGTACCCCCACCCTGTCGGCCGATTCTATCCGACCGATGGGTAGTGTAACTTGGCAACGAGAAATTTATACCAGCATGCAGATGTGTTTCGCAGACTAGTAAGACGTCAATCCCGTGGGATTCTACAAACTCAAGCAAGCTTGGGTAATGTTCCCTAATTCCATTTGCGTTCCAAAACGCGGCTCGCAATGGTCTCCTGACGAGTCTGGAGGCCATTACATTGCGGAGTTAGGAAACAGCACCTCCAGCGTGTCAAGCAGTATTTTGTGCTTGACCAGGGGACTAACCCTCGGGTCGGACAGTTGCTGCTTACATTTTCGTAGTGTGGGAAGAGCCCTGTTAATGTAGTCCCCAAACCACAGGGTTAGGGTCCTAAACTCGTCCATATCGGACGGGGAGACTGCCTGGCCGTGGGTCGGCAGGGGAAAGTAGGCGGGATCTTGGAGCGACGCCGCTGTGCTGCCAGTGTCTGCCGTGGCAGTGACAAGCTGCTCGGCGGGCGGCTGGTTTTGTTGCGCCGCTGAGGGCGTGGCTTGAGTCTGCTGCTCGGTCGGGACCTGTGATTGGCCCGGCCGAGCGGTAGGCTGGGCCCTGCTCTTATTACTCTTCCTTTGTGACCTGGACTTCTTTTTAGGTCTAGGCGTACCCCTTTCCTGCGCCTGTGTCTTGGTCTTTATGGTCTTGGTCGTCTGCGTCGTGGGCGCCGCCTCAGTCGCCGTTGGTGGTGCCTCCTTCGTCGCTGACTCTGCCCGCTGCAACGTCGTCTGCGCTCTTTTCAGAGCGGCCGAGAAGGGGGCCGCGGGTGGGATTGGCTCCTCCCCACGGCCTCCTTGGCGGCGGTTGTCTATGATATTTTGCCGGGTTCGGCAGCCCTTGTACACACTTGAGTGTGCCTCCCCACAGTTGGCACACTTGCTCTTCTCAGGCGGGCTTGGGCAGAATTGCACTATATGGTCTCCTGCGCAGCGCAGGCACGCAAGCTTACGCTCGCACACCTGGCTGGAATGGTGGAAACCCATACAGCGGTGGCATTGTACTGGCCCACCCTGGCCGTAAAAGCGTTCAACCTTTACGACCGTGTGGAACAGTACTCTGATGGTGTCTAGTGGTTGAATTTGGTCGCCTGGCACCTTGTCCACGACGACCATGAAGAGCGGCATCGGCACTTTGACGGCGCCCTCGTCGGTCTGTATAGTCTTCCGTAGTTGAGCTACGGAAGCGGCGGCGATGCCATGCTCCTGTTGAAGTGCCTGCTTTACCTCCTCAGGGGTACACATTGAGTCCAGGCCTCTTATGATGCGTCGCTCCATATGGGGACGCTGAGGGGAGTAGGAGTAAAATGGGATCTGAAGATCTCGAAGCGTCTGCTTGGCCGCTTCAAAATCCTCAGGGGTATTGGTCTGAATGTGGACCTTTCTGGGCTTCCTTTTGGCTTCGAAGCCGGCTTTTATTTTTGACGCCAAACGTCGCATGACTCCAACATGATCCTTGAAGGAGTCTGCAATGATTGGCGGCAGCCTTGTGCCCCTCTTGGTTAGGGGTGCTTGGGTTCCCTGTGGGGGTGCAGTGGCTGTCTGAGCCGAGGCGGAAGGCCCCGGAGAGGCCCTACCGCTTCTCCCCACGACGGTGAATCCGTCCGTAGGGGGTTCTAGGGGTAACTCGTCCGCCGATTCAGGCAGAGGGGGAATGGGGGGGGTATCTCGAGGGATGGTGCCTGACACTTTATGAGGAGTGTTTTTCCTCCTCTTTCTCGTGGGTTCTGCCTCAGGCGAGGTGGAAGGTCCAGGTTGTTGCCCGTCTTTAGGGTCCAGTGGCGCGGGTGCCCTCCGGCGCTCCACAGCGGACCGGACCTCTTTTACAGAGGCGCCTGTGCGAGCCATTATTGGCTCGAGGTTTCGGGCCAGAGGCCCTAACCCTTGGCTTTGGTCTTGTGGACCCGCTGTCTCGTGGTCAGTCGGTCTTAAGGTCACAGTAATTGGAAAAATAGACGATAGTCGGAGAGTAGATATAAAATAGGGGAGACCTGTTCCTGAACTACCGCTCAAATTGTCAGGACGGGCCTTTTTCCAACGGGCTAGCAGGGGAACTAAGTCCACTGCCCGTCGTGGGGGAAGTGAAGGCCGCTCGCACTCTCGCGGCGGAATGGCAAGCTAGAAGGGGGTGCTAAGCCCACTGCGTTGCCGCTATGATGTGGTGCCGGCGTGTACCATGTGATGACTGGCCGTAGAGGTGCTTGCAGGTTGTGGTGGTGCCGTGACCCAGTGCAGATGCTGATGCCCAAGAAGTGCCGATGAGATCTGTCCCTCTTGACGGTCAAATGACATATGCGCGTGCGTGATATAATCTATACTAAAGCTGATAAGTAAGTAAGTAAGTAAGCTTTATTCACTGTTAAAAAATTGTACACAATTTCATGGTTTCATCAAATAATACAAGAAAAAGTATTAATATACTTTAATTCATTACATATTCAATTTGAGAAAACAAGTAAACAGTTTATAAATGTAAAAAGAAGCTAGTAACAGTGAAGAATAACACAAATATTAATATAAAAATAATAGTTGCAACAAATCTTCACTTATCTTTTGGAATCCTTGCTTGGACTAGTTTCGCAATGATTTCATTGCATTATCAACTATCCTTTTGGTCTCTTTTTTGATGTTGTTTATTTACACTGTTATGGTTACTGCTACTAGGTGGATTGTGTACTAATGCATTGCTAACTACTGGAATCAAAACAAATTTGGTAAGAGTGTCAATTGGAGGTATATCAAAATTCATTGCATGATTTCTATACTTTAATATAAATATTTTCTCCCAAACCATTAAATCTATGGGCCCATTTAAGTGTTTTAATAATTTAACATCTGGATTTATTTCAATATTAAATTTCCAAAAATGTTCTGCTACAGCTGATTTATCAATTTGTTTGTATTTAATATTCCTAAAGTGTTCTTTTACTCTGGTTTCCAAATGACGTTTAGTCTTACCAATACAAACAAGGTCACAATTTAAACAGTTTAATTGATAAATGCCAGATTTTTTATTTTTTGAAATTTCATCCTTTTTAGAAAAGCCTAACAAAATTTTTATACTGTATTTATTTTGAGGAACCAATATTATGCCATACTCTTTGAAAATATTTGTGAATTTTTTATTTGCCCAAGGGTGATAAGTACATTTTTTAAAAATGTAATTATCCTTTATTTTCTTAAGCGTAGAAATAGCTTTAATAGCTTTTTGATATTTAAACTTCTCAATTTTTTTATTTATAAAATCAGTATTAAAACCATTAATTAAAACAGTGTTAATAATGTGTTTATATTCTTTATAGAATTCATCTTTATTAAGGGGTAAATTAATTAACCTATAAATTAAACTATTAAAAACAGCAAATTTATGGGAAAAAGGGTTAAAGCCATTATTTTTTATATAATTATCAGTGTGGGTTTGCTTTCTGTATATTCCAAAATTCAATTTATTGTCTTTTTTTATTATTTTTAAATCCAGGAAAGGGAGATAGCCATCACTTTCAGTTTCTAATGTGAATTTTATAGCCCTATCTTGTAAATTTAAAAGTTTTAAAGCATCATTTACATGTTTATCAGGAACAATAGCAAATACATCATCTACATATCTATACCAAGTTTTAAAAATTAGAGGGAATGCTTTAGTGACCTGTATTTCAAAATAGCTCATGAAAAGATCACCAAGAAAAGGTGAAAGTGGACTACCCATTGCTAAACCAGAAGTTTGTTGATAGAATTTGTCATTAAAACTTCAAAAAATAAAAAATCTGGCATTTATCAATTAAACTGTTTAAATTGTGACCTTGTTTATATTGGTAAGACTAAACGTCATTTGGAAACCAGAGTAAAAGAACACTTTAGGAATATTAAATACAAACAAATTGATAAATCAGCTGTAGCAGAACATTTTTGGAAATTTAATCATGAAATAAATCCAGATGTTAAATTATTAAAACACTTAAATGGGCCCATAGATTTAATGGTTTGGGAGAAAATATTTATATTAAAGTATAGAAATCATGCAATGAATTTTGATATACCTCCAATTGACACTCTTACCAAATTTGTTTTGATTCCAGTAGTTAGCAATGCATTAGTACACAATCCACCTAGTAGCAGTAACCATAACAGTGTAAATAAACAACATCAAAAAAGAGACCAAAAGGATAGTTGATAATGCAATGAAATCATTGCGAAACTAGTCCAAGCAAGGATTCCAAAAGATAAGTGAAGATTTGTTGCAACTATTATTTTTATATTAATAAGTAAACGGTTTACATAAAAATTATTTACAGCAGCTTTATTACATATTTAGAAATTCCATAACGGAATAAAAACAATTTGTTAACAGGAATGAATGTACTTTCTTTTTAAATAACTTTGCACCTTCTATGTTTTTTAAGGCAGAAGGTAATTTTTTAAAAAATTTAATCCCTGTGTGATAAGATGTGTTCTTAGCTAGGTCAGTTCTGTAATATTGAGTATGTAAGTGCCCTTTGTTTCTTGTATGGTGATTATGAATCTGTGAATTTTCCAACAAATTGTGCTTGTTTATATGGATATAATATATTACTTCCAGCATGTATATACAGGGCACAGCTAGGATGCGTAGTGATGTGAATAAATCTCTGCAGGATGTTCTATTTGTTTTGCCCGTCATTAGTCTAATTGTTCGCTTTTGCATTTTGAACACTTTCTCACTTCC
Organism: Hymenopus coronatus; assembly: GCA_030762935.1. Classification (NCBI taxonomy): domain Eukaryota; kingdom Metazoa; phylum Arthropoda; class Insecta; order Mantodea; family Hymenopodidae; genus Hymenopus; species Hymenopus coronatus. The sequence goes on along the minus strand of CM060881.1, from coordinate 144,615,432 downwards.
AGTTGAAGCCCCCCAGAATTTTATTCCATAGCAAATATGACTCTGAATTTTTTTCAAAATATATGCTCCTAAGGACCTGTGCACTTGTTACGATAAAGGTAACAGCGTTGTAACTTTAAATAAAATTGATTACATTAACAGAATGGAACTCTTACTTCAAGGTGAAGATTACAAAAACATTGATAATAACCCTTTAAAATTATGCATTTCAATTTTTAATACAACCCTTAATGAAATTAAAATTATAACAAATAAAGAAAAGCAAATTATAAAAGTCAGTAATCCAATTAAACCCAGAATATATGTATGCTCTTCCCAAAATTAAAAAATCTGGAAATAAAATGAGACCTATTGTAAATTGCATAAATTCACCTACTTACAACCTAGCTAAATGGTTAAATAAAAAATTCAGTAATTTTGAAAAATTTGAGAGTTTAAGTATTAAAAATTCTTTTGAGCTAGTACAAAGGATCAGCAATATTACATTGTCTGCTAATGATAAGCTTGTTTCTTTCGATGTAACTGCTCTGCATTCCTAGAGAAACATTTTTGACATTTTTAAAAAATGGTTAAGTTCTATAGAATTCAATGAAGATTTAACAAATGATTTTGTTAACCTTACTAATCTTTGTTTGGATCAAAATTTTTTCAGCTTTAATGACAAATTTTAACAACAAACTTCTGGTTTAGCAGTGGGAGGTCCAATTTCACCTTTTCTTGCTGATCTTTTCATGAGCTATTTTGAAATACAGGTCACTGAAGCATTCCCTGTAATTTTTAAAACTTGGTATAGATATGTATAGATGATATATTTGCTATTGTTCCTTATAAACATATACAATGCTTTAAAACTTTTAAATTTACAAGATAAAGCAATAAAATTCACATTAGAAACTGAAAGTGATGGGCATCTCCCTTTAAAAATAATTAAAAAAGGCAATAAATTGAATTTTGGAATATACAGAAAACAAACTCACATTGGTATTTATATAAAAAACAATGGCTTTAACACTTTTTCACATAAATTTGCTGTTTTTAACAGTTTAATTTATAGGTTAATTAATTCACCCCTTAATAAATGTGGATTCTATGAAGAATATAAACACATTATCAACACTGCTTTAATTAATATTGAGAAGTTTAAATATCAAAAAGCTGTTAAAGAGATTTCTATGCTTAAGAAAATAAAAGATAATTACATTTTTAAAAAATGTACTTATCACCCTTGGGCAAATAAAAAATTCACAAATATTTTCAAAGAACATGGTATAATATTGGTTCCTCAAAATAAATACAGTATAAAACATTTGTTAGGCTTTTCTAAAAAGGATGAAATTTCAAAAAATAAAAAAATCTGGCATTTATCAATTAAATTGTTTAAATTATGACCTTGTTTATATTGGTAAGACTAAACATCATTTAGTAACCAGGGTAAAAGAACACTTTAGGAATATTAAATACAAACAAATTGATAAATCAGCTGTGGCAGAACATTTTTGGACATTTAATCATGAAATAAATCCAGATGTTAAATTATTAAAACACTTAAATGGACCCATAGATTTAAGGGTTTGGGAGAAAATATTTATATTAAAGTGTAAAAATCACATAATCCACCTAGTAGCAGTAACCATAACAATTTAAATAAACAAGATAAAAAAGAAACTGAGACCAAAAAGAAACTAATGCTGATGATGCAATAGACCAGTTTATTGCAAAACTAGTCCTTGTATTCCAAAAGGTAAGTGAAGATTTGTTACCATTATTAATTATTATATTAATATTTGTGTTACTTCACTGTTGCTAACTTCTTTTTACATTTATAAACTCTAGATTGCATTCACAATATTTATTGCAGGAACATGTTTACATGGACTGTTGCTCACATCAATGGATGATGTGAGTACCTATGAAAACATGTTCCTGGCGTAAATATGGTGAGTGAAATTTGGTTGGCTATTCCTAAATTTTCGTTTATGTAAATTTCTCAGTGTGTGTTTTTAAATCAAAATTACAGGATTAAAATATGCTTTTAACATCCTTTAATGTTAAAAATGCATGAATATACAGGGCAAGTATGTAGTTTCATTTTTACTTTCTCTACATGTACTATGTACATAGTGTACAGAGAAGGTATTGCATTCCACCTAAAAATTTGATACCGAGATTTCACCGGAAATACATGTTTTGGGTCCCCCTTAATCCAAAATAAGCATTTTCAGAAAAGGTCCGTGTGTGTGTGCGTGTGTGTGTGTGTGTGTCTGTGGACAGCATAGCTCAAAAACAAAAAGACTGTTGAATACCAAACTTGGTATTTAAGCAATGAGTTAAACAGGGCATTACTGTTGTTTACAGACCACAGTGTGTCTGTGCAGTATTTTCATTGCAATACGGTTATAAAGCTAATTGGGCCAAGAAATCAAACAAAATGCATTTACTCTGAAACAAGCCACTGGAAACTGTGTGTCTCTTATAGCATAATACTCCAAAGATGTTCCTGAAAACCCCTGAAAGATTGTTAGTGGAGATTCGATTAAATCTGTATATTTGAGTTTGAAGAAAATGTTAATTATTTAAAATTTGGTTGAAATTAATACAAAATTAGATGAATAGCCTTTAACAAATTTTCAATTTTTGGACAAACCACTGCATTTACAAAAGAGTTTCAAAAAATGTATCAACATATTTTAAATTTGGTACAAATTGGTACAAAAAAGAAAGTCAGTTATGATAAAGAGCCTTTAAATTGAAGATTGCAACCAAATAGTTACATAAAGAAACTAAACACTTTTGTACTGTGTGTGCATGCGTGCATGTGAGAGAGAGAGATAATAAAAAATCTGATGTCTTCCATTCCCATGACTTTCTCTACATCTTTGCAACAAATTATTGTTAAAAAGCTTGTACTATTTAGTTCATGCTCATTGAGAAAACATTAGCAGAAATAGTCTTATTACTTGCTTCCTTGTAACTAGAAGCGAAATAAGGGAGTACCATAGGTTAAAGTGATAGTCAAAAGCTGGTTGCTATGTGACTGAAGTTCCTTTGTTTGTATGGACAGGAGCTGACAAATTTTTGTATGAGAAAAGTATGTTTTTCAAAGCTGAAACTAAAAACAAGGAATATCTTAAAAACGATCAACTCCACGAAAAAAATGTATATGACAAAAATTGTGAGTTTTAATGTGCTCTACATTTTCTGTGTGATAAGTTTTTGCCCATCTCTTATGGTTTAGCAGTTATGAAAAAATCCATAAAATGCATCCAGAATAAAGCAGGATTTTAATCAAAATCGTTATAGCCATTTTTAAGAAAATTAAAATTGTTGAAATTTTTTCCATGTAAAGGGTAGTTTGGAATGGGGGGATTTTCTTGAAAACCTTTGTGTCACAACCTTGGAAAATACCAAACTTAAATACCAAGTTTGGGCTTTTAATGGTCTTTTCATTTTTGAGTTACGCTACCCCCCCCACACACACACACACGCACATGCACACACGCGCTAACCCGCACACCCCCACCCACCCCACTCACCCTCACCCACCCCACGCACCCCACCCACCCCACTGACCCCCACGCACCCCTACCCACACCACTCACCCCCACCCACCCACACCCACACACCCGCACACACACACACGCGCACCACACACACCCCACACACACATACTAACTCGCACGCACACACACACACACACACACACACACACACACACACACACACACACTCTTCCAAAAATACTTTTTTTTGTATTCAGGGAGTCTTCTCAAAACATGTATTTCCGGTGAAATCTTGGTATCAAATTTTTGGGTGCAATACAATACCTTCTCTATATACTATGTACATAGTTTGTATAGAGAAAGTAAAAATGGAAAATTGGCTGAATACTAAACTTATTATTTAAGTATAGTATCTCACAAACATGCAACAAGAAGATTTTCAGTAAAATTCCTCCCCCAGCCCAAACTTACCTTCATGTGGAACATTTTATTAACATTTTTATTTTCTTTAAATGGCTGTAATGAATCTTATTAAAACCATATTTTAAAGAAATTTATATGAGAAGTAAAATGTGTACCTTGAATTTCCTGGTATAGAAGAAAGCAGTGTTTCATCCTCAACTGGCCATCTTGCTCTTGGTCAACCAACATCTCTTCTCCCTTATGGCTTCCAGTTCAGTGCCTAATTCTGAGGTTACTTCCTGGAGCTTTCTCTCCAATTCTATACACAAAATGCACTCCACACTACTTCCACATTGGTTATTATTACAATTCTCACATGAGCTACTAACACGCTGAACCGATGTGGCCGCCAACCTATAACAGAAAACAGAGAGAGACCTCAAAAAAAACTTTATGGATCCAACAAAGTGCAACTTCATCTAAAAGTAATGACTTTTTCAGAGATTTATGTCTTGCTCAAATCTCGGCAAATATACCTTTCAATGCACTAAACAATCAGTATTTTTGGAATTTCTTTGAGAAATATTTTAATCGTTCCATCCCACACGAATCAACAATTCGGAAAAACTACATAGATGAATACCACAATTTAACAGTTACTGAAACTAGAAACACATTAAAAGATTACCATATAAGGGGTGTGGTTGATGAAACATCAGATGCTTGTAGTCGCCATGTTGCAAACTTTCTTGTTGGTAAACTAAGTAATAAAGAGTTGGGATCACCTTATTTGATCACTTGTAGGGTCTTGGGGGGAAAAAAAACAACAAAAAACAATCATTCCACTGTAGCATGCTTCATGAATGATGCTCTAAGAGTATTGTGGCCAGAAGGGGGTAACAACAACAAGTTTTGTGTCCTATTTTCAGATGCTGCACTCTATATGTTGAGTGCTGGTTCAGCACTAAAAGTATTTTTTCCCAATCTAATACATGTTACATATATTGCACATGCACTTAATAGGTTAGTAGAAACAGTACAGGAAACAGTTTCCTGAAGTAAGTATTTTGATCTCAAGTACGAAAAAGACATTTCTGAAAGCTCCTAAGTGAGTAAGTGCTTATAGAGAATCACTTCCAGACTGACCTTTTCTCCAGAACCTATTCTTACGTGGTGGGGCACAGCTGTATTGTATGCAGATAATTTTAGTGCTTTTATGGAATTTTTTTTGCAGACTTAATCCAAATGACGCAGCTTCAATTCAGCATTGACAAGGAACATTCAAAAGTGAGACATTACAGAGAGATTTAATCATTGCACATTTAAAAGTTTTACCTGAAGTAATTAAGAAATTGGAAAAGTGTGGTTTGCCCCCATTAATCCTTGAGAAACTGAAAAATGAGCTTAGAGCATCTGGAAGTATGCAGAAAAGTTGGTTGAAAAACTGTATAGTGTTTTTCTGGGTTTAACATTTTAAGCTCTGTGAACCAATACCTGGAGGGTGACAGTTTTGACCTTCCACAAGAAATTTCACTGTTTTATGACAGAGGACTTTGAGAGGTCATTCTCTGCTTACACATACTTTCCAACAGACATCATTAATTTACTCCGGAAAAATTGGAGAAGATCATTATATTCTACTACAATTTCAATTACAATAAGGAGGAGGAGGTCATATAAGTGGAAACACTTAATTGTAAGTCTGGAATTCATGCATGTTTAATGCATATATTTATTGTTGTTGTTGTTACACTTTATGTCATATACATTTTTTTGTGAAGTTGACCATTTTTTAAATATTCCTCGTTATTTATTTCAGTTTTTTTTAACTTGAAACTTTTCACATACATGAATTTGTTAACTCCTGGCAATGCAAAGAAACTGATTTTATCCACATGGTAGCTGGCTTTTAAAAGATTGGACTATTGATTTAGCCTAGAGCATTCCCTTATTTCCCTTCAATTTTCAAGAACAGATTTCTACTAGTGTTTATTTCAATTAGCATAAAGTAGACTGAAGAAAAAGCTTTTTAATATTTTGTAATAATTTATTACAGAGCTATAGAAAAAGTCATGTGAATGGAACATCAGATTTTTTGCTGTAGTCATGCTCAATGAAAGTTTTTGGCCCTTGCAACTTTGGTGTATTGCTTAAGATTTTCCATTAAAGTTGACTTACTATTAACAGTTTGGTATTCAACAGACTTTTCGTTTTTGAGCTGTGATGTTGACACACATGCACACACACACATAGAACCTTTTTCCAAGAATGCTTTTTTTGGATTCAGGGGGGCCCAAAACTTGTATATCCATTGAAATCTCGGTATCAAATGTTTGGGTGCATTACAATACCTTCTCTATACGCTATATACATAGTACGTGTAGAGAAATTAAAAGAACTAAGTAAAATGGAAACTACATTAACCTTCATAAGAAAAAGCTGTACAAATAACCTAAATAAAGTGGGTTAAAATTATCCAATGTTATCTGAATTTCTGAGAAACTTCCCCTGAGCAGAGATTAAAAAACAGTACTAGATTTTCTCAGAAAAAAATCCATTTAATTCAGTATACAATGTAAATATTATAGTTACATTATAACCTTTGATATTATTAAATCTTAAATTAATTCTATTTTTAAGTTTTGAATAAGTGATGTATGTTATGTTACATTTTTATACATCCTATTCTTAATGAAAATATTAGGATCAGAAGTATACTCATTATTTGGGAACATCCCATGAACTTTGTTATAACTAATATCCCATATTGCAGTATATAATTGCTATATAAATAACAATTCTATAACATTGGAATCTATTAGTATAATGTAATATTTTAGTATTTACAAGTATTTACCAAATGAAGTATTTTGTCATGGATATGAACGAGTGCTAAAGTATGGAGTTATTTTAAAAATGCAAAGCAATTACCCGACCTCAGACTAATAACTGTATTGTGTTTACAATTACAAAGGACTTTGCTCTCACATAGAATTGTTTAATAAGAAATATTGCAGTCATGCTTTCTTTAATCTCCATTTTTAACAAACTTTCATGGACTATAGAATTATTTCTTTTCCACACATACCAGAGTGCCCCATAATAGAGTATTTTTGCAATTTAAGCTGATTTTCTAAACCTATTTATGCTGAAAAGAATCAATAAAGTAATGATAATAATTGCATTGTCACGTGTAAATGAGTTTGATGCCTTGAGTAAAAGATTGAATTTCCTTAATGATGAAAATATATAATCTTATGTACAGAATATTAACTTGGCCATTTTACACAGATTATTTGAAAATTACTGCATAGAGACAAGTGAATTATGCTTTATGAACATTAAATGCTGTTGGTGCACTCAAGATTATCAAGACTGAGATACTTTTTATGTGATTATTGCATTGGATAAATAACTGGAATCTATGTAGTTGTAGATAATACTTAAAGTATATAAAGCAAAACAATGTTTTAAAAGATTCATTAAATTGAATTTTGAGCTAAAATTTTATTGCTTTGTCGATTTTCACTCAATTCAACCCTTGCAAAGTGATCCACTCCCCTCTTGAACTATCATGTTGTGTGCACTCAACAGAATATGGCTAATAATAATAATAATAATAATAGTTATCTTATATATATAAAAATGAATTACCAAAATGTATGTTTGTGCATCACTTCCGAACGACTGCACCAAATTGAACAATTCTTTTTTTGTTGTTTTCATTATTGTCACGACAAGGTTTATGGAAAAGAAAATGTTTAAAAATAGTATGGAAAAGTTTTTAAAATCTCATAGAATGAATAAAAACAGTGCCAAGGGAATGCTTTTTGGCTAATAGCTGCCAGATGGCAATGGTATCATGGTTATTTGTTGCTAAATGGTCATAGTGCTGTTATATTTGCCCTCCCCATTCAATGTTAAGGTTAATGCACCAGTTTATCGAGATGACACAATACAGCAGTGAAATTCAACTACATTTTTATGTATTAACTGTCCTTTCCTTACTCCTATCGATTAAAATAAAGAAGCAAAGAAGTTTTCCTAGCAACAAACACCTAAAATATTTACTTATTTATTTGCCACCAGATGGCCGTACTACTGCTCTATTTTTCTTCCTCATTCAATGCTAAGGGAATGCACCCGGTTATGGAAACAATGACGCAAGATAAATGTGAAAATCAAATATATTGTTTATGTATTAACTATCATTGGTCACATCATTTAAATTAAAAAAATAAGTATATTTTATTGTAATTCTTTAAAATGAACATGTTATAAATTATGCATGTAACTATTAATCCTTCTTGGAGTCTGAAAATGGCAGAGCAATGAAGGGATCCATTTTAGGTTAACTTCCTATAGCAAATGTTGGTTATTTGAGGTTATCTGGTACATGAGCTAGCTAAAGAACATGAAGATACCCACATCACCATCACACTGCAATTGTGGTGCTCTTAATACATTTGATCAAGTAATATTTTGGGTTAAATGGAGAAATTTAATACACAAAGCTATCATCAAATAAAAGGTTATCAATTGCCCAACCAGATCTACTTGCTCTTTAATTATGTCATTGTTAGCCTTAAAAATGACTGTTTTGACATTGGAGAAATTAAAGAAAGAGGTGGAAAACATTAGGAGTAAAGGAAAGAAAGTGATTTGGAAGAGGCATGAATTTACTTTGTGACTTTCTTCTTAATGTAATTCATTACCTATGTCAGTGTTTACCTGCCACACCATGAAAGCACTGTCAATATTGTTGCTATGCCAACGACGTCCTTGATTGCCCACGCTGTTAACTGCATATGTCATCCTTTCCACACTACCTTAAGGGCTGGCTTTGTCCTTCTCGCAATACCAACTAAATATGCTATGTTGCGCAGATCATTGCGCTTTTCAGATGCAAAGGCATATTAGACATTGGCAATGGGTAAAAAGATGTTGACACTGCTACTGGCCTCGTTTCATTTCCACCAAATTTTTGTCACTCCACAACTTCAAAGGAAGAATTAATTTGAAAGTGTTCCCAAATATTGGTGCAAATTATTAAAAACTAAGCTTGGTTGACTGAATGAGCCATTTTAGCAGCAACTAATAAGAATTCAAAATCTTCTCGGGCTTCTAACCAGGTAAAAACTTGGCTTGATACCAACGTTTTGAAGAAGTGCATCTTCCTCGTCTTTAGGGTGAACTGTTTTTACAAGTTTTTACCTGGTTAGAAGCCCGAGAAGATTTGAATATAAAAATTCAGAGTAAAATTGATGCATTCATTTAAGTTGATCGATTCCATTACCAATACAAATGAAGTTGTCACTTATCTAACTAAATTCCTAAATTCATTGGATTTGCCAGGATTACCATCAAACAATTTACAGCTCAAGGTTGACTCAGTGATAATTATGTACGCAAGCTCAATCAGTTGAAATTATGCAGCGGAATAAAACTCGCTGTTAAAAAAGTTATGAAAATTTTGACTTAAGCTACTATAACATAGGAAAGTTCAAAGGCAAGTATATACTTATTACCAAGAATACCACTGTCAACCGACTTTCCTATTGAATTTAAGCATGTTCAGTTTCCGGTGCTCCTTGAATTCGCAAAGACAATAAATCCCAAGGTCAATTGTTAGAAGTGTGTGGAATATACCTTGAATTTTTGTGTTTTTTGCATTGACAGTGGTACGCTGCATGCTTGAGAGTCAGTAAACCATCAGCACTATTTGTTTTCTCTTTGGAAGGAAAATTATACATTACAAGGCATTACAATAACGTATTGTCAAATTATTTAATTGTAATTTTATTTTATTTTATTGCATGGTCGGAAGATTTTATCTGAGTTTTTTTCATTAGGTATATAACCCATGTGAAGCCGGGGCAGGCAGCTAGTAATAATAAAAATAATAATAATAGTAATGATGATAATAAATTACCTGTGTACTTTGTTTAGGAAGTTTTCGGTATGGTCAAAATATAAGATATACAATGGAGAATCTTAAGTATCCAACATGATATTTATACAGTATTTGTATTCAATTTAACAATCATTTAAATCTGCATAACAAAGTACATATACATACAAATCATTTAAAATTATGCTGTCATCTATCAATGACCTTGTTTAAAAGGTAATTATACTGAACTATTTTAATTTCAGACAATCTTGCATAATTTAAAAACTTTACACAAATTGACAATCTTATTCACAATTAATTTATACAGGTATTTAGGTTATAATTACAATGTGCTGATATAATTTCAAACAATCATGCACAAGGTGAATATTTTATACAAATGCATTATCTTACATTTACAATTTACTTAATTTACATAAGAATTTATCAATTAGATATCTTTTCAAGAGTTGTTTATGTAAGGGGGAAATTCTTTGTATATAGTGATACCTACTATACCACCAACTTAATTCTGCACCACTTGAGGGGAGGGTATTTGGCACTGGGAGGGAGAATGACAGGCACTGCTTGTAGAAAGGGGTAGTATTCAGTTACTGTATGTCTAAAATTGTGACCTTTGCCTTACCTTATTTCAATGTTTCCATGATTCATCACAGCTGCTGTCACTCCTTTTGCCTCAGCATCAGTGTTGCTCTCATCACTAAGTTCAATTACAACTCTTTCCATTAGAATCGGCCTTGAATGTTTGCATTTCTTAAATCTGAAACCAATTCTTTTTACAATTTTGTGGAGATTTTCCCTTTAAATCCAACTTATTCTCCAAGTATTTTAATAAAGTGGGTAACTCTTTTTTCACTGCATAGATTGAATTGATTATATTCCACAAAGCACTTTTGTCAAAATCATCGAGCATTACTTTTGTAGGCCTTTCCCTCTTCTTTCCTGGTGCTGTTAACTTGCTGTCTGTTGCTCTTGTCTTTTCTGCACAATTGTACACCAAGACATACTTGTGACTACCTCAGCTTACTGAGTAGCTCTGTCCAGTGGTAGCTCTAAAGAACCAAGTTCTTTTTTTCTTTATCAAAGTATTTGTGTTGTATATGGTGTCTCTAGGGCCACTATGAGTCACTTTATAAAACTGTTGATCACAGCTGCAATATTAAAAAAAAAAAGAAGAAGAAAAAAGAAAAGAAAGAAACTCCTCACAAAATATAAAATTCTAAAACATTTGCACGTCTATCAGTTACAGCACACTTATCTTCTTGGATAAAACAATTCCACAAACTCTCTGGTGATAATTTGCACTTTGTAACTGACCTTACCCAACAGACTAATGACTTTCTTTTGACACAATACTTATCCTAAATATTCCTAGCTAAAAGGAGGGTATGTTTTAATTGCACATTTTCCATATGTAGAGTTAGATTGGTGGCATAGTATAGTATATGGATCTTTTCAGCTTGATGTTTTGGCTTTATACTCTGTATTATTCTTTTAGTGTGGTATTGGTAATGATCTTTGTTGAGCGATGAAACTCGTCTTTAGATTTTATAAATATAATCATCTTGTATACATACATATATAATAACAATGTTAATGTCTGTTGTTTTTTAAATATTTCCTTTATAGGTTGACTGTTTATTAGGTTATAGATACTTTTCAAACTTTTTTTTGGCAGACTTAGAATTCTATTTAAATTTAAGTTGCTTGTTGCATTTAATATTTCAATACCATATGTTTGTGAATAAATCAACCCATAATATACCATTTGTAGTACATCTCTTTCTAAGTTAAATGGTAATTTTCTTAGCAAATATATGTTAACACAGTTTCTTACTCAACATGTCTTCATAGCATTAAAAGTTGAATTTTTGTCAATATAAATTGCAAGAAATTGGTGCAACTTATTAGATCGATTTTTGTGTTAAAGATAATATTTCTAGAGTATGTTCTTTCCTACCACAAAGCTCAAATAGCATGAATTTCTTTTTTTTTCCAAGATTCACCTATAGTTGTCAGTCTTTTAGTTAGCTTAATATATTGTGTGTTAATGATGTTGAGGCCTTAGTTTCCAGTTGTCTGCATAAATAACATGGTGCCATCAGCATGTAATATTATTCCATAATTTTCTGTATTTTGTATATTATTTATGTAGAGCAGACACAAATTCAAATACTTTAAGGTGATAACTGAACAACTTTATCAATAAAGGTATGAACACAAATTCTGGGTATAAAAATTAAAATTTGAATTATTTATACTAAAATATTATAGACTTTTTGATTGGAAATGAAAAGTATTTGTTATACTAAATAAATATTTTATCCTCCAGGGACCTAGTATGGAACCTGGGGAGTATCTATTTTCACTATATCATATTTAGATTTAATTTTCCAAATAGTATTGCCTTATTTCCAATATATTTCAGTACATGTGGTTCATATTGCCACATTTTAAATTATATGTAGTTTGTATGTGGTGAATCAAGGGAGAACATGATATTGTATGATTATGTGTGAAATGTACTATAAGCCTGTCACAACTTTAAAAGACAGTGTGCAGTTCAGTGGGATATCTCTGTCTCTAACTAACACATACATGTTGCCATTAGTTTTGTCCTTTTCTACTCACATATTGTCATCAAATTGTTAATAATATAGTGCAAATATTCAGTTATTGTAATTTTCAACTTTGAACACAATATCCTATGTGCAATTTTCTTCTCTATCAGAAGATTACATAATTTTAAAGCCTTTTAGATTTCCGTGGGTACAAATTTTCTATAAAAAACATGCTTTTCCTTTAAAGTCTGATATTTGCATTTTCTATGTTTATCAGAGTAAGTAATAATCTAACAATTAAAACTCAAAAATATAGTTTTCTTAGAGTAAATTAAAATGCTGATACATGCCTCACTTGAATTCTCTATGTTTAATAAAATGAGAGTTATGATTTTTTAAATCAAAGATTTACGAAAATTCTATATCTGTGCAGTAGAAAAGTTGGGCAATAAGAAACTTTTTTGTTATTGAGTTTACAACGTGGGACAAAGTGGCAGAAAGGTTTGCACAAAGTTAAAGTATGTGACACAGTACATCAAGACTCTAGAAGAACTTTTGGGGAAAGTTGTGACCAATCACCAGAGAAACTGGGATGTCAGGGTACCAATTTTCTCTTCATCTCAAAACACCACCTGGTTGATACCCGCCAGTTTGTTCTTTGGCAGAGAGTTTTGTCTACCATGCGAGCTGATGTTTAGGGCTGCTCCTGGGGCAGAACAGTCAGCAATTGACTATGTGGAGCATCTCATAGACTGACTTCATGACATGCATGAATTTGCCTGATGAATATCCTGGTAGAGAGCAATTGGATGAAGACCCATTACGACCAGCAGACCAATAGCCATGGTTTCCAGCAGGTGACCTATCCAGACCAAGGGATGTTGCCTCAAGCTTCAACAACCATGGCAAGGGCCATACCTTGTCTATTACATCCAGATTCTACCTTGAGGGAAGAAGCTGGTAGTCACTTGGATCGTGTAGTTGCTATGATGGTGCTGGTTGGGACGACCAGTCCTGAGTAAAGAGTATTGTGAAGTGCCATCCATGTACTGCAGCTCTCATGTTCACCTTGGTATTAGAGTCATCACAGTTGGAGACCTAGGATTGCATAACAACACAAAATGTCTTGATTCTTCTCAAAGCTTCGGCTTTCACAAGCTTCAACTAAGTTCTGTGTTGTCATTTTGTATCTATAAAAAAAGGAAGAAGTGCAAACTGTGTGTGATCGAGTTGTAGTAAGTCATGAATGGCTGGAGTATTTGTGCACAGTGGTGTGCAAGCTGTTAAATGTTTTGCAACCAAGTTTTAGGTCAATAAAGACATTTTTTGTAATACTTTGTGTAGATTCTCACCTATTCGATGCATATTAACATGAGGTAATTCAGTGAACTTAGAAAAACTAATGCAGATGACCATTTGCATAGCGTGGATGATTCATATGTTGCTTCAGATTTAATTTGGGGAATGCCAGTCATGAATTCCAAGGGTTTCCAAGTTAATATTATATAGGTTGTATTCAATTGTATAAAACAAAACAAACACAGACAAATATATAACTAAAAATTATAGTGGCGTACCTTATTTAAAATGTATTTACAATCTCTCCAATTTATAGTATCTATTTGTACTTCAGTTGAATCCACTAGTTCTTCTCCAAAAAACATTCAATAACAACATTTTCAATTGTTGCTTGCTGTTGCTGTTTATGTTTATTAAGCAATCCTTTTTCCAGTGATTAAAGATGAAAGTGATATAAAACACTGTCCAACAATGATAGGAATTACCGTAGTTGATCTATTCCAAGAATCTGTTTTATTTCTGACTATTCCTGCCACCAGTGGTCAGCAGAACAATCTTTTCAGTGCTCTGCAGAATACACATTTGCCTAAGAAACACTCAAACTTAAAATCGGCTTTCATTTCTGTGGCAAAGCTTCTTTAAGTCCCATGGCATATAACTCTTGGTGAACTTTGTAGATGGCTTTGTTTCGAAATTCAGGAGAAGACTACAAATAACAGAGTTCATTCCTTAATCCCACTATGTTAAAGTAACTCTCCACAATAAGTAAGAAAAATTTTAAACACACTCTCTGGGAAACTCCTTTCATATTCAGCATATGAACACTGGCCAACAATGATAGGAACTGTAGTTGACCTATTTCCGAGAATCTGTCATATTTATTATCTTATAAAATATTTGTTGATATGATTTGGCTAATTTTCTATTTTAGATAGTGTTGATCTCTTTGAAAGTATTGACATTTTGTGGCAGTCCTGATCAGATTCTAGCCTTGACCAAATTAATTTGTCAAAATTTTCATTGAAGTCGATTGTAATGTCATTGATTTTGTTTGTTTGTAGAAAGCAATATCAAACATCTCTTTCTGAAGGATGTTAAGCAAAAGCTTAGATTTAGGAAATACGAGCAAAAACACCAAAAGTAAGAATCTGAAATCAAAATGTAGGAGGTTCTGGTAGTAGCCCAATGCACAAACTCTTGTTTTAGCATCCTTATTTTCTGCCATTAATTTAATTTGGGTGACAAGTTTAGTCTTCAAGCTGAAAATGACATCAATTATTCTGGTTTTTTACTTCCATCTTATGTCAGACAAGATGGAATGTGTTTATTTACTTCAGTGTCTAAAACGTTTTCTTCTTTGGGCAATTTTGAAAAAAATCTGACACTGCTTGAAAAGATACTGTACACTTTTTTATCTGGCTGATTGATTGCTTCAAAACTAAATTAAAGCTTGTTTATATTTCTCTCTAACAACTGTTATGCTCTCGAGCCATCATGGCCACACTATCATATGTTTGTGCTATGAGTTTCATGCCAGATTTGAATTCCTCCACAAACTGCTGTGCTACTATCATCACAAATCCCTACAAAATTTTCTTCAATCTGTCCCTTTGGTGAGACGTAACAAAGAACCATTGACAATTGAGATTTATTTGAGACATCAGTGGTTTTGTCCATGACTATGGATATAAAACTTGTCTTGCTCACTTCATTCTTTATTTCATAGTCAAATCACAAGAAATACACCCAATAATGTCTATTGATGCTCCTGTAAATACAGTTGCAGTTCAAAGATGTTCCTCCAACTTATCATCCCTTTGAGCAATTAGATGTAAGAGTTCTACTTAGTTACCTCTGTTTGACCTCATTATTCTATATAACTAATGCATATGCCTCTTTTAGAGTAAGTACCAAATATCTGATCCAGACCTCTTTGACTTGTGTATTAATGAAGCCTCTTTTGAATGCATCTCTTCCTGGAGCTTGGTTGATATTGAATCATCTTCATAGAAATTCAGTGCTATAGTTTTAATATCCTCACTATTCTAATTTGATCAGTGGCGATACGTGGTCAGTAATTAGGTATCCACTCCCTTTGTCATAATTTTTCTTAATCTATAAAATATAGTCATTCCTCATTATGTGTGATCTCACTTTATGCATTTTCACTTAAAGCAATGTAAAAAAAATGCTGATTTTAACACTGTACAAATGACATGAGCAGTTGTATTTGTTTAAAATTATTTTTTTTTTAATGTTTACCTTGAAATAGCCCATATTGCTTCACACTCACTTTGCATGCTTTTTGCGTTACGTGACAATTCATGAGAAACAATTTCTCGCATAGTGTGAGGGACATCTGTGTTCGTAAATTATTGTTAATTTTAGTAGTAGTACTTACCCATTTACTTGAATGCAGCTCCAATCGACGAGATTGTTGCAGAACACTAGCGTGAAATTTTCATGAACATCCTTCCAAAGCATACAAAGTAATTGTTTATCTATGGACATCACTGACAGAGAGGATAATCTTTTTGTCCATTGTAGACCTACAGTGAGATTTTACTCAATTTAAAGTTGAAAATGTAGTTGCTGGTACATTTAGAATTAGACAAGTTAATTTCTAAGCTTCAGGCTTAGCTCACAAATCTCTTTCATTCACAATTTTCACTATTTCACCGACTGACTTTCCTTCAAAATATTTATTTCCAGAAGAGTATGCACAGCACTAAGTTCATTTTTCAGATGTACCGAGTCAAAATTTGAGTCATAGGTGTCCAACAATTTTGAGCAAAGGTGATCAGGGAAAGACGTTCTGTAATTCTTGATTTTTGAAGAATCAAGGAGAGCAAAGAAATGAAGACTTTTGTTGTCAGAAAACCTATTTTGTATTTGATAGAGCACACTATCCAAAATTTCAAAGAATATCCTCCTGAACATAACTTCAGTGGACTTGGTTCATTGTTCTTCCTTTTCTTTTGCGCTAGTTCATTTATTCATTCAGTAGAAATGCTTCACTAAATATTTTGGAACCCTTCTCTTCTTAGCTTTTCTTAAGTGTTTTTAGTCTGGATTACTTTTGAATGGCAATATGCAGTATTTATACACTTGTCTTGAAATATGTTAAAGAGAATGTCGGTGTGAGGAAATATTGGTGAAAATGTTTTGAGGAGGAAGACAGTATCCAATTGAGTCAAAAAATAAAGAAAACATTGTGCTTTAACCAATGTATCAGGTTCTCTATCAGCATTGTTTTTGGTTCTGTCATGAATTCAAAGAAGGAAATCAGGTTATCTCATTGCTCTTGTAGTGTTGACAAGGTGTGAATTGAAGTTCCAGCACATTGGAGCCGCTTTGGTAACTTTTTATTCATAAAGGCAGGCAAAGTTTCCGTTCTTTTAGTGGAATGAGGAAAGAAATTAGAGAGCCCTGATAGAGATTGAAAAAAATTCTGCACTTATCAATACACATTGCTGCCTATTGCAGAACCAAATTCAGAATAGAACAGTAACAGTGAACATTTAATGCCTGTGGAAATGCCTCTTATACTTTAGATTGCAGACCACCTAATTGATCAGACATTACATCATATGTCTGAGCGACAAGATTTTGACAAATTTTCTAAATCTTCAACTGGTGTAAGTACATGGATGTAAAGTGCTACAGCAGATCTGTCTGCACTGTTGTCTGTAAAGCCCATGAACCTTTCTTGAACTTCCCCCGTTTTGTCCACACAGCATAAAATATCAGAGAGTTGGGTTTTGTTCACTATGTCTGAGCACTCTTCTAGAAGAATATCTGCAAAGTTAGCGGATGCAAGTTCTTTTATTGTACAGTTAACCAAAACACTCCTAACAGCTTTGATTAAATCATTCTGAATGGATGACGAAGTGCCCCAGAAAACTGTAGCATTTTTAAATGGTCATTTAAAAGTTGGTCATACGTACTGAGTAACTCCTATGTTTCTCCATAATTACCTCTATTAAAGGAACTTAGTGACAGACATCATCGATGGGTCTATTCAATATTTATCATTTCTTTTTTACCATTTCATTATGCTATGAAATTTGTAATGATCTCTGAGCATTTACCTGCGGTTCTACTCATGTATTGCCAAAATTACAAGAGTGAATGCACAAAATATGTGATTGTTTTTTTTTCATGCTTACTGAATTAACTGGTCAGAGAAACTATTTTGTCGAATCCTTCTAGGATGTGGTGCTGTTTTTGTTGTTACTAAAAAGAAGACATGGCCAAAATAGAGTTTGTTTAATTTGGGGCAACCAGTTAACCATTTGTACTTAGAATAATTGCTTAAGCAGAAATGTCTGTTATACTCTTCATTTTCTGTCTTGGCATTTTGCAATCAGCCATATTGGTTCAGGAGTAGGCCTACCATTGTGTTCTACTGCACAGTCACAAGAATCACTAGCTTTAGTAACACTTACATTGGTCATTTTCACAAAAACTTACAAGCAAAACAACAGTGATACAGACTAAAAATAATTGTCAGTCACAAAATTTAACAGTGAATTTTGACAGCTAACAGCTGACAATTAAGCTTAATTTCCCCTTTCTAGCAGCGAATTGGGAGTGTATGGCCATCGCTTCAACTTGCAATGGAGTAGATTTGTGCCCATACCATTGCTGGTCTTACCTAGCTAGAGGAGAATGGTTGGATCATAGCTATCGTAATGTAGATATGTGTGCACACCATTGTGCAAAAAAAAGAAAAGAAAAAAAAAAAGAAAAAAAAAGAAGATTTACCCGTGCATACTTGCGATTATTTCATATTTAGTTGAAGTGACATAAAAAATTTCTGATTATTTTGCATGTTTATCAAGTCATTTTGAACCCTCTCAAGTTTAGTACACCGGTGGTGTACGCAGTGTGTAGGAGAATTTGCCACCGGCTTTGAAGCTATTTTCTCTACCTTGCTAACAGTTAATTCTTCTCTTGTTACTAGATCAGCAGCTAGTTGTAACTTCTTCCATGGAGACTTTCATATTGCTTCCGCAACATGTTTTCTGCATTTCTCATAATGCTGTATAGATTAAAACGCGCATGCAGGTGTCATATTAATGGCAACATCTCTTGATTCCTACTTTCACTACATCTTTTACCTGTTTGCTGCATCTGTTTGTACATTTTATTCTTTGCCTTATGCAGTTTTTTTCTCTTTTAGTCTGAATTTAGACCTTTTTATCCATTAGCAGCATTTTCTTTATTTTTTCATAACAGTTTTGTTCTCTTTAATGCTGCCTATATTCATGTTATCTTTCTGTTTGTATTTTATCTATCTTCTCAAGATGTACTTGTCAACATCTCTCTAGCAACTGAGAACAATATGAAGTAGCAACTGTTAAGGCACTCTTACTGGAAATCCACTGACTTTAGAAAAAAATGCTTGGACATCTGGTAATGTGTTATTAACACAGTATATGGAAGGAAATTCTAAGCCTTATTTTCATGTCTATGATACTTGATTGTCGTCATTGTGTGTGTTGATTGTTTGGCCCACTTTGTTATCGCCAGGTTTGTTGTCGTTTGTGGCATGTATGGGTGTGACATTCTCTAAATACTTATCTTGGATATGTCCCTAGAGTGATGACAGCAGTATAAAGGAAATTAGGACGAGTTCACCATACTTGATGCAGGACCTGTTTTGTATGCACATACCTGTACTAAGATGAATATTCTCTCTGCCTTGGCATAGCTGGTTCTGAGTTCAGTAGAACAATTGATCTTGGGGTGGAGACAAGAAAAAAATACAGGTAAGGATACTGGGTGATTAATTAATTAAAGAAACAGGATCCTTATTCACTCTGATGATTCTATTCTGCTGTTTAACATCAAGTATTTACAGCAAAGTCACCTTGACAAACACTTATTATACATTTAACTATTAAAACTTTTATGCTCTGAGAAACATTATTGACACATGTTAAAATTATCACTGAGTCCATTGTAGTACCCTGTTACACTTAGCACTGTCTTATAAAATATTTTTGTCATGCACTTAAGGTTTTAAGCACATTTTTTTACCACGAGCAGCGGGATTATGCCTCGGGATGAGAATTCTGAGTTTGTGGCAACTTAAGTAGTCACACAAGGAAGATGACCTCCATAATACTGATTGGCTCACACTTTGTGCCAAAAGTTACACTCGGCTTCATTAGACCTGGTATTGTATTGACACCATGTGATAAACGAATACAATGCAAAATGCCCTCTTTGGTGGATATTTGGCACTTTTCCCAAGTTCACACTTATACCTCTGATGCATGCAAGTGAAATAAAGAAATCCTGCAAATTCGCAAGGTTCTAATGTTTATAGAGGGTGCCTTTTGTAATATTCTATTGCGTAGTATCACAGCTTTGACTTAGCTCGAGTTAACATAGCTAACATTACAATTTAAGATATAAATATGAAATAATATAGTATGTAGCGATAATTAAAATATTGTGGATTGTCTATAATGCTTTGATATCAAGACAATTGTTATTATTAATCACTGACATCAAGATTTACCGTCTCAATATCAATATCAGTGTAACAGCTGACTGATCTGAAGGATGTATAAAAGAAGCTAGAAAACCTATTTAAAATGATAATTGGAAGTGCTTATCATTGTTAATCAAAGAAGATAATGTAAAAAAAAAAGTCTTAAAGTAAATTCTAATATTTACTGTGTAAAAATAAATTTTTCCACATTTTATTAATACATAAGTCACCTCTAGAGTATGGCGAATCATTTGAAGTAAATCCTTCTTATTGACCATGGTCTGCAAGCCCGGAAAGTATTTTGCTTCAAATGGACTTGGGCCATGAAAGCATAGTACATACATATATGCCGTTAGTTTCAATATTGTAACATTAGATTAAAATTTAACTCCTTGATATATATTTCTGTGCAGTAACTCTACAGGAAAATTTAAAGTTCATTAAACAATGCAAAAGTGATTTCAAATAGCTTTTAAGCAGCATTCTCCCCTCCCCAAAATTGAAACAAAGCAAAACCAATTCTTTATGCTAAAATATCGCCCTCCGTGGTGTAATGGTTACCATGCTAGCTTCATATACCCAAGGTCGCGGGTTCAAACCCAGCGGAGGACGATGGATTTTTTCGGGTGTAAAAATCCTTAGCATGGCTTCCTTCGGAAGGGAAGTAAAGCTGTTGGTCCCGTGTCATAGATTTACGGCACGTAAAAGAACCTCAAGCCTGATAAGAGAGGCCTCTAAAATTAAGCGATCTTTCACGCCCAGTATAGAATGGGACGCTGAGAACCACAGCCGTTAAAGAGCGTCCATAAATAACACGCCATTTCCATTTTTTATGCTAAAATAACTGCATTATTCTTCTGCATTGCATGCAACCAAATTTGTATTCCTTAATTTAAAATCATCTCTGAAAGGTGCTATGTTCCACCCAAAAATGTCATATTGTGATTTCACCAGAAATACATATTTTGAGCACCTCTGAATAAAAAAGAAGAAAACTTGTAAGAAAAAGGTCTGTGTGTGTGTGGTGTGTGTGTGTGGTGTGTGTGTGTGTGGTGTGTGTGTGTGTGTGTGTGTGTGTGGGTGGGTGGGTGGGTGTGGGTGTGGGCAGCATAATTCAAAAATGAACTGTGGGTTCAGTACCAGATTTGGTAGTTAAGATTAGTATCTTTCAGCTTTAAAAAAAAATACACTTTACATGGACAATTTGAAAATTGATTTTCTCAAACATAGTTGTAAAATTTGTTGTTAAATTGCCATACTTTAAAGATATTTACTTGATAAATAAAATGTATATCTTGAATTTCCTGGGAATAACTTCTTAAGTCATCTTCATTCTGGATAACTGATCCACAAAAACTTACTACACAAAAAATGTAGATCTTGTCAAAACACATAATTTATGTCCTATACTATTTTGTTGTGGAGTTAACCATTTCTAATTGATGTTCCTTGTTATTGGCTAATGTTTTGAAATACTTGTATACTTCCATATTTCCTTTGTTTTACTCCTGGTCATGCAAAGAGAGCCAAATTTCAGTGTCAATTTCATAGCAAGAGCTTTTAAAAGATTTGACTATTACTTAGCCTATTATTTTCCCTTATTTCCCTTCTACTTACAAGGAACTAAGTAAAAAGACCATTTCTGGTAATGTTTGAAGTAAAATGTTTTCCAGACTTGCAGGCCGTGGCCGAAAAGTAAGATTTACTCCGGATGTTTTGCTCAAAACTGTGTTGAATGAAATGTTAGGAGTAAATCCTACTTTTTGACCATGGCCTAGAAGTCTGGAAGAAATTCTTCTTCAAATGGATGCTGGCGGTGTAAGCCTTAGTACATACATTTTTGATAATTCTTTATTTCGATTAACATGAAGTAGATAAAAGCGTAATCTTTTGTAAGATTTTTTTTTTTTTTTTTAGCAGAACAGGTAGAGAAAGTAATTTGAATGAAGCACATTAGATTTTTATAATTGATAATTCACTCTGCACCTCTCGTGTAACCAAAATTCTCATGGAATCGGGAATTCCAGCAGCACTAGCTGCCGTGAGTGTATGGTTATAACATTCCGCTTTCTAAGAAAACTATTATGTTATCGTATGCATATCATTCATGAAAGTTAATTTAGATAAGTATATAAAATTCACCTGTTTAAAGATGATATTGAAAATGTTTTCCAGACACAGAAGACACAGATTTGCTAGCTTTAATTTATTTTCAAACACTATAATTAATGCTTCTTCTGTTACAGACATTATGTATTCTGTAATTGCTGATTTCAGCTGAATAATTATTTTGGGGTTGTCCTTGTAGACAGAAGCTTTAGTAGCTTCCCAAAGAAAATAATCAAGAGGAGTCAGATTAGGAGACTGCGGAGGCCACAGACCTTCAGAAATTAGTCTTTCCCCCCAAAATTCTACTAATGCCCCATAGATTGATGGTGATGTATGAGCAGTGGCATTATTTTGTTGAAAAAATGTAATGTTCACCTCAACCTCAGTTAGCTGTGAAATAAATGGAAAAAGAATATCTGAGCAGTAAACATCTGAATTAATTGAGGTGTGGAAAAATATTGGCCCAATTATCGAGATCGCACACCATACTCCAATTTTCTCTGAGTGTAAAGGGGTTTCTTGAATATTATTAGGATTTTCAGTAGACTGTAGTATCACATTTTGTGAATTTACGCATTCGGATAAGTGAAACCATGCGTCATCAGCAAAAAATATGCTACATAAAACTTCAATTCCATGGCACACATAAAACCTCTTAAACATTCGCAATACTTAATTCATATCCCGTGGTCTATGGTTTTAATTTGTGGATGCTTGACACTTTATATGGATACAAACCAAGTTCTTATTTTTACTAATTTGTATGCTAACCATAAGAAATATCACATTGCTGGGCCAATTTGTTTATCGTTTTCTGTGAACTTTTAAGCATTCTATCTGATATATCTGCCAGTTTTTCTTCTGTTAAGAGACTCGGTCTACCACTCCTAGGGCATCGTGTATGGAACCAGTCTCCCATAATTAATTAAATCATGCACAGTATCTAAGTGCTTTAGTTTTGAGTTAGGAAACTTGGCAATGAAATTTCATTTCACTTTCTCATTGTAATTTCCATGTACAGAGAAAACGTTTTCCACTAAATATATACTTTCCTCTGTAGAATACATTGCTGTCCCCTTATGCACACAGTACTCACAAAACACAGGACACCAAAGTGATCAGCACAATAGCAACTAATCTGCTCCCAGCCGGCAAAACGTGCTGGAAACAATAACATCTGGTTAAATGGAATGGGGAAAATCTAGGAGTGCCAACAAGCATGGTGCAGAGGAAGTTGTTGATGACCTATTATTATAATAATAAAACTTGTTGAATGACAGCGGGTTAAGTGGAAGTAATATGAGTATTATATATCACATTTTTAATTGCAGATAGACCTGTGACATGGATGCTGCCCAGTGGTCTAGGTACCTTGAGGAGTCCAACCTTTGTTACCACAGATTCTGATAAGATTTGTGTGTCTGTCACATACTATATGGATGGCATTTCTGAGTTACATCTTCAGCTTGAAACAGTACATCAAGAAATACTGGATATGGCAAATTTTAGCTCTGTAAGTACATGTTAATTCCAGAAACCACTGCCACCAAGAAACAGAATCCAAGGTATTCCCTTTTTAATGATAATTTTGGTTTGAAATATCTGACATTATCCAACATTTTCAAAACTTTTAAAAATTAAAAAAAAAAATAAATAAATAAATAAAATAAAAGAATTTGAGTCGGTTTTTGTAACACAAACATCACTTATTTTTACTTACTGGGACTGGATTCGGGAAACACTTGTTCCCATTTTCAACCCTTAATTCCAACTAAATCTTTCTTCGTTGGCATCAATGATGGGGGTGGTGTATGAATTGTGGAGGCATCTGTTGCTGGATCTATGAACTTCCAGAGGCTACTGTATGGTGGCAAATCAAAATTCATGATATGGCTCTTTTAAAAATTATTTGTAGCTTATAATCATTTGTAGGGAAAAAGTTTTCAAATGTAACAGAGTTATCCAAATCGCTAAAGTAGTATTCTGAGATAAACTGTGTAATTTAAATTTTAAGTCATTTGCCTTTGGATGGTAACTCTTAATAATGCAAACATAAGGTAAAGCAGCAAAGCTTTTTGCTAAAATATCAATATAAAAATAATAGTACTGCAAAACAAAACAAAAAGTAACATCACATTGGCAGTACAAAATAAGAAAATTTCCCAGGTAACATAAACAAATTTTTTAGGAATAGTTATAGATAATAACTTAAAATGGTATAAGCATCTAGAAAAGGTTAGTAACAAAATTAATAAGGGTACATATGTACTAAAACAGATAACAGAAATTATGGATAAAAATAGTACATTAAAGGTTTATTATGCATTTATACGCTCTCATCTAAACTATGAGTTAATTTTAAGGGAAGCAGCGGGTAAAATAAATATGCAAAGAATATTTAGACAACAGAAAAAAGCAGTAGGAATAATGGAAAAAAATTCAAAGAAGATAGTTGTGTTAAAGTGGCTTTAAGAAACTAAAAATCCTCACACTGCCCTGTTTATATATATACACACAAATGTCTTAAACATGTAATAAGAAACCACATTGAAAAAAAAAATCTAATGTGTTCCATTCACATGACTTTCTCTACATCTCTGCAACAAATTATTGTTAAAAGCTTATGCTTCTATTTACCTCAGGCTAATCAAGTAAATATTAGCAGAAATAGTCTTATTACTTGCTTCCTTGTAAGTGGCAAAATAAGGGAGTACCATAGGTTAAAGTGATAGTCAAAAGCTGGTTGCTGTGTGACTAAAGCTCCTTTGTTTATATGGACAGGAGTTGATAAATTCCTGTATGAGAAAAGTATGTTTTCCAAAGCTGAAACCAAAAACAAGGAATATCTCAAAAATGATCAACTCTACGAAAAAAATGTATATAACATAAATTGTGTGTTTTAACGTGCTCTACAATTTTTGTGCAGTAAGTTTTTACCCATCTCTTATGGTTTAGCAGCTGTACAAAGTTCCATAAAATTCATCCAAGAATAAAGTGCTCTTCAGAGGCTATTCCCAGACTATTCAAGATATATCCTTTATTTATCTGGTAAATATCTTTAATATACAATGTTTTAATCAAAATCGTTACAGCCATTTTTGAGAAAATCAAAATTTTCGAAAAAATTTCATGTAAAGGGTAGCTAGGGGTGGGGGAATTTTCTTGAAAATCTACATGTCGTATCCTTGGAAGATACCAAACTTAAGTACCAAGTTTGGTATTCTATGGTCTTTTCGTTTTTAAGCTATGCTGTCCACAGACAGACAGACAGACAGACACACACACACTCACACACAGGCGCACCTTTTTTCAAAAATGTTTTTTTTTTTATTCAGGGGATCCGAAACATATTTCCGATGAAATCTTGGTATCAAATTTTTGGGTGCATTACAATACTTTCTCTATACACTATGTACATAGTACATGTAGAGAAACTAAAAATAGGAATATTCATCAACATAACACGAGAACAAAACAGAACCACTTTAGAAATAGGTTAAGGGGATTATTAATTTCCAAATGTATTGAAAATGTTGTAAAAGCCCTATATAATCATTTACCTCACTCAATCAAGGAATTACAAGAAGAAGTGAAAAAAAATGAATGCAATAAAGATTTACCTGATAAAAGATGCTTTTTACTCAATTGATGAATACAAAACGGAACAAAGATGAGTGGTTTGTAATTTTATTTTCAAATATTTGTTTACTATTTTATGTAGATACTTATATCTGTTCACATCTGTATTTATTTCTACTTGTTGAATTGGTAATTTAAATATGTTTTCTAGCTTTTGTCAAATTGACAATGCTTAATCTACCATTAGCTTTCTAAAATTGGTTAATAGCTATTTTATGTATGAATATCTACTCAGAACTGTATTTATATCAACTTGTTTAATTTGTTAATGTAAATATGTATTTTATCTGCTGTAAAATGGACGATGCTTTGTAAAAATATTACAAATGGCAGAATAAATCAAACTCAGTGGTAATTTTCATCTAGGCTGTGCAGAAGTAGCTAGGTAATTTTTTAACTCTAGGACACCTAAAGTTTGTTACACATTAGAACTTGAAAGGTAGTAGGTTTGCCCCCTAATTAAATCAACAGTGTTTCACATATTACATCATCTCATTTGTAAAGGGTGTCCAGTATCATAACTTTGGCTGTTAGATCTGTAAATCACATGCAGAACTCTTGTGAGCATACCACAAGTTCCAATTTTAATAGTGCAATTAATGTTATCCAAAATGATAATTCATTGTCTTTATAATTTATCAAACACAAAAAGTGTTGTGCAATCCAAACATAAGATCAGCTATGTACTTTTGAGGATACCAGCACCAGCCAATTTCTACTAGACCTAATATAAATCCACGTTTGTTACACTATTGCAGCATACAAGGCAAGATTTGTCGACAGTACATTTAGAAACTTATGGGAAGTTGCTTCTTCTTGTCATTATGCTTGTAATTTTCTAAGACCTTATCCAAAATTGAACTCCTAATACAAATTTATTTAATAATATGTTCTTAATCCATACTTGATAAGTGTCTGAACAACAAAAATCAGATCACTCTTGCAACACATGAAAGTGCAAACCACCAAAAGCTAAAGCTCTGGGTTTCTGAAAGTGACAACATTGACTTCACTCTGTATCAATCACAAGTGTCTTAAAATAAACACCTATGTGCAGGGTCATCAAATTAAGCAGCTACACTGTTAGTGAGGGCACTTGGGTCACAGGTGTGTGCTACTTGCCTGTTGACATTTCAGCCTCGCCAATAGAAACAAATAGGATGACTGAACAAGGTCAACTGTAGCATTATTATTTCACAAATTACATAATGATTCTCATTATACCATCACCAAAGCAGACACCAAGTGCATCCAAAGAAATCTGAACAGGCATCTTGCTGAAATAAGCTGGACATTCCCGTCAATTGAGGAAAAATTGTTCCAAAATTAAGGCTTGATATTATGCAGAATTAATTGTTTTGTGAAAGAAAATAGACCAATTATTCTAGCTGCACTCACAGCACTCCAAAAAAAGGATTAAGTAGAGAACTTGAATTGCCAACTAGTGATTATTTTCAGAGCTAAGTGAAACCATGCTTTACATTGAGTCTCAGGAGGGAAGCTGCATAATAACACAAACTGTTGAGGAAGGTGGTACTGCAGTAATGTGTGCAAGTCATGATTGGGAGGTTGTGGATTTGATTCCCATGGCCATAGTTTTTTTCTGGGATTATTCAGATTGTCAGGCAAATGCTGGGAAGGTTCATTGTATCTCCCGATTTTCTATCCATAATTTCCTGATTCCATATCTTCCCTGAGATTTATATCAGAGTTAAACGACCAGATGACAGTATTGGATGGGTTGAGGTTGGTTGGTGGCTTGCACACTGTAGATGTTTATTGCTGGCATCACAACACCACTCTATTGGGACCTGCTTTGGGTACTTTTGACTAGAGGTAACCTGCAGAGGCTGGGTTGGACCCAGGCAATGTTGGAGGTGTTCAATCTAGAACCCCATCCAAGCTTGCACCATCATCTTAGTCCCCTTTCCCCTTACTCCTCTTTGGGGTCACATAAGTTACAAAGGACTCCAAGGGCATATGTGTGGTGCTCTACCTCAAGGACTGAGGACCCTGTCCATGAATAATCCTAATCCTAACAGTGTGGACTGGAGTCTTCAGAAGGAAGCTATTGAAAAGCGTGACTGCTTTATCTGATGGCATTATATATTGAGAACATGCAGCTATAGCATGTTGCATGATCTGAAAGCCCATGTGATGTATTTTGAGTTCGCGCAACATAAGAATTTTGTCACATGGTATATATAAATGCCTCCATTAAACTCAATAAACTTTTGGATTGTGTTGCATTCATCACCCAACATGAAACACCTTCCATAAATGGAACCTTTTTTGTGCAAGAGAAAATTTTTTATTGGAAAGCCAAAAATATATGTCTATTTATATCTAGCAGAAAAAAATCTGATGCATTCCATTCACATTACTTTCTCTACATCTCTGTAACATATTGTTAAAAAGCTTATTCTTCTATCTACTCCATGCTAATTGAGATAAACGTTAGCAGAAATGCTTTCTTTTAAGTGGTAGCTAAATAATGGAATACACTAAAATAAAGCAATAGTCAAATCTTTTAAAAACTGGTTGCCATGTGGATGAAACCTGTTTCTTTGCAGTGCCAGGAGTTAATAAATTCCTGTATGTGAAAAGTATAAGTAATTTAAAACTGAAATAAGGAATATCTCAAAAATGGTCAACTTCAGGAAAATATGACATAAATTGTGTGTTTCAACAAGATCTACATATTTTGTGCATTAAGTTTTTTGGCTTGCCAGTTATGCAAAAGCCAGCAAAATTCATCCCAAATAAAGATGCCTTCAGATGCTATTCCCAGAAAATTCAAGATATACATTTTATTTGTTATGTAAATATCTTTAATATACAGTATTTTAATCAAGATTGTTATCGCCATTTTTGAGTAAATAAAAATTTTTGAACATTTTTCCATGTAAATGTTAGTTTGGAGTGGGGGGGGGGATTTTCCTCAAAACCTTTGTATCACATCTTTAGAAGATACTAAACTGATATACCAACTTTGGTATTTTACCTACTTTTGTTCACGGACACACACACTCATGCACGCAGCAGCGTACGGACCTTTTTAAAAAATTGCAGAATATAGTAACTATCATCCACTTGAATAGTAACTAAGCAACACATGAGTCTGTTACGTGTATTAATTTTTTGTCTAACATAAATAGTTATATCGCCATATGGAAATGAGAACAGTTAATTTAATGAAAGAGAGAAAAATGAGTTCAGTCTAACAGTAATAAAAAGCATCAATATCTTGTAATTATCAAAAATAAATCAAATCATTAAATGAGAAACCTATAACATTTTTAAAAACCAACAAATATAACACCACAGTGCTAAAGTGGATTATAATGTTAGATTTGAGAAGTTACTTTCAAGTGCAGTTATATAGAAATTTCAAATAATGCACTGCCGATAAACATGAAGGCAATCAATGGAACACTTAGATTGTAGTATGTTAGTTGAATCACATATAGATTCCTTGAAGCCCCATAATTGTACAGTGTCAAGTGTGTGTGTGTGTGTGTGTGTGGTGTGTGGTGTGTGTGGTGTGTGCACTTGGGGTTAAGATTTCAAAATGAAGCCATTTTTCTACAGAGAAGAATGGTCTTTTGACCCATCCAGCTGTGTGATGCAATTAATGTAATACTAAGCCTTAATAAATATCTCTACTACTACATAAAATAAATAAAAATTACAAGGGGAAATAGAACTGAATTATTTTTTTCTACCAAAAGTAGAGGCTAGATTCTACTTAGTGGTAAAATTGACCCCTCAAGAGTTTTCTAAATAAGCCATTAACCTCCATTAGAACTTAAATTGGACCCCTCACAGCATATAGTTAATCAGTCACTAACCTCCATTAGAGCTTAGCTTGGGACATTTCTATTGCAGAATAGAAAAGATGTTTATGAAAGAGTGATTATAAGTTACTTTTGGAATGCAAGCATTTTGGTAATTTGTCCAATGTAAAAGTGTACTTCATTCTAAACCTTAACACTTTAGTTCATAATATTGCTTGGCGCTTCTTTCCAAGAGATGCAGGATTTTCTTGTGTTTCCAATATGCGATGGGGGAATTAATTGTGTTTTTTAAGTGTTTTTTGAAAAACAAATATAAGGCGAGTGGAGGTTGTAGCGAGTCAATGCCTCTGGTTTAGAAATTTAGTCAAGGTTAGGCTATGTTATGTTAGGTTAGGTATGTGTAAATGAACTGCATCGAAATAAGGAGTAAAAATGGAGTGTGTCTTCTTTCCAATGTGAAACAAACAGTCTTCTGTTCATTCTGTCTGCTTGCACATGCACATTGCCAAACCTTCAGACTTAGAACATTTTCTCACCATCTCGCATCACATGTTTGAAAAAATCCCCCATTGCTTTTATAGGACTGTTGTCTTCAAGCAATGTTTCAAAATATTAGTATTTCTTAACTGGGATAGAAGAAGCATTGCTCTATGTGTGTGGGTGGGTGTGTGTGTGTGTGTGTGTGTGTGTGTGTGTGTGTGTGCGTGCGCGTGTACAGCATAGCTCATAAACAAAAAGTTTGTTAAAAGGTTTAGTCTCATATCTTACAAGTATGCAACACAATAATTTTCAAGAAAGTCCCTCCACCTCAAACTACTTACAGAGAAAAATTGTCAAAAATTTGGTTTTTCTCAAAAATGGCTAACAATTTTGATTAAAATGCTGTATATGTAAGATACTTACATGTCAAATAAATTGTATAAATTAAATTTTCTGGGAATAGCCTCTGAAGACCTCTTCATTATAGGTGACTTTTGGAGAACTGGTAAACCGTAAGAGACAAAACTTACTACACAATTTATGACATATAAATATTTTTAGTGGAGTTAACCTTTCCGAGTTATTCCTTGTTATTGGTTTCAATTTTAAAAAAAACTTAATTTTTTTTTCAAACAGGAATTTGCCATTCCTTTTTCTTTTGTTTACTCTTGGCATGCAAAGAGAACCAACTTTCAATTACATATTCAATTCAATTCAATTTTTTATTCACCGAGGATATACAATTTGTACATATGGCTTCGTCAAGACTTACAAACTAATTATTACAAGAAATATAAATATACAATATACAGGTGTGACAGAATACAGTTAAGTAGTTAAATATCTAAGTTAAGAAATTCATTTATGCTATAAAATTTGTGTTTTAATAACCATTTATACATTTTAGATTTAAAGAATTTTCCTGGCACAGCTTTTAAAGATTTGGGTGTCTTATTATATAAAATTATTCCTTTGTGGGATACACTACTGAGAGTTTTATTAAGTCGATGACACTGTAGATGTATTGCTTCAGCTGTTCGGGTATTATTGTCATGATAATCCTTGTTTCTCTTAAAATATTGCATATTATTATGAATGAAGGAGACTGTTTCTAGGATATATATACACGGTAGAGGGAGTATGTTAAGCTCTTCAAAGATAGGTTTACTTGGAGCATGGGTACCAACCAGCTTTCTAAAGATTTGATATTGCTTTAGCCTAGTGTATTCCCTTATTTCCCTTCTACTTATAAGGAACTAAATATTAAGACGCATGCTTATCTTGATTAGTGTGAAGTAGATAGAAGAATAAGCTTTTATAAGAATAGTTTGTTACAGAATAGGTAGAGAAAATCATATGAATGAAACACATTCAGATATTTTATTGCAGAAACTGCTGATGTAGAAGTTTTGTGGGTAGTTGTTGAAACCACTCTAAACAAAAGATATACAATATAGTACTCCCAATTATTTGTGTGCAGATTATTAGGTTTGTGAATTATCCATGCATGAAAGAAAAATATGTACGTTATTTTTCTATAAGAAACAGCAATAAATGACCCGCTGTGTAACAATAAGTGCCATTTCCATTGTTTAAATGACTGCTGCATGACAACAGAGTACTGTTTCCATTGTTATCGGCTATAGCCAGTTTAGTGTTCAATGTAAATTGATCACAAGCTCAGTTTTTTGATGTTGTTAATCAGTATCAACAAAGTAAGTTAAAAGAAATTTGTAAAAGAGATGGCAGAGAAATTAGAATTAATTGAAAGAATTGAGAAGGGGGAAACTGCTGCAAAACTAAATGCTGATTATGATATTGGAATGCAGACTGTTTGGGACATTAAAAAGCAGAAAATATAGGAATTTGTCAGGAACTGTTATTCTAATTCTAGACCATCTGCACAAAAAAAGTATGAAGAAATTTACAGTAGATCTGCGCTTATGCAATGGTTTAGCCAAAAATGAGTAGAATGTATCATTTTGGGCACAATGTGTGCCAAAAAGATTACATTTTTTCATGAATCTTTAGGGTTAGAGGGAGAATTTCCTATTTGATATATATGTCGTATGTTAAAAAGGGATTAAATTGCAAGTTTCTCGATTATTTGTGTTTTTTGATTATTCATACTCTTTTCCCCCCATATTGAGAGTATACTGTATCTACTGAAACAAAATCAAGAGATGAAATTGTTTCTGAAATTCAAGACCAAATTATTGGAATAATGAAAACATATAAACAAATCAAATCCCAGAAATTGTTTGATTTTTAATGTATCTTTCCAAGAGCATGAGACTAATCTAAAACTTAAGTGTTTTAAAGGGAATCTTAATTTTGACACATTTATATGAGTCTGATTATAAAATAGATGTGATTTCCTTCAGAAAGTGATTAATCTGTATCTGTTATGGAAATTGACCCAATTCATGAATCATTCATTGAAATATAACAATCTCTTCAGATTTAAAGCTTTGTAGCTCCATCATTGGCTTTTCATAGGATAATTCACAATTCTATTATGCACATTTGTTTTTCTGTTGTTGAACAATTAACAGCACTTTCTTATATATATTTTGCACATTACTGTAATCTATTACCTCTCACCCCAGAGTTGGTGGGACTTTGTAGCACACAGTTTGTTTTGAACAATCACAGAAAGCATAATAACTTGCTTGAGAGTTCACTCTCACTACACTGAGAAAAGATGTGGAAACCATTCTTCCTTTAATAGAAGCCTGTCTGCAGTTTGTGCAGTGGTAGTGCTCAAACAATTGTTATTTCTTGGATTACCCTTGTATTTTATATCTCTTCCTTTCATTTCCACTATCCTAAAAGTACGATACATCTTAATCCTACCCAATTTTGATAGTATGAGGCTAGAGCATAATAAAAACTAACATTAAACAACAAACAAGTTTAATAACACCATTAGTTTTTTCCCAAATCAAAAACTATAATGTACCATAGGAGCTAAAGGATGCTGTACAAATGAAAAAGAAAATATAGAGAATATGAAGATTCTTCTAATTCTGAATTCAAATTCAATTCAATTTATAATTAGCCTAACCTTACCTGGTATTATCTGGATGGATTTTTATTGCATTTTATAAAAATCTTGTTCTTTCTAAACATGGGATCTATATAAAATATTCTGATTTTTTTCTTTTTTGATCATTCTCTTTCTTATCATAGACTGTAATTTCCTATAATCAGAGAAATGGAGATCACAGTCTTCTCATGTTTTGTCATATAACCTCTAAGCAAATTTTAACATTAACATTAAAAGAAATTTGAAATAATAGTAAACAAACATGATGGTTTAAAGCAGAGTACTTTCTCTTTAGGCTCAGGTGAGGGCAATATACTCTCGGCATCAGTAGTTAAGAAAATAGGGCTAAAATTGATGAATATTAAGGATCTCTATGCCATATTTCTAGAAATGTCAATGTTTTGAACTTTAGATATATCCTTTAACCACTAAAATGAAGTAATCCTTTCATTTGTGAAAAAATAAATATTGGTTAAGTGACTTCTGAAGTTTCCCAATGTTGAATGGACTCTATTATGATATAAAAAGAAGTTTAAAGAAAAATTATTTGCATAAAGCATACTAAACAATTTCTATTCCCAGAAATATCATAATGTACCAGTTGAATATGGCTTGTAGGCCATGGTTCAATAGATGACATATCATCTGACATTTCACCCTGACTGTTAGCATCTTCAGAGGATAATGACTTGCTAGTTTACAACAAGAGTCCAAGCAGGTATATCATCATATACATTTGTTGAATTGGAATAAAGGTTACTTTAAAGTTTCAATGCTAAATGTAAACTTCTTGCTTGAAAGAAGCAACACATAGATTTTTCTCATCTCAAATGAAGTTAAATATGCAAAATACACTACTCCCAGGATTTTCTAATTAAGAAGATTCTTCAAGCTTGTTGTAGCTAACAGGGTCAGTTTAGTTTCAGCAGTGTGATTTTTACACGTTTTCTCCAATTAAGTTTTCTATCTATTTCTATCTTCAAATTGGAACTACTGGTTTTCTTACAATGAATTATATAACTCTGTTGTAAAGTTGTAAGGATATTGTTTCAATTGTTGTTTTCAGAGAAATTCCTGGACAACTGAAAGAAAAATTTTAAAACTTCCAAAAGAAAATGAAAAAAATCAGCTTCAAATTGTTTTAGTTGGAAAAAATGAAAATGAAGGCAAATTAATGGTGCAACGTATAGCAGCTTGTAACCCAGAAGGTAAGATTTTAAAATATATTTCTTGTTCACAACACCTATAGTAAATACAGAGAGTATTGTATGATAAGTTAGGAAAATCTTGCTGCAAAAAATATGTGCATTTCATTAAAACCCACAATTTATATCAAATCAAAATTTTTGTGATGTTGACTGAAGTATTGATTTTCAATTTTTAAAAACTACACTTTTTTCAAGTTCTAAGTAGCTATTTGTTTTATCTCATTGCCATGCAAGGAGAGGAATTTCAAAACTTCATTTTATCTTGTAGTCACATTGCAATCTGCTTTTTAAAGATTTGATTATCGATCTAGTCTACTGTATCCCTATTATTCCTGCAAAATATATAATGAAAACCATTTCTACAAACATTAATCACGAGTAAGATGAAGTAGAAAAATAAGCATTTATAATAATAAACAACTAGGTAGAGAAAGCCATATGAATTTTTTCACATACAGTGATCTTTTTACTTTCATCTTTTTTTTTTCTTTTTACATTTTGGTTACATAAGTAATCAAAAAGTCACATTTGCAGTATTTGATATCATTCTCTATTACCTACCTATAGTAGGAGGAGGGATTATTGTATTCTCCAGAGAAAGATTTCATTAAAGTCTCACCAGAAATACCCAATTTTAGTAAAGTTGAGTTACTGCCAAATTTTTAAAGTTCAGCAACTTCCAAGATACAACACAACAACAGAAAAATTTCCAACAAAAATTCTCATACCTAAATTACACGGAAGAAGTTTATTTTTTAATTTCTCAAAATGGCTCTTAATAATTTTGATTAAGTATACTATATTTAAGATATTTACATGACTAATAAAGTGCATACTTTGAATTTTCTATAGATAGTGTCTGAAGTCTTCAGAGTTTTATATCATGCTGTATGTGTGGGAAATCATAAGAAATAGGTAGGGGAAGATCGGGTAGTATCGGACAATGGATTGTATCGGACAAGTAGGTTTACAACTAATAGACGCCTGTACCAGCACTTGTCAAACTGTTAACATGTGTACTAAGGTAGAATACTTCTGCTCTCGCCATTTTGGTTCAAGCGGCCAAGGCGTTTGCAAATGACAATCAGATATTTGTTTTTTGTGAGTTTTCTAGTGCACGAAGATAACTTTGGAGCTATGTAGCTTGTCTGAAATTGAATAGAATAATGTTTTTAGTGTTTTGTTAGATGTGTGGGTTACTATTCTTTATACTGTAAACAATAAATATGTCTAGGCCTGACAATGCATATGTTATAAAACAAAGCTTCGGAGTGCAGCGTTCGGGTTGTATCGGACAAACTCAACATCCACATGTTGAGTTTGTGAAAAGGACAAAAGTAGAGTCAATAAAAATCAAATAAAAAACACTGGTAGACCTGAAGCTTAAGAAAGAGCTCAGAAATCTTCGAACTTTGAGGAAGAATTGCAGGAAGAGGATGGATGGACTAGTAGTGTTATCTCCAACAAAACTTTTCAAGAGGACTGGATACAGTGCAATATTTGCAAAGATTGGGCCCTTGAAAACTGTGTAGATCTTGAAATTAACAGCTTTTATTATGAATGTGAGCCGTGTCTTTCTAAAAACCATAAATGTCTTCAATTCAATTATTACAATATGATTTTTCTATACTTATAATAAGAAATGTATAGGATTTTAATTATGTTGATATTATTTTGTATAATCATGTATGTTTAGCAATAAAAAGTTGTTTTATGATTTAAAAAAACAACGTTATTTCAAGCACAACACCCTGTCCGATACAACTCTCCAGAAATCAGAAAGGTCAAAATGCAAGGTTTATAAAACATCAAAGAGAAACCATTAAAGAGAACTCTAACATGAATGAGCTTCTAAACATATTGAAATAACATGTTGAAGTTTTCAGTAGAGAATAGCATATTCCATTTTAATCGTTAACAAATTTTGTAGCTTTGGAAAGTGTCCGATACTACCCGATCTTTCCCTAAATAGAAAATGAATAGTCTATTTTGAAATATTCCATGTTCCATATGAACAGAAATATACACCTTAAAAGTCAATAACAATTAATAAGGTTTCTTAATTTTTGTTCAATACATCTTTAATGACGACTAAAATCTGTTGATTTGTTGAAAAGTGTTTACCAGTTGGAAATAATTATTATCATAAGTTTTGCTATATGATTGTGATCCCCTATGCTTCAAATACTTTAATAGGTACTAACTTGGGATCAAACAAAATAAGAGTTGAGGCAAGGAAGACTGGATAGGAAAAGTTAAAGAGGGAATGTAATATTTGTAAAGGAAGGAATATTAGCCCAGGTCAAGTTGACCAGTGCTTGCTGATGAGGAGCCCATCATTTAGTTCATCCATGATTTTGTTCAGATTTGTTCCTTAATGCTTTTCAATTCAGAAGGATTGTAATCACACAGTGCATTATAAGGTAATGAAACAGTTGATTTTCTGGCCAAGATAAATAGTAAAATTACATAAAAATCACCTGGTTTTAGAATCTTATTTTCTATCAAAAGAATAATTATACCAATATAGAGAACAAAATTAAAAAAGATTATGAATTATACACAAAAGTAAAACAATTGGAAAATTTACATAATACCATGATTAGAATCACCACATTACCAAAAAAAAAAAAAAAAAAAAATCATCTGTAGTAATTTTTAGGTTACTTGTAGCAGAACCTCCTAAATGCCCATTTTATGAATTTGAAGAATAAATAGAGAGCAACCATCTATTTCACTGCCCAGCTTTCACTCAGTATACCAACTTGGCAACAAATACTGGAGTGTACAAGTGCAAATGGTTTCATTACCATCTACCCTATATTAGATTTCTACCACCAACCATTGAGAATGTTAGAAAGTTTAGTTGTTTTTTTTTTCTTTCTTTCTTTTCATTGCAAGACCTATCTATTGCCGTGGTTAAACATTTGAATATTGTTTCCACATAATTATTTGTGCAACTAAGCACTAAAGCTTAATGTCAAAGAATTTCTACACAAAATCTATCATTAATGATGTAGTGTGGCTGGAGTAACTTTTTTTAATGAATAATATGCATACTACTTATTATAAAAAACACATATATAGGAATCTTTCATGGATATAGAAAGCTATGTGAGTATTTGAATCAGATTATTTTCTTTGGTTAATATTCAAGAAATGTAAAAAATAAAAATATGTGAAAATGTCTGTTGTTGTTGATTACAGAAATACATATAGTAACTCTTGATCTGTTGGGGGCTAGAGATGTGTCCTATCACTAATTTTAAAAATATTGAATGTATATAAAAGAGCCTTTGGAACACATTCTGCTTTTAAGCAACAATTTTTTTTATTCATGATATAAAAGTGTTTAGTTTTGGAAATCTCTAAAAATAGCTAACTTTTGTTTTTTGGGTCAACATATTTTAATCATGTTGTTCATTGAATGAATGAAATGCGTGAAATGATGCTTGAGTTTAGTTAATCCAACATTTGCCTTATCAGAATAAAAAGAAACCTAGAAGAAAAAAAGCTATCCAAGTATCTCCTGCAAATAATATTTAAACTAGAATCACTTGAGTGAGACATACATGCTATCCTAATCATGGAGATAGCACCTATAAATATTTTATTTTATTAATTACAAATACTGATGAATGATGATATCAAGAATAGCTATTTATGAATAGATCAAGTTTTCAGTTTCCCAGCCGTAGGTACAGTTACAGGTATACTTTCAAAGTAACATTTTCAGTGCACCATAACCCTCCATAATTTATTAGTAAAAGTGTCAAAGGTAAGATATGGAACCATATTAATATATTTCCATTAAAAGTATTAATTAAAATATACAGCTTTACTTCTCTCTGTAGGAAGCCATGCTAAGAATTTTTACTTCTGAAAAAAATCTATCATCCTCTGCCATGTTTGAACCCGCAAACTGGGGTATATGAAGTTAGCATGGTAACCATTACAACAATTGGTTGTCCTTTGAGTAAAGCAAAGAGAGTAAATTTGCTCAAATCTCTTGGAATTGTTTATTGTGCACTGTGTGACCAACTGTGCAGAAAGCAACTCCTTCATGACTGTAGCAGTATGCAACATTTGCATTTGAAATATATAATCTACCTTCAAAGTTAATATACCTATTATAGGTTCATAATTGGTAGATAGAATAATTGCTCTATTAATGTCTTTTGTATTATTGTTGACTTTGGATATGGGCATACACATATTCTCATAGGTTTGGTGGCAAGATATACCGGTAGGTTGATCAGATAAAAAACACAAATCTGTTGTAGAATTGATTAGAGCAACCGCTTGGAGAACAGGAGAACCATGTTCAAATCCCAGCTGTTTCTAACAGAAAACACAACGTGCTCTACATTATTTCCTTTTATTCATTATCTATTAAGACAATATGTGTTGGAAGAATAAACAAATGACTAAAGGTATAGGTTCATTAGTGAGGTTTTGTGAGTCAAGGAATCCCATAATGTTAGCTAACCATTGTGTAAAATGTCTGTATGCTTACAAAAACATGCTAAAGATGTGACTTGGTGCCTCCAAACATATCTTCATTACCTCCCATAGTGTGGGGCAGGTATGCAGGTTTGTTCCTGAGTAATTGCCTACTCCATACTGACTAAGAGACATTATGTTTATGTACCTTTATTGAAGTTTAAAATTATATTTTTGTATCACTTAGGATCTGAACAATAATATCCACATCTTGGTTTGATGTTGTTTCAAAACACCTGTTTAATCTACATCAGATCAGCCACAATTTAGGCATTCTCAAATTTCTACATTATGCTTTGCATGCATTGTACACTATATTGGTGAGGAAAAGGAATCCAAAAGCACACAAACGGTAGGATAGTTACTATAAATTATTATTTATGTGATTCCCTGTAGGGCTTTATTTTGAAATGGTTATTTGGAAGCTAGTATCTGTTTTAGTATATTTATTACAATAATTGTAATGCTTAGTAAAAATATACATTTTATTTTCTCTTGATTTTGTCAACTTACACTTACCAGTTTTTTCTTTTTCAGAACAAGCAGATATTGTCATGCTCTCTAGTGGAGACACACTAGACATTACTGAAAAGATTTATCATGTTGCCATTAGACAAAATGCTGAGATCAATGCTAGCAATGAAAGTAAGTATCTGTTTTTTATATAATTGCAGTTCACATTTAATTTCAGTTCCATTACTAGATTTTTTTATAAACATTTGTGAATTCTTTGATATATATGAATGTGTATAAGAAGGGATTCAATAAGTTCTTAGAAAATCCAGATCGCCTAAAGCACCGAAAAAGATTTACTTTTAGTAAATCATCTTAAACTATATTCCGGTTAAGGTTTCAGAATATCCATGACATGGTTTCATTGTCTTAGGCGATTGAAGCCTCAAACATTGTTTATTTAGAAATATGGAAAAAGAAAAGTGCAGTAATTAAATGCATCTGTTAAAAGCTTAACACCAAAAGGAGGTCAAAGCTGAGTTGAAGTTCATAGCACATCTGCAACTGTTTACAATTGGATAAATGAGTTTAAATGTGACTGTACATCCTCACATGATGAACTTTGTTCTGGACTCCCACTGGAAGGGATTAAAAAAAAATGGAATCTATGAGTATAAAAATAACTAAAGTATATAAAATAGAACCAATGTTTTTCTTCATTCTTAAAAGTTGAATTTTGGGCAAAAAATTGTGATTTCCTATGAAAAGATTGAAAGTATCCAAGATATGCTTTTGAGTGACAGATGAATCAAAGTTTGAGGTGATTTTGATGTTGGTAGATAATCTGGTGCCTTGTAGAATGTTGTATTGACACCAGTTGTCTCAGAGATTGCGATCTGTTTCTCTTATTGCCCTAGCTCCGCCTCCCCCCCCCACCCCCAAAGTATAATCTGGTGCCTAGTAGAATGTTGTGTTGGCACCAGTTGTCTCAGAGATTGTGATCTGTTTCTCTTATTGCCCTAGCTCCACCCCCCTCACCCCTATTGTATAATATGGTGCCTAGTGGAACATTTGTCTTGGAGATTGCTAGCTTTCATAAGCCATTGTTATGATTTCAAATGGTCATTGGAAATCATGACTTCTTTTATTTCTCAGTCACTGAATATGTGAATGAGCTTATTGAAAAACTAGGTAAATAACTTCTTCATTTCGTTTTATAATCAGCTTACCCTCCCCGTATTCATAGGACTGACACCCACCTAGGGCTTACAAGCCAGTGCCTAGGGGTCAGAAGCCTGTCGGGGAGTCAATGACACGAAACCACAGTGGAGAACCTGTTATGAGGGGTCAGCCCATAGCCTGACATGAATGTGAGGAAGTGTGGATGATATGAAATGTAAGCGAAATTGATGTTAGGAAAGGTGATGATGGAGCAATTGGTGGAATCAGTGGCAGGGGAAACCGGAGGCCCTGGAGAAAACCCACCCAGATGCTGCTTTGTCCACCACAAATCCCACATGCGGGCACTTGGGATCGAACTCGGGCTGCCTAGATGGAGGTGAGCAGTCTAACCACTCAACCATGGCACCGCCAAATAACTTCTTAATGGTGAGTAATTAATTTAGCTGTATCCATGATGACATTGAAGAATGTTGATTGATACTATTTCCTTATCTTATTCCTGTTCCTATAGATAAGGAAATAGTATCAAGCAACATTCTTTAATGTCATCATGGATACAGCTAAATAAGTATGCTGTTTTATTATATTTAGATCCTTTTTCAGCAATCTGTCTCAGAATAAAAAATTACATCAATTGTTGATCTATTCTGATGAACTTATGGTTGTGTTTCTTTACTTGTTCCAAGTTCAGTAATTTTTTGGCTATTATTTTTGTTGACAACTTCTGTATTTCACTCAGTAGGCAAATGCCTCAATTTTTTGGGTCTTCATCTTCTCCTTTTTAAATATGAATATGATAGTTTTTTCGCTCCACTCTTTTTGGATTTCCTATTGCATACATTTTCTGAAACAGTTCATATATATCTTCTATCAAATATTCTCCTCCATATTTAATCATTTCATTGCTGTGGTAATTAACTATGGGCAATTCCCCATTTCTCAGTTTTGCAATTGTCTCTTGAATTAATTTGATAGGGATACATGTGTCTGCTTCTTCATCATTATTTTCTGCTAAATGTAATTTGTTTCATTAATCTCACTCATATAAATAGCCCTTTTAATTGTAATACCCATTATTGTCATGAAATAGACTATAGTGCAAATATTTATTTATCGGCTTCTTTCTCTTTTGTAGCATTGTCCAAAGCTTTTTCTGTTCACCATATAAATCCATCTCCATTTTTTTCCTTTTTTTGGAAACTCATTCTGTTTTATTGACCTTACTGTTCCATTAACTTTGTTTCTTATTAATTTGTATTCAATAAAATGTTTTCATTTTATTTTTATTTTCAATTTCAGTGCACCTCTTTTCTTCTGTCAACATTTTTACTTCCCTGAAATATGGTTTCATGTACCTTTTTTTGTTGATATTAATTTTCCTTTTACCTATTGCTTCTCCTACAGCACTAGTTATGTTTTTTCTTTGGCTTCTACCATGCAGTTTCAATACATCTTCTTGTATAATGTTATTTTATCTCTTAATCTATTTAAATATAACTTTATCACTGAATCACTAGCAAATTTTTCACTAAATTCTGGTAACATTTTCTTTCCTGGATATAAGTACAATGTTCCTGAAAAGCAAGTACTAAATTGTGCTGAGTACAAACATTTACTGAGTTTAAGGACATGTATGACTGAAAGTTTGAAATTCCAAACCAATAATGCTAGCTTATTTAAATTTGTACTGCAGATATAATGCAAATAAGTTATACTGCAAATTTCATAGATTTTGCTCTAATGGTTTAGAAGTTATGGTCAATTTTTTTTATGTTTTTATCCTATCAGTTAAAATGTTTCTTATGAAAAAAAAAAAAAAAAAAATTGGTCTAATATTTTAGTCCTATGTTCAAAATTTTTTGAAATTGCCCTAGGTTCCTCTGTCTTCCCTTTAGTTTAGACTGTAACATTTTTTAAAGTTATGAATGTGCTTTTTTGTCTTAAAAATATAATTTTTGTGTTTGAAAATTGAAAACATATCTGACAGCAAAATCTAGGAGAATTCTTATTCATTGTAAATATGTACAGAAAATTTTATTTGTGTAATCAAAAAACTGTTCCGCAAGGAGTATTTTACAGGAACAAATATGCTGAAAATATCAATAGCGAGAAAATAAGGAAAGATTTGGATGCTTGGCTCACATTTAAATCCACCAGGTTGATTAATGGACCCTCAGCTTTCCTTTTCCTCTCCTCCGCTGCTGTCTTTTCTGTCATTTTCTTCTTGCATTGCTACTTAACTAAAGCATAATTTCGGTTTTTGCTTTGAACGATGTGAATTATATCTCGCTGAACTGAAGTTTTTCTTGTCGAGTCCAGTTTCATCTCTAATGCTTTGCTGCAGCTCCATTGAGTAAGGCATATAAAAATGGCACATGGTGGCTAATTATACCTTTTTTGTATTCACGAAAGCTTAAATTAATTTTATGGAATTAAAGTAAAAAAGTCAATTTTTATGCTTTTTCATGAACTTTTAGTCATGCATATCCTTAACACTCTTGTATGTAGAAGTATTTGTGGGAGTACATTTCTGTTTCTTAAGATACAGTTAATTATAGACTTCTATTCTTTCGTTTTTCAAAAGTGTATGTATGTTGAAGCTGTATTTATGGGGCAATAAGGTATTGTAAATGCATAATTCATTTCTGTAAGCATAATTGTATCAGTATTTTGCCCTTTTCATTTGTAACATCTTCAATATATTTTCAGTTTACTCCACTAATAACATCATTACCTGTTCTGGCATTTAAAATCCAAGGTTAAACACAACATTTGAGTTTAATTTATGCAATAAGATAAGATAAGATTTTT
Organism: Hymenopus coronatus; assembly: GCA_030762935.1. Classification (NCBI taxonomy): domain Eukaryota; kingdom Metazoa; phylum Arthropoda; class Insecta; order Mantodea; family Hymenopodidae; genus Hymenopus; species Hymenopus coronatus. The sequence continues at coordinate 144,572,020 of CM060881.1, read as the reverse complement.
ATTCACCAAAAGAATTACATGAATTCAAAGGCTTCGTCAGGTAACAAATTACAATTTACATTTCTGTAATACAACTTACAACTAGTATGTACAATTTAAAGAAACTTAAACGAGATATTAATAATTTACACAATGGTTAATACAAGTTTATGAAAATGCAGTAGTCATGAAATCATTTATATTGTAGAGCATGTGGGTTAAGAGATGGTTTTTAACTTTATGCTTGAGTTATTTCTGATTTAAGAGTTTCCAGTTACCTGGTAGCTTGTTATTAAGAGATAGACCTTGATGTAGCATACTCTGCTGACAGGTTTTACTGCTTTGAAGATTGAAGTGCAAGTTTTGCGATTTCCTGGTATTATAGGAATGTTAGAATTCCTGCTAAAATATTATATATTCATATGAATGAAAATAACAGTCTCCAAAATGTAAAGGCAAGTTAGTGGTAGAATACGGAATTCTCTGAACACTGGTTTTGTTGATGAATTTATGGGGACACGTTTCATGATTTTTACAATGCACTTTTGTAGTAAGAATAGGTCTTTTGTTTTGGTTGAGGATCCCCAGAAGATTATACCATAAGAAAGTACAGAATGTACACATCCAAAATAAACTACTTTTTGGACTTCAGGAGAGGATACACAACTAAGGATTCTCATTGCATAGCTTAGTTTACTGAGCTTTGTAATTACAAAATTTATGTGAGTCTTCCAGGATAGGTCAGCATCAATCCATACCCCTAGAAACTTAGTGGTGTCTGTTTGCTTAATTTTTGATTGTCCGATGGTAATGTTTAATTTGCTTGTTGGTTTACTTGAGAACTGAAGTGCATGCATACAGTTTTGTCAGCATTTAAAACCAATTTATTTTTCTTCAGCCATGTATTTAAGTTTTCATTTGTCCTGTTATTGCTGTCTTGAAAAGCATTAAGATCTTTACCGCTGGATGCAAAATTTGTGTCATCAGCAAACAGAACAGTATTTATATGTGGCAATTCACTTGGGAGATCATTGATATATAGAATAAATAATATTGGCCTTAAAATAGAACCTTGTAGGATGCCATGATCAACAGGTCTTTGGTTTGATCTGTATGTGTTTATTTCTACAAGCTGCTTCCTATTCTTTAGATAGGATTGAAACCATAGATTGGCTATTCCTCTGACCATAAGAATTAAGTTCTTCAATTAATAACCTATGATTTAGTGTATCAAAAGCTTTTGAGAGATCTAAAAATAAGCCAAGTAAATGATTTTTAAGATTTTTGCTGTTAAGACATGTAAGAAATGAAAATAAAGCACTATTAATGTTTTTATTTTTCTGAAAACCATACTGAGAATTAGAAATAAGGGAATGCGATTCCAGGAAAGTTACTAATCTGGTGTACATCAACTTCTCAATAATCTTAGAGAAAACCGATAACATGGATATTGGTCTATAATTTTCAATATACTCTTTTTCCCCCTTTTTAAATAGTGGCGTAACTTTCGCTACTTTTAGAGTTTCAGGAAAATGGCCATTTGATGCATTGCAAATATTGGCAAGAGGTTTAGCTGTAATTCATAATAAAAATGTTCTCTCCAGTTTAGTTTATTGATATCTAGTGTTAAACCCTTAGAGTATGTGTTACCTGATTCTTGATGGTCTTTATACTTGCATGTAATATTCTATCATTTATGTAGGTTATGTCTATAATATTCTTTCTATCCTTTTATGAATTAAGAATCCAAAAGTAACTTTTCATTTTTATTTTTACCAATATATGTAGTGTGTCCCATTGAATAGTTATCACAAAGAAACCTTAATACCTCCTAAACTACTAGACACAGAATAGCCGGAATTAGATTGTAAGTTAGACAAACTCACCAGGTTTCAATAAATCTCCTCATGTGTGCCTTTGGTGACCTGAAGAATATCAAGACGGAACTATCTTCCTCCATGTGTTCTGCAGCATTACTGGTGTGACACAAGTATCTATTATCCTCCTTCAAAGGTCAGCCAGCTCATGTACTAGAGGTTGGTATTTGTGGGAATGCATAGTTCTCCAGCATATCCCTGTTATGTTAACCCTGTTACTGTGCTTTCAGCAAAGAAAATCATCCATGTATCATAAAGGTGAAAGTTTGCTTCGTCTGAGAATGCGATGTGGTTGAGGAATTCATGGTCATCATCAATGCGGGATAACACTGCAGTAGCAAACTCAGCCCGTTTGGTTTTATTATTCTTATGCAAAGTTGGATTTAGTATGCTCTAAATTGCAGTCTTTTATGGATAACCATGTGAACAGTCTTCTTCAGAATACCTGGCTTTAAACTGGCCTGTCCAATTGACTTCTTTGGGCTACGCTAAAATGCTGGTCTCACATCGTCAACTGTAGCTGCAGACAGTGGTTTTCATGATATGACCACAGAAGTAGGATTTTCTAGCTGAGCTGATAGGTGTTATATCAGCTTCCATTACACAAGATATCTAGATATTATCTACCAACATCAGTTATAGCCCTTTTAATCAGTACCACCATTTGACTAGTGCTGCAGAAAGTAAGCAGCCCAGGATGACTCTGGAAGGTTTATCTTCTTAATATCTTGCTCAGTGGACAAGAACATATTCATAGGTAAAGGTTAAAAATTAATGTATAATGAGAAGTCATGTGATACACATTTACATGACAGCTGATATAACAATACTGAGTAAGGTCATTGTTCTGAAATAGTAATTTTTTTTTTTTTTTTTTTTTATAGGAGACCATTAATATTGATATACGAGCTCTATTCGGCTATTGGCAGCACTGGTATCTTAAGTATTTTGACACATTGCATCAGTGTGGTTTTGAATTGCTGTGAATTAACACATGCTTCTTCAGTCTGTATTTAGTTATTATGTGTTTATGGTCTTCAAATATAAAATATTGAAAATGAAGAGATGGTAGTGTTTAGGACAAGGTTATTTCAAAGCATCAAGTATTAAAAAGATTGAAACCATTCAAAATTTTTGTTTTCATCACTTAAGATTCCCAGGTAAGGAAAGCTGTTCTATGTGCTGTAAAGGCTAACATGAAGAAAGCTGTGTTTGATTTGAAAAAAGTTCATGAGGACAGAGAAATAGACTATGCAAGTAGAAACTTATTTGTCATATTGTGATTGCTTATTTCATGCCAAGAACTGCTTCAAAGAGTTTAAAAGTAAAATTGTATGCAATAAAATTTATGTCCCAGAGGAAGATTTTGTTTCCTAGTTACAACAGTAGAGAAGAAAAATTTATGCTTTTAAGTTAAATGGGTGAAAAAATAAGTGGCCTGGTAATTAAAAAAATGTACAACAGTGCAGTTTTTAAATATTGTATAACATTTTGTATGAAGATGTAGGGAATGAATCCCTCAAAAACATTGGACCTTTATTTGCTAAATGGAAAAATGCTGTTAAAAAGTTTGGAAGCCATGCCAATAAGCATTACCATAAAAATGTTCTGCTGCAGTAGAACATTTTCCAAGCATTTTTTTCTAAGAAATCGGAAAGTAGATTGATTCTCAGAGAGAGAAAAACAGATTCAAAAGAACAGAACAGTTCTACCATGAAGAGTAGTGTAAAGTTATACTTATGGTGAAATTACATAAATAAATAGATGTGAGAAATATGTTTCCTGCAACATTCTCTTAAAAAAAAAAATCACAAGAGCAAAGCATTGCATTTCTTTGTAAATACAATAGCAAGGGTAGATCAATCACATCTAAGTTAAGATATCCCTGGAGCATCAGTCTTCTAAACATTTTCCAATTGACAATCTTAGACACTGTTGTTGATATTTTAAAAAGAGCCACTGAGGTGCAAAGGAAAGGAAATCCTCCCTCAGAAATATAGGCAATACTGAATGCAAGATATCGCAAAAGCTGATAATTCACAGTGCAACAAATTTGACCTTTTTGTGCCGCTAAATGAAAGGAGGTGTTCTTTACCTATTCACATATGCTGCTCACAAAAATGAAATCAGGAAAGTTTCATCACATACCAAATTTTATGGAAAAGATATGCCACATGAACCATTGGGCCTATTTTTCATAAAGTAGTAATATATGTTCAGTCCATAAAAAAATAAATTGGCAACTTTAAAGACCGTCGGAAAAAACTCTATTAAAGCAGATGAGCCTGTTGCTGAATAAACTACAGATTATATAATAAAATTATTTTTGTATTGCAACCCCCCCCCCCCTCCCTCCAAAGCAATAATGCTGAATAAAGCATACAATGTACTCACAATTAAGATACTTTTCCTAGAAATTTCCCTTTGTGAATGGATGGTGTAACTTCTTGTAGTAATGTCTTCCATGGCAGCTATATCTTGATGAAATCACTCACCATACCCATCACTCACATCTTCAAGATTAGGGGGGAAAAATCCAAATAGGAATGAAGAAAATGTAATTTCAAGGACATGTTGCATCTCATAGCCTTGCAACAGTCCAGCATGTGTTCTGCCAATTCCCTGTAATTCTCATACCTAACATTTCCCCCCCAAAAATTGTTGCATTCATTTTTTAATGCAAGCCAAGCAGCTTTTTCAGTATCTGTCAACAACGTTTTGAAGGTAATGTATTTTGACTCACAAATCCTAGATCCAATAAAAACACCTTTAATTCTTGTTTGACTAATGGCAGGAAATTTAGATATTAAATATAGAAAACCCCGACCATCTCTGTCCATTGCTTTCACAAAGTTCTTCATAAAACCCAATTTCAGAAACAGCATGGTAACAGCACACTTTGTTAACAAGGTGTTCATGTGGCACATTTTTTTCACCAGCATTGAAGATTTCTCTCAAAGGCCAGTATTTGACTACATAACGGTCTTTCTTTGTCCTACTATCCCAGTGACACTAAAAACAGCAATATTTTATATAAACAGTTTGCATTCCTAGAAGTAGTCTCAGAACTTGGAGATCATCACTGATTTTCTATTTATGATTTGAAAAGCCTGTATATACCAGAAGCACTCTCATATTATTGTAGGTTTCTTTTAACTGAATTAAATGACCATTGGTATAGAAAGTTTTTTGTTTCTGTCATGTAAGAAAACAGCCTTTAGACTGTTTTTAGAGGAATCTATAACGGTGCCATTCTTCTGGATTATGAACCATCCCAAATTCTTGTAAGCATACAATGTACCAAAACTTCTGTCATTAAGAAAAAAAGTGGATTGACTAAGCTGTGATTTATGGAATAATGTATTGTCATTTGATTGTAGCAAGATTTTTTCTGAAGATGAGTCTCAAGTAACTCTGCTTGTCTTTTTGAAAGATTTAGATCTCTTACAAGATCGTTCAATTCTGCCTGTGATAATGACTGTGGTAGTAGCTGTGAAGTGAATAGTATGTAATCATGATCTTTGTGATCTTCATAATCTGTTGGATTGACACTATCATCTGCTCTGTCTTCCATTCTGCTGGCAGTTTTGTGACTGGGAGAGAACCAGAATCCTGTACTAGGTGCATTACAGATTCCAAATTTGTCTAAGAAATGGTGTGTTATAATGTACCTGAGATTCCTATTACATTTGTTCACAAAAATAGCAATCTGTAAATTGATCTCTTAAGTTCCTTCTACACCTGTTGCATGGCAAATGGCATAGATGGGCGAGTTCCATGTAACTAGCCTCTTAAATAGTGGCAGAAATGTGAACAACAGTTCTGCCCAACACTTACCCTCAAATATCTCTGATTCAATATACAACTGTATGCTTTTTTGACAAATGGACTTCATTTTAAACTCACCATACATATAACAGAAAAGGTTTGGTATATTAATATACTTCCTAAACATTGCTGAGCAAGAAAAAAACTCAAACATGCAGTTCTAATATAATTCACATTAGGATACACACACACACACGCACACACACACACACTGCAGAAATAGATACTGAATGATCTCACTAAGTACTGGCTTTACTCAACTGCTACTTTACTCTGCACACTGCTACTTTACTCTGCACCAATCTTCTATATCCCATTCATGATGTAGTGGCAAAAAAATAAAACAGAATGTGACAGAAAAAAACATGCAGTCTTGTGCAGAAAAAATTGCATCTCCAGAGAAAAGTTTAGGTGATAGCAAAAAAAAAAAAAAAAAAAAAAAAAAATTGATTTTCATTATTGTAATCAGCATACTGACCTTAAATAGGAATCACATATTTTTGTTCCGTGGCAAATGTGAGTTATGAATAGGGCTTTTGATAACAAAGTTGTTCTTTATGTCAAACAGTTGTCAGATAAACTTGCTAATAGCCATATTAAAAAATGTAACCAAGATACTTATAGAATGCATGCATGACCAATATGGAATAAAGTGTGTGTAAGAAAATAGTAAGCATTGGAGGAAACTGTTCTGAAGTGAGCTACTAAATATCCCTGAATGCATGGGAAGATAAACATAATGAATTTTGACAAACTGAGGGAAATTTGCACCATATGCAAACTAATTTAAGATTGTCTTTAACTGCTATGGTTTTAAGTGTCATATTCTATTTTGGCCATGAAAGACCACTTAATATTGCTCAGAGGTCTCTTATCAGGCTTGAGGATTTTTATGTGCCGTAAATTTATGACACGGCACCAACAACTTTACCTTACTCCCTTCCTTCGGAAAGAAATCATCTGGGTTTGAGGCCGCAAACTTGGGAACCAGAGGTTGGTATGTTACCCCTAGACCACGAATGATGACAGACTAAAATTAGTGGATACTAAGTATCAGTGGAAATGCAATGCCCCCAGGGGCATACTATGGTAGACATGGGTTTGGTGCACCCACCGTCACTCCACTGTGCCCATTGCCATCCACTGTTGCCACGTCTTTTGTTCTGCATTTGTTCCTTTTTTTGTTTACTTTATCATCCCCTTCCTCTTCTAGGCTTATGGAAATTATTAGTTTGTAAGACCTTAGGATTATTAACTCCTGTCTCACCAGCAGGGCTCCTTCCTGTAGTTCCTGTCCCACAGTTCCAGTGCAGCTCCCAATTTGTGTGTTCTCCAGAGGTCCCAGGCCTGAAGGTTGGGTGCACCCTCCCTACTGCCCCAATGTGTAGCCTTAGGTGCGGAGCCCGTCCATACCGTCATGTACATTCACGTAGCTTCTTCGAGAGCCAGGCCTGTGTTGGTGTCCCTACTTTCGCGTTATGTCGTTGGAATAGTTACACGGGCCGGACGAAATCAACCACAAGTCCCCTGAAGCCGTGCATGTGTCCTCAGCCTATTAAATGCCATGAGCAAGGTATTAGAAAAAGTGATACTGAAGCGAATAAATTCACACTTGCACAGACAAAATATACTTATACCCGAAGAGTTCGGATTTCGAGCACATCATTCAACCACGCTACAACTGTTAAGAATGACGGAGCAGATCACCAAAGGATTCAATACAAATAAATCGACAGGTGCCCTCTATTTAGATATTGACCGTGCCTTCGATAAAGTATAGCATGCAGGGCTACTCAGAAAACTGAGAGTCTACGAATTTCCCGTGACCGATAGCCAAAGCCTACGTAACAAGGGTTACCCTCCTAACACCACTGCTGTTTAATAATGCGTATACCGTTCAACATGCATGCCACAATTTTAAGCCCCTACCACAGGCTTAGAGTGAGGGAGCCACATAGTAGACCGATGAGCCGAACAACTTCGACAACGTCACGCTCTCGCTCTGCGAACCGAAAGGTTTCTTCGCACTCCCAACCACCAGTGGAGTCTGAGAATAACACTGATTTTAGGTTAGTTGGTGGTAAATCGCTAAGGTGAGAAAGAAAGAAATTACATCACTTTAATTTCTATCTCACCATTGATATAATGCAGTGGAATGTCAGTGGGATCAGGGCCCGCCTTCTGGAGCTTAAACTTATAATCCACCAGCGTTCATCCTCAATCCCCTTGTCTCCAGGAACCAACTTACATCCTCATCGTACCCTTCCTCTTCGTCATTGTCAATCATTCAGACACGACTTTGTTGGTGGCCTGCATGCTTGCAACGGTGTTGTTAATCTCGTTGCCTACCATTTTTGCCGGAAGTATTACACTCAACACCCCGCTACAAGCGATGGCGGCGCGTGTAACATTGCCTTTAATCTCCTTTTCCGTTTGCAATGTCTATTTGCCGCAGCACGATGTGATTGCAGACACTGAGCTTTGTGCATTGTTAGCAAAAATCCCTCTGCCGTTGATCTTTTTGGGTGATGTCAATGCGAGCAATGCTCTTTGGGGTTCATCTGCAGACGATGCTCGAAGTACCGTGATAGCAGACTTTGCGATAGGTCTGGTTTATTGCTCTTAAACACCGGTGCACCTGCATTTTTATCTTCTGCCTATGGCACATACTCCGCCTTAGGCGTAACTTCCTGCAGCCCTGCTTTACTACCCTTCCTGGATTGGTCGGTATTTTCCGATCTCCACGGCAGTGATCATTACCCCATTGACATTCGTTTTTTCAGGACCCATGTGGCATCCCCCCTGGGTTTTCTCCAAGGCCGATTGGTGAAAGTTTTCCTCTCCGCTCCATCTCCATTACAATGGTTGTGCCTCCATAGGAGACATGGTGGAGTATTTTACCTGTTCGGTGTTGCTCGTAGCAGAATCCAGTACTCCTCGGAGCTCTTCTACCCCTCGGCGCATTCCTGTGCCCTGACGGACCAAGGACTGCAGATTGGCATTAAATGCACGAAACGGGCTATTCGTCTTTTCCACCTGAGCCCAACGGCGGAGAACTTTGTTGCGATTAAACGCGCCAGGGCTAAGGCGCGTTACGTCGCCAAGCGGAAATCGTGGGAATCTTACGTTTCCTCCCTTTCTCGCAGGAGCTCCTCCGAGCGCGTGTGGACTTCGGTGTGCGCCACATGACCGGTAAGTATCCCAAGATGGTCATCCCTGGCCTTACCCTCCACGGCTTCACATATAGCAGCGAACCGAATATTGCCGACGCCCTGGCCACCTCCTCTGCCACAAGTGTAACGGACAGTTGCGATTTTTCTTCCCATTAAGGAAGCTGCTGAGAGCATTCGCCTTGATTTTACCAGTGACTGTAGTAAGCCGTACAATCCATCCTTCATCCTTGCGGAACTAACTCATGCTTTACAGATTGCGAGGGACTCCTTTCCTGGTCCCGATGATATTCACTGACAAATGCTGCTTCACCTCCCACCTGCAGCCGTTACATTCCTGCCGGATCTGTATAACTGAATTTGTTGTGAACAGGTGTTCCCGCCTATGTGGCGAGAGGACATTGTCACCCATATCCCTCGTCCTGGGAAAGCCCGGACCGTCCCATCAACTTATCGGCACATTTGCCTCACGAGCGTTGTTTGCAAGACCTTATAGCGCATGATCAGCATTCGGTTTACCTAGTGCCTGGACGACGTGATGTGTTCCATGCAGTGCAGATTTCGTCGCAATCGTTCCAGCGTCGATAACCTGGTGCGTATGGAGGCTATGTGCGGAATGCTTTTCTTCTGAAGCAGCATGTCGTGGGTGTCTTTTTTGACCCCGAGAAAGCTTACGACACTACTTAGCGATACGGTATTCTTCGTAGTTTGCACAGTTACGGGTTGTGTGGCCACTTAACCCTGTTTTTCTGCAACTTTCTCCAGCTCTGCCGCTTTCGTGTCCGTATTGGCAATACTCTTTCACAGGAGAGGATTAAGGAGAACGGTGTTCCCCAAGGGTCGGTGCTTAGTATTATGCTTTTTGCCGTGGCCATCAACGGCATTACTAGCCTGGTTCGTAGTGGGATCTCAATGTCACTGTATGTGGACGACTTTGCGCTATACTATCCCTCCTGCAGCACTGACCACCTTGAACGACATCTCCAGTTCACCATAAACTCCCTCGCCGGTTGGGCGCTTCGCAATGGTTTTCGTTTTGCCCTTATGAAAACGCGGTGTATACACTTTCACCGTCTTCGTGGGGTACACGCTCCTACAACTGACCTTCACTTGAACGGTGTGGCGCTGCCTTTTGTTCGGTCCCTGAAACTCTTAGGTCTCCAACTGGTTCATAAACTTTCTTGGGTGTTCCACATCCGAAACCTTCGCTCCTCCTGTAATCAATCGCTTCGGATCCTCAAACTGCTTTCTGGTGCGTCTTGGGGCGACGATCATTCCGTAATGCTTCGCTTGTACCGTTCACTCGGTGCTCAGAACTAGATTACGCTGTTTTATTTGCGGCGCAGCAACCGCCTCTAAACTTGTCCTTTTAGACACTGTTCATCATATCAGTATACGTCTTACTCCAGGAGCCTTCCACATTGGTGTACAATGCTTGTATGCCGATGCTGGGGAACCCCCCATTGGCAGTGCGTCGCCCCTTTTTACTTTGTTCTTAAGCATCTAGGTTGACATCGGATCGCTGCCATCCTTCTTTTAACCCTGTGTTGCACCTGGAGTATTCCTACCGCTATCTGAGGAACACCATTGTTTCACGCCCCTTTGGTATTCGGTTTCGTGAGCTGCTCTCCGATAGTGGTCTCAGGTTGCCTCTTGTGGTGCGCGTTTCTGTATACTTTGAATCTCCTTGGCAACTGAGGCATACCTGTTTCGATCTGAACCTCTTGAACCTGTGAAACTCTCGACCGCTCCGGAGGTATTTCGGCGACTGTTTAACGATTTTCTGGGCCGTTACCGGGCCTATGCACTGGTACCCAGCTGGGAGGAGCTATAGGTTGTGCCTTTTACTTCAACGGGGAAACATAATTATCGCCTTGCGGACGCCAGTTTGGTATCCACTGCCGAACTGTGCGCTATCTTTTACTTTCTGGATTTTATCTCGTTTTTAACACCAGGTAGTTTTATTGTTTGCAGCGATTCCCTGAGTGCCCCACGGGCACTGCACCAGTATACCGGCTCCACGTCACTCATTATGCGCATTCAATCAAGCATTTCTGAGTTGATTGATTGCGGCTACCAGTTCGTCTTCAAATGGGTTCCAGATCATGTTGGTATTGCAGGCAATGAGGTTGCCGACAGGTCTGCTAAGAGTGTCTGTTCCTTGCAGAGTTATTGAGAAATAGCTGTGCCCTCATGGGATGTTTCACATCACTTTGTCGAGCTCTTCTTTTAGCCTGGCTGCAGTCTTAGCAAAATTTAGTGGGTACCCAGCTTCACACAATCAAAGATACGGTGCACCCATTGCTAACATTATGCCAGCCAAACCGGCGCTGTGAGGTTATCCTTACGCGTCTGTGTATCGGTCACATGCGGTGAACACATGGCTACTTTCTCCGCTTTGAGCCAGCTCCTACCTGTCTGACCTGCAATATTCATCTGATTGTGGCATGTGTTGCTTAATTGTCCAACATTCCATCGCGACCGGCAATTCATCATCCTGGATACTGCTTAAATGCTGTTTTATGTGGTGATGCCAATTCCATTGATCAAGTGTTTCGGTGTGTTGCCTCTATTGGACTCACCAAAGACAACTGACCTGCTTTTTGCATGTATGTAGTTTTTAGCCTTTTTAACCCCTCCTTTGTACCACGCGTGACCTGTTTTTCATGCTTGCATGTGTAAGAGTTTTTACCACTTCTTAACTTTTGTTTTTAAAGTGTTTCCTTTTTTAATATCTAACCTAGTTGTTGATGGGCCCTTAAACACCACTCACTCACTCAGTATAATTTTTAATGGAGCTAGAAAGCAGAGCAAAATATGTTTCTTTTCAAACATTCTGCAGATATTAGCAATGTGACCAAAATTGAAACATCTATGTGAAGAATAAGACTTGAATTAAATAAATACCTGTGTGACTCTTCTTTCAGTTCTGTGTGAATGTAACTCTGTAACAAGGAAGACAGTGGCACAAGATTCCATAATTGTTGCAACTAACATATGTTCTTTGCTAGAATTGCATGGATTAGCTGTGTACAGATTGACAACATTGTTATTCCTTCCCCTTGGTGCTACGTAAAAATGTTTTCACTGTTATAAGGATTGAGAAACGTCTTTCAGTCTTAGCTGTGGTCATAGGATTTGTCAATATGATCTTCAAAATTTATACTGCACCAAAAACACTAGACTTAGATTGCGTTTCACAAGGAACTGCAAAAGAGAAGTGGCAGCTGATCCTTTTTGAAGATCACTCCTCAAATAAATTACCTATAATTATGTTTTAAACCTGTGCTTTTCTAAGTTCTAGAGATCTGTGATGGTTTCTTCTAAGTCAATCTGGATATCATTTGCTGAATTTATCAAAATTTTCAGGCATATAGAGCAAAGCAGCCAAAGCTGTTTGGTAAAACAAACCTTGTATTTTCAATATATATATATATTTTTTTTTTCCCCTCTCTTTTAACCTGATTGGTCATATTGGACAATGAATGAATTCGGTGAACTGATGGTCAAATGATCTCAGGATCCAAGGAGCTTAAAGTTACTCAACTTTCATCTTATCAGGATAAGAGAAAACCCCAAAAACATTATCAGGTAACTCACTCTAAGCGAGACTAGAACTTGCAACCTCTTGAATGTGAGGCAGACATGCTACCCCCTCACACTACTAAGTTGGGAGTCAGTGGTTCTTCTTTTGTTATAAGTAAACTTAGCATATTCCCTCTTGAATTTTTTTTTAAGTTGTTTCCTCCTTAGGCCCTGAATTACGCTAGATGCAGATTTCAGTAGTTGATATTATAGCAGTGTCGCTTCAGTTAAGTTGTTAGAATGGAACAATGACCATTTTCCAGTACGATAATTGCAGATTTCATTGTGAGCAATTCTTATGTGAAGTATGGCCACAAGCTCTCTGCACCCAATTGTAGGAATACTTTTCAATTCTCCCCACTCTTCGACTTATGCAAGGAAATAACACATGACTTGGGTGCAAAAGTCCTGCACCCTGAGACAAACAGAAAAAAAATTGTGCAATAGATACACACAGAATAAAGTTTTATTGTAAGTTTTAGAATCTTCCAAATGCAGAAAGGATTTATTTTATTTTGTATTGCCATGCGAGTAAGAAGTGTTTCCTGTTTCTAGATACAATTTTAGCTAATTCGATCAACAATGAAGGTGAAAGTGATTATTGTGCGTGCATGTGTACACACAGCCTGGATGTTCATTTTTACCTGTGATTTCCTATGCTGATAGAGAAAAGAATGACATAGTTTACTAATAAGCCTACATTGAAGCCACATTCTCTACTGAGGAGCAGTGGTGATTGTTTTGTAGAAGGGATAGTTTGCAGAACAAAACTAATCTTAGTATCCTCTAACTATAAAGAGTAGTGGTGGTTTATTAAAACAGCAAATCACAGCATTCTGTGGTTGCACTGCTAGCTAATACAACCAGCCTTTTCATGATGGTAATGAATAACATTCAATGGTTTCTCTGTTCTTTGTTGAAACTCTGAATATAAGCGCAACACATTTTGCTACTGTGGTTAAGTGTAATTATCATTCAAGAATCAAAATAGAAACAATGTATTAATATTATTTATATTGCTGCCTAGTTTCAAAAACCATTCCAAATCAACAAGTATAAGCACTTGCCGCTAGAGGGTCAGTATTCAGTCAGGATGGCATCATATTAAATAGGGTTTTCTGTTGCTAGAGAGACAGTGCATAAAATTGCTTCATCAGTGATGATGTCCATCATAGATAAAAATGAACACCCAGTATATGTATATATAATAGGTTCAGGACATGTGCATGTGCATCTGCACAAGTGTGTTATTTCTCATATGCCCTTGACATATTGGAAAATGGTCAGTTCCTAAGTGGTTCAGATAATATAAGATTTGGCAGACCCCTTTTCTTGAAACTCACCAATACACAGTCTTCCTCGCTGAATTGTTGTGCAAGAAAACCCATTCTCTTGAATTTCTTGGTCATATGAGCATTGCTTGGACATTGATATATTTCATTATTGTCAGAGAATATGTCTTTGCTGACCATGACTAGAGTAATTATAAAATTGTACTGGATAATTAAGATGTTACTTTTAATAATTCTCTATTGAATAATATCTTCTCTGATAATTAGTCCCATAAATAGCAACATTTCAAAATAGATGAAAGCAAGCAGGACCATTTGCTACTTACTAGAACAAGATCAAGCACATTGTTGTGCTTAATAATGGTAATGAATAGCTTATTCAACAATTTAACCATGTAAATGATTGTGGAATAAATATAAAATTTTTCATAATCTTGCAAACCATTTCTCATAATTCATTTACTTATGAATAAAGAAGTAAAATATTGCTTGTCATCTTACTCTTTGCAGAAAATATAGTGACTTTCATTTACAGGTAAACAGTGCATAAATGGAGGCATTTTCGATGATGTGAACCAGGGCTGTGTTTGTCCTGCTGGCTTTGGTGGCTCAACATGTGAAATAAGTAAGTTGTAATTGTTATTTTTATGACACAATATAGTAAAAATACTCTTTTTCCCCTAATTTAAAAGAGCAAAGAAACAGAAAGGTGAATCAGACTTTAAAGTCTTACAAGTTCAATAAATTATAAACTACTCTAATATTTTGTAAATTGGGAAAGTGTAACATTATATAAAAAATAAACACTTCAATACTTTTCGGGAACACTTATTAAACTATCTGTTGGATTAAACTATGAAGTCTGGGACTAAAGTACTTATGACATTGTAAATCCCCAATTTATGTGATAATGCCATTCACTATATGATCGCTCTTATGTTCTCTCTGGTATGCGGCAGTGGAGCTGGAATGTGATACGACACAGTTGAATGCATAAACATTGGTGCAGTGCAACAGGATTCTTCAGAATATGACACTCTTTTGGGGTCATCATTATCCTTCCCAACATTCAAGATATTTCTGTAAGCTCCAGATTCAAGTAACTTACAAGTTTGCAGAAAGTTTGACATTTTTGGCTATAAAAGGAGGAAGGAATGCAGTGCGGGTGTGTTGTGAATTATACTGCATCATGAGTGACTGGAGTGTTAGTACGCAGTGGTGCATGACCCATGGATGGCATGCAGCCATTAACTGTTTATGCATCAAGTGAATTATTGGCAGCAGTGAATCAAAGACTATATTTGTAACTAATTTTTGAGTCAATAAAGGCATTTATTATATTATTTTGAGATCACCTACAATTAATTAATAAGCTTCTTAATCTTCAAAATGTAACTAAATATGTTGTAATGAAAGTCTTTGCAATAGCTACTCATATTTGAAGTTACAAGTAGTTACTGAGCTAGCCAAGCCTGCCAGTCAATTAAAGAATCAGACAAGAAAGGTTAATTGCTCAGTCATTGAGAGCTGTAGAGAGGATAGTGCAGGTGGAAAGGGCATCTACATAAAGAGTCAAAAAACATGATTAAATCTCAGCCATGGCATTGAAACATTCAACTCTCAACTTTAACCCAAAGATGACTAGAGTGAATAAGAAAGCTTCTGCATTTTGTGCATATTAACTAAATGTAGGATATGTCTAACATCTGATAAAATTACTACTAATAATGAAACAACTTTGAGGCAGGTATGAGGGCAACACTGAAAAAGTTTAGAAAATCAAACAAGCATTAGTTTTAAAATGTTATTAGATTTGATAATTTTTCAAAATGTTCCCCTTTAACATCAATATATTTTTGCATTGGATAAAATCAGTCCTTAAAGCAATGAAGTCGCTCCATGGCAGAGTGGTTACACCACTCGCAACTCACTAATGCGGCCCTGGTTTGATCCCAGGTCAACCACATGTGGGATTTGTGGTGGAAAAAACAGGTTTTCTCGGGGTTCTCCAGTTACCCCTGCCATCGCATTCCACTATGTTCTACCTTCATTCCATGTCATCACTTGTGGTGTCACACATAATAAAAGCAGGCATTAAACACTACTAAAACAAATTAAAGCAATGATGCCGTCATACAGAGACACTTCAGAAACCAGGATTTTATAACGTTCACTGCTTTATCTGATGCAGCAAAGTGTTTCCACACATTTTATCTTTAATTTTTGGAAAGAAAAAAGAAATCACAAGATGCTGGGTCAGGGCTGTATGGTGGAGAGTCCATGGTGAATCTTTAGGGCATCCAGATGCTTAGTTGTTAATTTTTCTGTATGCAACAATGTGTTGTCATGATGTAATATTATTTTTCCTTTTGGTGTTTTTGAATTTTTTTTTTTTTTAAAAATTTGCTATAAATCGACATTTTAAATCAATTGGCAGTAGCCGTATGTCTATCTTCTAATACTCTTAGTAACAATACAGGTCATTTTGTAAAATAGAAAAAGAAAAATAACAATCATCTTCTTAGCAGCACTGTAAATTCATCAAAAGTGTAGTCTTAGGTTCTGTTTGAAAATAACATTTTCGGGAGCATGATAATAAAAATCCAAGATTCATCATCAGTGCGATGTCCCAAACCAAATTTGAAGCACTGCTTTAGAATTTTTTTTTTTATGCTTGTTTATGTGAAGCCATCAACAAGAGTTTTCTTGCATATAACTGTTATTGTAAAGTGTTTTGGATTTGACTTACACTAACGCCCAATGTCCTCCGAATTAAATTCATAAGATATTCATCAGTCTTCTTCAAACATTGCTCAAATAGTGGCAATATTTTCATTAGCAACAGTAGTTCTTTGGTGTCCTTCACAAAATTTATTTCTAAGGAAAAAACTTATCTTTTTTTAATTCGCTGTACCAGTTACAAATTGTTATCTTAGTCAAATGCATTTCTAAGCTGATGTTCACATTCTTTAGATGTTAATGATTTAAAAAAAAAACAAAAAAACCTG
Organism: Hymenopus coronatus; assembly: GCA_030762935.1. NCBI lineage: Eukaryota > Metazoa > Arthropoda > Insecta > Mantodea > Hymenopodidae > Hymenopus > Hymenopus coronatus. The sequence goes on along the minus strand of CM060881.1, from coordinate 144,555,281 downwards.
GAAATGTTCTCAAGTCAGCATTCTCAGCATTTTTGGATGAACACAAAATCTTTAAACGATAAGTAACAAATTATTAGGGCAAGCTGAAGAAATTACACATCAATTAACATGCAAATTTGTCAGTTGTAAGCAAATTTCATATGTTTTTATAAACATGGCATTCTAAAAGTGTTGAATGTCTTCCTTTTGTTAAACTTGAGATTGCCTTGGAGGCTTATTTGGCAGTATAACAATTAGACAGTTAAATGTCTGTGTATCATATCTTAGCAGATTTTCAAATCTGAGTCACTTGATAGTATTTTATTCATTGGGTTTAAAATTTGGATCTACTACCTGGAGAATGTTCAGGCAGCATTTTCCAGTTTGTTATGCAAGTGAGCCATTTACTTAATTACCACATTGTGATGGACAGTGGAAACAAGTTTAGATCAGGAGTTGCCAATCTTTTCATAACAGGATCACATTACATATCGGAGAATAATTACATAAATTTAAGGTAGGTGCAATAATTGCATCTGAAGATGTAATTCATTCATGGACAACTCCTAGTAGTGAACGAAATATTTGCCTAATTCTTTATACTTATATATTAACTAACCCGATAACATAAATTAAATATTTTACTAATTATTGGTCCCTGTGCACAGTCTTTCAAATGAGGAAATGTTTCTATTAGTAGACAGTTGCAAAAGTTGGCAAAATTGAATTTCCTTGTATGTGTCCTTTAGTATGCCATTACGCTATGTATCAACTACATGGCATCTCGCATTCACTTCTTGCTTGTGGCATTGAAATGGATTTTGGAATACACTGAAAATGTCTGCCTTGGTATTGTAGCATTTCTGGAACTGTCAAAAAAACTACATAATCTGCTCACAATAAGCAGAAATTCTGTCGTACTTTCCTTACTTTATTTTTCACAGCATTTTCAGAGCTTTCTTTTCTTTGGTTCTTTCTTTCTTTCTTCTTTGAAGTTTGGATTTAAAAGGCACTGACTTATTTTGAAAGTCTTCACATTAGAATACAGTTCAAGTTCTATCCTCTTCCTTGCTACTGAAGGTTGCAGTCATGAAAACACTTAATTATGTTATCAAGGATTGCAAACTTTCAAATCTAATCATAGCTAGCAACTACAGATGGAGCATTTCTTTTCATTCAAGAACATTTCTACCTTTTTCCTGAGCTCAAAGAATTTTATTAAATCCTTTCTGCAACTGAATCATCATACTTAATTATGAGAAGGAATTTTGGGATACTCTACTTTTCACTAGAAATTCCCTCTGGATGCTGCACAGAAGGCCAAAATATGGGACCCATAGAGAATTTTCCAGATATTATTATTGCTGTAAGCAGGACCAGGGTATAAGTTATTACTCTGGAAGTTAGTGCATTATACTTTGGTAATCATTTAAATAAATAATAGATACCAACTTTTTTTTTATAAGAATGAGCATGCAGGATTAAAACTGCTGTATTCATTGAACATAATGGGACCATAAAGTGAATAATAAATGGCAGATATTTTTTAATGTTAGAGATTTTATAGATTTAATAAAGGATGAGTTAACCCCCCTCCAAAAGGAAGAAAAGTATATTTTTCTCATTAAAAATGGGGTAAAAGGAATTTAAATGAAAACTTAAAATTGGGTGGCCTCTGATCTCTGATAATGTATGTTTTGTCATCATTCTCATTATGGGCACAGCATAATAATTTTTATTATCATTATCATTTCAAAGAAAGGTTGGAAGCCAGATACAAAGCTAAAACTGATTCAAGCCCACAAGAAAATTTGGATTCTATCTTTGGCCTGCTTTACTGTTACAATCTCGTAACTTTTACAGCTTTACGTACTGATTTGTCTCTGCAGTAATGTACAAGACTCACCTGGGTTCAATTCCCACTACCTGGCCACTCTGATCTTGAGTTTTTCATGGTTTTCCCTTGTCAGTAGATCCCTAGCTCACTAACCATAAACTTCTTTTATTAGTCATCTAAAATTCTAGCAAGATCACACCATTTATATGGAATGCTAATAGCTACAAAAATAATGCTCATATTATTAGATTACTTATTACCAATTATGATGCTGCTGCATATCCAACAGCAGATATAATACATTTATATCAATTATTTTCTGTACAGCAGATCAAGTTTTGAACTTTTTGTATTTGTAGGCTGTGGTATCAACACATTTGGCGCCAATTGTGATGGAGTATGCTCTGAAACTCTGAAAGGCTGTAAGGAAATTGTCTTTTGCCAAGCAAAGCTTGGTTGCAACTGTGCTGCTGGACTTCAAGGAGTGCTCTGTAGTTCAAGTAAATTACTTCAAAGTGTTATTATATTTTGAGGTGTTTTAATATTTCTGTAAATTAATTTGTAAAAGTTAGTAAATATAACATGTCTGGACTCATAGGCCATGGTCAAACTTTAATAATTTTAATATTCGACCATGGCCTGGACATGTTATATTCTACTATTACACTGGCCATGAAAGCCTACGAGCATATTTAAAGAGTATGTTGTTTTGAGTGTTTTTACATAATACATTTTTTATATAAAGCTTTCCATTCTTGAGATAATTACTATTTTGTTTTGCACAATACTGCAACACAGCAAATTCAACAGATTGACTTACATTCAAGTTAACTTTTAATTCTTCAGCTTCTGCTGCTATGGCAGTGAACAAATAAACACTTGTGTTATGCAAATAAACAGAAAACCACACATGATTTTAATGTAACTTAGATATTATATAGAATGTGGAACTGAAGAATCAATCATTTATAATATTATGCAAATTATTAATAGAAACACAGATTTAAAAAGTTACTGAAATAAAAACATAAGAAATCTGAGTTACAATTATGCTTCTTTTCTTTGTGAATTGTAAAACTTTATAATATCTGATTAAAGCAAGACAAGAACAGAAAATCCAAAAGGAACTTCTTTTAATGTTCTCAAAACAGACCAATGGGATACATCAATAGTGCAAGTTATATCTGGTTGCTGCTTCAGATTCTTCCTCCATCAAGTGAAAGATTTCTTCTTCTTTTTCTTCTTCTTCTTCTTCTTCTTCTTCTTCTTGTGCAACATTTCTTTGGCTAACTCCTTCAACATGGTTTAGAGCTTCCTATATCTTGAACTCTTTGACAGATGAGAACAAATGTCCTATGATGTGCTGCTCATCTATTTCAAAATCCTTCTGGATAAAATCTTGGCACAGTTGTCGCTTTACAATGTGTTTCCTGTAAATGAGAAACCTTCAAGATACTCAGCATTAGTAAAGTGATCCATTTTGAAACTGATAACAGTATCTTTAAAAAATGTGCCCTAAGTGCAATAAACAAACATCTGCAGTATATTTCTTTCTATGTTACAGCATTATTCTATTATATAATCTTTGTTATTGAGTAGATTCAACAGACAAATTTTGAAAGCATATAGGAATAGTAAAACTGTGGATTGCTTTAATAGAAAATGTATTTAAATATACAGAAAATATTTATTTATCTTTCAAACCCCTTAGAAATATATTTGAAAAGGTACTTAAGTTTTGTAAAATCTTCATTTGAAACAAGAATTAATGTTAAGCAATTTTTCCTCTGAAAAACTACTTTAAAAACAGCAAAAGTGCACTAAGTGTTTTTGTTCTATTTATTACAAAGAATTCAGCCTGTTCAAGGATAGTAATAGGTGACCTTTCACCTTGAACAGGTCAAGCAATAAAAACATATAAATCAAGATGAAATGTGAAAAACTTAGCACTTCCATTCATCTTCTTATGTTTAATTTTCCTGCAGCTTGTGAAGATGGATATTACGGAGCAGGATGCAGACAAAAGTGTGGAAACTGCAAGTCTGACAACAGTGCTTGCATTGTCCTTAATGGTCACTGTTGCAACATCTATACTGGCCATTGTTCTTCAGGATGCTTGGAGGGTTATTACCCTCCCTTTTGCAAAGAACGTAAGTTAATCATTTTGTATGTTTTTATCTTTGTTTGTAGGAGGAGAGTTTTATTATATAAGTGGCTATTGCAATGCTTAAGAGTATTTATAAAGTTAGAGAAATTGCCAGAAAGAAGAAATGAATTAGAACTTCATTATTTTTTTTTAATTGAAAACAGCTTGACTAAACAATATGAAAGCATTTGGTAAAGTGAATTCTTGATCTTATATTCTAACCACCCCCGTGAAATTTCTTAAAGCTCCTGGGTTTAAGCAATTTTTTGATTCCTCTACATTATTGTTTTTAAGAGAGGCTGTGCCTATTGGCAGTGATTAATTTGGATTGATTCTAGCAGTGATTAATTTGGATTGATTCTAGCAGTGATTAATTTGGATTGATTCTAGCAGTGATTAATTTGGATTGATTATGAGAAAATGCAAATCAATTTAATTCTCTCTTTACTTTTTATTTAATCCTTATTAAGAGAATGAAAGTAGAGTAGACATGCCACCAAGGTGTTTTGTATGACTATAAGGGTGAATATTCTAAAATGGGAAAATGCCTTCCTCTAATTTAAGAAGTTTCTTTCAGGTTAATTTGTTACAATTTGAAATTTAGTTGAGTCGATTTTGTAACACTACATCACTTACTTTTGTATTTCGGAAAACATGTTTCAGAAGCCATGTGCTTCCATTGTCAATTCCTTTGGTTGACTGCCGGCATCGCTTGCTGTGGTGGTTGTCTCTGTCCCTAGTGGTGGTTTGATGAACCTCTGAATGAGTAGATCGCCTGGCAGGATTTCAAAATTGAAAACCCAGTTCTTGTTTTTCCAAATATATCTGTTTTCCCAAACTTTTAATTCTGTCTTCCTTGTGATGTTTTTGAGGATTTTTGGGCTTCTATTTATAGTGTGTTTCTCTTTCCAAAAATGCCAAGCTACTGCAGATTTGTCCTCTTGTTTGAGTTTAATATTTCTGTGGTGTTCTTTTGCCCTTGTTTTTATATTTCTTTTTGTTTGGCCGATGTAGTTTTTTTCACAGTCATTACAGCTGAACTGATATATTCCTGGTTTGTTTTCTTGTGGGATAACATCTTTTAATTTTGAATGTAAAATGTTTTTTATAGAGTAATTGTTTTTAGGGGCTAGAATGATGTTATGTCGTTTGAAGATCCTCTGGAATTTGTAGAAAGTTGTAGGGTGGTATGTAAACTTCTTGTAGATGTTGTTTTCTTTCTGGTTATGAGTGAGTGTGCTGACTTCTTTAATTCTCTTTCTATTTTTGGCCTTATTAACTTTTTTGTACACCAGTTCTGCCCGAAATCCATTCTCTGTAGCTATGTCCAATATTTTTGGCATCTACAGAAAACCTACCCACACCAACAGCTATATAAAACAAAAGAGTTACAATCCCATTCCCCATCAGCACGCTTTACTCACCAGCCTTACACATAGATTGTTAAATGTACCAATGGGCAAAACAGAATACCAATGTGAACTTACTAAAATATTGGACATAGCTACAGAGAATAGATTTCGGGCAGAACTGGTGTACAAAAAAGTTAATAAGGCCAAAAATAGAAAGAGAATTAAAGAAGTCAGCACACTCGCTCATAACCAGAAAGAAAACAACATCTACAAGAAGTTTACATACCACCCTACAACTTTCTACAAATTCCAGAGGATCTTCAAACGACATAACATCATTCTAGCCCCTAAAAACAATTACTCTATAAAAAACATTTTAAATTCTAAATTAAAAGATGATGTCCCACAAGGAAACAAACCAGGAATATATCAGTTCAGCTATAATGACTGTGAAAAAATCTACATCGGCCTTAACAAAAAGAAATATAAAAAGAAGGGCAAAAGAACGCCACAGAAATATTAAACTCAAACAAGAAGACAAATCTGCAGTAGCTTGGCATTTTTGGAAAGAGAAACACACTATAAATAGAAGCCCAAAAGTCCTCAAAAACATCACAAGGAAGATAGAATTAAAAGTTTGGGAAAACATATATATTTGGAAAAACAAGAACCAGGTTTTCAATTTTGAAATCCCGCCAGGCGATCTACTCATTCAGAGGTTCATCAAACCACCACCAGGGACAGAGACAACCACCACATCCAGCGATGCCGGCAGTCGACCAAAGGAATTGACAATGGAAGCACATGGCTTCTGAAACATGTTTTCTGAAATAAAAAAGTAAGTGATGTAGTGTTACAAAATCGACTCAACTAAATTTCAAATTGTTAAAACACATCACTGTCTCAAAGTCCACCATATATCAGGATAATTTGTTACACTTACATTTAATGAACTCACATGTAGGTTTTGTTGAAACAATACTATAAAGGTACCTATTCAATTTGAAAAATATAATCCAGATGCTGATATGTAATTTTGATTCTGTTTTTATGGACTGCATTTTGCTAGGCAAAACCAACATTTTTCTTGTTTTTGTATCAGAATAATTAGAACTATATTATTCTAATTTTAAATATAAAAAGCTACAATTTTTTATCAGTTGCACAGATGATTGATTCTCCAATTCTATAAATTTAACTAAAAAGTTTTTCCCTTAAAATTTAATGCTGCTGGTCCTATAAAAGAAAAAGAAATCTTAAAGAAACAAATTTTGCTTCCTAGTAATGAGAAATGAACATAATATGAAATGGTGGATAGCGGAGGAGGATGGATTTTTTCGGGTGTAAAAATGCTTAGCATGGCTTCCTTTGGAAGGGAAGTAAAGCCGTTAGTCCCGTGTCGTAGATATATTAAGCGGTCTTTCACGCCCAATTTAGAATGATACGCTGAGAACCACAGCAGTTAGAGAGCGTCTGTAAATAACACGCCAGTTACATTTTTTTTTTCTACTTCTTCAAATTTCTGTCCTCTTTGTAGCATATATAAGCATGAGCTTTAACTTCAGTAGCCTGTCAAGGAGTAAGCAAACTTAGGATCATAGTATTTTCAGGATGACTGATCAACCTAGTGCCTACTATGGCAGTGTAGAAGAAACTGAAATGTAGTGATGAAAAGGATGATACATAAATTTATGGATTAAATTATCTAGTTGCCTAGAAATTGCATAAAAAGCAATTTGGTCAGATTGGGTTTAGCCTCCTTGGGTTTGAACCTGGGACCTCCCAATTCTGAGTTGCACTCACTGCTGTTTTGTTTTTGTTTCTTTTTGTTTTTATTTTTTTTTTTTCCATATTGTAATTTATTTAGATGAAAAATATAAAAAATAATTATGATAAAGGAATGTTATATTTTCTTTTAGAAACATCATTCCTCCTGAACTTCAGCTGTAATTTAATTTTACAACTTTTGTAATATCAAATATTGGCTACTGAAAACTCTGGGATAGTACATATTTAAAACATTCACAAAACAATAATGTGCAAAGACATAAAACTTGCACCCAGTATATCAAAGTAATGCCACACAATGTACAAAATTCGCAATTAAGAACTTCAGTTAGATAATCACATAAGAATATGCCCACAAGTATTATTACATCATAGCTTTCTTATAAATAAAGAACATCAATGTAGTTGCTCAGACTTTAGAACTATTTCTGCATGAACTAAAGTATGCTTGGACAAAGGGATATATACTCCTATAGTAAACATTGCTTTACATGTATACCAAACTGCAGAGTAGATAATATCTTATACATTTAGATTTTCTTGTTAAAATTATGGTTCACTCTAGTAACTATCCATGACAGGAACCACAGGGGAGTTGCCTCCTCATAATGGCAAAAAGAGAAGTAACAAGAATGGAATAAATAAATTCACTCAAACATAACCAAGCTAACAGATCAAAGATGTGTCCTGCTGTCCATTATGGGCATGTCTTGTTTCAACATTACCAACTTATCTGCATGCAGGTTTAAAGCAAAATTTACTCCTTCCTTGTCCCTGATGACTAATAGGATCTATCTGTTGCCATTGAGAGATCCATTTGCTAGCCTAGGCAAATTGCAGTAATTTTGACAACTTAACTAGCCAGAAGTAAGCATCATCGGGCATGTGGACTAAATGTCACTACAGGATCATATCACACTAATAACTACAGAATTTAAGATATTAGTCTAGACACGGGCTGTGAAAGCCTAAGTTTATAGATAAAGCTATTAGCTTTTATCTCAACACACATAAACACTCAGTCCTTAACAATTTAGCATACATACTAGTGCACACACACCTTTGAACAAAGAAGAATATAAGCTAAATAGTGAATACTTTACAATCAATGGTTCCAACAAACCAAAAATTGGCAAATAAATAGCTGAAAAGAAATTACAGAAAATGCATTCAAATTACCATAAACCTTGTACTGACTTTCTGATCACAAGGATTCCAATCCAGGCTTCTAAGTGTGCTTAAAACTGACTGCCCCATAATGGTAAATTTACTGGCATGCAAAAGATATTGCAGCACAAAATTCCAGCCCACTGGCAGTGCTGATATGATCCTGGCATTTGACAGCATTGCTAAAAAAAATTTGCACAGCGTGATAATCCAGATACGACTTGAGAAATTCATGCACCATCTAGGAATACTATAAATTTAAGACCTTCAGGAAACATAGTATCAGCCTAGTTCCATGGAATAGATTCAGCATAGAAAAATTAGTCTATAATAATTTAAAAGATCTTGATCAAAGGACAAAAATTTAAATAATAGTATAATAATTACTCCATAATATTTGAATAAATTAAAATAATTTAATCTATATTTGAATAAAATTCTTCCTAATCCTAATCATCTCACCAAAATTGGTAGTATTTTCATAATTAAGAGTAAACAAATAAAATAAGGAATTTAAAAATTATTCAAGTTAATATTCATCCTCCAAGGCCTGTGTAAATGAACTGTTTGGATTGCAATCAAATATAAATCTGTACATAAGATTATAATAAATTTGCAAAATTAGCCACAAGGAATACTAAAAAGTCCACAGTATCATATCACTGGCGTTTAAATAGCCATGCAATCTAAACAAGTATAACACCAAGCATAAACATCTGAACTTAAATGAATTGCTGTGGAAAAATTTTAATTGTAAAGCATTAAGTATAATCAGTGAACTTTGTTTGCTGCCATCAAGCTCTCTCTGAAGTTTAGTTTCCCTCAAAGCAATCAGCTGGCTGCTGAAGATGGGGAATTACATGGAATATTCAAATTAGTAAAATATAAAAAGTCGCTGTTAATATTCCAATGTCCAACTCACTATGAATTTCAATTTAAGACACATCACTGTTTTTTTTTTTTCTTCTGTTTTTGTTTTGTAGTTTAACGTCTTTAACTTGGTAGGTTATATTGGACAATGAATGAAGATGATTGAAATTTGCTCAAATGAGCCCAACATCCATAGAGCTTACAGTTATCCAGCAATCATCTTACAGGATAAGGGAAATCCCTGGTTTCCCAGGGTAACCCACCCTAACTGAGATTTGAGCTTGGGACCTCTTGAAAGCAAGGAAGACACTTTACCCCCTTACTACAGATGTGGAAAAAAATATTTGTGTTGTAGTGATTGTTTTACTTCCAATTTCAAATTATTTTTATTTATATATTCCATTTCATTTGGCTGAATCTTATATTTCTGTCTATGAATACTTCAAAATTTAATGTTGTGTTATTTCTTGCTGAATGAAGATATCACTTACAGTCAGTTTTTTTTATAAACCATTAGCTGAAATACCTGCCTTGCCCTTGGTTTGACGGATTATCCTTGCCACATTTAGCCTTAGGTTGAAGTTGTTCAATAGGCATGCATTGTTTTGGATGTATTTGTAAATTATTAAACAACACACTTAAATAGTTGATTAAAATATTTACATGACAAACAAAATGTATATCTCTAATTTTCTGGAAATAACCTCTGAAGACCTCTTTATTCTGGATGAATTTTGCGGAATTTTGCATTAGTGGTAAACCGTAGGAGATAGACAAAAACTTACTTAACAAAAGTTGTAGAGCACATTAAAACTCACAGTTTATGCTCTATATAGTTTCTTCATGGATTTGAGCATTTTTGAGATATTGCATGTTGTTGGTTTCAGTTTTAAAATGCTATTCTCATATGGGAACTTGTCAACTCCTGTCCATGCAAATAAAGGAACTTTAATCACATAGCAGCCAGCTTTTAAAACATTTGACTATTGCTTTAGGCTATGGTATCCCCTTATTTCCTTTCTACTTATAAGTATGTAAGTAATAACATAATTTCTGCTATTTTTTTTCTTGATTAGCGTGAAGTAAATAGTAAGCTTTTTAACAATTTGTTGGAGAGATGTAGAGAAAGTCATGTGAATGGAACACGTCAGATTTTTTTTTTTTTTTGCCCTACCCTGCTTGCAAGTGTAAATTCTTGAGCTTTTACAGCTTTTCCATTTATTATATATTTAAATCTGTTGTACCTTTATCAAGTGTTGCTCAATAATTTGATATTTGGTATTTAACCATAAAATGGTTATTGAAATTCTTCTTTTGTTTGTGTGCAGATTACAAATACTTTACAAGAGCTCCAGAAGCACTGGAGATTAATTCAGAGAATGTAACAGTTACAGCTAACTTTGCTTATATCTCAGGCAAAGGAAGGCCATTGTTTTACCAGTTTCAATACATAGTAAGTATTATCCACTAATATAGTGAATTAGTGTGAGATTTAAATGCCTAAGCATTTCAAATTTGATTGTAAGCTGTCACCAGCTAAGTCCATGTAAGCTGAACTTTTATAACTTTGCTTAATATGATGCTTAGTCACATGCTTATAAGAATTAGTAAGGAATAAAAACATCAAATAAAAATTACAACGTGCCTAAATTAACTTTCAAAACTTGCATACCTATTTTCTTTTCAATATTTCAAGACATGTTGTATTTATCCCTTTTAAACAATTCTCTTTATTAAGGGAACAAGATAGTGTGTGTTGATAAAAAATCACATTTTTTGTTTGTTTTGAGCATAAATTAATAATTCTCTGATTCTTTATAAGTAAGAGTGTATATACTTTTATATCATTATACACTGTTTTGCACACTTAAAAATAAATTTAAATGGAGCTTACCTATCTTTAACATCAAGCAGTTTATGTGATTTACATGTATTTTGCTTATTAACACTATTGTATACAGTGTCTAAGGCAGATCTGCTAAATCTTTTATCTTTTTATGCATGCTGTTACTAAATCAGAAAATAATGCAAAGGATGAGGTTAATAATGATTATCTCTTGAAGTATTTTGTTGTATACTAGAAAGTTGTTTTAAATCTGTAAATGCATTATTTCAAAACTAACATTTTCATACATATTTGAACTCTCATTTCAGAATCTTATAAGAACCAGAGTTGTGAAATTTTACTCACTAATGTATGCTAATGAAGAACAGATAGCAGACTTATTTTAACAGTTTATTTAGCATTAGATTTAGAAATATTTTGATGTTATAAATTTCGCTATTTTATACATGTTACATTCTTTTAAAACTGATTCATTGAAATAGATTTGTAATTCTGCTACAGGAATTATGTATATGGAGAATATGCATGGAAAGGTTTAAGTCCCTGATTAGAGTAATTACAGAGATCATGGCACATGAACTTATGCATTATTGCCAACCCTTATGCATTTTTTTAAACATTTTTTGTATAAAACTTGTTTTTAAAATTTTAATTAATGAAGTTAACAATCATAAATGAAAGCTATATAATTTGCTGACTATCCAGATTAATTTATAAAAATGTGATATCCTTACGCATTATAGTTTGTTTATAATAGCTAATAAAGCAAACAACATTGGCGGCACTACCTTGTCCCTTTAATGACGCAAAGCTATTTTTCTTGCATAATTAACTATCAGTTGGATAAGCATAATTACTATTTAGTTTCTCTAGAACCCAGTGGATTTCTGGCTTAAAATAGCTTTAGACCAAGATAAACTGAATTGTTATTTGCAAAACTCTTCATTTTAAACACACAAGGGGGAGTATAAAAGTAATCATAGTATTAACAACACAAGTGATTCATGTATATAGTTTTGGTCTACAAACATGTTTTACAAATTAATATATTTGGAATTGATGAAAGCTGGTCAAGTAATTTTAATTTGATGTCTTCTTGCTAGAAATTTTTTTTAAAAAATCCTTTCAGATTCAATTAGGTGACTTATTTTAACCTGGACTAGCAAGTTCTTTTGAGGTTTAACACAGAAGAGTTAAGGATGATGTTTATAGATGGCACTGGGTTGTAAAATATGAAAAAAGGGCAAAAAAATTCATAGACATGTTATTAATTTATCACTTTAGCCATTTTACTCAAGGAGATAAAATTTAAAAAAAAAAACTAATTCAAGTAATATTATTTCATTTCCTTGAGAATTAAGTTTGAAGATTTATTTTTTTAACAAAGAGTTATGGGAACCCTGATAAAATGATTATGTGGTTCTTAGCTGAATCTACACATATTCATAAATAGTAATTGTAATAAATATATTAAAAATATGCTTGGAGTAAAATGTTTAATTTCCAGGAGAATGATCATCTCGATGATGAGAGTCCAGCTTGGCTTGAACTAGAGCCTTTTGTAGTTCCAGAATGTAGTGTGAGTATGACGAAATTGCTTACATGTATCTCAAAGTGTCGTATTTAATCAACTATTGTTAAATCATCATTGAATATGTAAATAAAACCTCAGAAGCAGAGGATATAAATCAACACTGAATAAGCTATTCAAACTTAAGAGGGAACAACATGTGGAGCACTCCACCAGAGTATATCTGAAATCTCAAGCTTCCACTACAGCAAACATAAGAAATAATTATATGAATACTTAAACAAAATAAAACACTTAATGAGGATTTGCATGACATGTGTCAGTCAGGTAAGACTGAATCCCCCTTCTTTGTACAAAAATATGGCCTTAGTAACCTTTTATCAAGGTTCAGAATACTGAGTTCGATGGCTTGTTTGTTGCAACGTGCGTTACAGCATCTCTAGAAAGTTACTGTGTTTATAATATTGTAAAGTGTGTGTTTTGTAGTTCTAATGTTTTATTTCAGCGGTTGGAAACCCAGTTAAGTTCCAGTAAGGTAGTTTCTCGCATATTTCTTTTGTACAGCTTTAAAACCAATTATTTGAGAATTCAATTTCATGGAGAAAGTTAGTAGTGTATTCAGCTGTCACTCCGTGGCAGCACTATTCACAAATCCATGCATTCTGGGGCAAAAGTGTCAGCTGACTCAGGAGTAAGAGTGCTAGTCTGACACTCTTACCTTGCACAGCAAAAAAGTACCAGCAACTTATTCCTACAAATATTATTATACTTAGGGTAAATTATATAGAGAGATTTTGTAATGGTATATAGTGAAGCTATTTCTTCCAGGGCCTATACAGGTATTTATTGAATTTTATATTAAATTTATCCCTTTTTAGGCATTTAACAAACTGTTTCATAATTACATATGAAAGAAAACTAGATCCCCATATTTTCAAGTAGTACTCACATCTGCTATTGACAATGTACGAAATGGAAAAAGTGATACTCAAGTAAGAGAGGCTGGAATTCACCTTCTTACATTGCTACCACAAACTTCACTTAAGCTACAGCCGCTTGACAGAACATTTTTTGACCCTCTGAAAGTGTATTACAACTGTAATGATTATTATCAACCCTTTAAGTTTCAAAACAGAGAATTATCTTATTATACAATTTTGGGAAAAATCTGTGTACCAAAAGCAGTTGTCATTCATAAAGCAGCAAAAGAATATATAATAGTCTATGTTTTTAAAGCTCTTAAAATTAATATTAGTATAATAATTAATAATTGTAACAAATCTTCACTTATCTTTTGGAATCCAAGAACAAGTTTTGCAATAAATTGGTCTATTGCATCGTCAGCATTAGTTCCTTTTTGGTCTCAGTTTCTCTTTGATCTTGTTTAATTAAATTGTTATGTTTACTGCTACTAGGTATAAATATATATAAATATATCTTAAAATTAAATTAACATTTTTATTGAATTTGATTTAAAACTCTATTCTATTTGCCTATATTGGCAAAGTGTTGACAAATGTTTCTTCCCAGCATTAAACTCATATTTTACTATTTGTCCACCCATATGTTGTCCTCTATGTGAGAATATCTGTCCACATAATGGTGTAGTCTACGAGAACTTGCATTTGGTATGTTCTTCAATTTGGTTATGTTGGCATCATACATAACACAAGTGACATAGTAAGCTCATCATTGCACATGGTTCCCAACATGTAATTTCAAAGTTGACTGCCACACTGAACATGGTTCTGTATTTTATATAATCAAAGTATGTTCAGTTTCCAAGACCATAGCACAGATTTTCTTTTTATTTATTTTTTTTATTTTTAGTTTATGATAGTGGTATGGATGGATGATCTAGGTTTAAGTGGTGCTGCATATTGAAAGAAAACTCAAGAAAAAAGATAGTACACTTTTACAGAAAATACCTTGAATGGACTCGTAATTTTGTAGTAAAATTAAAGTTGTGGCTCAAAATAGTAACAATGAACAATGTAGCTCTGAAGTTGCAAGTGAAATTAGAGTTCTAAGCAGTAAACATAATATGGAAGTACAAACTTCAGAGTTCTGAAAGGATGTGAAGAATTACAAGAGAGATTTTTCTGTTCTTATTAATGACCCATTTTATTGGAAAACACTGAAAAACAAGACACTGGACCATGCTGAAGTACAAATAGTTTAACAGGTCTGCGAGAAGAGGATGTCTAAGTTTAAAAGCAGAGGAAACAAGATGAATATAACTGACAAACGGTTGCTCACCTAGAAAGAATATGAAGTTATATGTTGGAGAAGTACACTAAAAAGAGTTCTTTCTGTAGAAGTCTAGTATTTTCTGGAGACAAAGACGTGTTTGGCTCTGTGAAATATGGAAAGGAGTGTCTGGAATCAATTGCAGAGTATTGTTTTGTTTTTTGGTGACCGTATAGGCTTGGTAACCCCAGAGTAGGATTTACTTCATACTCGTCACCAGCAACTTATGAAGATTCAACAGGTACATTTTATAGGAAAGTTCAGTAACTAAAATGGAGTTAAAAAAAAGTATTTCTTTTAAATATTTTTCAGTCATAGTAGATTCTGTCAGTCATAATGAATCAATAGACAGTAACTGAGGATGGGCTTGAAAGATGCCTATATTTTACAAAAACTGTAGGGCATATTGGACAGAAGCTTCATGAAGCAGTTTTGATTTCTTTAGAACTATATGGAAATGAAAATTGAAACTGTAGAGGTCAGCCATACAATAGTGCAGACTTTATCCCTGGAATATATTCAGGCTTGCAGACAAGGCTCAGGGACCAAAACTGAATTTTCTTCCTTCCAGTTCCCTGAATCAGGTTGACTCACGAGCTGCAAATGTTGCACAACTACTATATATATATTTTTTAATTCAAGGTTTATACAATGTGTTTGCAGATTCTACAGGTATATGGAGCATCTTGGAAACCTTTATTGATTCTGCAAATATGACACTGAGGTCAATGTCAACAACTCAGTGGATGTACACATGAGGATGCATGTATGAGTTTGAATGCAGATTGGAAAGCAGGTTTTTTCTGCATTAAGAACAAATTTCAGAAAATGAGAGTGGTAGAGTTAGATGTGAAGCTAAAGGTCTTCTTAGAAAGCTTATTTTTCTGATTTTCCTTCACAGTGACATCACCATGTGTGACAAAAGCAGCTGATTCCATCTTAGTTTACTCGCACAACTCAGTTATGCATAGTGTTTCAATCAGCAAGTTCACCTTTCAAATTTCTTATAGAATTGTGTGCCACAAGTTTTTAATATGGCCATTCTGTTTTCCCAGTATGAATAATGTTCAGCCATTTAAAATTCTTTCCTAGAACATTTCCTTTGTGCTTCTTCAGTTCATCATTAAAATCAACAAAAAGCTTCTACAATTTTGCTACATGCGTGCTGATATGCTCTTTGTCATCATGTTGAACATAAAATAAGCCTTCAGTCAATGTATTTAATTATTGTGTTCTGCTTCTTTAATATCATTCGCATAACTTGGATGGCTGCCTGTCAACACAAAATAAGCAACAGTTTTTCCCATCACCTTGCAAACAGATTTGTCACTTTTGTGTTATCTTACCACCACTTCTGATGTGCTGCTTAATCTGCTGCAGTCACACTTTCTGCAAGTTCATAACTAGCAACAGAAATTCCGACTTAGTGGGTTTTAGCAAACTCTAGAACATTGATTGAGCATGCTACAAAAGATTATTTTAAATCAATGTTTTGGATCTAGTGACTTCTGCGTGAATGCCAAGCATGTGCGTTCCTTATACACTGCATGTTATGACAACCTACAATGACATAATCTTGATGTAAATAACAGAAATCAATTGGGAAGTAAATTTATGGTATTTCCTCTAAGATATTTCTCAAACTTCAATAGCTTAACCTTATTAATCAAAATATGTAATAAAGAATTTAACTTACAAAATTTCAGAGACTGTAAAGGATCCTAAGGTAAGTATGTTGAAGTAGATATCCTTTGATCTACAATTATAAATTCATTACAATACTGCAATATCTGCTAAGGATCAGCATGGCTCTTTAAACTTTGACAAGTCAAAGGAACATAC
Organism: Hymenopus coronatus; assembly: GCA_030762935.1. NCBI lineage: Eukaryota > Metazoa > Arthropoda > Insecta > Mantodea > Hymenopodidae > Hymenopus > Hymenopus coronatus. The sequence continues at coordinate 144,538,673 of CM060881.1, read as the reverse complement.
GAGGGGTGTCTCAAAAGTAAAGTTACACTATTTTTTTAAAAAATAACAAAATGTTTAAACCTTTTAAAGAGGGTATATTTTGAAAGCTAAATTCACTACCTATTTTTCCACATACTTTCCTTGAACCTCAATACATTTTTGGTACTGTGGCAACGGTCTTTTTAAGCCAGTATCAAACCTCCCTCCCGCCCAACTAGCCACCATCTCTCCACTTCTTCTTTTAGTTCCTCGTCATTTACGAAGCGCCTTCCCCCGAGATATTGCTGCAGCTTAGGGAAAAAGTTGGTAATCACTCCTGTGAAGTGATGCATGACTTATTTCAATATAAGGGGAAGTTCAAACAAAACTGCATTAAGTGTAAGGTGCTGATCAGGGTCCATGACTCCTCAAACCTTGTCAATAATATCCCGAGCACGGGAAGTGGAGGATCGGCTGCTTTGTTGCTCATATGTACTGTTGTTCTCCCTTCAATGAACGATTGGCGCCAATGACAAACCATTAATCTTCACATAACATCTTTACCATAAACATTGCACAACTTGCACTGAATTTCAGTCGTATATTTACTTTTTGCCGACAAAATATGGATAACAGCACAAACTTTACAATTGGCAGTAGGAACGAGTGGAGTCTCCATTGTTACTGCCATTTTAATGTCCAAGCAATAAATGTAGGTGCCTTGGAATTTTACGGTGCTATCACTACAACCATACCTATATTCCCTGGGACTTTCAGACTTTTCACGCCACTGCATGGGTTTAAAAAAACAGAGTGAGTAGTGAGATGCCCCTCGTAGATGGACATCTTAAAAAAGAATCAAACTAGTAGTGCTATGGGCAGAGTGCTTTCATCAATCAATTTACACTGATATACTTGCACTTTAGAAGCTTTTTAGCTACCTCTATTTTCTTGGTTAATATTTTAATTGTTTTCTTGTTTTAATTTCTCACTGAGTTTTAAAAATATTATCTTTAATATTTTTATTTTTAATTGAAAGAGCTTTGTCCATTAGGAGATTGCCTGACAATAAAGCATACCAAACAACAAAGGAGAAATACAGAAGTGGGTACATATACAACAAAAATGCATGGGAAGTACAAATAACCATAAAATGACAGTAAAATAATAACAATAATAGTAACAATAATTGAATAAATAGCACATAAAATCAATACAGAACATAATATACAGTACATTTAATAGGACGTTGTTAATAATAAGGTGGAAGCACACATTCACTGTAGCCATTAAAAGCCAATGCATTGTACCACTAATATTTATCAGAGTTGCTGTGTCAAATATTACATCTCTAACAATTCTGAAGTTATGCAATTCCCAGTGAGAGCCACTTAATTGAAAGTAAAAAGAAGCTGAGCAAGCTTTCATTATTGTTCTATAAGTGTTTACTTGAAACCATATTCTAATACTGTGTTTAATCCTACTTTCAAGTATTACACAAAATTTGCACTCAACCGTTTTATCATAAATCAATTTATTTCAATTTATTTATCAGTCATTAAGTAATTACAAATAATAAAATACATTTTGTCATTAATACTTATATGTGCCCTAACTCTACAATATAATACCAACACCAGGATTAAAACCTCAAATTTAACCATTTAACAATATTCTTTTATACTTCATTCTTGATTAGATCTTCAAATTCTTGCATAATGTATACAGGAGTATCCTGTATCTATTTATATAATCTATCCTTGAATTCCTGGAGATTTAGGCTGCATACATTAGGGAGTGTATTAATAAGCTTTATTCCACTTACTTGATAGTATTTACCTGCTAGTCTTATTTACTCCATGATAAGGCATAATCAATTCATTTAAATTTCTTGTGCTGTGGGTATGTACAATAACACCTGCCTTAGCAGAATCAAACAGGACTCTCAAAAATTTTGTTTTAACAAAGATAGGTCTAGGCTATTAACAAAATTAAATCATGAACATACATAAATGGAGAGAATGAGATAAAATAAATGTACATACCTTATTCATTTGTGTGTATTTAGATACTTTTGTGCAATACATTTATGTAAGCACACCAAAACATACAATGAACAAAAAATGGCTGTATACACGATTCATTTATTTTTTCCAGTAGTCAAGGAGAGTTTTCTCTACACATTGCAGCTTGCTGCTAGTCTTTTCACAAACCCTTTGGCCTGAGAAATCATACCAACATATCCGAGTAATTTTGCCATAGGGTGAATTGCTGCAGTTCCTTTAAACTTTTGACAGCATGCTATTAATTCTTTAGCCTACACTCTACTTCCAACTCCGGAAACACATTCCTCTTCATCCTCCTCCACTTTCTCTTCTTCTTTCTGACTTTGCATATTCTCAATCATGGCATCTTTATCTGTTTCAGTTTGCACATCACTGTCTATGTTAACATATTCCATGACATTGCAATTGGAAGCACCTTCATTGATGTAGCTTTGCAATTCTTGTGTCTCATCCTCATTTCTTCACTGTCAATTACTTGACCCATTGGAAACCTGCTTTTCTGAAACACTTTGTCATTGTTTCTGGTAGAAATTTCTTTACAGTTTGGCTTATCCAAATTACTGCATCTAGAACTGATATGGTTTTGGCTGGCTCAGACGCGAATTACATGGAATCCATATTAGTGAGCAAAGACTGCATTAACAATTTACGAAAATGTACTTTAACATTCTGAATCATGCTTTGGTCCAATGGTTGAGTAACACTTGTGGTATTTGGAGAGAACCAAGTCGGACATTGGAAAACTTGATGTGTAGGTGACATGTTGCATTATCCAAAAAAAGCAGAACATGCTGGTTTTGTCTCCTCAAATCTTCCATTAAATGTCGTTAACCCTTCTTCCATGTTCCGTAACTTTATCCACGCCTTTTTTTTGAATCTCCACTCTACAGGCAGGTTCTGAAGGTCAATGTTTCTGAAGCATCTTTGCTTAAAACCAATCAGTAGTGGTTGATCATCCATTTCATTTGACATAAAACCACAGAGGAAAACAGCCAATCTTTCCTTGGACAGTTTTCCTCTCAAATGTTTCTCACTTTTTAAACACAATGACTTATGGTAACATGCAGAAGAATAATCCTGTCTTGTTGCTGTTTGCTATGTTTGAAGGTTTCTATGCTTCAGTTATTGAAGGTAGTTCAGCCATCCAATCAGCAATGGATTCAGTGTTAACATCATTCAGTTCACCACAAAGTTTGTTAAAAACTATCTGATGCCTTTGCAGAAACTCTCCACTCATCCATTAGATGCTTTAAATTCAGTCTTGCCCAGTCAGCTACCATTTAGCATATTTCTGTAACATAGGCCCCATATGTGGTAAATTTTTACCCTAACACTAACAAACCGCTCCCACACTAATTCATTAATATCCTGGTTTTCAATTTTCTTAAATTTTCTTAAATTTTCTCTTTATTTTCCCATTAGCACAATTTTCCTAGTGTTTCAGAATGTCCATTTTGTTCTTTAAAAGCCTCGTAAACTTGAGTTTTGCGTATGTTGAACACTTCATTATCTGCTATACACTAAATTTATCTCTTTCACTAAAGAATTAAACTCCCTTCAAAAAAAAAAATAATAATAATAAAAATAAATCATATTTAATCTACAAAAAGTAAAATATAATATTATTAATAATATTAAAACTATCATAAATCACTTTCACACTTGTGTTAAGATCCATTACAATTCTTGTTTTCAAAGCCATGATGACTATAGGAAATAAATCACCACCTTTGTCTAAGTTTAGAAGTGTACTGTAATGAGCTCTGTATTCTAAGTTGTCTGACAACTTATTAGAGCAGGAATTGGAAAGGAAAGAAATGATCAGCCGAGCTTATGGTTATCTATGCAGTGAAGGATGACTGTGATTGGTTTCTCAGAATTTGTACCATCATTAGTGCACCCCCCTCCTCGATAGGTGAGGTAGCAGAAATATGGTTTTGTTTCAACTTAAATATCACTTATATAGAGCAGACAATGCACATTTTTCTCAGATAGCCTGAAAATTTTCTAAACTCTGCATTCCTGAATTGGAAATTTTCTGTTAAAATGCATACTTTGATTTCCATTATCCACGCAATACAGTTTCCGCTTAATAAAGGTAATTTAGAGTGTTTTTTATCCCTAAATTTATGGGACCATGAAATATTTCTGTTTAAGACAGATTTCCCCTTAACAAAGGGTCCGTTGAAGGCAGGTTTTATTTGTATTTCTTTTCTTGTATTAAAAGTTTGCAATTTTTCTTTTATATGTATTAGAACATTGTAAATGTGTAAATTGACTTTTTTATTATTGACTATTTGTCTTGCAAAGAATAGTTTACAATGATCTGATGTCCATCAGAAGCAATGTACTAGTTACAAGCATTAGAATGTGTTCAGTTTTAAAATTTTGATTCTGACTTGTTCCATGTCTATAGTTAACTGATGGTGTTCTCCAAAATATTTCTTGGTATCAGGTAAGCAAAGGGACACTATATTATGTTGTACAGCTCCATTTTGTACAATATGGCACATGAGAGGGTAATTCTTATAGACAATTGCATACTCTAAATAATATACTTTTCAAGTAAGGGAAAGCTGGTAAAAATAGTTTCTCAATAAATGCCTTAGAATAGAGAGAGGTAACAATGATTTGAATTTTACAGGACATGAGGTCTGGAAGTTGTGTAGTTACTGGACATTTAAGAAAACTTAAGCAGGGGAAAAAATACCAAATTAGAGCAGTTCTTCTAGATGAAGATGGCAGTAGTTACCAGGGTGAGAATATTCCTCACCTGACTGTGACAACCACAACCAATTGCATCGGTAAGAATAAAATTCGGTAACAGATATACAAGCTTTAGAGTGATAATAGCTTTTAAATCATCAATTGAAAATTAAATGCAGAAATTGCTTTACCTGGGTAATACATAATATTTATGGCATCTATAGTTCAAAACACTTATATTTCTTAACCATTTTGTTTTCCGGTAACAATGTCATATTCCATAACATTTTGAGGAGCTGGACAGCATTGCATGGGTGAGAAAAGGAATATGGAGACTAAAAAGTCTAAGAAAGGGTATTCCACAAACACAATATCCTATATGTGGTGGAAATGAACATGTGGAACATATAATATTTAAATGTAAAGGAACTGAAATTTGAAGAAAAGAGGTTATCAAAAAGAAATGGTTTAGGATGGATAGAAATATTGCCATAGTTGAAATGTTTCATAAAGATAGCAAGAAGATAGGGAAATCCTTAAAAAAAATTGAAAAAAAAACGTAAATGGACAGTAAATAGAGTTAAAGAACAATACAAATGACACAACCAACTAGAATTAAGGAACCATTGTAAAACATGAGTATGACTGGTAAAGAGCCAGGGCTGAATACTGGTCCTACCGATCTGTACGTAGCTTAGCACGAATAAAGTATTAATCAATTAACATAACATTGTTGTTCTTCCCAGTTCATTAGTTGACATTAAAATGAGAAATTTTTTATCAAATACATTGTAAGAAATTACTTTTTCTGTTTTTATTCTCTCTCTCATTCTTTCTCTCTCTCTCTCTCTCTCTCTCTCTCTCTCTCTCTCTCTCTCTCTTCTTTGCTTGTCTTTCGTCTTTGTCTTTTTTAATATCAATAAGATAAAATATACTTAAATATAAAATTTATACCCATGAGCCAATAATATGTTAGTAACTTAGGCTTAAGTCAGTTAAAGTGTCAATCACTGTTTAGGTATTAATCACTCTGCTTTTTAGAACATGGCAATTGCTTTTCTCTCATTTATGTCTTTATTTCATTTTGTAGCATGTTTTAAGTAAAATCCTCTTTTGGTCTAAATATTCAATAATTATCTTCTGCTAATATAGCCGATATTGTGATCTATGTTAGTGGAATAACAGTTATATACTGACTGATAAATGCTTTTATCATTCTCATTGCACTCAAATGTGCTCTTTGTTCAATGTAGAATATAGTCTGCAAATATTATTTACCAATGCAGTTGCAATAAATAAATGTTGCAGTAACAAAATGTGTATCAGAGATTACTGAATTCAGGCAATAAATGGAAGCAAAGAGTGAGAGGGAGTGATAGTGATAATACTATCATTAAATATGTTTTTTCCAAGAATGATTTTTGTCAAAATAGAACAGTGTTTAGATTAAGAGCTCAGTGTTAAATTAATAAATCAGTATGGAACTCATTGAAATGTTGCTACTATTTTAAACAATTAAGAGTCTGTATTACAATCCATGGTTAAGGTTCCAATTAGGGTAAGCGGGTGCAAAGGTGCGCACGGGGCAAAGATCCGAATCTAGTGTTTTCCTATTTCTGAAGTGTAGTGTGGCGGCCCTTCTCCTTTAGTTGAGAGCTGTTATGGCGGGAAGTGTCCGTGGTGTTGCATTGTTGATTTGCGTTTTAAAGCTTTAGAGCTATGAGGTAAGTTAGGTTTTTGGAACTTTTGATCTAAATATTTATGGTGTAATTGATAGTGTTCTGTCTACTGTAACAGACACCAAAATAATTACCAATACTTCGTATGTAAGTACATAACTTAACTCACGCTTTAAGCATAGTTGTTAGTTTATCAAGTTGCATACATGGCAGCTGAAACAAGGAGTTCAAAAATCGGCGCCACAGGGCAAAGATCCTACGCATTAGCTGGGGCAAAAGTCTGCATGCGTATCTTTGCCCCAAACGTTTGTTTTTACTTTCTTTTGTTTTAATACTTAACGCGTAGGTTTATTTGTCATATTTGATGCACCCTAATTTATAGTTCACTATTTCACGTCAACTGATTCAGTGTTAGACTAGTTAAACTTCATTTTACAGAAACTACAAGAGAAAAACGTCCTCCACGCCATTGTCTTCTAAAACGCTAGAGGAGGCTAGAAAGCTAAAAGAAAATGGATCTTCCATTAGAAATACAGCAGCAGGACTTGGATGTACTGAATCCACATTACGTAAAAGACTTAAAGCAGGCTAGAGAGTGGCATCATTGGGGCGTTTCAAGAGAGTATTTTCTGAGACAGGAGAAACTGAATTGGCGGAGCACTGTTCTATGGCCTATGGATTCTATGTTTTGGATGCTATGTTCTATGGCCTTACATTTAAACACTTCCGACATTTAGCATACCGGTTTGCTGAAAGTAATGGCGTCAACCACACATTTAATAATGAAATCCAATTGGCAGGGGAACACTGCTCATCATAATTTAAGTTTGAGGCAACCGGAGAAAATCAGTATCGGGAGGATAATGGGATTCAATAAAGCACAAATGGAGCTTTGTTTCAGAAACTGGAAACTTTATGACTAAATATAATTTTCCGCCCCATCGAGTCTATAACGAAGACGAAACAAGAATACAAACTGTACCAGGAAAATTGCCGAAAAGTGTGGCAAGAAAAGGCCAAAGATGTGTAAGTAAGGCAGTTGCTGCTGACCGAGGCGAAACCGTTTCTGTGGCTTGCTACATGAGTGCCACAGGGCCATTACCTATCGCCGATGTACATCTTCAAAAGAAAAAGAGTGAAGAATTTATGCCTAACACGATCATGACACAATGATGATTGTGATGATTCTGATATAGTAAAACATTATACAAATTAATAATGACACTAACTGACAAATACTATAACTCTCCTTTAGTCTGTTATAATTATAATAATTTCTTTTTGTGTTGGAATTTTGCCCAGTAACTATAGGATCTTTACCCCAGGCCTGGGGCAAAGGTCCATTTTTTTCATTTCTAATATTTTGTTAAATATAATTTTAACACATCATGCAACCAATCTTGAACTTATTGTATCGTGTAAAGTATGCTCGTAGGTGTATTGTGTAACAATTTCATTGTGATCTAACCAGAATAGCAGAAGGGAAAAATAAAAAAAGTGTTAACTGCGCACCTTTGCCCCCGCCTACCCTACACATTAACTGAGAGTCATTGCAAGTTTTCATATTACAACCTTTGGTTTAATGGCAACCAGGAGTTATTTGCAGAGGGTACTAACGGGGAGGTAAACATAAAAATGGTGCACCTTCAGCCACAATTGAAAGTGGAAAACTCTTCTGTGATTAAATATTTATACAGCAGGAAGATAGGAAATAAAATCCAAGTTTGGGATAAGGAAGGATTTTGTAAACATTATAGATTATTGAAAGTTGCACTGGTTGCTTTAATTGCTATTATACATTTATGCTTGCATAATATATCTAGCATTATTCTTAGGCATACCTAATTTTCTTATGTTTTTTTAAAGTGCAAGACAGTTATAATTCTAAAATATATTGCATCTGATATAACGTGGTAACATGCTAGCCTCTGGTTCCCAAGCTTGTGGGTTCAAACCTGGCAGAGCACAATGTTGTTTTTGTTTTGTTTTCTTTTTCTAGGTGTAAAAATCCTTAGCATGGCTTCATTTGGAAGGGAAGTAAAGCAAATGGTTCTGTGTTATGGATTTACAGCACATAAAAGAACCTCAAGCCTGATAAAGAGGTCTCTGAGCAAAGTTAAGCAGTTTTTGATGCCCAATATAGTATGAAAAATGAGAACCACACAGTTAAAGATCATCCATAAATAATATTCAATTTAAGCAGAATAAAACAGAAAAATATTCACTTCACTCACTTCCAGAAGCCACAAATTACACAGCCTTTTCATGGTATGGAAGTCTAACTGGAGCTCAACAGGCATAAGACTTGTTGATTTCCTCTGCTATATTGCTTGTACACCCAAGAAAATTAGCCATACCAAGTATGCTTAAAAGATGAGCCAACAGTAGCATAAATACAGCTCTGCAGACTCTGTGGTGCAGATAGGGGGCACTGTTTAGAGGCTCTCAAACTGCCTTTAATGATTTTATTAAAAAGGGCATTTTATACTCAATTCAGTCATGGAAATTGCATTGTACTGGAGCAGATGCAATTCACTGATGATATATTTACAAAAGAGGTGTGCCATGCATTTCCTACCCCTTCTTGCTTAAATGTGTGTTACATGCCTACCTCCAAGTGTGTATGCTCTCAAAAGCACTCAGAATCATATAGAAAAGTTCATTAAAATACTAGTATGTACTTCAATATGGTTGTTATAACAACCAAACTAGAATGTATGACTAACACCTATGGGAGAATGTAGTTGATCAGCCAGTATTTTGAATTATTTTAGGTTTAAGTAAAATGGTACAAACCTAATGTAAGTGTTGTTCTAACTAGCTGTTCAGTGTTACAGCTCCTGAATGATATTTGAGATACCACAGAATAGAAGTTTACTTGAACTAAAACCTAAGTCATATGCTCTACTATGATGACAGCCAACAGATTTATTCCATCTGTGTGTAGTATGAGGTTAACAAGTGCATATTGTTTATCTAGGGGAAAAATAACTATTACTGCTTGTAATCAAAGACTGTGTTATTTTAAGAATTTGCTCTATAGTAGAGAATACAGAATAACAAGAATGCTTACACCACATATTCTGGTTGCTTGGATACTGTCAGCGAGTAGTACTGCCTTCCATGAATTTTATTGACGTTCATAACACTGTAGGCATTAATAATTTCTCTAAGCCAATAGCCCATTTACTTTTTGTGTGTGTCACTGAAACTTTGTGTAACAATATGGCAAAATTGCAAATAAAAAAGTGACTCTTGACTTGAACCTTACCATTCTGTGTTTATGCAATTGCATCTATTTACTCCTTAACTATGCTATGCATGCTTTAGCATAAAAATAGTTATCAAAAGAGAATATTAAAATTCTGCCTATATGAAAAGGTTAAGAAGTTAATAAAAATATATAACAATATTTCAGGGGTAAGCTAGCTGCCCAAAACAGAAGTGCAATAAAACTGATTGCAGAAATGAAATGGGAGAACATTATGGTGATGTAGAAATAGAACACGGACATATAACATTTGTAAAAATGAAACAGCAGAAGAATGTAGCACTTTATAAGTTCCAAGGACAAGAAAGCAGTTATGAAAACAAATCCAGAGGAAATTCAGGAGATCTACAGTCTGAACACACACCATTACAATGGATGCCAATTCACCACTATCATCACCACTATCAGCAATGATAGGCAGATCTTCTTAACTTGAAGAGAATTAGTAAAATATACTGTTTAGTACTGACAGAAGATTATTACAAACAACCTGCTATTCAAACCTCAGGGCCCTTTCTCTAGACTCTAAGACCAAAAGATCATTTAGCTGTGATTATTATTATAATTGCACTAAAACAGGTCAGAAAATTGAAAGATTTTGGTTTTGCTATTGTCGCTTGGTATTTGTTGTTCGGAGTTGGAGAAAATGTTTGGTGTGATGGACAGACTCAAGATTGACAAGGTATAAGCTAGAAAATAAAAATATGTGAAACATTTAAATACATGTATTACTTATAATATTACTTATAATATACTGATAATGTATGAAAACATGGCATTCAAATGAAACAAGTCAAATAAAATATTTGAGCTCAAAAATCCAAAACGAGATGATACAACTGTTGAATAATTGTGTTTTAGAACGGATCGTCAGTGAAATTAAATAGCAGCCATTCTTCTCATTTATTATAGAAACAGCTCCCAATATTCAAGAAAGGACCAAATTAACATTGTCATAAGACATTATAACATTTAGATCTAATTAAACCAAACATTAAAGAGATTGAAGTAAAATAATCATTTTGAGGCTTCTTTAACATAGAGATGTGGAGAGTTTTTTAAAGAAATAATAGCATCTTTAAAGAAGCTGTGTTTACAACTGGATAGATATAGAGGCCAAGGATACAATAGTGCTGCATCTATAAGTGGCCAATACTTTGGTTTGCAAGCAAGAATTAAAACATACGTCCCAAATGCTGAGCTTATAAATTTTCAGGCAAAACTTACATTTGGTACTTAATTACTCTGTCATGAATATAATGAACTGCAATGGTTTTATTATAAAATACAGGCATTTATATTTTCTTTAGTGTTTCTGTAGTTTGATGGAAACAAGTAAATGGAACTTTTGCAGCTGATAGATGTGTCAGGCTTAGGACTACTCTGAAGAATGCACAACTACAGTCCTGGGCAAAGTAATTGGAACAGAACAATAACACAATGTTCATGCAGTCATGAATTTAATCATAAATTACTTCCATTTTACATTTCTTAATACTTAAGTCCTCCTTTCATTTTTATAAGTTCCATTAGACATTTTACATAGACACCACAAGATTGGAACACACATTTTTGAGATTATTATGAAATCCAGACTTGAATTAAAGCTAATATCTAATGTTCTTTTGGAACAGTCAAATTTTGCAAGTCTCTTTGCAAATAACCCACATATGGGGTTAATGTCAGGTGAACTCCCTGGCGATTCAAGCATACGAACATTATCTTTCAAGAATTTCTTCACTTTCTAAGTATGGCAAGGAGCTAAATCTTGCTGACAAATTCTGTCACTTGCGGAAACCTTTTCTGAAGTACATGAACAATTCTCACGAGTACTGCAATGTACTGATACTTTTCATCATGCCTTCAGCTGGAATTAAAGTTCCTAGTCCTTCATTGATAAAACAGTCCGAAAACATTTTCTTCTTAGGGTGTTTCACAATTTGTTGAAAGTGTGCAGAATTTGCAGGTTCGTTATTTGCCTGGTGTACATACAGAACCCTAGAAATTTTTCTAAGATTACAAAGTTAGGTAAGTATTAAGAAATGTAAATTGGATGTAATTTATGATTAAATTCATGAAAAATGTTGTGTTATTGTTCTGTCCCAATTAATTCCCATGGTAGATGGTCTTCCAGATTACATTTCTTGTTAGCAATCAAACAAAATTTCATACACACTTTACAGTGCTTTTTTTTTTTTTTTTTTTAAATAAGAATGCACAGAGGGATGAAGCTTCAAATTTGAAGAAAAATATGGAAAGAATTGATTTTGTCCTAATGCTCATATTTCAAAGTAAGGTTTTGGAAAATATTAATCTAATTTCCAAACTACTGCAGTCCCTTAATGCGGATCCACTAACTCAGACATAGATACAGCTTCTGAAGTTCTTGAGACTGCAAGAGATAATTTAGTTATCTTAAGAAGCATTTTGAAACTTTAGTATAAGAAGCCAAAATACAAGTGAAACCTTGGGGTAATGATCCAAAAATTAGCCCCAAAAGGTGAAGAATTTTTTTGATTAGCATTCTTCAGATCATAGAAATGTGGATTCACTAAAGTTTTTTCAAGCTACAGTTATCAATGCTTCTCTTAATATTTTCACTCAACAGTTAAGCAAATGCTTTACAAGTCTACAAGGTTTTAATGATTACTTTTCTTTCATAGATCCCATTCATCTTTCTAAGTTGGAAAATGAAAATGTCCAGAAAACAGCAGAAAAGCTGGTGAGAAAATACAAATCAGATTTAATCAAGAACCTTTCAAATGAACTCATTAGTAAAGACATATGTACAAACACCCATATGCAAAGACGTTTAGAAAACTGAAATCATATTGTTGATCAAAGATTTTTGCTCGTTGAAAATACTTTTCTTCAAAGCATTGTGTACAGAATCTACAATGGTATTATCCAATCATATCCTTTTGTTAATATTTATCTATCTTTCAATGGATAAATAACAGATTGAGGTTACACTTTAAAAATATTCCCTTGGGTCTTTTTCTACCTTCCCCATCTGCTTCTTCACACACCCCCTAAATATTTGCACATAATCTTACTCTTTTTCCATCTTTCATCACCATTTTGATTGGTGCTTTCCATTTAACTTCATTGTGGACTGTATTGTGATTTTCAGGTCACGGTGAATTGGGTAAATTTTTTAAAAAAGCGTGGCCATCATATTTAATTCAATAATTTGACTGTCCATGCTGTTAACAGTTTTAACATTGAATTGCTATAAGTCAATACAACCTATCTAATAAATCTTTTCATTTGTTGGGTGAAAAAAGGCAGGATAATGTTAGCAGCAGACAGTAAATATGGATTATTTTTTAAAAGTTAATTTGCGTGACCAAACGTTTTTTGTTACAATGTCATTGGACACAATTACTAATTAAAAGTTTCATTTTTGCTATAGAAGGAATGTATAACACTCCACTTTACCTATAGCATAATATGTATTACTTTTCTGTAGCTTTCAGTGGCTTAAAAACAAAGTTTTGCTTTCATATTGTTCATTGTCAGGTTTTATAATTTTATTGTTTTAAGATATTTTTATACAGGTTGATGTTTGCAATGTTACCAATACAGATTGTTGGTGTTTAAGTGATATTTGGCATATGCAGATATGTATTTAACTTTCTCTAGCATCTACTTAAAATTAGAAGGTAATACGAATGTAACATATCAAATTACTTTTTACATATTTGGCATATGCAGATATGTATTTAACTTTTTCTAGCATCTACTTAAAATTAGAAGGTTATACGAATGTAACATATCAAATTACTTTTTACATGACTTACACAATCATTAGAATCTAAAGTAAATAACACCACTATTAGTTGGAATAAAAATATAATGTTTCTCTTACAGTGCCTAAAAAATTGGACTACAAGCTATGGGCGGAGCACATTACTGAAAGCAGCTTTCATGTACTCTGGGAGGTAAATAGATAGCTTTTATATCTGAGCACACATAATCTCAATAATCTAACATCTTAAAACAAAAATATTGGAGGCTAAATTGCTTCTACAGTAAGAATATGGTTTTATTTTGTGATTTTACATTATTCTAGGTTGTTATATCACATACACATACTCCAATAATTACATTGGCAATATATTTTTTCATCCATTGTATGGAGATCCATACATTTTTACCATTTACTTTGTTGCGAATGTGCTGAATTGTATTTTCGAAGCATATAGGCAAATAGCTTTTCCTTAGAATTTATTTGCTTGGAACAGATTCTCCTGTATATTTTCGTAAAAAGATTTTCCAGGACTGAAATTTGAATTTCCAGAAAGGAATGCCAGCATCAATTAATGTTTTACACAAATCTAATGAAAATTGTTTGCTAGATGTGAAAGCTGCAGGAAGTAGCGTTATTTTCTTTCCACCACTCTTTGAAGCAAGTGCAGATAATATATATTTTAATTCAAACTCTTCTCGGGCTTCTAGCCAGGTAAAAACTTGGCTTGACACCAAGTTTTTACCTGGCTAGAAGCCCGAGAAGAGTTTGAATTAACACGTCGCCAGGAAAGCTTCAGTTCTTATTTTAATATATATTTTGTCTGAAATGCTTTTTTTTTCATGATTAACTGCTTCCTCACAAACCTTATACAATAAAACTGTTCCATCGGTTGAAATCACGTGAGAACCAAATTCACTTATGTAACTGTAAAGTTTAATTTGCAAAGGTTTTCTGAATTTGGGCATTATAGCTTAATCTTCTACTTTTACCCGACTGAGTAAAAGTAGACTGCTCAGAGTAGAAATTTTTTCTTCCTACAACAATAAATGCATGTGGCACACAATTGTAACAATAAGATTTGAAAATACAATTTTTCATTGGCTGAGGCACAAGCAAATTAGCCAGAATGCTATGTGATGATTTCTATGAGAATGGTGAGACATTTTGTTAGAAGAATAATTGAATTATTTTATTAGCTACTTCCTATATTTTTTACAAAATGTTGATAGTGAAGAGCAAGCCCACAATAAAGATCCCAAAAGTTATAACATCTGTGAGAATGAGCAAAGATTTAACATTGTTGCTGTTTGAGGATTAAGCTGCCACTTGTGAATAACAAGACAGATATAAAAGTGCCAGATGTCTGTATTTTGAACCGCACTCACCCCTCCTCCTCTCTTGCACTGATGATTCTCCCTGAAGACCATCCCTGTAGTAACATATATTTTCTTATCTAAAATATGTTGCATGAAAAATATCTTGAGGGAGGAAAAAAACTTAAAATGCAAAATTACTTAAAATGGCAAAAAAAAAAAAAAAAAAAAAAAAAAAGGGCATTTATAGTGGATGAGGCTAAAATACTATAAAAAGCCAATTAGAATTTGTTGACCCTATCAATTCTATTTACTGTGAATCACATTTATATCTACGAAACTGTTGGTTTACTTTCACCCATTAAAAAAGGCATTTTGCCTAACATCTGGGCTCTATTTATGTCTGTTAAAACTTTATTTATGGTTATCAGTTAATTTCTAAAGAAATGCTTAGGTGTATGATTACTTACCTGTTTAACAAGAAGAAAAACTTCTCACATATGATGAGCACCTTTTGTTTAGTTTCGGGTAATGTTTGCTTTTCAACACTACAACAGTGATGTTGACCTGTGAATTCTACTATTGGTCAGTAACAAAACTTGTCCACAGTGACTAAAAAGATCAAGAGCTTTCAACCTATCTGAATAATCTCACTGCAATACAATTATGTTTCAGTTCTAATTGATAAGTTCACATCCATATGTGATGTTATGATTAAAGACAAACAAAATATGAAAATATGAAGGGGAAAAATTGCTTGATTAGAGTATCAGTGATAACTTCATTTGTAAAATATTAAACTTTGTCTCTTTGGCAATCCTTACTGTTGGGAAAGCTGAAAACTTTCTTTCTGAATAGATATAGTAATTAATAGCATGTACATAACCATTCGCAATAGACAATACATATGCTATATCCAGTTAATATAACTGTTACGTCACATTCACCTTAATCATATTGTAACAAAATATTATAACAAAATCTGTTTAATTATTTCAAATTCTAGTTAACATAAATATCTTTATTTGATTGCTACACTACAATTTTATCTCTCATTGCTATGACACTGAATGAGCTGCTTCAGCTGTCTCGCCAATCCATATGTGCTCTCCAAAGTCCTATCAAAACTCAACAACTCAAGCCTGGTTGCCCTCCTTTTTACTCTGCCAATTATTCCAAGACATTTCCAGAAGTGGAGATCATTATTACAGGTTGGTTATGAGAAGATTGTT
The DNA here is from genome assembly GCA_030762935.1 of Hymenopus coronatus. Classification (NCBI taxonomy): domain Eukaryota; kingdom Metazoa; phylum Arthropoda; class Insecta; order Mantodea; family Hymenopodidae; genus Hymenopus; species Hymenopus coronatus. The sequence goes on along the minus strand of CM060881.1, from coordinate 144,522,694 downwards.
ACATGCGTTGCAGGTGTGACATTGCAGGGCTTCGAAGAAGGTAATGTGCCTGCTTGTTCACATGTTAATTTATACCTGCGACAATGCAGTGGAACTACAAAACTTGGTAGCTCTTGGTAGCTTTTGGGCAAGACCAATCTCTCACAACCAAGCCTTCTCTAGGTCCTAGGCCACCCAAGATGGTGACTTTTTGTGGTCCAAGTGGTTAATGCTCCGTGCAGAAGTTTTGGCACTTCTTCGCGTTCAGTTTCAGTTTAGCTGCCTGCAGTATGTTGGTCAGGCTCTCAACATGATTGATTTGTTGTTGTCCACGATGGTGGTGATGTCACCCAATACAGAAGTCAGACATTGTAAGTAAATCCTGTCATCACTTATTCCATGAGGTGCTGGAAAGTGACTGGCATTTTGCAGAGGCCAAAGCTCTTGGCCTGTCAAAAATATGCTGTTGTCCTTGTTTCTGGGATCTAGGGCCACTTGCTAGTATTTCCTTTTCAAATCCAAAGTTAAGAACTAACAGCAAGTGTGTCCAGCATGTCATCAATTCAGGATAATGGAAAGCAGACCTTTCAGATGACAGGTTTTAGGTTTCTATAGTCCATGCAGATCATAGTTCTTTCTTTTTCTTCACTAAGGGTACAGAACACCAAGGCCTGTTAGGCTCTTCAACGATTCCCCTAAAACTCCTGTCCTCCAGCATTTTTTTACCTCTGCTTTTTTCACCAGAGTCTTGATGATTTAACGGTTAGGTTGGACATCTCCAGTGTTGATGAGTACTTGACCAGTATAGCTGTAATTTTCATTCTTTTGGCTGAAGACAGACTAGTATTGTTTGTCTAAGTAGACATCAGACTTTTTTCAGCTGTGAAACAGTCAGACGATCAGCAAGTCTTTCAGTTGGGACTGAAATCCTACTGGTTCTTTGGATATGTCAGAAGGTGATATACTTGCAGCTAGCTTGCAATTCACCAGTTCCATTCCAGCCTGGATGTTCTGATCAGCATCAGATGGATTTAAAGTCTCTGGACACTTCTTCCCGGCAAGGCAACAATGCTCTAGCAATGCATAACCATTCAATGTTGTCTTCTGTTCAAAACTAGGTTATTTGGCACTTATGATATGGACCATGATCTTCCACATTTCCACCAAGCTCTTTCACCTTTCCTCAAAGCTCTTCCATGTCCTTCATGCTGCTCAGTTGGTCATTGCTTTTTTTCGAAAGCTTCATCTTTATCTTGTGCATTTCCATTTTCATTTCTTTCTCCATCTTCTTTATTCTGGATTTTCTTATTAACCTTCTTCATAATGAATTTCGTTTCTTCCATTTTAGATTTTATTTTGGTGTCCATCTCCATATCATATTTCATTTCTGTCCCCATCTTCTCCATCTCCTGATTCTATTTTCTCAACCTGCTCCATTTTGGATTTCAAGGTCTTCATTTTAGCTAGTAATGCTTTCACCATCTCTTCCACAATATCATTCTAATCCACTCCTGCTACCAGTGCAACAAAATCTCCACATTCATTTCAAATTCTGATTAAATAAATGTCTTTATTTCAGTTCTTCAATACAATTTTATCTCTTGTCACTGCAATGTTTATGTTGCAATGACTGCTTTGGTCCTATCTCTAATCCAAGTGTATGCTCCAAAGGCACTGTCAAATTCAAGAACTGTGGTCCTGGTTGCCCTCTTTTTTAGCCTGCCGATAACAAAGCAAGAAATTTCCAGAAGTGGAAGTCATCATTACACTTGTTCTTTAGATGAAGGTGTAACCATGTTGCATGCAGGTATGACACTGGAGATTTTTATGTAATGCTCATGTGGTTAATTTACTCACATCTGTGACAATGCATTAGGGCGATAAAAAGGAAACCACCAGCAAGCAGACTGCAATAATTCATGGCCGTAATGTATAGGTGCATGCACATGGGCTCATAGTCACAATATTTCTGTTTCCAGATGGTATAACAGAATGGTGATATGTACATATTCAGTTGTTGCTGAGAGCAAGTATTATTTATTTTTTTGTCCCTGTTACTTTTGTAACTGTTACTGAGCAAGTAGTTATTTTCTGACAGTTATTTTGCAGCCATTACAAAATAATGCATTTTTTTGTTACTGTTCCTAAAATCTACACAACAATATAAAATGCTAAAGCTATTAAAATCAGCAGAAAAACCATCAAGACTTAATTTATGAAAGAGAGCACACATAAAAGAATTCAAACATTGCCTAATGAATTTTGAGATTTCAGCAGAGAACAGGATAATTTCAAATTTCATCTGCCTCACATTATATGTAATACATAACCAGGGAAAGCTGTTACCCATCAGTTATTGAAACAGCAAACCAGGATATGAACAACCCGTTGATTAAACATATTTTACAAATAGGTAATTTGGTAATGGAACAATGAGAGTATTATATTAATATAAAAATAATAGTTGCAACAAATCTTCACTTATCTTTTGGAATCCTCCTTGCTTTGGACTAGTTTCACAATAAATTCATTGCATTATCAACATAAATTTTCTTTTGGTCTCAGTTTTGGTCTGGTTTTTTTCAAAACTGGGACCAAAAGGAAATTTATGTTGATAATGCAATGAATTTATTGCGAAACTAGTCCAAAGCAAGGATTCCAAAAGATAAGTGAAGATTTGTTGCAACTATTATTTTTATATTATTTGTGTTATTACATCACTGTTACTAGCTTCCTTTTACATTTATGAGAGTATTATATGCTGATTCATTAAATAGTAATTTATAGTTTGCTTTATTGTGTGTCTTTTGTATTGTTTACCTTTAAATTGAGATATCAATTTACCTAAACATAACAAAGACTACATCTCATCATATTTTTATTTTATAAAAACGATAAATTACAATGTTGCAGTACACACCAAAAGCCAACTGGTGCTCACTGAAGACATTTGAGGTTGCATTTAGAGAAAGCTCAAGATGGACAACCTACTATCAAGGAACGGAACAACATGTAGTTTTTACAGACATGTGGTATGGTCGAGAATACAAAATCAGGGTATTAGCCATCACTGTTGCAGGTGCAGCAGCTTACTCTGATATCCTAGTTGTCAAAACCAAGGAAGAAGGTAATATAAATAACCTTAAATCATTGCAGGTATACAGAATAGTTATTTCAACTATTTCTACAGCTGTGTAGCAAATTATACATATTTGTTGCCACATCAGGTTTGATTTACTTATTCTTAAGGGTCTTGATGTGCTATGATGTTAACATATTTATTGAGTTAAATACATAGAAAAATATATTTTTTATTTAGGTTATTCAGACTTTTTCTTTGTTTTTATCTTCAGCTTTTATTGCTTCCTGTAAAGCATTTAACCACAGTCTTCCTCCTTTACTAATCTTTCACTACCAGCATTTTGAATTGCTGCAGGTTGATTTTCATTTTACTCCCCTATAAGTCACAAATAATCTCATTCCAGATATTCATTTTCATACATTTGTTCATTCAAGTACATAGCACATTCTTCCACATTAACATTCAAAAAGCTTTAAAATACAGTGCCCTGTGTATGTATATCCTTACTATCTCAGCTTATCAAAGTAATGTTATTTCATACATGTAAGAACTATTAAACCAAAAATAAAGAAATATAGCATGATTGAACCCTTTGCATATTTGGCCAGTGTGTACTGAGATGTTATCTAAACAATAGAAAACTAAAATAAGAACTGAAGCTTTCCTGGCGACATATTTATTCAAAATCTTCACGGGCTTCTAACCAGGTAAAAACTTGGTTTGACACCAACGTTTCGAAGAAGTGAATCTTCCTCGTCTTCAGGGTGAACTGATGGATTGAGCTTGGGAGACTAGTAATTATAAGAGCTGGAATGAAGCTAACATCCGATTGGTTCGCGTGATATTATGGCCTAGTATTTAAGATGACTGAGACATGAGCACGGAAACTATTTATAGCAGTTATACGGCTAATGTTTTGTGTTTGAGCACGCACCTGCTAGAAAATAAGCCTTGGAAGACTGCAGGTAGAGGATTAGGTGTTAAGGCTCTTTAACATCGGTGTCCATGCTGAACTTAGTTGTAGGCCAGAATCGCTTGCTGGGGTTTCTTTTTCGTCCGGCTCTTTTCAGCGCAGATGTGATGTCCTTGGCTGAATATCCATTTTGTTGCAGTGTGAATTTTAGGTGTTGAAATTCCGTTTGCAGATTATCTGGGTCTGATACAGGAACTGCTCTATGTGCCAATTTGTTGAGAATGCCCATTCGTTGTGACTTATAGTGGAAGTGTTTGCGTTGAGATAAAGATCCATGTGTGTAGGTTTTCGGTAGACGGCATGACCAAGAGTTCCGTCCGCTTTTCTGGTAACCAGAATGTCCAGAAAGGGGAGGGAAGTTTTTCTCAACTTCCATTGTGAACTGTATTTGTGATCTGAGGCTATTTAAGTGTGCAAGAAAATCTGGAAGAGTGTGCAGTCCATGCGGCCAAATTACAAATGTATCATGCCCGCATGGACTCCACACTCTTCCAGCAAGAACACTCAACAAAAAGATAAGCCAGCCGCCATAGCCTATATACCGTTTACTGGCAATTTTTCGGGAAAGATTAGTAGACTACTCTACAAATATAATATCAAAACCATCCATAAGCCACCACCTAAAGTCAAAAATTTGGTCAGGCCAGTTAAAGATAACTTAGCTTTAAGAGTACCTGGTGTCTACCACATTCCTCGCAAATGCAGCGCAGCGTACATTGGCTAAACAGGATGCACTATTGCCACACGCGTTTCTGAACACCAAAGATCAATAAGGCTTATGCAACCCGAAAAATCTGGACTGGCTGAACACTGTATAGAACAAAGCCACAGAGCTAACTTTACTAACACCAAAATAGAGGCAAAGTGTTCGAACTACTGGGAAAGGAGAGTGAAAGAAGCTTTAGCCATCTCATCTGAAACAAATAATCTAAATCGCGATTCTGGCCTACAACTAAGTTCAGCCTGGACACCGATGTTAAAGAGCCTTAACACCTAATCCTCTACCTGCAGTCTTCCAAGGCTTATTTTCTAGCAGGTGCATGCTCAAACACAACATTAGCCGTATAAATGCTATAAATAGTTTCCGTGCTCATGTCTTAGTCATCTTAAATACTAGGCCATAATATCACGCGAACCAATCGGATGTTAGCTTCATTCCAGCTCTTATAAATACCAGTCTTCGCAAGCTCAATCCATCAGTTCACCCTGAAGACGAGGAAGATGCACTTCTTTGAAATGTTGGTGTCAAACCAAGTTTTTACCTGGTTAGAAGCCCGAGAAGATTTTGAATTAATAGAAAACTAATTACATAAAGATTTACAAAAATGCACGTATAAGAATGCACGTGAGCTAACTTATTTTCTATGAGACTAAATGAGTTACAATATCAACAATAATAATAACAATACAATATAATCCTGCTAATTCAAATTAATTGGGGTGTGGCCTGTTCAGATTCTGAAGTGTTTGGATAATCCAAAAAACGTATGAATACAGGTATAGGATTCGCAGCTACGAGATAATGTAGCATAGCTGAGGAAGTGGCAACATTGTAATTACTACACATAGCATAGTGACAATTCATGTGGACATATTGTGGGCATGGCTGATTGCATGTGATAATGGCAGTACATAGTTCAGTTTTTTTCATTATTGTTAGCAACCGCTATTTAAATGTATGCTTTTCATTTATAAATTAATACAGAACAGGAGCTTGTTTGTGTTATATATACAATACAATATCAACCAAATCAAAACAGTTCCTGTACATTAAAAGAAGAACTGGAAGTATGACTTGATAATGGGGAAAGTGCTACAAAATTGGCTATTAAATTTGGATCTGTGTAGTTTCAATATGAGTTGTCAGTTCTATCATATATATTCTTTCTTGACACTACAAATATGCTTTTATTATATTAATAATAGCTTCTGTGTTCAGATTATCTGGAATTTTGGATTTGGGAGGATTTGCATTAGTGGGGTACTATTGTAATAATAATAATAATAATAATAATGATTGCTACTACAGTCTCATACAAGAGTATCTGACATTGTAATATTCTTAATATGTATATGTCTATATATGTATATCAATATAGTATTATTACATATATTACATATTCTATCATTATTAATATTATTTATAAAACAATTTTGTAATAATACTTATATGCCTCGTACACATCATTATAGTTCAATATTATGCAAGCATTTCTTTATTAGGGATTGGTTTTAGAACAGGTTTAATTTTGAGTCTATGCTTTTCTTAATTGATAAGATAATGTATTATATAAGTAATATAGTATCTTATTTTATATTACTCCTTATTGTGTTGAGTTTATTTGAGATTGTCCTATGGTAATTTATTGCTCTATGTATCATTTATAAGATAGTCTTTGTCGGAGTACATTAAATTCCTTCTTATCTTTGAAAAGCATAATCATTCTGAATCAGTGTTATTCATTTAGGGGAAGCAACCAAAATACTGCTTTGGTAACAAGTGTCAGAATTTAACAAAGAACTTCTGTCTAAATACTAGCACACCAACATGACCAAACGTCACTGAGGTGCACAAATTCAGAACTATTAATAATATATGTCATTATAGTCACATAGTTATTCAATAATATCAGATAAATCACTATGCTACCTCCAAACATGTAGAACTAATACATTACATTACTGATAGCAGTTGTGAGCCAACTGATGCAATTTCCTTTTAGCATAAATTGAGCAACAAGGGTGACTTGCACTGCATCTCTGAAGGCCAGGGGCTATAAGCATATTTTACTACTTCAACCAAAGCTAGCTTCAGAGAGGAGTTAATAGTGAGCGAGAATAATGTAGTGTGTCAGTCTTGTATATGCATTTGAAAAATTCTGTGGTCAAAATTAAACAATTATCTAAGTTTTAGTAACTATATCTGCTTTTAGGAAAAACAGAATAGAAATTGTGCTTGATAACCAGCCTGAAAATGAAATTACTCTACCCAACCAAAAAAGCGGAACAGGGATATCCCTAAAAGACTTATTGGTGCAGTAATTTTTCTGGGAAAACAAGAATTGGCCTTTCAGGAAATCGTGAAGTAGCAAATTCTATTAATCAGGGCAATTATGTGCAACTGTTTAAGCACTCTGCAGAGTTTGATACTCTTGTAGTGTAGTGCTTAGAAACCTCTACTGTTTAAATTCAATTCAACTCAAATTCAAAATGACCTACTGTAAGATGTCTTGTCCATGTTGTCAACTATAAAGCATGAAATTGTGAATATTCCTTTTGTCCAACATGATGAAATAACACAACAAAATTGCTGAACACTGTATGAGGAACTAACTAAACTTGGTGATATGAATGAATTAAATTTACTACTTAACAATACATACATTAGTTCTATAATACATTTTACAATGTCTTGACCATACAAAGAAAATACAGTAATACTACATGTGTATTAGTGACTCCTCCCAAGTTGCTGTTTAACCAAATGGCCAAAAAAGTTTCAGCCTTGCGGTTATTATTATTTCTTCTCAGGATGTTAGCTTAATAACTAGCGCCAGGAAAGCTTGAGGTCCTTGAACCTTGTGGTTATTCAACTATCAGGCCAAAGATGGTCTAAAGATGGTCTCCATCTCTATATTTAATTATGTTTCTAGCTGATTTAGATGCCCATTTCTATTTTCTTTTAACCCTGCCAAATAATCCTCAAACTCTTAAGATTTTGTGCCTAGCTTACATATTCACCAACTTTTCTCCCCTTATCTCTATTGATAAATTAGCCCACTTCTCAATCTATAGTTTTACTCTCACTTTTGTAGTTTCTTCACATTCCAGAATTGCATGTCAATGTTTGTCTTGCATTCCACACATTGGGCATTCCTCTATATTTAAACCTTCTTATAAACATTGTGATGTGCTTAGTTCTATGCTATAACACCCTCAAGAAGATGGGTCAAGACAATTTACCATCAAAGGAATATTTCAAATTTGCTTTTCTCTATCAATTTGTTTTCTCTTAAATATATTTGACAAAGTATTCATTGCAAGTAATATCTTGTGCTATTAACAGAATATCCAAGAAACTCACCACATTATAGCTGAATTATATGATGACTGAAAAAGATTCTTCATGAAAGATTATCCCTCAAGTAGAAGAATTTAGATGAAAGATATATAATACAAACCTCTCTATTCTGAAGTGTTTGATAATATTGATAACAGCTTGGACATAACATTTTAAGATTAATCTAAATTGAAATTTTAAAATTTATTCTCACATGAAAATGATGAATCAGTGTCTTAAAAACAGCTTTCCGAGTCTCTTATATGCATATGCCATTCAATTGCAAAAAGAGCTGAGAGTGTACAGTACAAGAGTTTAAAAATAAAAGTACAAGTAGCCTTGAACTACTGAGCACTAATTTAATGCTAAAACAAAGTTGTCCATAGTTTAAAATGTTAGTGCCATTTGGTGCACAAATGCTGTGCATGCATTTTCAGTAGAAAGGTAGTTTTAAGTGCTGAGGAGAACCAAAAGTTGCTCTCAGAGCTCTACTTGAGAACAGAGAAATTATCTCATTTTGGAATTATTTCAACTAAAACTTGCCTGCTAAAAGAACTCAGTAAAAGGAACAGAAAATTACTAAGTTTGCTTTCTAAGAGAGGAGAATAGAATTTCAGTTCTTTTGATCTACAGAGGTGATATATCATAGTGTGAAAAGTTAATTAAGTTCAGAAATTAGTTATTTTCTATTAAATTTTACTTAAAGTAACTTTTTAATATTTCAATTTAAACCATTACCAGCTGTGATTTTTATCTTTAATATTTATTTGTTTAATTTAAACTATCAGTTATGTTGTATCTTTAATTTTTATTCTTTTTATTTATATGTATTACCAGTTGTGATTTTCATCAAGGCCAGCATGTTCCTTGATTTACCATTATTTACTTAAAAACTATAATATTCGTTGCTTTGGCTATCTGAATGATCACTGTATGCCACTATTCTGAATACATCAGTGGAATTTCTTTTATGGAATTTTCTCAGTGGTTGTCAAAACTGACAGTTTTACTTCTCTAATACAGTTTTATAAAAGTAATTATAAAAGTCTCTTCATATAGCTTTATTGTTTTTCCCCTGTTTTTATCCTATACATGTGAAGAGAGTTGTGTTGCCAGTACATCTTCTAATGAACCACTCAATCCCTAAAATAACACAAATTTGAAGAAAGCCTTGACTTACACTAAATCTAAACAAAAGATTGCCTTTACAAACCATTTTTGCTTTCTCTACTATTTGCCCATAAAAGTAGAGGAAGTATTGTATTCTGTTAAAAATTTGACACCGAGATTCCTTTGGAAATATACGTTTTATGACTACCTAAATCCAAAAATAGGACTGAGTTTATAAACATATGTGCATACATGCATTTTCAGGAAAACAATTGTTTATTATTGTTCATTACTTTATTTTAGTAAAATAAAAACTATCTACACAATATTTAAAATTATGATCTGTAAAAGATTATGCTTACTGCAAGAGAAAAGTTTACTAACATGTTTTAATGATGCACTGATATTGATAGTTCTTTGCAGAGTATTACTATTTAACATAGTGTAGAATGCAAATAAAGAAACAGTTGGCTTATTTTAGTTTTTTGTATACTTCACATGGCGAACATTGCATGCTCAGTAATTTTTGAGTTAGCAGCCCTGCCCATAAAAACTGAAAAAGTTGCTAATTCTTACAAGGAAAGCTGGGATGGTGCAAGGTCTCCGGTCGACCCTGTTCAAAACCATCGTGAGGGTCTATCTGGCATGGAGATAGGTCTAGTTGCATCTCTCTGTTGGAGAATCCACTACAGCAATGGAACCCATTGATGCTTTTCAAACTGATTTTTTTTTTTTCTTTCAAGAAGAGACACATGGTTGATCTTGCCTTTGAGGCACTGATGCTACATCAAGACAGTGTGATATTCCTTGCTACTTACAGCATACAGCTACACCCGAAAAAATGCCTCCAAGCTCATCATAACCTTTTGTGGTCCAAACCACTTTGGACAAAATTGCTGGTCCTATAAAGAACTGCACCTGGATGCATTGGGTCTTTATTGATGCAGACTGCTACTGATCAACAGAGCCTTCGTTTACTACAGGCACAGCACTTCAGATCACCTGGAGTTATTGTCGAGCTTCATGCAACGTTGAATGTCTGCTGAGGAATTGTGAATATGTCTACTTTAGATGGTCTCACTGAAGAGGATATGGTTAAGTATTAATCTAGCCAAAGTGTCAGCACAGCTAAGTGGCTCATGAGGTGCAAAGGCTCAGTTCAGGTACCTACCAGGATAGTACTTTTAACTTTCAACTTAAGTAGCTTCCTACTACAATAAAAGCCAGTTTTGAGACAATGAAGCTTCAACAGTACATACTAAATTCTTTGCATTGTTTAACTGCCAGCATGTTATAACTGTATACAGCATTGAAGAGTAAGAGGCATTGTTTATGACTCCAGTGTGGATAAAATCAACATGATGGCCTTCCCTGTAGCACATGTGAACTGTTCTGATGATCATCCTGCTTATTTTCACAATTGCCCCGAGTATATGGAAAAGTATGCGATTCAGAAAATCTGTGTTAAGGATAAACTGAGCTATTGAGAAGCGAAGGAACAACTTGTCATGCTCTCTCTAACAAAGTTGGTCTGCAGTACCTTCTGTCAGGTTCTGTGATTTGCAGCTCCTATATTGTCATAGAAATGTACTGGCATCGCACATGCTGGCCAATCCAACATATCATCTCTCACAACTGCAAGTATTTTCCAGCCACCATCCCTTTCCACTCCTTTGCCATCTTCCAAAGCTCTTTGTCAAATTTCTATATCCCAAAAGTCTTATCAGCATTGGGAACATTCCCCGACCTTCTGATATAATGGCAAATAGGTTTGTAGTCCTATATTTGAAGAATACTACTGATCCAACTATTGAACCAACCAGGCGCTTGGTACTCCTGTTAGAGGCCTGTGTATCTTTGCACTACGAATGGAAGCGTGGGGTGGGTGCTTCATCTACAAAAGCTTCAGTTTGTTCCCCATTACCATTGTTTGGCCATCTTGGGAGATTTGATTGTCTGGGTGCGTACCGCTTTGTCTTCTGCAACCTCTGCTGGCTCTAAGAAACTCAAATTTCCATCTGCCAATGTTGAGTATCTGGACATTTCTCCAGCGTCTCTTCCATGTGTCATTCCCATGAGTTGTCCATCAAAGGTTGGGTCTATGTCAGGTTACTACTAACATCCCTACAGTTACTCAAATTGCAGTCCCAGAAACTGCCTAAATCTGCTGCTAAGTTGTCTACTTCTGTCAGTGCTACTGATACTTTTAAAAAGAAGCCTTGTAAACCATCTTTGTTGCCAAACCTCAGGAAGAACTTGGCAAAGAAGGTTCAGGAGCAACACCACTGACGTGTTTCAAAACAATTTGAACTTGTAGAGGCACTTCTCACACTTTTTCCCTAAGGTTAGTTTTTAGTAACTTTTTATATTTCATTTCTATAGCCATTTTCCAGTGGAACTAGCATAGTTACCATTCCCATAAGGAAGAGCTAAATTTCTTGCTTTCTACTTATCAGCCTTTGAGTGTGTATCTTCAAGAGACTAAATTGTGTCCTGATGATCACATTTATTTTCGACATTATATGACTTTTTGTAAATATATGATTATAGCTGAGGTGGTCATACCCATGGTGGGACCTGTATTTTAGCGCATGGTGACCTATATTACACTCTTGTTCAGCTTCATACGGATTTATAGTCTTTAACTCTGCATATTACCATACCATATTTCTCGTTCACCATTTGCTTCTTATATTCCTCCTACTTCTTCTGGGATTGAGGAGCATTTCCTAGATCTATTTCCCCAGCTCCCCCAATTGCTTGTTATATTTGGTGATTTCAATGCACATCATCCTATATGGGGATCGACTCGAGAGTATTCTAGGGGTAAAAGGATTGCTGGAATTCTATACCTCCACAACTTAGTTGTACTCAATTTGGGGCCTCCCACATTTCTTTATGATTCTACAGGTTCTTTTACCTCTCTCAATCTTTCCTTTTGTTCTCCACAGCCTGCCAATATTTGCGATGGTCTGTAGTTTCTGACATACACAGTAGTGACCACTACCCTATAGTGCTTCATATGGTTGTTCATGGCATCAATCCTTTTTGCCCGCCCAAGTGGGTGTTCCCTAAAGCAGATTGGCATCTTTATTCTGACATTGTGGTTATGAATAATAATGCTTCTTTTTCCTATATTGATGCAAGGGTCCAATACTTCTGGGACACGATAATTGATAATGCGTAACTTGCCTTGTCCAGTTACAGACTCATTTTGCTGACAAGCTGTGTTTGTAAGGTAATGGAAAGGATGGTTGTTAAGTGATTAATGAAGTGTCTTGAAACTTGTGCTCTTTTGACTCATGTTCAGAGTGGGTTTTGACAATGGTGGTCTACTATTTAGCACTTGATCTCATTGTTGATTCACGCATATAATTCTTTTCTGCAAAGACGACAGACTATGGCTGTCTTTTTTTGACTTGGAAAAGGCCTATGATACTGCCAGCTCTTCCATTGGAACTTATGGGATCATCATCCTATTTCCTTGCAGCAGTTTCTGGATGCCTGAATTCATTCAGAAGTTGTGTGAAGATAAGGGAAACTTACATATTTACTAGAAAACATAAATTGACAGAAATGTTGATGTTCTCAGCAGTTTTAAGTTGTAAGATATACCCTGGTTTAGAATAGGAGTAAAGGATGAGAAGAAAGTGCCAGAGATGCAACATAGTCTTCACCTTGCAGAGTTTAGCTGTAGATGTAAGCCACTCCTCTTCTCAATCAGAGAGTATCTTCCTGGGCAGAACACTTTGCAAATCTGTAGATAAGTAACTGAGAATATGCTCATCAGAATGAAGAATTCCAGATTTTGCAACCTGATCTGTCTTTTTGTTTCCTGCAATGTTACAATTTCCAGGAATCCAGACAAAAGCCATGCAAAAACTGGCTAGATGTAGAGTCTGCAGCTGATCGTGGATCTTTTGAACAAGTGGATGGGGACTATAAATATCCCATAAACTGAGCAAAGCACTAAGGGAGTGTAAACAGATGACATTGGATAGCAGAGAGAAGGAGTGAATAAACATGGAGACCTTAAGTCGGCAGTGTATATGTAAGTGCCAAAAGGAAAGCAAATCTTGTGGTAAATATGTGGCTCAAGGACCGCAGCACACTCCCTCGCTCTGGTTTAGACCCATCAGTACAGGGTTAATGTGAATTTATTAGAAAACGTGAAAAACATACCATTTTTTTTTTTTTTTGTTGCAGTAACAGTTAGACAAATTATCAAAGTTTTGTTCAGCATAACTGTAGTGATATCAGTTACCACCAGATGGCAGTAACAGCAGTCTTTAACAAAATGGCAGGTAGCAGTATGGAAAAAGCTTTCTGTACTCTTAAATGTCATCAACATTGACCCGTTACCATAGTCCAGCGCCATTTTCAGACAAAATACACAAAGGAGCCTCCCTCCGACAACTCTATTCACAGATGGTATGCATAATTTGTGGATACAGGATGTTTGTACAAAGGGAAAAGTAGTGGGTGTCCCGCTGTGTCAGAAGTAGATGTGAATCAGATTAGGAATGTTTATCTTCATTGTACTAAGAAATCAAATACGAGATGTAGCAGTGAACTGCAAGTTCCGCAAACCACAGTGCAGAATGTGTTACAAAGTTTCCCAAAGGTAAAGCCATATTGCCTACAATTGTTTCAAGCTCTAAAAGCTTCAACAGCCACATTTCAACTTTTGCATGGCACCGCAGGAACTTTTTGAAGAAGATGATTTTCTTGACAGATTATTTTCGGTGACGAAGCTGCTTTTCATGTGAAAGGAAAGGTGAACAAACAAATTGTTTGTATTTGGGATACAAGAACCCCCAATGTTATGTGAAACATGTGGGAGACTCCCCTAAAGTGAATGTGTTCTGTGCCGTTTCAAACAAGAAGATCTTCAGCCTGTTCTTCTTCAATGAACAGACAGTAAAAGAACTGGATCATGTTCATAGAATGGCTGTTAACCCAATTGAGTGATGACAGGAACGATTATGTGCTACAACAGGATGGTACACTGCCTCATTTCCACAGGGAGGTCAGAGCATTTTTAAACCAAGAATTTCCACAACAATGGATGAGATGTGGAACAGAAGGTGTTCTGATGCTCCTACCTCTTTCATCATGTTCACCAGATTTTACATCATCGAATTTCTTCCTGTGTGGGGGATATATTAAAGATCAGTTTGTTCATCCTCAGGATATTCATGAACTGAAGCAGCGCTTTCAAGCTACCTTCAAAACCATCACTGTTGCCATGCTGACTATGTGTGGGAAGAGATGGACAATCGAATAGATGTGTATAGAGTGACAAAAGGCTTACATGTCAAGCATTTCTAATGTATGTTACACAATAAAGTAAGATTCATATTTCTATATCAACTGCAGTGTGAGTTATGAATTTTTGTAACTTCAACAATCATTTAGATTAACCCTGTATATAAAAAATGGTGTTCTGGAAATGTGTGCAGCAAAATGTTTGGTATATATAGGTGCGGCAGTGGTATCCTTCAGCAGCTGAGCCAAAGCAAGAGATTACATAGGTAATTGTCATAACCACAGTGGAAAGCAGTGATATCCCCTAAGAAAGAGACAAGGAAGCACTGTGTCTAACTTCAACAATAAGTTCCAAAATCTATTTCCTGCAGGAAGCAGTGCTGTTGAACTTTGGTGGCAGTGAAAATCCAAATCAGCACCAAAGAGAAAAGAATAGGTAGGGTGACCATGCATAGCACGTAAGGCAAACACATAATTACAGAGAAGAATGTTTCAGTGCCCAAAGGGATGGTTCCCCAGATCCGCATATAGGCTACAGGTGCAGCTAGGATGAAAAGCTTCTAAGGTTAACTGAAGCCCTTGATGATGCACAGAATCCAATTTAGACAAATAAAGGGAATAGAAGAGGAATCGAACCATAATCTAGTTTGGAACATATTAATGACTGGTAGAGTCATAACATTAGTACGTGATCAGCATCCATGAAGTGCCTCTAAGGAGATGAAGTAATTGCATCAAATGAGCATAGCATGCACGGAAGTAGAGAATGCGAGGCCCCCAACAGAGCTTACGATCCAATATTAGACTGAGAAATTTACCTACCTCAAAACAACAGTTTTACTCCACCAAGAGAAAGACAGAGGGCAGGAAATGCCATACAAGGCCAAAAATTGAGACATCATGGTTTTTTCCTGAAAATTTAAAACCACTTTCCACGCTCCTAAGTAAGCAGCAAATTGAGAAAGCACTGGAGGCAACATTGGGCAAAGCGCTTGCATCCAGTGCTACAACAAATTGCAAAGAGATCCATATCCATAAAGAGATATGGAGTGATGCCTGGCAGAACATTTGACACTATGGGATTAATGGCTATAGCAAAAGGATACTCAATACGAATCCCTGTGGCATGCCATTCTCCTGCCTAAGTCCATAGATAAGGAGGACCCACTCGTACTCAAAATTTACAGGCAAGAAAACTGCTGCAAGAAAATAGGAAGATGATCCAGGAAGTTACAATGGAAGAGCTGGTAGAGGTTGCCCATATACCAGGTAGTATCATAGGAGTTTGGAAAGTAAGTGCCTTAGAAAGGTAGTTGAAAAGGAAGCATATCCTCTTAATGACGTAAAAGATGACTCAAGCCAAGTTTTATTTACTTCCAAGAAAAGGAGAATGGAGAGAATTTATTTTGGGAAAATGATGCATCATTAGATATTTAATAGCAACATAGAAAATGATCAATAGGTTACAAGTTCATAGTAGTATGGAGTTAAAAAGAAGTGGCTTTGGTTGGTTGGTGGAAAGCAAAGCACAAAATGTTTAAAATATAAAATAAGCTTTTAGTGTAGAAGACCACAATAATTGATGTAACATTTCTGCAGTACATTATAAATAGTTTTATTTAGAGCTAAAAGTGTACAATTTTTAACATCAGATTTTGGCTCCAGGGCAGTACTTCTTCTATCTTAGGTGATGGGTAGTGAAAACAACAGCAAACTTAGAAATTTCATGTTTCACATCATTTGTTACATGTTTTGCAAATTTTCCTCCTGTTAAAACTTAGGTTTCAAATTGAACATAATTTTTATGGGTGTAATGACTTTTTCTAAGCATTCATACAAAACTGTTATTACTATTGTATAGTTTAGAGAAAAATAAAAGGATTCAAATTACTGTTTCAGCTCCTCATGAAGTTCATGAGGTAAAGATCACATCAGTGGGGAGCAAAACAATTGCTCTAGAATGGACTTCTCCTATGTTCACCGGGGGACTAATAAAGCATTATGTTATTTCATATAAGGTAAGTTGTGTTTTTGGTATTAAAACAATCTATATGATTTGTAATGTGCTATGAATGAATGGGTTATATCCACTTACTTTTTTATTCACACCACTTGTAACTACCTATTATTACCAAATAAATATACTGTCACATTAAAATCTGATTTATAAACAAAAGATCTAATACCCAAAAGCTATTTTTTGCTGCATTCAAATAATGTACGAAGTTTGTATTTTGAAACTCTTCATTAATCATTTATTTTTATCCAAAATATCTCTTTAACACAGTTGTTTTCTTTGTTCCCATATCTAGTAATATTTTACCAAGTACAACCTCATTTAGAAATCCTTTTCTGGTTTCATAGATACAATCTTTTAATCATTTTTTTGCTCATATTTTCTCAGTCATTAAAATCCTTTAGATTGCCTTTATATCACACAGCTTTCACACATTTGAGACTTTCAAAATATGTACAAATTTTATCTAGGCTAATCTTTTTATCCCAACTCTTCCTAACAATGTCATATCAAGCATGTGCAATATCTAAGTGCAGTTCACAAGAACTCTCACACTAAACTTAGATTTCTTGTACTCAACCTTCACAAACTGTTGTGGAACTGAGATAATTGCAATAAGCAAACATGTATTATTTTAGTGAAACACCAGTATCTCTTATGCTATTGGAGAAAAAACACACTAAATTTCATATACAGGTATACTACTACGAGTACTTACATACAATCGAAATTCTGTGCATATCTGATAAGTATCTTTCATGAATCAGCTACTTTTATCTAGGTATGCATATGTTTACATATTCTTACAAAGTTTTAATTACAGAACACACATAGAGTAAAGAAAATGTTTGAGAAAAACAAATTCAAAGTGGAATGTAGCAGGGATTTCAAGCATGTACTACCCTATTATAGAGCCAAGGATATATATATATATATATATACATATATACACACTAGCGGACCCGACAGACATCCTGTAGTCACGTCTTTAATTTGAAAATTTAAAACTTTTTTGTAGGTTAGGGAGGCTGTTAATTAACGCATGTGTAAATTTGATAGAGAATTATACAAAGTACTCACATCAATTTCACACCAAATTTGCAAAATATATTGTTTTTATGCACACTTTAAAACTCTTGAAACATTAATTGAATCTTATTGTAATATTTCAATTAGCACACTTTTTTTTTTTTGTAACACAATAATAACACGAAGTTATAAAATATTTTCCTGAATTTGATCGTAGCACCACCTGTCGGGAAAAACTGGAATTGGAATAAAATATTTTTGAATATTCGAGACTGTGATTGTAGCGCAGTCTGCCGGATCCAATCTAAAACATTCCAAAATCAACAACAACAATTTATAAACAAAAAATGAATTAAATAAACAATTTCCATTGAACCGAACTGAGAATCTAAACCATTCTCGAATCCACTGGAACACATACAAAAAATTTCATTAAAATCAGTCCAGTCGTATAGGAGTTCAGTCACATACATATGCACGGAAGAATTATATATATTGAAACTTAAACCCATATTTAATATTGATCTCCAACAAGCTCTCATTCTTAATTAATGCTTATTTAAACATGGCATAACCATGATTAAAGCTTCTCAAACATATATGTTTAAATAACTCTCAGGCAGTTTCAACTATAAACATTTGCGCATTCAAGAATAGTGATTTTAAAAAGATTTCATATTCACTCCTTTGCTTTCAACATATCTATTCAAACTTTTTAGCAGTTCTTCCTACCGATGAGGATGATAATAATCTTTATTAGCTTATATGAGACTGGTAGACCTATTCAATGCTTCAAGCTTTGTCAAAAACACTAAAATAAACCTAAAATATCAATCTTTTTACAACTCATTTATTCTATATAGACATTTTTAATTAAAAGCATTTTTAACTTTCTTTTTTTTTTTTTTTTTTTCTGTGACTTTTCTTTAACATCTCCTTTGTAATAATTATTTGTATTATAGTGTTATACTTGTGGCCCTTTATTATTTGTTCAGCATTCCTATTTACTAAAACGATATTACCTTGCCCACCTGATAATGTGGTGGTAGCGTGTCTGCCTCATATTCCACAGGTCGTGAGTTTGAATCTTGCCTAGGGTGAGTTACCTGGATAAGGTTTTTTTCGGGGTTTTCCCTTATCCTGAGAAGACTAATGTCGAGTAACTTTAAGCTCCATGGACATAGAGATCATTTGAGCATCATTTCACCAGTTGCATTCATCGTCCAATATGACCAACCAGGTTAAAGAACACTAAAAAAAAAAAGTTATACATCTCTTTTGTAATATCAATAATCTATTTACATTTGTAATGCTTGAGTTACCACATTACAGATGTTGGTGAATTAGACATAATATACTACTTTCAAGAATCTGGATTTAGATATTTTGATAAAAGTCTTAATAAATATAGATGAATAACTAGGTACTCATTTTTTGCAGAAATAATCAATATGCATTTAAATGTCATATTTTAATCTAAAATGATTCCCAAAAACTTGATACTTTTTGTTTCATTATTCATTAAATTGAGCAGTTCATTATTAGACCTTTATTTTGGTGTTGAAACTTAGTATATTAGTTTTTTCAAGGATTTACAATCAGGTTATTGTTATGTTTTGTATAATTACAGGGACTTGTTTCAGTAGTTATTACATTATTTAATATTGCCTTTGTCTTTATTAGCAAATATGACTGATGTCATCCGCAAAAGAAATGATGTTGTAATTTGGAGATTTTAGAAGGTCATTATTGTATAGTAAGTATAAATAAAAGGGACCCAAGTACTGATCCCTGTGGAATGCCAACTTTTGTCAGTTAACTTGATTTGATTGACTTTACTCAATATCACTGTTGATAATAGATTTCAGAGCATTATTTCTGATTTTTAAAAAAAAAAAGACTATACTTTCAAGGCATTTATCCCTGATGCCATATTTATCTAACTTGGCTAATAATATATCATGCAATACACTATCAACATCTTTGATAAGGCAAGAAATATTCCTGCCATTTTGTCAGAATTGTCAAGCATTTGTAATATTACCTGATAAAATTCAGTTTTGGCAGTATTGGTGGAATGTTTTCTCCTAAAACCATATACTTTTGAAAATACTGAGGTCAGAGTTATTGACCTGTAGTTTCCAATTTGATTTTTATCTCCTTTCTTAAATATATGTTTTAAGGTTTCAGGGAATATTTTTTTGTTTAATGACGGACTTATTAAGTGAGCTATGATACCAGCTAAGGCATCATTACAGTACTTCAGAATTTTTTATGTAACTCCATCCCATCCAAAAGATGATTTATTACTTTTTCTATACAAACTATATACATACATAATGTATAGAAAAGGTATTATATTGCTCCCGAAAATTTGATACTGAGATGATTTCACCGGAAATACATGTTTTGGGACCTCCTGAATCCAAAAAAAGCATTTCTAGAAAAAGGTCTGTGTGTGGATGTGGGTGGGTGGACCGCACAGCTCAAAAACAAAAAGTCTGTTAAATACCAAACTTGGTTTTTAGTTTAGTATCTTCCAAGGGTGCAAAATAAAGATCTTCAAGAATCCCCTCACCCACAACTACCCTTTACATGGAAAACTTTCCGAAAATTTTGTTTTCTCAAAAATGGTTCTAATGATTTTGTGTAAAATATTTATATTAAAGACATTTACATGCAAAATAAACTGTATACCTTGAATTTTCTGAAGACCTCTTTGTTCTGAATTAATTTTGCGGAATTTTGTACAATTCTTAAACCATGAACAAGAGACAAACACTTACTCCACAAAAAATGTAGAACTTGTTAAAACACACAATGTATGTTATATGCATTTTTTTCCTGGAGTTGATCGTTTTTGAGATACTCCCTGTTATTGATTTCTGTTTCAAAATACTTAATACATTTCTCATACAGGAACTTATCAACACCTGACCATACAAAGAATCAGATTTCTATACCATAGCAGCCACATTTTAAAGTACTTGACTGTCGCTTTAGCTAGGGTAACCCCTTATTTCTCTTCTAGCTATAAGGAACTAAGTAATACAACCACTTCTGCTAATGTTTATCTTGATTTGCATGAAGTAGATAGAAGAATAAGTTTATCAACAATTTGTTACAGAGAGTTAGGGAAAGTCAATCGAATGGAGCGCATCAGATTTTTTTTTAAATTTATTTCCATTTTCTTTTACCTCCTCTTCTGAAGTTTCATAAAAAAAAATGAATGCTGACATCCCTGTGGTTATATATGATGTGTTGTCATACATTGGTTCATGTTTTATTATACTTAAGAAATATTTATTGAAAAGTTGACAAATTTGTAGTGGATTTATCAATCTTGATTTTGTTAATACTACTTTCTTTTACAATCTTCGAAACTGTTGTAACTTTATTATTTGAGTTTACTGCTTTCTCACCATATTGTCACCCTCACTTGGTAGCCGTCATGCTCTAAATTACTTATTGCATAATTGATAGCATGATTCTCATTGGTTGTATGACATCATTATGCAAATTAAAGTTATTTAAACTTTCATAGTTTCCTGTATCTGCACAAGAATGTATATTTATCCAAATACAAGACTGTTTTTTTTTCTTTTCTTTTTCCTTCTTTTTTTTTTCATTTCTTTCTTTTTTTAAAATATTACTGTTCAGACCTGGGGGGTTGTCTTGCATTTGCGATGTGTTTTCCGAATACCATTCGGGAAAAGGTAAATTTCAAACTTTGCGGTTACACCAGTGGTGAAGCCTTGGGGGAAATGGTATAGATTATCACCAAGGTCGCGATGCATGGCAGATTTTGCACCAAAAATTAGCTGTTAAAGAGCCTATGAACATTCTCATTGGAAAAAAGATTAATCTCCGAGACTAAAATGAAATTAAAGACTTCCTTTCACATCAGCGATTGCATGTAACACTACTAGAAGTCAATGGTCCAGCAGAAAGACAAAGATTAAATGCCGGCTGCACATATACCACAATGTGAATTTATGCCCAAATTCGAACTAGGTAAAATACTTTACGATATTTGTTGTCCTAACAGAAAATAACATCCATAAATGATCGTCATTACAGATGTGCTGCCAGCACCACTGCCACCATCACATTTTATCAGCGTATATACTGCACATTTCGTTCTCCCCTTCTCCATCTCTCCCGCTCTAAATGTGAATTTCTGTGTAAATTCAAATTAGGTAAAAACATTTATGATAATTATGAGAATGATCTGAAAAGTTCCCAACCTGATAGTGAAAAACAACAATGCTTTCCAAGTAGTTTTATTTTTCAACATACTCTCCTCTAATATCAATACATTTTGTCCAGCAGTGTTCCAATGCCATTATCCCCTCTCTGTAGCATTCCTCTCGAAGTGCTGCAAAGTACCCATTTACAGCCACAATTGTTTCTTCATTGGATGAAAAGCGCCTACCAGGGAGGAATTTCTTCAGTTGTTACTAATAATATAATACTCTCTTTAATATGCTGGCAATTTGGCGAGCTAATTGTATTATTATTTTTAGTAATACTCACTGTAATAGGTATTGTTAATGTCTCAGGATTGCAGCTGCGAGGGAGAGAATGTATTACAGGTAATATAATACTTGTAAATGATACACTGGTTTCACTGGTAAGATGTTCTTGTATATTCTTCAATATCACTGGATACAATGATGGCACAGATAAATTAAGATTGCATTCCACTAGTGTGGTATTGTCACAGTCGGTGGTGGACCATGAACAGGAGGGCGTAGCGGGGTATAGTAATTGATAGAGCACTCATTAATTTGCATAAGCTGGATTTATTATCCTAGTGTCATCACAATATTCAAAAGGTTATTAGTACAAATGTGTCACTTTACCTTGGTTAGATGTCGATGTGCTGGGGGTTGGGTGATGTTAGTACTTTGGCGTTGCCACCGCCCTGCAGACTCCGATCACGGAGGATCACACTCTTACCACCTCGAGAATAGAAGCCCAACAGATACTCGCCCTTCCGGTCAAAGCCTTATATTAACCATCTCTACCCTAGAGGGTACTCGGCCAATATGGCTGCACGCCCTACCACCTTTGGTACTCTCGTGCCTACGTGACCGGAGACAGCTCACCGGGATGAGCCTGTTGCTAGGCGGATGATGACGTACATATGTTAATCCCCATTGCTAAAGTACCCGGATGGGGTTAACCTCATCATCCTCCCTAGAGTGTCTCACCGGCGACTTGACGACGCCGGAGTGAATGTGAGCAAATAATACTGGCTAAGAATTTAGCTGTAATTTGGAATCCTAAAATGTTAATCAAAAGGTCCACAATATGCCCGCCAGTTAGGCAACCCTCCAGGCACATGCGACAGTATCAGCATGCATTCCCGCCAAATGCATAGGATACTACCCTTGTGCCAAGCAATGAAGATCACATGAAGACTGACAAATAAGGAATGACAAAGGTTGAGCGTCTATTCAGCTCTTATATAGGCTCACAGCTTATTCTACATGTTTCTCCTTATTAAACATTCTTTAAGGAAGTATATAATACCAACTTCCTTTTATTTATAAATAAATTATTTTTGGTTCATATAATATGTATTTCATAAGCTATTTGCGCTTAGTGAATATTTAAATATAAGTATACAACGCTTGGGAATGCAGTATTCTAGAAATAACAACTTTTTTTTTCATGCACATAGCAATGCAATTATCATTGTTGAAGTTTTTTAAATAATTAGTTCTGATCATAAATGAAATTATACATAAAATACACATTAAATTCAATATTATGATATTCACAGAACACTTACAATCTAATTACTTAATTAATTTTTTTCTTTAGCACATAATCAATAAATCATTATGGCATCAGTTTCCTTCCATTAACAAAAAGTAAACACTTGATATGAAAACGCTTGGCTTCCATATATTAACGTCTCACAGTTTTGGAAACAGATGGAAGTCTGAGGGAGCCAAATATGGGGTATTGGGTGGATGTTCCAGCACTTCATAGTGCAGATCTCTCAATTTCCCCATTGCCAGAACGGGTGCACTGTCCTGATGGAAAACAATTTTTTTAACCCGGGTCTGTTTTCATGAATGCTTGCATTCAGTTTGGTTAGAAGTTGAGAGTAGTATTCTCCAGTAATGGTTTTTACCTTTCTCGAGATAGTCAATCAACAAATTTCCTTTGACATCCCAAAACACTGGCTCCATGATCTTTCCCACCGATGGCACCATCCTCGCCTTCTTTGGAACTGAAGAACCAGCTTCTGTCCACTGCCTCGACTGCTGCTTGGTTTCGGGTGTGTAGTGGTGAATCCATGTTTCATCCATTGTGACGTATTGTCGCAAAAAGTCACTTCTGTTCTTCTGAAAATGCACCAAGCACTTTTCAGAAAGTGTCGTGCGAATGTGTTTGTTATCCACAGTGTGGATATGCGGCATCCATCTTGCACAAAGCTTTTTCATGTTTAATTCCTGATGCAAGAAGTGACCAATATGTTCCTTTGAAATTCCAAGAGCATTAGCAATTTCATGCACCTTTGTACTCCGATCTTACAGAATCATGTCATTCACTTTTCCAATGATTTCCGGTGTGGTTATAGTTTTTGGACATCCTTCTCGTGGACCATCTTGGATGCTTTAATGGCCATGTTTAAAATTGGCCACCCATTGCTTCACAGTGGAAACTGAATGTGAAGAATCACCATACATATTTACGATCCGCAAATGAATTTCTGTAGGTGTTAAACATTCTTTTGCAAAGAATTTTATCACAGCATGATATTTGAATTTCTCCATTTTCAAGGCAGAGCGCACTTCCACTGCTTCAAACAACTGTCTGCAGTCAACTATTGCCTGGAATGACTTGTAATTTTACATAGCATCTATTAACATGTGTACCAACGTAGACAAAAAAAAAATCATGCAAGTAGTGCCGTGATCTCTGAGAATTTTTCAGATCACCCTCGTATACTAAGTATGTGTAAATACAAAATCATATCCATTGTCGTCATTACAGTTACGCTACCGCCGCTGCCATCATACTCTATCACTGCATATAAAGGCACGTTTTTTTTTTTGTTTTTTTTTTTAAATATAGTGTTTAATGCCCACTTCAACTACTTGTGACACCACAGGCGAAATAGGTACCATACATTTCGTTCTCCCTTCTCTGTCTCTCCCTTTCGCAATATTGAATTTTTGCATACATTCAAATTAGGTTGGTAAAAGCATTTACGATGTGTTATACTAAATGTGTTGTCTAAATACAAAGTTGTATCCATCATTGACATTAAAGTTAGGCTACCATCAGTGTTGCCGTCACATTCTGTCATTGCTTATATACTGTACATTTCATTCTATCTTCTCTGTCTTACCTGCTCTGCTCGCAATGTTGAATTTTTGCGCAAATTTAAATTAGGTAAAAACATTTACCATGTTGTTTGAATACAAAATCATATCCAAAATCGTTGTTACAGTTACACTATCGCCACCACCAACGTCACATACCATCACACCCTTATCGTATATTTTCATACTCCCTTTTCCAGTGTCTGCACAAAACCTGAATTTCTGCACAAATTCAAATTAAGTACAATAAATAAATAAGAGTCTTAATCAGCTTAAGTGTTCATTAGTTTGTTCAGAATATATGGCAAACCTTTAAATTTCATTTAAAAAGTCTCCTTTTTAGTCCCCTATGTCTTTTAAACATGTCTTATGTAGATGATATGCCTCTGAAAAATGGGAGTATTCTTGCATTCGAGGTAATCTTGTATTTGGATAAATATGGTATTTGTTTCTAGTATATGTTCAATTTAAAACATCCATGCTCT
Source organism: Hymenopus coronatus (assembly GCA_030762935.1). Lineage (NCBI taxonomy): Eukaryota > Metazoa > Arthropoda > Insecta > Mantodea > Hymenopodidae > Hymenopus > Hymenopus coronatus. The sequence goes on along the minus strand of CM060881.1, from coordinate 144,497,345 downwards.
TTAAGAATTCATTAACCTTTAGTACCTACTTGGCAATCTATATAGTCCAATAATGACATATAATTCACATTTAATTTGTATTTTAATGGTTGCAACTTCAAAGACTATTTCCATCTGGAAATACTCAACCCAGTCAAGTGGTATGAAATCTATTCAATTTTTTTTATCTACATAAAATAATTGAAATTGCCCATTATAACTTGCTTCTAACTTATAGTTTACTAACTTAAAGTATTTAATCTATTTTGTTTTTTTCCACCCCATGTTCAGTCAACTCCAGAATATTAGGTTTACAGTCATTTTGCATAATTTGAATTCCTTTACTTTGTTTGATGCATTAGGCAAAATTTAGAACTGATACATGTAGTAATATTCATTAGTTAATTGTATGACCAACTGCATCCAGAAATATGCCTGAAGTCTTTTGTTTACTCTATTTTTTTTTCTTTTTCTTTTGCACTCCCACTACATTGTTTAGTTTCCCTTTATAAGAGAATAGATAGCATCACACAAAAAATTCCAAATTTTTGAGATCCTCTTCTATTAAAGTTTGTACCATCTCTAACAAAATAATTGTCACCTAACCAGAAATGTCTACAAATACACATTCTTTATTAAGGCGTAACCAGTTTAATTCTCTATTTATTCTAACCACTCTCCCCACTCAAACATCACCTATGTAGTACCCTGCAGTTTTGGGTGCTTGGGATTTAATCTTATAGTTTGTCCATAATTTCTTCAGCACTTATAACCCTTCCAATGTTTGCTTGCTTGATCTCCTCAATAACTTATTGCATTAAAGCTCATGCTTCTTCATTTTTTTATCTATTTAGTGCACAGTACCTAGTTAGGGAAGGTGTTGCATCCTACCCAAAAATTCAATACAGAGGTTTCATTGGAAATACATTTTTAGAGTCCCCTGTATAAAAAAAAAAACATTTTTAGAAAAAGGTCCGCATGCACCTGTTTATATACTAGTATGTGTGTGTGCACGTGCACACGTGATAACCCAAAAACGAAAACTCTGCTAAATATTAAACTTGATAATTCAGTTCATCATCTTCCAAGAATGAGTAGATTTATGGCACGTAAAAGAACCTCAAGCCTGATAGAGAGGCCTCTGAGTAAAATTAAATGGTCTTTCACGCCCAATTTAGAATGGGACACTGAGAACCACAGTTGTTAAAGAGCTTCCATAAATAACATGCCATTTTTTTCAAGAATGCAATATGGAGATTTTAAAAGAAAATTCCCCCTTCCCAAATTACCCTTTACCTGGAAAAATGTTTAAAAATTTTGATTTTCTCAAAAATGGCTTTAAAGATTTAGTGTAAAATACACTATATTAAAGAGCTTTAAATGACAAATAAAATGTATATTTTTAATTCTCTGGCAATAGCCTCTGAGCACCTTTTTACTTTGGATGGCATCTGTATAACTTGTCAACCATAAGAAATGGACAATAACTTATACAAAAAATGTAGATACTGTTAAACCCCACAATTTATGTCAGATGCAGGATTTGACTATCTCTTTAGCCTAGTGTATTCCCTTATTTCCTATCTACTCATAAGAATTATGCTTATCTTGATCAGAATGAAGTGGATAGATGAATAAGCTTTTGTAAGAATAGTTTGTTGTAGTATAGGAGAAGAAAGCCATGAGAATAGAACGCATCCGATTTTTTCTTTTTTCTTTTCTAGCATGTTTTCCTTCACAGTTTTGACCACTTAAATTCAGTTCCTTTAAAATAATTACATACATACAAAACATTGCAATCTGTAGATCCTTTTATGAGCTAAGACTCAAAGCCCAAACTCTAGGATGTAGATCATGTCAACAATTACATTTATTCATATTTATTAATACATTTATTTACAAATAATCACTCTGACAATGAATTTTCAGAGGTATCAGTTTTGCATAATTTTCCATTACATGTCTGTTTCCAAAAGTCTACCCATACACTTGCATTCTTAGAATATTCATGTTTATTATATTTACAATGTTACATTATTACCAGTATTTTTTGATTCAATGAAATCCTCCTCTGTATAGAAGGTGTGAGTAATAAGGTATTTTTTTAATTCTGATCTAAACTTGTTTTTGTTCATTTCCAATTCGATTATAGAAGAGGGAAGTGAATTAAAAAAATCTATTTCTTTGTAGTAAACCCCTTTTTGGAATGACTGCAAATTATTTGTTGGTCTATGTAAGTCCTGCCTAAGTCTGGTGTCCTTGTTATGAATATCTGTATTTTTGGTAAACTTTTCTGGGGTATTTATTACAAATGACAATATGGCTAGAATATATTCACAGGCTAATGGTAAAATTCCAAACATTTTGAAGAGTGGCTTGCAGTGAGTTGATCGTCTTTCCCCTGCCATTATTCTTATTACCTTTTTTTGCATAATGAATACCTTTTTAGCATTTACTGAATTTCCCCAAAATATTATTCCATAGGTCATCAATGAATGAAAATATGCATAATAAGCTGTTTTTAGTATGCTCTTATTTATAAGCTGAATTAAAGATCAGATTGCAAAACATGCAGAGCTCAGTTTGGGTAAGATATAATCAATACAGTGTTTCCAATTCATGTTACGATCAATCATAAGACCTAGGAATTTTGTATTACAGGCTTCTGCAATCTGATTATTTTCATATTCTATCCTTAGGTGTGCTATGTTTTTATACTTTGTGCAAAACTTAATGTAGTTAGGTTTTTCTAAGTTTATGTGATTTTATTACCTTTTATTACTTACTGTCTATGCTATTTTGCTTCATTTCAGCCAGTGGTTGGGCCTGATTACTTTTTATAATTGAACATCTTGGTGCAAAAAGGATTAACTCATTTGTACAGTTTAAAGATGTTTTGAAATAAAATTAAACTTTGGAACTTTTACTGATTTTCTTCGTAGATTAGCTATAAAACATATTCAGTTTTTTACTAATGTGAGCAACAATGCTGTATCCTTCAAATCCATTACTTTTTTTAGGATATTTATCCAAAAATATCTAATTAACACCTTCTTGCAGCCTGGAGAAAAAGCCATGAAGTATGATTATATCAAAAGAAAGGTGTATGCTGAATAATGTGTTATTATGAAGGTAATATTTTCACATGAAAAATATAATGGTTACAAAATACTAATGCTTAACACAAAGCAACCATTTCCATTTAAGTGAACATTTTACAATATATAAAGAGTTTGCATTTAACCAATATACTTTCCATATCTTATTTTATATATATATAACAATATGTAGGAAAGGTTAATATAGAATATTTTGTAATCTCTTTATTTGAATTTCTGGTGTCTTGCCCTTACATCTGTTCAAGCTTGTATCTTCCCCAATTTAAATACTTGCCCTGTAGTGCATAAGAAAATATAAAAATGACATTCTACTGTGTGCGATTTTCTTTCCTTAAGTTATTGCAATTATCGCTGTAACATTCTGAAATAAACAGCAGTTGTTTTTGTACATCATACTTTGAAGCTTTAATTTTGAATGCATTGTCAATTGTGATCCATTCAGACTCTTCATTGAATGAGCATTTTATATAACTCAACCGATTAAATCCATCTGATATTCCTCAAAGACACTTTTTTTTCTATTGTACTAGGCATTCTTTCTGTTAATGAGACCTAGCACTTTCATGTAATATTTTGTTTCATTCTTGTTGCAGTAAAATACTTATTTTTCTTTGCCTGTGTCATTAATTTTGAATTCTGATCTACAATGTAAATGTTTTTCCCCTTTCTTACTTTCTTTTCTACACTTGCAAAATCTCTATCAGAATTCATGAGGATATGCCCCCCCCCCCCCTCTGGGAATTTGTATTGTATTGTTTTGGTTTGCCATAGACATATAACCTGAAAATGCTTCTTTTGACCAGCTGAATCAATCCAAGAGATAGGTAATATTCATAAAGTTGTAGCAAGAGATAACATTTTCTGGAAAAACTGATATACAATTAAAGACCTCTAATGACCCTCTATGATCCTCATTTTATGTCCATATTTTAAAGAAACCTCTGCCTTTTAGTTCATTCTTAGGTGTAACATGGCTGTATTCCAAGGTTGTGCAACCAGTTTGCCACAAATAGGCAGCAATATTTGTGGAAAGTTTGGGAAGTGGCAACATTTTCTGTAAACCAAAAGTCATGTCAATGTTCCCTTTTAATTTCTAAATATGTCCTTAGCTTTTTTGAACACTGAAGGCAGCTTTGTGTTTCTGAACATCATCTTCATTGTTATCACCATCTTTGCAAGTCTTGAATGTATCAGTGACAGTCACATATAAATCATACTTTTTATTTACTAATAGGGTGGGTTCCAATTATGATTTTTGCTTCTTGAATAATGAGGCACTCCAATTGGGAAAGATTGTATATTCATGAACAATTTCTATATCTCTTAGGTACAATTTGGTCTACTGTAATGCCACCTCTTTAATACTTTAGGTACAGCAATTTGTTTAGATGTTTGCTCTCTTATGAACTAATTTCTTCTGCCTTTGCCATTTAGAGATACAATTGCATCTTTACAAGTCCGCTTTCATTCACCAGAAACTGTAAGATGTCTGTATGGCTTTTGAGGAAATATTTGAGAATTAATGCTTGCTTGTTTATCCTTCTTCCCATTAACATCTGATTTATTTGTCATCAAACATGGTTTATATTTTAACAAATAATGTTCTCATTAAAGTGCTATATTTACAGTGTTTGAAGCTGATAGGCTGCAAGAACGAAGACTGCAGCTATTTTTCAGGAGAAATCAAATCAATGTCAAATTCTGTAACAATAGGGAATCTGATAGCATTTGCTCAGTATTCTATTTCAATAGCTGCCTTTGGTACAACCTTAGGACCTGCCAAACATCTACTTGCAGCTACTGCTACTACAGGTAAATACCTCTGTACAGCCATTTATCTAATAGTATTCTTTTTCACCCGCAATTTGGTATCAAGATTTCACCAGAAATACAGAATTTGAGCTTCCATAACTTCTCCCACCCACCCGGCTGAAAAAAAAAAAAAAAATTAAAAAAAACTTATTTGTGTCTGTGAAAGACATTCAAAAACATAAAGTCGGTGAAAAACCAAACTTGATAGGTATTTAATTCAGTGCCTTCCAAGACTGCAGCACAAAAGAAAACCCTCCCACCCTAAATTATAATTTACATTCCATAATGTTTATTTTTATTTTCTCTAAAATGCTGCTAAAAAGCATATGTTCAAAATGTTTTTTCTTTTTTTTGCAAATACAATGCATAGGTAACTTGATTTTTCTGCAAGTAGCCTGAGAGGTTCTTTTCCTCATTTTAGTACTAATAAGGCACATAATTATATAAACAGTAAACTTTGTTGTTTATTACCAGATCCATAAGCAACCTACAGAATGAGTGGAAAGTCCCCTTACACTACCTTTGAAACTATATAGCTATGTACAGCTTACCTTCTATGGGTCCAAAACATCTGTGTGGGTACCTCCATGTATGCAGCATAATTTAATGCCCCTCCATATCCAATTGTTCACTTGCGACAGCACATATTAGGGGTGATGGTTTGAAACACCACAAAAACTGTGTTTTTTGGTTGCTCATCATTTATGCAACTGAATTTTTTAACATCTTTTTTCACAATACCCTACAGTGCATTATAAGGTGTAGTGAGATCAGGATTTCTTGCAGACCAAGGTAATGGAGCCGGAGTTTGTTCTAAGCCACATCCAATCCAGCGATTTGGAAAAATTTTGTTCAGGCTTTGGTGTACGGTAAAATGTCCTGGTGTCCCATCATGTTGAAAGAAGATGGTGTCAGCAATTCCTCTTGTCAATTTTGAAAGAAACTACTCTTTGATCATTTCCAAATAAGTGTGTTGATTGAGGGTCATCGAAGAGATAGGGACACAGCAGGTGACCTTCCGTCATCCCTGCCCAAACCATAACATGAGGGTATTATTGTGAATCTCTTCAAAAAAGTGAGGATTGTCTTTCACCCAGAAAAACGCATTACAGCTATGAGAGCTGCAATAAATCACACACTCTTCAGAAAAATGACAACTATTTTTGTTGTTTGCACTTGGAAAGGTTTCAAGCAGTAACTGACGTGCATGCACACATCGATCCAGATCAGCATCTGACAACTCATTAACAATGGTTGGATGAAAACATTTCAGTTTTAAATCTTTCTTTGTATGATCTCACATTGTCGATGTCGGAATGCCCAACTGTGCAGAATGTTTAATAATTATTTCACCAGACAATATTTAATTGACGATTCCACAGCAGCACAAGTTTCAACTCCAGTGTTCAGTTGACAACTGCATTGTACATCGAGAACACTTTCCATGACAAAAGTCTTTTTCTCCCACTGCAATAACATTGCTGCTTTGCAAAAATGCATCACGAAGTTGTTCTGGATATCCTGCATTGTTTGTCCAGTGTTTCAGCATTCATGGACCACACTGAAGCCACCAAATGCTCTTCCTGCTAAAAGGACTCATATTGGCCAAATCTTTACCAGCCAGTTTAAATAAGTATTGTTGTGCATTGCTTTCAGTACCACTATTGGAATTGTCATATCTACCGGCCATATTAATAATCATGTTACACATTAAAAAAATTGTATTCATATTACACATTTAATAATTCATATGAAACACTTCATTCCTTCCTTCTTTGCTTCATAGGACTGGGTTAAGGCAGTGTAAAGGGTCTTACTGCTCACCCTTATTTGACTGTTTAGTTAAGAGAAATTATGTCTACTACACATATAGGAATTTATAGCAGTTGAAAGTAATATAAGTGCTAAAACACACATTTTCAATGTGCTAATTATCAGAAATTTCTTTGTTTGCTTTAACATCATATTTTGAAATTAAGTAAAGAAAATATTTTAATCATATTTGAGGAATAGAAGTCCTAAAAGCTGTATAAAACTGAATAGGTCTTACATGTAGTGAATTCTTTTTCCATAGAACCCCAAGTAACTCCAAGCAGCAGTTTTAATCCAGTGCTAAGCCATACAAACACAACTATCACAGTGCAATGGGAACCACCACATAATTGCAGTCGTATCAATGGATTTCTGCATGGTTATCTGTATGAGCTAGTGGAAAATCCATTGGAAGAACCACCTGTATCAGTACTCTCCGATGTTACTAGTGTCACATTTTCTAATCTGACACCATTAACTGAGTACACTGTGAAGGTTTTTGTCATTAACTCAGTAGGGTGGAATCCTCTATATCCATTGGTTATTAAAGGAAATACAAGTGCCACAAGTAAGTATACCAAAATTCTAACTCTTAATTTAATGCTTGTAAAGATATAAAATAAAACTTAATAAAAAATTCCAATTTGTGCAAATAAATTATTAATATTAATTTTAAAATAAGTAAAATACATATGCATAGTACAAAATATATCAGTAATAATTCAACTGTGAATGAAATTGATCAACTAAATATTTACTCATATTTTACTTTTTCTGCTACTTAGCACTAAATAGGAGCGGTCTTTAATTATCCTAAAAATTTGATGTTGCGATTTCACCTATGTTTTGAAGTCTCCCAAATCAGAAAAAAATATAGTCTGATAAAATCCAAACTTAATATTCAAGTACAGTAACTTCCAGCTCTGTGCATAGGTATTATAGACCTATTTATTTCTTAAAATGTCTGTGATGTTATAGTCTGCTTCTGACAGGAGTTGACATTGTTTTGCACAGCATTTCAAATTTTCTTGCAGCAGTAATGTCATTGTACTCAAACCCTTTCTACCCTCAATTTCAATGCAGTACAATGACTGATAAGGTCACTGAACCCATCCCTACTTTCACAATTACTGTCCTCTTATTTGTTTTGTTGTGAAGCAGCAGTCACAATTTCAGTGTCACTCATTCAAGTTTTCTTCGACATCTTCAAATCCATTTAAATCTGTTGCCAGTTTTATTAATTGTGCAGTTGCTTCTTCATCAATGAAACTTTGAAAACCATTTTCCTCTCTATCTGAAAGAATTTTCCTTCAATGATGGAACTAGAGTTTGTGGCTGGACTCCTGCCAGGCTTCAGAAATCCTGTTATGGCATCTAGAATTGTCAACTTCTTCCACAATGCAACCAAATCATCTTCACCAATTAGCATTCTCAATAGACCAGAAGATACAAGATACAAGATTCTCAGATACAAGAATACTCTTATTGGTATGTGAAGGATCATTATCAAGCAATAGAACAGCCTTTTGTGGCAATCCTTTTACTTCAAGAAATTGCTGAACTTCTGGTACAAAATTTTTGTGGAACCAGTTTTTGAAAATTTCACTATTCACCCATGTTCTTTTTTGGTTGTAATAATGCTTGTGGTTCCCAGATGCATTAGCAGTGCACAAAATTATAATGTGTTCTTTAGATGACTTATATCCAGGCACAAGCTTTGCTCTTAAAAGCAACAGTTTTGGTTGCTAGATTTTCATCCACTTTCGTCTGCATTATAAATTTGGTCTGGTGTGAGATTCTCTTCTTCCACAAATTTCTGGAACTCTTCATGAAGGAATCAGCTGCAGTAACGTTAGAACTAAGCTGCTCTCCTTGTACAGTAAATTTGGAAATCCTGTGACATTGTATTAGACATTAAATTCTCCCTCTAACCCTAGAGCTTCATGAAAAAATGTAGCCTTTTCACACACATTGCACCTGAAACAATAACCCCTTCTGCTTGTTTTTGGCTGAACCATTGTAAAAGGGGCAGCATCTAAGTCATCAACTGAAGATCTCTTCATGCTTTTTCATACAGATGGATCAGAATTAGAATTACAGTTGCTGATAAAATCCTGTATTTTCTGTTTATTGTTTTTAAAGTCCCTAACAATCTGCATTCCAATCCCATAATCAGCACATAAGTTTTGCAGTGGTTCCCCCCTGCTCAAATCTTTCAAGTAATTCTAATTTTTATTTTAATGTCAACACAGGTTGTTTTTTTTCATTTCTCCACCATCTGTTTTACAAATTACTTTTTATATTTCTTTAGCAAGGGAGGGATTCTAAACCCCCTCCCCCAGCTAGAACTTTGCACAGCTCAAGTAATGGTCTGACAATGCTCTGTGTTCTGTATGTTGCTGGTCTACCTACTATAAAGAATTTTTAAGGAACACCTAAAAAGATTAAAGTTTCTGATTCACCTAAGATCAAAATATTCCAATCAGTTGGCAACTTCTAATTCAGGCTGTTGCTGTTGTACAGAGAAAATGTCTCTAGATTAGGTTTATATAATTGGTTCATTATATTTTTATACTTCAAAGAAATATGTTGGCTGAATATATCAACCATACATTGCATGTAGATATCTTGGAAGCTAAACATTGTGAATTATTCATGTTGTGAAAAACAAATTGATATCCTTAAGGAGAATCACTTCCTATCTAGAAGTAAAAATCGTAATTTTTTTCATTTAATGACAAATTTCTGCAGACTATTGAGCAGACCTTTGTGCACCTGTATTATAAGTCCTGGTGCATATACTGTCATCTAAAATAGTGAAAGTATCAAAATATATATTTATCTATTGTAATTCCTGATGACTGCTAATGATTTTGACTGAAGTACAGAGAAAAAATTATCTTACAAGTTCTCTAATCCTTGAAACAATATCACTGAGCAAATATTCAGGCCGTCATTTTATATCATCATGAGTGTTTTATTAAATAGCATGATTTATATAGAAATCGAACTAAACATTTCTTCCTTTATTCACCTGGAAATTCACCCAGTGTCCAGAGTTTAATATCAAATTAAGTGAGATATTCAGGAGATTTGATTCCTTGTCTATAAGAAATTTTCTTTAGTTCTTATTGTTGGTTCTTAAGTTAGGCATCTGTTTTCAAAATGTTGTTCTAGTCATTGCCAAAAATGCACTATATAATAAATTAACAGTCTGTCCTTTTGATTCAGTACTGAATTACAAATTAAAATGCAGCTACTTGAAGAGCACACTATAGAGAATTTTGTGTTTGCATCCCCCCTGAAAGAAACACAATGTTGCCACTGGTAAACAAATTGGTAACAATGAATCTCTATAGAGTGAAAAAAGGTAAACCTTGTTAATCTAGATTACCTGTGATTCTTTTGATCATCCAGGTATGGCTACAGCAGTCATCCTTTAAGATGTTATAACATTTGTTGCAGATCAGGTAAATCTGAAACCATATATGCCTAAAGTTGTCCAGATAAGAATAAAGGAGTGAAGTATTGCCTATTGTTTCAGGCATCTGTTCATAAACCTGGCATACTGGCCACCACATGCTTCACAGATGAAGTACAATTCTGTCTAGGAAATTTACAGAACACAATAATTATTGAACCATCCTAATCCACATGTCATTCATGAAGGCCTCTGCATTAAGTTAAAGTCAGGATTGTGTGTGCAATATCTCCACAGTGAATGATAGGACTTTTGTTTTTTAACCACACTATGTTCATTGTATAGCACCTATTGCTTTTCAGGAAATTGGTTGATGTAGAGCTGGGTTATGGATATTTTTAACAAAATGTCATTAAATACCATGCATTAAACCAATCTGTGGTACTAATTGAAAATGTATTTAATAATTGGATAATCTCCAAGAACTTTTGGTCACCAGGAACTCCTATTTTGACAACCAAACTGGAACAATTACTTAAAAGATTGAGTTTACCCATAAGGCCCCAAACAAGATTAACAGGAGATTAATACTATTGACAACAAAGTCCTCCAACAATAGCATGGAACAACATGTTGATTTATGCTTTATGCAGGAAGGAGGACACTTTTAAACATTTTCTATTGAGGTGTAGGAAGTTGTGAATAGCAGCATTCCTTTGAAATAAATAAAGAAATGTGTTAGTTTGACTGCCTCCATGGTCGAGTGGTCAGCGAAGTGACTTCTCACCCAGAGGTCCCAGGTTCGATTCCCAGCTAGGGCAGGGAATTTTTCTTTAACCAGAATTATTTCCTATCCCCAACAAAGTCTGGAAGTATGTGAGATTGAATGTGTGTTAGTGAAAAATAAAATGATTTCAATATGACCTTAGATTAAAAGGGGGGGAGGGGCTATAAGTGAAGCAATAAAAAAAAATTAAATAAAAAAATGCTAATTGTATATGAATCAAACTGTACATCACAGCATGCATTATAAAAGCTTTTAATATTTTGTTTCACTTTTTAAGTTATGTAAATCATCTTTTAGTTTTCACTTAATGACATAATTGTAGGTAACTTGCAAAAGAGAAAATGTAACATTCCATGTTGAATATTACAATATTTGATTTTTTTTTCTATTTATTTTGCAGCACCAGATATGGTAAGGAATCTTACAGTCTATAAGCAAGGTCGGAGAATGATTGGCTTTAGATGGAAAATCCCAAAACAGCTATATGGAGATTTGGAATCTTTTACAGCATCATATCAAATGAATGTACCTGGAAGCAGACCAGTAGCAACTGTAGTAAAACCAACACCTTGTCCAGCTTGGCCTAAGCTCTACTGTCATACATTCTCTCACCTGCAACCAGATTCAGAATATATGATAACAGTGAGTAAAATTTAATAAATTTTAAAAATGGTCATTTTACTATATTGTGTAATTTTTACTGTCTACAATATTATGATTGTCCAGTTTTCACTGTCACCTTACCAAGTTCTCACTGTAACGTCACTCCTATCACATAATGTAGTTCTTACTGTTACTTCACTAATGTGGTCTAGTTTAATTTTGCGTATTTTTTCACTTTTCTGAATACACATAGTGTAATAAAATTCTTCTTCTTTCTGCTTCACTTAATGCAAGATCTCATTAATCACCTCCAGAGCAGCACTCACTGTGTGTCAGAGCACAAACTCACTTGTAGAACACATCATCTTATATTACAAGTGATATACATTCACTTGCAAGAACACTTGCTTATACAGGGTTATTCATAAGCTATTGTCACATTTTGGAAGTTTGTTGTGAAATAAAAATTTGACACAGCAGTGTGAATGATATACCAAAACAACGGCAATCTCTCAAAGCTTGTTTGGTATATTTTTCAAGCATTCAAGTGTGCACCTCTGGTTACATGGGAGAAATCCAGGCAGTAGACCAATTCTGCCAAAACCTGCATCAGCATGTCATAGTCGATTGTTGCTATTGCTGCTGTAATACAGTCTTGGAGGTCCTTCAAATCAGCTGGAAGTGGTGGAATGATTGCCCTATCCTTCACATACCCCAGATAAAGAAATCACATGGTGTTAAGTGTGGGGATCAGGGCAGCTACTGAAGCAATAAAATGTCATTGTCAGCATTTCATCCAATCCAATGTTGCGGAAAGTTCTGGCTCAGATACACATGCACAAGTTAACATGTCCAGATAAGTAATGCCAGTCACTGTGGATTTGGTGTAGAAAAAGGGTCTGTAAACCTTGTTCTTTAACAGGGCTCAAAACACGTTAACTTTGGGGTGTCACACAATGCTCGACTGTCACATGTGGGTGTTGAGTTCCCAAATATGCACACTGTACCAGTTCACTTTCCTTGGCAAGTGAAACATTGCTTTGTCGCTGAAGATGAATCTCTCACCAAAATCGTCATCTGTCATTGCAGCCTGCATATCAATGGCAAATTGTGTGCTTACCTCTTTGTCACCATCTGTGAGCACCTGCAGGAGTTCCAGTTTGTATGGTTTCACCCTTAATTGCTTGCAAAGAATTAATTACACAGTTAACTGAGGCACTTCCAGCTGCAGACTTGCACAATTTGTCAATTTCACAGACACCTGCAACAGTGGCCTTCTGGGTCATTTGAATGTGCTCAAACTTTTCAAACCACTTCTTGATGGTCCTACAATCTGGCTTATCCTCATGAAAATGAGTGCAAAATTGCTGCTGAACAGTCACAGTAGCTTCTGTTTTCACAAATTGTATCATGCAAAAGGCTCACTTGTTACCTGCAAATTCCATTTTATACTCTCCTGTCACCTAGCAGCCAACCGCTTTAGTAACACAAACTTGGAGAGCTTCTGTTTCCATATGTGCATGATTCAAACTTGCACATCTCACACATCATGCACAAGTTGTTTTCCAAATGTGACGCTGACTTATGAATAACCCTATATAGCTGCTAAAAATATCTACATGGTTTGAGAATGTTCAAGAGTTGGGGAGAAGGGAAACTTCCAGAAGTTTCAGGTTATCTTGCGATTGCAATTCTGATGTTTATGCTGGGCAAGAGGCTACTTTATCTCTCTGAATCTTTGCCAATCAGTGCCATTCAATTGATAGCTTGGCACATAGCTGTATCACATGGCTCCCTCTTCAGAACTGGTTGTGTCCCAAACAGCTCTGCAACATGGGGCAAGCCTATCAAGATGGACCACTATGAGCTTAAAGTTGCCGTCTGAAGTGTAATGGTTATCATGCTAACTTCATATCCCAAAGTCATGGGTTCAAACCCAGCGGAGGATGATGGATTTTTTTTATGTAAAAATCCTCAGCATGGCTTCCTATGGAAGGGAAGTAAAGCCATTGGAACCATGTCATATATTTATGGCACATAAAAGAACCTCAAACAAGATAAAGAGGCCTCTGAGCAAAATTAAGCAGTCTTTCACACTCAGTATAGAATGGGGTGTTGAGAACCACAGTAGCTAAAGAGCATCCAGAAATAAAACTCCAGTTCCATTTCATCAGCTTATAGCTTTTCATGCTAAATGTGATATAACACATTGTTGACATGGGTACATAATTAAAGCCTATTCAGCCTTAAGTTGATCCTCGCCAAAACAAAACCCTGGCGACCAGTGCACTGTTATAATGTAGCCTTCCGTCATTCACACCAGAAATGCTGTCATACTTTCACGACCACTCGGCACGTACACGTAGCATATTTAATGTAAAACTTAAACAGTGACTAAAATATTCTGTTAGGCATAATGGTGATAATATTGATAGTCATAGCATAATAAATAGGTACACATGTAATATTTAACTCTAAAAAGCATAAGCGAAAAAAGAAAATATATTATGTATACGATAACTTACATTAATTCGCTCTTCAGAAGCTATTATTCCCTCCAGATCAGAATCGTTATCTGAAATATTGGTGCTGCTGATTTCCTCTCAAAGGTTTATAACCAGGTTATCAATAATGGTGTCACTTAAACTATCCATCTCCCAAAACAATGCTTCTTCTTTTGTTACATGTTATTAACTGTTGGCAGCTCATTTTTAAAAAAATATATTGTATACTACAATGCAAATTGCATTCTTCACAAAATCATCACATTCTTGCATTGTATATTTCATATGCTTTCTTTTTTTTCCTGGGTGCAACCACTTTTTCCGTTTCAGGTTTTTATTTATGAACACTGTTTATATTTGTAGCCTAAACACCGATGAACTCAGAAGTTAAGGTCATCACTTTTTTCACGGGAAGTGTTGGACATTTCTCACAAAATACCATAAATTTTCAACATTATAGTTTTTTCACTACTAGTCAACAGTTTACCAGCTTTATGTAACTCGAAAATTGCAAGAGAAAACTCACGGCGACCCTCCTCCATGATTTTAAACAGTAGCGACCGTTGCTGTGTGAACAATATTGTGGAAATCAGGTGACTCATATGAAGAGCATGTTGGGACTTGTAGCTCTGCTTAATGGTACAAATCAGCGTCAATTTAACTCTTTGGCAGTTGTATAGAATATTGTACTATTTAAGAATAAATTCATTCTGTAATTTAGATTGTTAGCATGGGATTACATTCTTGTGCGCACTGCTACTTTGTTGTACCATGGTGCACCGACCACGTGGATCTGTTTTGGCATGGATCAACCTGAGAGTGAATGGAAAATACCTTATATGGGTAGTTGGTATAGATCTCAGGAACATTGCAGGTTTTACAATTTCCCTTTAGTCACTGTGGGATGACAGAGCCATAAAACGTCACTCTCCTGCAATCCAGGACTGTTTGACAGACGGTCATAGTATACCTCCTCCAGTCACTTGCCAGCTTCAGGTAATCCTGGCAAGATAGTGGATGTCTTCTAGCTTGTCCATTACTTCTCTGACAGTATTCATTGCCAGCTGGTCAGCATTAAGTGGCCTACTGAACATCACATGGTAGCTCTAGCTCCCAGCTAACTACTATGCTGGCTGGTATAATGTCAGAGATTCATGTACTGATGCTCAGTAGTCCAAGAGGAGTAACGACACATGCATATTCAGTCTCTCTAATGGCTGGATACCACTTTCCAAAGAGGCTCCTTGAATGCCTAGGTATAATGCCTACTTTTGACAGTGGATGAAGAGGAGTGTGGAGCAGCTCTTGCAAGAAATTGGATTCAGAGCTTGTCCTCTGATCACAGTGAAACTCCTGAGGTGTCAAAGACAGAAAAAGTTATTCACCAGTACATTAGCCAAGGTTGCTTCTTAACTGGGAATCACATAAACCTCCAACCATTTATTGATATAGTCCATAGCTAATAGCAGGAGGGGATTTCCTGTGTCTATCCAAGGGGAAAGAGATTGATGGCAATTGCTGCCAACATCACTCCAATTTACATTGCACCTGGCCCCAACTGCATTGCTGCACAGATGTTTTATTCCTGGCACCATCTCTCCATGTCACTTTGAAGATTCAAGCAATAGAATTGGTAGCATTTAGTTTCCAAAGATTTTATTTACCTCCCAAGTATCCTCCAGTAGTATCTGCATGGGTCTCCTCGGACTTCATGCACCTTGTTCCCTAGGAGTACTAACTCTTCCTTATTTTTTTCAGTTTGAACACTCTTTTTAACATGCCTTTCTTTATCATCAGGGAGTCCCCTCATCAAATTTGATCCCAGTTTATCAATTCACAGTAATGAATAAAAGCATTGTTCTCTTCACTATTTTCATCAATATTACTGCATGACTGCTTTTACTGTTACTTTATTCAAATTAAATTGAAAAATAGTGACTAGTTTGTGGATTGTATGTCTGAGTTGTGAGTTGGGAGAAAATAAAGAGCTATAAAACAATTACAAACTATAGTAAAAGCAACACCTTGTCCAGCTTGGCCTAAGCTAATACAAATGTAACTTTCCTCTTTTGTTACATAGTTATTTATCTATAATGGTTTTTATTATAAAAATGTTGTTCTACTGTACATTTTCCTCTCATAAAACTTCCTTGGAATTTTGACATTTTCCTGCTTTCTCTGCCACTTCCTATAATCAGTTTGCAAAGCCCCTGCAAGCACTTTACTTATTGCTGATAAGACTAATGCTTCTATAATTACTAGGGTTGTTTACCTCCCCTTTCCTCTTAAAAATTGGGACAATCACCATTAGTTTCCAGTTTTAGAGATCTTTCTTCTCTCTAGCAGTCCATTCAACAGTATTAAAAGCAGTGTACTTTCATTATCTTCATAGCACACTTTCCAGAATTCCCCCATTATTCCATCAATTCCAATAGGTTTCTCACTTTTTAATTTTGTAATATGTTCCATAAAGTAAATGATTATTTTAATTTTAATCATTTGTTGTTATTTAGCTATCTAATGCTTAGAGACAATTTTCAAGCATTTTTGTCTATATCACCAAGCTACTTCCTCCTAGGAATTCTCATTTATATAGGCCAACTCTAATTTCTATTAACTTATACTGGTGTGTGTGTGTGTGTGCGTGTGCGTGCGTGCGTGTATGCGTGCGTGCGTGTGGGTGTGTGTGTGTGTGTGTGTGCAATAATATATTGAAGATAATAATGTAGGTATAGAAGATGTTTCAAATGATGCTACTCAAACAATTCTCAGGAATCACAGAAGCAATCCTACTTATTCTTTTCATCAATTACCGTATCATTCCTCCTCATTTGTTGCCTTATAAATCTTTTGGACAATTTTTTCTCTCCGCTCTTAATTTTTTTCCTCAATCAAGCATTTATAGCCCCACTCTCTATCAGTTTTCTTTTTCCAATTGTTCTTCGGTTTGTTTTCAATTCCTACCTTCTCTTTCAAACTTTTTCCTTGTTAAAATGAAACTCTCAACATATAATCCTTTTCCATAGTTTTCCTCTGGTTACCAATTTTCACTTCCCATTCTAGGTGCAACATTGCTTTGTCAACTTTTCCCACATCAGTTATTGTTTTAATTCAGTTTTCTGTGTTTCTATCTTATTTGTGTTTAAATTCTCCATGAAAATGTTCTTTTCCTTTATATACTACCTATAATTTTCTACTGCTTTTCTTTGCTCTAAAACTTATTCCTATTCAACTGCCTTAATTGTTTTAAATTTTGATATAAATGGAAAATGAATTCAATACGACTCTACATAGGCTTAAAGTATATTAGATCATTGTCTAAATTCCTTGAACACAGCACATAATCAATTGCACTTTATCCATTTTGGTTAATGTACATAAATTCCTCAGGCTTATCTGCACATTAATAGTGCCTTATCTAATTTGTATCTTATTTCTGCTGAATATAACAATTTTCTTTCTCTATAGTGTCTAATACAGCTATAAGTGCCTATTTGTTCTTTATTTATCATTTACATTAAGGTCTGCATTATCAAGATAACTAAATTTTCCTTCTTTTGGTTCAGAGTTTCAATGTCAATTTCCGTTTTCAAACAAAATTCACAGAAATCTAATGTATCTTGCAGATTTATATCACTCCAGTATTAAAATTATGTCAATCTGTCACATCTTGTAGCACAGTCCATATCACTTTATCTGATCCTACACATTTTATTTCTTTTGCCCTAAAATGTCTTTCCCTTCTAATAAACACTTCTATTCCTCCAAAAGTTTTGCCTTTCCCTGTTTTTCTTTCTTCATTCTGTACAAATCATCGAAGCTATCTTGGCTAACACTGCCATTGCATTGCCTAATTTCAACATTTATGTTATTTCATTTGTTAGTTTGTCTATAAGTCTTCCCATTCTAACACACTATGACCAGGGAGTCCCAGCCTATACTGAAACTATCCTTTTAGTCTTTACTGTTATAATTTTGCTTTTGTTCTTGTCAATCTCCCCTCTTGTTGAGTCATGTCTACAATGAATTTCATTTGTCAAGATGCTCCCTCTGGTGTTGATACCACATTAGTTCCCTTTCAATAAGTAACTATGAGTTGTTCTTCTTCGTCTTCTCCATATTATTATTTAAAATATATCAAAAGACTTATTTAAATGTTTTTCTGCGTTATTATTACAACATATGGAAACAAGTCATGCGCTTAAACTGTAAAAAAAAATGTCATAATAACCATCTACCTGCCAAATATTATACCTAGTGGCCCGTTACGGTCACATTCCATCTCTGCATTCAACAGCTCAATAGTCTTCTCCCTTTTGGTCTGTAATTTTATATTTGACATGGAATTCTTGATTTGACATGCATTTTGAGTGCATGAGATCTCCAATTTCGATGATAATTTTGAATTTTTTTCTATTATGGATAAATTTTCAATTCTTTCATAATATCTATATTCTTTTCTTATCCAGTTTAGTGTATCCTGCAGTTCTTAAAAATGTCATTTTATTAAGCGTGATACAATATTGATCACTTTGTCGTATGGTCCAAACTTCACTTCCATTCATTAACACTGGCCTCACTAGTGTCTTATAAGCCTTTATCCTAGTGTGTCTTTGGATCAGAGACGGTTTGCAAATATTAATAGTACCCAATGTATAATTGAAGTTGTTTAATTTTATTGCTATATTTTTTTCTGTTTCGTAATTTAATTAATAACCTAAATACTTGAATGATGACACCTGTTCTACAGGTATATTGTAAAGGCATATTTTGGTTTGCAGATGATTTTTTCCACAAAGGTCATTACTTTGTTTGACACTTGAGATTTTCAAGTTATAAATTTCCAAAATGCATTGCATTTGATAAACTGATCACTGAAGGACATTTTCAGAATCTGCCAGTAATATTAAATCATCTGCAAACAATAATACATCTAGCTTAAGGTCTCTGTTTATTTTTAATTTCCCATGTTTTGTGTTTTCCCTTTTTTTTATCATATGATTCATATATACGAGAAATAGTAGTGGGAAAGAGCAGCCTTGTCTAAAACCTTGGTTAATTGGTTTCCATTCTGTGTAGCTGTTTCTTACTCGTACTGAAATGCAATTTTCACAATATAATTTAAAGATTGTATCTACTAACTGATTTTGAACATTATCTTCTAATAAAATTTCAAACACTTTTTTCTGTCTACTTTATCAAAAGTCTTAATGAAGTCAACAAAGGCCAAATATTTTTTTATTGAATTCTCTGAGTTTTTCGGTGATATTTTTTAAAGTGAAATAATCATCGGTACATGATCTTCCTTTATGGAATCCATTTTGTTCATCTATCAGTTTCATTTCATAGAAGGAACTTAAGTTTTGCTTTAGAAGTTTTGTATGTATTTTATAATCAGAATTTGAAAAGCTTATACCTCTTTAGTTATCACAGTTTGTCTTAACACCTTTCTTAAAAACTGGGATGACTACTGCTTTATGCAAACTCTCAGTAATTATTTGCCCCTGAAACATTTTATATAAGATGCAAAAGTTTATCTTTAAGTCTATCACTAGCATACTTATGTAGTTCTGTCTTAATCACATCTGAACCTGGAGCTTTGTTATTTTTGTATTGTTTGAAAACATCATTTAATTCATCCATGGTGAAATGATCATTGTAATTATTATTTATAACTAGGCAGCTTCCTAATAGTTTTTTACTATTCTACAGTATTTCAAAATATTGTAACCAAATAGTTTTATCTATTACATCTATTTTAGCTGTTTCTTTGACTTTTAGAGTTAATGAGTTTTAAGACTTTGCATGTGTTTGGATTAGGTCTGGTTAAATCTGTTTCCAAACCTGAGACAAACTTATTCCAATTGCTTCTATGACATTTTCTCACTTCTCTTTTGGCTATAGTTTTTATCTGTTTATAAATAATTTCATCTACTTTTTTTGAGTTTAGCAATGTTTGAATGCAATTCATTTCTCTTCAAATTTTACTTATATCTGCATCCCATTTTCTAATATCATGTTTCCTGTTCCACTTTTGTTTGAAACCAAGGGATTCTTTAGCTGCCTCATATAATATATTTTGTAAATAATTCCACTCTTCTTTTACTGCAGGCCTACTGTATTCATCTTCAGTTACTTTTTCATCAATTCTCTTTTTATATAACCATTTAATGCTTTCACTATTTTAAAACTGAGACTTCATAAGAAATTTGTGTTTTTTTTTTTTAACCATTTTGGTCAAAAACGTGCAGGAGCCATAACTAAGTAGTGGTCAGATTCAATTTCAAACCTCTAAATACACGTAGTGTAGAGTGGGGTAAAAGTTTGCACTTAAGCTTTGTCTTACATTTTCTACATTTAAAAATATTAGTAGGATAACTATTTTTTTGCCTTGGCTACTGTGTACCTTTCTCTTATTATTGTCATCTGAACTAAAATTGAAAAGTAATAAATTCTTTATAGAAATTGAGTTTTATATTTAACTGCACTTTCAAAGGTTTACCCCACCGTTGGGGCAAAAGTTTGGAACTAATGGGGCAAAAGTTTGCATGAAATGATGAGTTTGACAAATAATGCAGACTGAGTATTATGATGGAAAATTTAAGTATTTAATTCAAGAACATGTTTAACAGTAATCGCACACAAATGATCCAGCACCTTCATAACTGGTACATGCTTCGTGCCACCATTCCTTGCACATTTTACACATTATCCAGTCTTCATTTGGAGGATCAGCGTATTCGGTTTTACAAGCTGGACAAACTATGTCTTCTGCACTATTTCACATTTTCTTCCTCCTTGATGAAGAGGCAGCTGGAGCACCACTTCCAAGGGCCTTTAAAGAGGGATTTTGTGTCATTTTTTTCTTCTTTGCTTCATCCTTTTCCTTCAAAATTGCCTTGTATGGTGAGCCTACGAGGTGTGATCAAAAAGTTTCGGAATGACATCATAAATATTACACAACAGTTTGTTTTGTCTAATCAGCACTGTCACCCTTGAAGTAGTCTCCTTGGGAGTTGAAACACTTATCCCAGCACTTCTACCACTGCTGGAAGCACCTCTGGAAGTTCTCTTCTTTCAACATCTTCAGAGCCTTCTGCAATTTGCGATGGATGACATCAATGTCCTCATAACAGTGTTCTCGGAGCCACGTTTTAAGTCGCAGGGAAAAAAAAAGTCCACCGGTGCCAAATCTGGAGAAGAGGCGGGATGGGGAACAGTATTCATCCTATTTTTATCCCAAAATTTGCAAACAGAAAGAGCTTTGTGCGTGGATGCATTGTCATGATGCAGGAACTAGTCACCAGTCCTCCATTTCTCTGGCCATTTGCGTTGCACATTCTCCCTTAATGAGTCAGAAAGTTCTCTTATTATGATGCATCTATCATTTGAGACCATTTCTCTCACCTGATTGATATTTTCATCAGTTTTGCTAGAACAGGTTCGTCCCGAATGATCTGCTTCTTTAACTGATGTCACACCATTTTCAAATTTCGAAAACTGCTTAAATGCTTGAGTTTTGCCCATAACTTCCTCCCCATAGGTTGTTCTTAACATTTCATAGGCTTCTGTTACAGTTTTATAGCAAAATTTGATGTTTCTTTTGTGTTCTTCTTAATCTGATATTTTTGCTGCGTGGAAAAATCGCAGCACATGCATACATGTGTTCACTTCAGAGGGTCTTCCTCATCACTACATGGTCATAGGAAGTCACGTTACCTCTCATTTTTATCGGGAAGGAACGCTGCATGTACCATCTGGGTTAGACTTAAAGAAATCTCAGCATCAGCATTGTTGTGAAACCATTCCAGAAACTTTTTGATCACACCTTGTGTTCACCTAATATAAAGTGTTACTGTGTTGCTAACTTTGCAACAAATTTCCTTGCAAGAGTTAAGTTGTAGCACCCTGAGAAGATATTAATTACATTTATCAATCTATGTACTTACCTGGCTAGAATCCCGAGAACATTTAGAGTTAGCATTTAAAAGATTTGGCAATTGCTTTAGCCTAGTGTATTCCCTTAATTCCCTTCTGCTTACAAGGAAGCAAGTAATAAGACTATTTCTGCTAGTGTTTATCTCAATTGGTGTGAGGTAATAGAAGAATAAGCTTTTCAACAATAGTTTGCTAGAGATATAAAGAGAGTAATGTGAATGGAATGCATCAGAAATTTTTTGAAATAGAGTGCCAATGTTGTGCAGCTTAGCTTAGTGCAGCAACTCATACAATCTTTAATTGATGCAATAGCTCAAATTGTTTTTATTTCTTCTATTATTTTTAGGTGAGAGCAAGAAACAGCGAAGTTAATGAAGATGGAGAGCCTGCTAATGTAACTGCATTGACTAAAGAAAGAGGTTTGATAAGTATTTATGATTAAGCACTGCATCTTCTTTAGATTCAATACTCATTTGCACAGTTAACAAGTATAGTTGTTATAAAAGGTAACATTATACACCAAGATAACTCATCTTTTTTATAATTCTCAAATATCATGAGCTGAGTATGTGTGGTAGTGCTATGAATAGTCACATAATATTTAACACAAGTCTTTGTCTGCTTAATTTTTCAGACAGATTAATCCATTAAGTCTGAATTGGTATTTTTGCATTCCATAAGTCCTTCTAGTTTTATTTTATTTCTGGTGAGAAACAAGCTAAATATGATAAAACTATGCCCCTTTTAACACTTAACACGTGGCAGGAACAGTGCCATTGAATATCACAGAATCTAGTTTGAATACAGAAACACAAACTGGGAATAATTACATTTAGTAACATGTGGAGATACAGTTGAGTAAATTTTATTTTTATTCACTGTTAAAAATAAAATGTGCAAGCCACAGTCATTATCGCTTTTGTTGAAGTTGAGAGTACACTCCAAAAATATTTCAGTACAAACACAAATACAAAATATCAGAAATGAAGTGTGCAGTCTCAAAATTGAGTTCTTTTATGATTTGCCTGTAAATGCACTGGAGCAGCTGGTTTATTACCTCTTTATGGCAAAGGAAGTGTTTTTGTGGGCAGATTCAAGTGTAATAGATTCTCACTATAAGCATGACAAAGCATTAAATTTTATTGCTTTATATTAGTTGTTAATAAATAACTCCACATGAGATTAACTGATAATAGATTATTCATAGACAAGCAATATGACATAAGAAACCTATGGTCTATAAAAACAAATTACAGGTTCTGTCTTAAAATTACTAGGGTGTTTGTATGTTGTGGCGGTTCTTCGTGGTGATGCGTCATCCTCAGCTGCTTTACAAGAAGCATGGCTTGCACTGTTGGGTTTCCTCGAGGTTCTAGTTGTACACCACCTAACAGTCCCTAACTCCATATCCCGGGCTAACAGCTTTGTGTTACATGACGACCCTTACTTTGTCAGATTAAAGTTATATTTATCTCAGATTTGGGAATGAAACAGCAATTCTGGTAATTGAGGAGTGGTAAAATGAAATAAATCCTGAACCATTGACTTTGGTGGATTCTCGTTTACTAGTACTCTGATCTTAGTGTGGTTGATGCTTGTGCCATGTACAAGTTCACTTGTTTACCAATGGTCAAAGATAGTTATTTACCGTGCTCCCATAATTATGATATCAAATACAATCAAGAGTTACAATGGATTCCTAATCCTCATTTCACACGTGACTGCTCCTCAGAGCTTAGCACCTACTTCTTAAAAAACACGTCTGCTCACTTTGCCGTTCGGAGCCAATCTTTTTACCCTGTCTCCTCCAGACTTAAAATAACTCCTGCTACCTAGTCAACTTTCATGACATGCTGATGCCTGATTAGTCGATGGTGCAACAGTCGCTGGTGGCCACTTCCTATTGGCGGAGCTAATATCTGCCATAACGCCATGCGCACACACCCCCTTAGCATCACTTATGCTAAATCTAAAATAGTGTGGCTTCGGTTTTGATTTCAACCACATGAACATTTTACTAGACACAAGCATCCTTCTGCCTTTCCGCCAACTATGTTGTTTCAATACAATTTACATACATATGATAATGAAATAGATAAAAATTCTCCTTCACAATCAAAATCACCAATATTACCCTTTTCCAAATCAACCCTAGCTTAATTATATATGAACATGAAATAATACTGAATCACAATGAATAATATATATATATATATATATATATATATATATATATATATATATATATATATATATATATATATATGTGTGTGTGTGTGTATACAACAGAAAGTAAATATGATTAATTAGTCTCAATGCCACTGATCACTTCAGCTGTAAGGTGCGAAGAAAATCTATGGGTCTTTAGCACAATGGATACATTATCAGAAAGGTGCATGTGCACAGGACATATTTGAGATTTGGATTCAAATCCCTGTGGCTGTGTTTTTTTGTTCATTTGTTCCTTCCCTCCTTCCTTCATCCCTCCCTTCCCTCCCTACCTTTGGTTCATTGTCATATTAATATTATGGACTGAGCAACAACTTTTATAGTGAAAATACATCGAAAACAGAATACTCATGTCTCAGCTTCCTTTCGCAAAGGGCCCCTATCCGATTGAAAAGAAATTATAAACTTTTAAGTAGTAATGGCTGACTTTAGGTGTGTCTTCTGATCAATAATCAGCTGCTTGCCAGGCACTGATAATGAACTTTTCCCACCAAGTCTGTGCAACTGAGATAACTTACACCAAGAAGTCTTTTAGTAAAGAGAATATTGGCTAAAGACATGTTATATTATTGTTTTTTCCAGTCATGGGTGCCTCCAAGAAAAAATCTGATGTGCTACATTCATACGACTTCCTCTAGCTGCCCCATCCACATACTGTTCTTATTAAAGATTTTTATTTTATCTACATTATGCTAATCAAGATAAATATTAGAAAATTGGTCTTATTTCTTGGTTCCTTGTAAGTAGAAGGGAAATAAGTAAATGCATTAGACTAAAGTGACAATCAGATAATTTAAAAGCTGGTTCCTATGTGATTGAAATTCATTTGTTTGGATGGCCAGGAGTTGACAAATCCCCGTATGAGAAAAGTGTAAGTGTTTTAAAGCTGAAACCAATAACAAGGAATATCTCCAAAACAGTCAGCTCTACAAAAAGAATGTATATGACAAAATGTGTGTGTTTTAACAAGCTCTATATTTTTTGTCTTGTAAGTTTTTGAGTATCTCTTATGGTTTACCAGTTATGCAAAATTTAGAAAAATTCATCCAGAACAAAGAGCTCCTCAGAGGCTACTCCCAAAAAGTTCAAAATATACATTTTATTTGCAATATAAGTATCTTTAATAAACATACAGCATTTTAATCAAAATCATTAGAATTATTTTTGAGAAAATCAATATTATCAACAATTTTTCCATATAAAGGGTAATTGGAGGTGGGAGGATTTTCTTGAAAATCTTTGTATCACATCCTTAATACAAGTTTGGTATTTAACTCAGGAGACCTAAAAACATATACTTTCAGTGAAATCTCGACATAAAATTTTTGGGTGGAATACAATACCTTCTCTATACCTTTGTACAATGTGCATACAGTCTAGAGAAAGTAAAAAAACTGAAGAGATAAAATTGTTATTTTTGTAAGTTCTCTCATTTAATACTCCGAACCACTATATCCAAGATATATGCAAGAATTAAATATTTTCAGTGAATCATTCTCGTATGTAAATCATTTTTTATTGTCAAACTAGGCCTATGAGGTAGAAAGCTAAACCGAGTATGCATGCCAATTGCATTTTCAATCTATTTTCACTTAAAAAGGTGGCTCTGTATTATGAATGTAACAATAGCCTCATGTTAGTTAAATTTTATTAACAACTGCTGAGGTTTTTAATTTAAAATTCCTTAAATTGTCATTTATACTTTCAGTACCTAAATAAAAAATAAATATACACAATAATGTTAAATGAACTGGTACAAATCTACACAAATAACAACTTAACATGAGTGTAAATTTAAAATATGTAAAGTATGGCTGAATTATCACAAAATAGTTTGTCTTGGTATTTACATCACAATACAAAAGATAAGGCACAATAAGAACAAAGGTAAATAAATGAAGAAAATGTACTGGTTCATTTAAACTGCTCAAAATGGCAACCTATAACATCAATGTATAGGTGACAACTACAGTCAGCCCTGTTTAGCATTCCTGATGCATTATGAATCTCATTTCTGATGACCAATATCTCTTCAAAATAAATCAATGATGAATACACCACAATCTGAGAGAATGAGGTGGCCAGGGCATGGTAGGATGTCTGTTCCAACAATTAGGGAAGCCTTAATATAGATAGTTCCTTATATTTATGGCATAATCTTCAGCTCTTTTATGTTTGAAATGTGTTGACCCTGAACATCAAGCAGCAATGCAAAAGGGCTGGCAATGCACGCTCCAGAAATATTTTATAAGCACCACTATGCAGAAAATGTGGTTTAATGACATAACCTTGTATCTACTTAATGCTAATCAAGATAAACTATAGCAGAAATTATGTTATTACACATTTCCAATTGGGTACATATGGAATAAGGGAATACACTAGGCTAAAGCATCACTCATATCTGTGAATAGCTGATCCCTACATGTTGAACTTCCATTTTCTTTGTATTTTCTGTAGTATAATAAGAAGACTATAGACCCATTTAGAAGACTATAAGTACTGTAAAATTGAAACCAATAACTAGGAATATCTCAGGAATGTTAACCCACAAAAATAAATAAAGATAAAAAAAGATACTAGACATAAATCATGTGCTTTAACAAGTTCTACATTTTTTATGTACTGTATTTCTTACGGTTCACCAGTTCTGCAAAAATCATCTAGAATAAAGAGAACTTCAGAGGTTATTTCCAGGAAATTCAAAATATATGCACTATCATTTGTCAAGAATACATTAAACACATGGTATTTTAATCAAAATCATTAGGTCCATTTTGGGAAAATCAACATTTTCAAAAAATGTTTTATGTAAAGGGAAGTTTTGGGTGAAGGGAGTTTCTTGAAACCTTTTAACTTCCATACTCCATGCAATACCTTCTTGCTCCCCTTTATTTGTCACATCTAAATACTTTTCTCTTCCCCATGAGTCTCTCATTTGTATATAAAAAACTATAAATCTCTTTTCAGCTATCTCACTAAATATTTTATGTCTTTCTATATCCTCAAATCTTTTACTTGCCAACTTCCAGAATTATTCACATTTTTTCTCTTCTTCTCCAGATTTCCCCATACCCTCTACTTTCCAAGTTATTTCTGAGACAGTCTACCCATCCCTTGTTCTTTTAACTTTTCTGTTGATATACTAAGCACTATTTTAACAAATCCCTTTCTTCCAAATTCAATATTCCATACCAAAATTTCAATACCCTTTCCATAATCTTCCCCTTACTTGCTACTCTTCCCAGCTCTGTGCTACCTGCCTATCGTTACAGAAAGTAATATATAAAATTATTTTATCAGTTGCTTTTATTTTATGATCAATTACACAACTACATGGGTTATCAATCTACCTAAGTGATAATTAGTTTTACTTTCTCAGCACATACTATGTACATAGTGTATAGAGAAGGTATTGTATTGTACCCAAAAATTTAATACTGAGATTTCACCGGAAATACATGTTTTGGGTACCCCTGAATCAAAAAAAAAGCATTTTTGGAAAACAGGTGTGTGTGTGTGTGAGTGTGTATGTGCATGGGGGGGGGGAAAGCATAGCTCAAAAACGAAAAGACCATTAAATACCTAACTTAGTATTTAGGTTTTGTATCTTCCAAGGATGCAACATGAAGATTTTCAAGAAAATCCACCCATCCCAAACTACCCTTTACAAGGAAAAAATTTCAAAAATTTTGATTTTCTCAAAAGTGGCTCTTAACAATGTTGATTAAAATGTTGTATATTAAAAATACTTACATGACAAATAAAATGTATATCTTGCATTTTCTGGGAATAGCCTGTGAAGACATTTTAATTCTGGATGAATTTGGCAGAATTTTGCATATACTGGTAAACTGTAAGAGATGGACAAAAACTTAATAGAAAATGCAGAGCTCGTTAAACACACAATCTATGCTATATACATTTTTTTTCATAGAGTTGATCATTTTGAGATATTCCTTGTTATTGGCTTCAGCTATAAAATATTTATACTTTTCTTATATGGGAGTTTGTCAACTCCTGTCCATACAAACAAAGGAACTTCAGTCACATAGCAACCAGCTTTTGACTATCACTTTAGTCGATGGTACTCCCTTGTTCCCTTCTACTTACATGGAAGCAAGTAATAAGTCGATTTCTGCTAATTTTTTCTCGATTAGCATGAAGTATTATACTTGCATAGACACGTCAAGTTGTGCAGTACAAGGAGTGGGGGAAAGAGGCAGAGACTGGGAGCAATAGCCATGTGTATATAAACGCATGAAGATATGCTGCCAGCCGACTGCAGTAATCAGAATATGCCACCGCGCATCATGTTTACATCGCTCTCGTCTACTTGCAGGGATAATAAATAGAAGAATAAGCTTTTTAATAATAATTTGTCATAGAGATGTAGAGAAAGTCATGTGAAGGGAACACATAAGATTTTTTTTATTTTGCAGTTACAATATTAAACTGAAATTAATAGTACTATTTTGCATTGCAATAGCAAGTGCTAATAGGAATGTGAAATTACTCATTGGAAAATAATGCAGCAAAACATTTAATTACTCAAATATCTTTTTATTAAATTTGTTAGCCATTTTTTATGCATTTTATTCAATAGAACTCATCTTTATCACTTTCAAGTAGAATACCTGTGCTGCATACTGTAGTATTTTGACATATTTGCAGTAGTATCTGGATGGAATTATGTACACTACTTTATTTCTTGTTAGCTGAATTAAATACCAAGGTGTGGAACTGGATATAATGGGATATAACAAATTGTCTGATAGAAATATAAGTGATGTTTATTCTCAAGTTGATGTATTCCGCAAAATAACAGGGTATTCTTTCCGCCTGTTTGAACCCTGGCAACAAAGTTGGTTAGGACTAACAACCCTTAGAAAATGCATTTCCTATTACTTTAGGCATACAACATTTTGCTAGTACATGGAGATAAAGAAAATCAACAAAAATAAGCAAAAAACAAATTTTCAGAAAAATGTACTTTTGTTGGAAGACCATCAATATGTTCACCTGGTGGCTCTTCTGCATAGTGAACGGGAATTTTCTTATGTCCATATGTAACTAATCATGGAGTTTAGAATCGGCCCATTCCTGTAAATATGGTCTCATTGGTGAACAGTACTAATGAAAATTCTGATAGCTGCCTTTCAGCTCACTAAATCATAGGCATAAAGTAAAATCCCTGAAGTTAAGATTGCTTCTTTTTGCAGATGGAAGTTGCTCCTTGTGCAAGACTTACCACATACTTCTGTGTGTAATAACACAAGTGTTAGTTGATAGTTCCTCTCTAATGTATGCAGTATGTCTTCTTCAAACTCAGAGTAGGATGAGAATATTTTGCACTACTGCATTCAGTACCACAGAGCCACTTCCTTGCAAATGTCAGTCTAAAATTCAAAAGTAGTCCAATAGGGATGCCGTCTATTGGGGTACCTATCACTGTAAATCTGAAGCATGACCTCCTGCTTTGCCATGCACAAGGTACATTTCACAATAAATTTGCTGCATGTTCCCTGAGTATTTTGTGGCTTCATTGCACTGCTTGTATGCTGAAGGCAAAGAGGAAATGAGTAAGAAACAATCATGCCTTAAATCCTGCCTGGGATATTAAGATTGTCATTTGATGGCAGTGCTAGGTATTATATAATGCAAACATGTTCTGTTTTTGGTTCATGTTTGTCAAGGTGACTACTACCAAATTTCACTTCTTAGAGAGCAAAGTAAGCCAAATTCGTTTGATTTTGCCCCTTATTTATTGGATGAACTTTATCCTTTGTATGATAGCACTTCTATTCATAGGTAGAAGTTCTATACAGATTTGAGAGAAATGGGTAATCAAGCTCACAGGCTATGCCATATATTTCAGGTGTCTAATGCACTTTATTGTTCCAACATATGAAAAATAAAATTCAAATTATTAGATTGTCCTCTTATATGTATAAGCTCTAAATTTCAGTACTGGTGTTATTAAAGATGAATTTTATATAAACACATGCTTAAATTAGTGAAACTTTGTTTATGAAAAATAATCACTAGTTAGAAACTCTGAAATGACAGTGCAAATTATCAAGTTGTTATAACACGCAAATATAAACAATCAAAATTAATAGAAAAAGTCCTCATTGTTCAGTATAATATTCAAAAGGAAATAACTAGAGTAGATACACTATCGCAAAATGGAAGACACTACCCCAAGTCATACTAAATGTTCCTGATATACACTTTTATTATACTTGCTTCTTATTTGTTAGTATTAGCTTGCTACTACTGTAACTATAGTATACAAATTTCACATACTAGTTTATCAAGCATACAAATTTACTTTATGGACCAATTTCCATCTCTTCTTAACCATAAATACTCTCAGAAGCAGCGCAGGGGTGGGTTTTCTCTGGGTACTCCAGTTTCCCCTGCCATCGCATTTCACATATGAACTGAAGATAGAGCATCAGTGGAAACTGGAGAACCCGGAGAAAAACCCCTGCACTGCTTTGTCCACCATAAATGTGTGAGCACCTTCATTTCATATATCACCAGTGTCACTGCCTGTGATGCCTTAAGTAGTAAAAGCGGGCATTAAACACTACCAAAAAAATACTCTCAGAAGTTATCACCTGACATTTCTGATAAAACATTTTTTGGACAATTACTGTTTTTTCCGTTATCAGAGATTTTCTTTTGGTTAGTTCTTTCTTCAAGATGTCTATTACCTTTGCGCATTAGCAAAATATTTGTTGCATCTTCTCTCTCCCCTAATATAAGGCCTTTCAGTCTCCATGGTTATCCAGAAATGGAGGAGGATTTCACCACTTAAGCACACAATCTTTTGTAGTGCTTTTGTAAATTTCCAGGAGGAAGAGGTGAAGAAAAGGACCCAGAAATTGACCAGATCTGAGGTGACAAACTCACACAGGCAGGATCCCTAACCTCTCTATATCTTATATCCTATAACCTACAGGACCCTCCATAGGTCCCCTTGTTCTGATGGAGAGGTCTCTGAGAGTCATTCCCACAGTGAATGCCAGAGCAGACACAAAGTATATGTCTTGTCTCACTCGCAGTCAATTTGCCTGATCCTTCTACCCTATAACATATGAAAATTAAATTACTGGAAATGGGGGACAGGAAAATTTGTGGCAGGTAAAAGTTTGTTACCCATCATGTAAGTTGATTTTGAGCCTGTAAGCATACAGTCTCTTGCTCTGTGTCTTACATATAGCCCCTAGTTTAGTGGCAGAATCTGTTATTACCACCTATTACTGTTAATAATTGACCCATGATATCAAGGTTTACAAATTGTTGGAACTTGTGAAAAATAAGGACATTTGGAATATGACCAGTTAGTTTTATATTTCTTGGTGTTTTGTCGAGGCAGAATACTGAAAGTTATAAAAAATACCTATTTCCTATATACATTGAAATTTTGTATGAGCTGCCACATCATTCTGGGCTTCACTTACATTGTTAAAATTCTGTAGAATTACAGTGCCTTGTCATATTGTTAGATGCACCTTGATTTTTCACTATAATAGAAGATTAGGAAGCAAAAATGCAACTAATTTTGTTTTTATTTTTACTAGCCTACATTGAAATATTACATTTTTTTAAACACTGATGAAGAATTTGAGGTATAATGTGCATGCTTATGGCAATAATTGGATATATCTCTGAATTGTTATCAGATGCTTACAATTTTATGAAACTTTTAGTACTTGGTTGAGCCACCTTTGGGAGCTATCAATACTTTAATTTGCCTTGGTACACTATTTATACATGCCTGAACTGTCTCTTGTATATGTGGATGATGATTCCTGTCCTCTATGATCTCTTCAATAAGCCTAGTTTTGGTAGTAATCACTTCCTTTGTCACTTCTTTCTTCACTAGCTTCCAGACATTTTCAATCGGGTTCATATTTGTTGAATTCCCTGGCCATGGCAACAAAGGTATGTTTTGCTCTCTCAGAAAAGCTATCACGATTTTGCAGTGTGACATCTTGCCCCATCTTGCATAAATATGAACGATTCTTTGAACTGATCCTGCTGCATTGTCCCTTGAACAACATAGAAACATCCAGTGCCTTTGCCACTGATTACTGACCATATCATGACTTTGGTGGGATGCTTTATAGTCTGCACAACATAATCTGGATGTTACATTTCACCAGGATACCTTTACACAAACTTTGTTTGCAAGAATTTCAAAAGTGCTTTCATTAATAAAGCAAACCTGAAACAAAAGAAGCCAACATGAATTGTTTCAAATGTGATCTTTAGTTCCATATAATCCATTTAAAATGTAAAGTTTAACTCATTAAGAATTTATACAATGAAGAGTTAATTAAAATCTTGCAAATATGCAAAGAAGCTTGTGACAGTGACGTGGTTAAATTAAAAACAAAAGAATTTGAGTCGGTTTTTGTAACACAAACATCATTTAGTAATTACTTACTGAGACCGGTTTTGAGAACACTTGTTCCCATTTTCAACTCTTCATTCTGACTAAATCTTGCTTCATTGGCGTTAACAATGAGGGTGGTGGTGTATCACTTGTGGAGGCATCTGTTGTTGGATCTATGATTTCCAAAGGTGCTGTATGGTGGTAAATCAAAATTCATGATTTGGCTCTTTTTCTTCAATATATAGATCTTCCCCCAGACATCTAATTTTGTGTGTTTATATGCTGGTTTTAACAGTTTTATGTTAGATGTGATTTTGTGTCCCGATGTCCAAAAATGATAGGCAACTGCTGATTTTTCTGTTTGCATGTATTTTAGGTTTCTCATGTTTTCCTTTAATCTGGTTTTCAAACTTCGTTTTGTATTTCACCTAAAGATAAGATTGGTATCCTTTGATGTCACCTCCCTATTTCCCAGTATACCCATAGACAAACTTCAAAAACCTCTTAAAACTTGGCTGCAAAGCACAACGTACCGGCAGAGGAAATAGAAGATCTTGTTCAGCTAACCAATTTATGTATAAGACAGAACTACTTTACATTCAAGAATAAATGTTACCAACAGACAACAGGACTAGTAATGAGGAATCCTCTATCACCATTCCTAGCCAACTTACACATGAGTAATTTTGAGACACACATCACTGAGGCATTCCTGCATATATTCAAAAAATGGTATGGCTATGTAGATGACATAATTGCCATAGTTCTGGAGAAACTCATAAACGCACTCAAACTCTTCAACTTGCAAAATAAATCTATTCAGTTCACTATAGAGACTGAAGGGGATTAAGTTCTACCATTCCTAGACATCAAAATAATAAGAATAGAAAAACATAACCTGATATTTGGAATACATAGAAAATCCACAAATACAGATAACTGCATAAAGTTTGATAGCTACAATCCCACAACACACAAATATGCAGTCCTGAACAGTTTAACATATAGATTAGTACAGTTTCTCATGTAAAATAGTGAATACCAACAGATACTCCAAATAGCTACCAGCAATGGCTTCCAAAAAGTGCAATAAACAAAAGAATACACAAATACAAAAAACTGAACCACATAGCAACTCAAACTCCCTACAGAACCTCTGTGACCAATCTCAGTTCAGAAAATTCAGCTATCATCCTTGGGTACACAACAAACTTCAGAAAATCTTCAGGAATTATAACATCACCGTAGCTCCAAAAACAACTACAGCATTCAGAAACTGCTGAAAATTTAAAGGATCCTATCCCTGCAAACAAAAAACCGTGAATTTATGAAATTAAATGCTCAGACTGTAATCTAGTATATACAGGAAGGATAAAAGGAAGTTGGGAAACCAATTAAAGGAGCACATGAGAAACCTAAAATACAAGTAAACAGAAAAATCAGCAGTTGCCTATAATTTTTGGACATCAGGACACGAAATCACACCTAACATAAAACTGTTAAAACCAGCATATATATATATACACAGATTTACATGTCTGGAAGAAGATCTATTATCAGGAAGAAAAAGAGACATATCATGAATTTTGATTTCCCACCATACAGCAACCTTTAGAAGTTCATAGATCCAGTACCAGATGCCTCCACAAGTGATTTACCACCAACCTCATTGTTGTCACCAACAAAGCAAGATTTAGTCGCAATGAAGGATTGAAAATGGGAACAAGTGTTCCTGAAACCGGTCGCAATAAGCAATTACCAAGTGATGTTTGGGTCTTTATCCTGGAGCTCCTTTGCCCAGCTAAGTCATTTAGCAACCATGACAGGAGTCAATTTTTGTTTCTGGGTGTGTCTGCAGCCTTTTAATTTAATTTCTGAAAGTTTACACTTAATAGTTCTTTCAGGTGAAGCAATTTCAAACTCTTCAAGTTTGAATTTAATTTCTTTTGCACTAGCAAACCTGTTTCTTTCACAGATGTTTTACAAGCAACGCACCTCGTGGTGTGAAAATCTATTTTCACCTGCATTTATTCTTCCTTTGTGGGGCTAGGTCAATACCAAATTCAATTTTCTTTTTAATTTGCCTCACAGATGATTCGAACACCCTCAATCTTCAAGGAATCTCTCAATAAATCAGTTTTAATGAAGGTTTATACCTCTGAAACTTTTTGAGGTGTCAGATCTCATGATTTGCCCATTATGTTGTGAATAAAAAATACAAGATCATAAAGTTCACCTTTCAAACTATAAAAATCATCTTTCAAACCACAAATAAACTGACAAATGTAAGTATTAATAGCACAAGCTTATAATGAGCCTTCTCCTTTTATTAACACTTCTGCAACTAATGCTTGAGAAACAACAATTTTGGATCTTACAACACCAAAACAGCATAATACATATTCATTGTAGAAAACAGTAGTCCCCTAACATTGTCCAGTGAGGCTCACAGTGATAGACGAGCATTATTGTTACACTAGTCCTCAAAAAGTCAATTAACTATGAAATAGTCTAGGTGCATCTAATTATTTGGCCAGGTACTGTAATTTTCTGGGCCATTACCTCTATCATCAGTTATTAGTTAATAAATAGCTGATGATGCAGGATAATAGTTCTATGTTCTACATAATTTTAACAATGTCAGTTAAGTTTAGAGTGATGTGATAGCTAATACATAATTCCAAAGTATTAATATGCTTCACTGTGGACGTTCAAATTAATAATTTCCTGTGTCATTTTTTGCAGCGCCTGCTGAACCAGTATACCTTAAGGTAGTAGCAGCAAACGAGACCAGCATCACTCTTGAGTGGGGATTGCCAGATATGATAAATGGCTTACTGCGCTCATTCTTGCTCAGTGTAGAAGGAACTGATTCCTACAATTCTAATGAATGCTGTCAATATCTACCACTTCAGGAAGTACCAGTATTAAAGGAAAAGTCCAGCTATAAATTCCAGGTATACTTTAAGACTGCTAACCATAAAAGAACAAATTTAATAATCACGTTTTAAATTAATTTTATTATGCTGTTCTAATAATACTCAGTGCAAAAGTATGAACATCTAAGAAAAGTAAGATCTCCAATCTTATATGATCATAGTGATTTGTTTATTCCTCCAGTGTATCTCGTAGCTAACAAGTTTCATATTATCAGTTGAGATAACCAAATTCTTTTCCGTTTCAATTTCAACATTCTTTTTCCTTTAAAATTACTTAAAATACTGACTTAACATGTTGTTTGAGGATTGTCAAGCTGTTGGCAGGTTGTCAAAAGCAGAAGTACAAGACTGTCAAAAAGTGCTGGTGGTAGGTGATTTGATGTTGGAGCATGTGCATGTCAGAGGCACAAAAAAAATTCTTAAAGTGGCATAAAGGCACACAATTTTGTAATAACTTAGGTAATAGAAAATCCAGAAAACTCAAAAATTGTAGTGTTCCTTACCAGTACAACTAGTTCAAAGCAGTTTTCAGTCTAGACAAAATGCAAAGTGATATGCATAGT
Organism: Hymenopus coronatus; assembly: GCA_030762935.1. Classification (NCBI taxonomy): domain Eukaryota; kingdom Metazoa; phylum Arthropoda; class Insecta; order Mantodea; family Hymenopodidae; genus Hymenopus; species Hymenopus coronatus. Next base: position 144,461,229 of record CM060881.1, on the reverse strand, counting down.
CTCATTTGTATAGCAAACAAGATGTTTCCAAATGCCATCATAGCAGTGGACAACCTTATATTGCGGCAAGATGTGAGTTTTAGGTACATTAAGGAAGTAAATGAAAACATTAGGTGGGCATGTGAGAATCTAAAAGTAATATATCTGTCAGAACATGATAATCGCAAAACTGGTCTTTTTGTGCTTAGACAGCATTTATATAAAAGAAACAATAGAGGATTGTTTCTTTTATATTACTACTGTCTTAGCACAAAAAATATCCAGTTTTGGAGTTATCATATACTGACCAAATGCTGCAGATATATGGATTTGGACAGAAAACTGAACTATTCATGTCTAGGCAGTGGTGTTTTACATTTTAACAGAAGAGGATCACATACCCTAGTGGCAGTACAAAAAATGTATTAGACATTTTCTAGTAGCAGATAAAATGATGACACTTACAGATGGTGCTAAACCAGTACATCAGGTTAGTAGCCTTAAAACCATAATTAATACTCCTATAAAGAGAAAGCTACATACTCATCCAAATTGGTTAATACACACAAATGTTCAGAGGATAAGAAAATAACACATGGTTTTACAATCTTCTTAAGAGGAAGTACACTTTTCCAATATACCAAACATCTCCTTAAATGAAGATTTGTTAAGAAATTAAGAAATACCATTGTAAATAAAATGACTGTATCACAGCATAAGTATAGTGTAGGGAAGGAGGTTTTGGGGGGAGGATGCTGTATTCATAAAACAAAAAAAAAAAAAAAAAACAAAAAAAAAAAAAAAAAAAAAAAAGCACCTTTAGAACAGTTTAGATATAAATCAGAGAGACAACTTAAAGCTTTATGAGGAGTATACATATTTAAAATATCATCAGTAGAAATGATTAGCCTGAAACTGTTCTTATCTATATCAAATCTATCTATATATATATATATATATATATATATATATATATATATGAAAGTCGTGTTAGTTACACTATTTATAACTCAAGAACAGCTGAACTGATTTGGCTGAAAATCAGTGGGGAGGTAGCTTAGAACCAGGAGACGGGCATAGGATACTTTTTATCCTGTTTCTGTGGGACGTGACATAAAACGTGGTATAACAAAATGCAACAGACAGAAAGGAGAAAAAATTTATCAGTCGAAACATCAGTCAGGCCGTTCAATTGCTAAAACTGGTATAACAAAACACAACTGACATGGAATAACAAAACACGACTGACAGCTAAACATAATGCTGTCTATGGTTAAGTATGGTTGAAAATTAGACAAATAGAAATTTTGAAGTTGACCGGTTGATGCGTTTGTTTCGAGTTTCTATTAGCTTACTGTGCCGATATTATCATTAACAATGCAGCGACAAAGACTATTGAATCTTTCCCAACAAAGCCGTAATGCAACTTGGATTCAAAACATTGCAAATGAAATTGCACATGAAGAGCAACTGTCCAATTGAATTTTTAAACTCCTTGGATGTGCCTGGCTGCACAATTTGCGACTAAAGGTTGGCTCCGTAGTAATTATGCTTCGAAACATAAAACAACCAAAACTTTCCAATGGAACGCATTTGGTGGTAAGTAAATTGGTGAACAATGTGATTTACATGACCATACTCATAAGGAAAATTCGAAGGTGAGGAAGTTCTCATTCCGAGGATCCCGATGATTCCAACTGATTTGCCATATGAGTTTAAACGACTTCAATTTCCAATCTGTCTTGCATTCGCCATGACCATTAACAAATCACAAGGCCAATCACAAGTTTGTGGTCTGAATCGAGAAAATTCATGTTTTTCCCATGGTCAATTATATGTTGCATGTTCATGGGTCGGAAGACCATCTGCATTCTTTGTTCTTGCGCCTGATAATAAAACAAAAAATGTTGTCTATCACAAGGTGCTTCACTGAAGAGTGCAGCCCATGCACCAAAATACATGGCCAGTAAATAATCATTAAAATACTTGATTTTTTGTATTTATATTTATTATCCTAATAAAACATTGAACTTAATAAAATCCAAAATCTGCTCATTTATTGCCTCTAAGGTGGAAGAAAGTTTGCTGGGTCAGCTAGTACTATATAATGATACATCTTGAATAAACTGGAAACATTGCCTAGAAAATTGTACAAAGAGAAAAAAAAATCATAATAACTGACTTGTTGGTATACTAAAGTTAAGTTCAGACTATAATACTTACCCTATTGTAACTAATGGAAGGATAATAAGTGTAGACATTGTTGAAAGTTATGGTTTTATTAATACCATGAATCAACTGAATAATTTATTACTCCTCTACCAGTATAGATGGCACCATCCCAAATGCCCTTACAATAGAAAAAATTGCATCACAGTTGAAAGTGGTCTCCCAGATCACAAGCATTGCTAACTTTTCTAGATAACAAAATGGGTGAAAACTTACCAAAAACTAGAAAACCACATGACTGTTTTGCAATTAAACCTTAACAGGTTTTAGAAACACCAGCAGAAATGAAAGGTCCCTTTAATATTTTTAACTCAGTAGATTAAAACAAAGCACTTTTAAATACATTTTTAGTTGCTACAGCATGTAGTTTGTTAAATACCTACCACCATAAATCTAAAAAGTTTGAGCTTAACTGGCATTAGAGGCATTATGTGCATGCATGTATGCATGCTCGTGCGCGCATACACACACACACATTACATTGCAATCTGTGGATTCTATTGAGAGATTAGACTCAAAGCCCAAACTAGAATGTAGATCATGTCAAGAGTTACATTTATTCATACTTATTAATACAATTATTTACAAATAAAAACTCTGATAATGAGTCAGAGGTGTCAGATTTGTATAATTTTCAATTACATGTCTGTTTCCAAAAGCCTACTCATATACTTGCATTCTTAGAATATTTATGTTTATTATATTTACAATGTTACATTATTACTAGTGTTTTTTGATTGATTGGTATCCTCCTCTGTAGAGAAGGTGTGAGTAATAAGGTATCTTTTTAATTCTGATCTAAACTTCTTTTTATTAATTTGCACTTCATTTATAGAAGAGAGAAGTGAATTAAACAAAACTATTCCTTTGTAGTAAACGCCTTTTTTGAATAACTGCAAATTATTTTAAGGTCTTTGTAAGTCCTACCTATGTCTGGTCTCTTTGTTGTGAATATCTGTATTTTTTGCAAATTTTTCTGGGTTATTTATTACAAATGGCAATATGGCTAGAATATACGAGGGTTGGGGCAAAAGTCATGGCAAATAGTTTTTTTCTCGTAGATATTTGAATGGATCACAAACGTGTATGTGTCATGTGGAAGTTCTGCAGGCATAGTGTGTATGCAGAACAACAGATGGGTCTGTGATAGCTGGTAGTAGCGCAGTGAGGGCTGTGAAATCAGTCAGTTGGTAGGTGTCGTGCGAGATGGAAGTACCCATGTTGAGCAGCGTGCTTACATTAAAGCAGCCATTCTACAAGGGGGAAATGCGATGGAATGTCACAGTGAATTAGTGGAAGCCCTTGGGAATAATGCCCTACCATACCATACAGTAGCATGGTGGGTAGGAAAGTTTCAGCAAGGATATGTGTCAACCAGTGATGAGCAACATTCGGGATTACCTGTCAGTGTGCAGACCGACATGACACGTGCCGTCATTGAGCAGCTCCTGGATGAAGACAGAAGGTGGATACTACTGGAGTTAGAGAGGGCAAGTGGCATCAAGAAATGCACCATCCACAGGATATTGCATAATAAGCTCCAACTACGCAAAATTGCATCACGGTGGGTACTGCATGCACTGACGGAAGTTCAAAGGTGGGTGACCTCTGCAATATGCTCCGATCACCTCTTGCAAGCTGGCAATAGGATGGTGATCAATCTTGTCATGGATAATTGCCATCAATGAATTTTGGGCCAGGGCATACGAACCAGAACTGAAATGTAGTCGTGGAGTGGCGACTTGCTGGATCACTAAGGAGCCAGAAGTTCTGTCAGAATTCTTCCCCAGTGAAATTGATAGTGATCGTTGCGTATGACGTCAGGGGTGTCATTGTTTACCACTTTGTTCCACATGGCAGAAGAGTGACCGCACAGTACTACAGAGACTTTCTGGTGCGATAGGTACAATGTGGCGTTCGGGAGAAATGTCCGGATCTTGTGGATAGTGCAATAATCCTGCATGACAATGCAAACCACATAAAGCAGACTGTGTAAGGCAGCTACTGCAGCGTTGGGGATGGGAAGAATTGGAGTACCCACCATACTCTCCCGATTAAGGAACCAGTATGTGGTAGGTGGTTTGCAACACAAGAGGACATTACTAATGCTGTGCACGAACAGACGACCCAATTCACATATTGTGCAGCAAATGCTGCGGCAGATGGTATTCAGCACCTCCCACATCGTTTGCAGCGAGTGGTGACAGTTGCAGGGGACTACTTTGAGGATCTTTAGGTCCAGGTTTGTCATATCAACTGTATGTGTACTGTATTGTCATTCTTTTGCACCATGAAGGCCATATTACCCAGTAATAAATTAGTGTGTTATGATATTCAGTGTTGAAAAAGCTGTAAGTAAAGATACTGGTCTATAGTTTGACATTTGTGAGATTTGCCCTTTCTTGTATAATGGCTTAATGACTGAATATTTTAATCTGTCTGGGAATGTCCCTGTTAAGATGGATATGTTACATATAAGGTTTGCAAATAATGTCAGCACATGTATTTAATGTTTTTGTGCTTATTTCATTGTATCCTGATGAATTCTTACTTTTGAGGGATTGTATTACTTTCTTTATTTTGGTTGCACTTGTGGGTACTATCTCTAAGAATGTAAACATTTTCCATACAGGATTCCTGAAGGTACAACATTGGATTTCTCTTAGGCTGTTTCTTTGTCAGTAAATTTTCTGCCACCTGAATGAAATATTCATTAAATGCATTTGCTATCTGCTGGGGATCATTTGTGGTTACTTGATTTGCTTTAATTTCTTTTATATTATCATTTTTCAAGTGACATTTACCAGTCTATTTTTTAATAATGTTCCATATAGTGCTAGGCTTATTGTGAGAGGACTGTATTTGTTTTTCATAACAAAGTCACTTGCGGCTCATTACAGTTCATGCATGGGCCTTGATGCAGCAGTCCCTCAGCAAATGAGGCACTGCACACTGCAAGCATACGAGCTCTCGTTCGCACACATTGCTGGAGTGATGGAACCCCATGCACTTATGGCACTGCACTGGTCCCTCTTTGCCATGGTATCTTTCGAAACGCATGGCGATGAAAATAAGCTGACGAACTGTATCAATGAGCTGAACTGTCTGGCCACGTACCTTGCTCATAATGACCAGAAACAGTGATATGGGCACCTTTTCTGGGACGTTGGCTTTAGTCACTGTCTTACTAAGACGTGACACTGACAGAGGTTTGATATTGTGCTCTTCCTGGAGCACCTGTATGACGTTTTCCGGGGCGCAATCCGAATCTAAGCCCTGGATAATCCTGCGCCCCACATGGGATCGCTGCACCAAGTAGAGTAAAATGGGATCTGCCCATCTGTAATACAACATTTACTGCCTCAAAATCCTGCTTTGTGGAAGTTAGAAGGTGTACTTTTCTGGCCTTCTGCTGGGCCTCGAAGGAGCCCCTCAGCTTTGTTGCCAACTTCCTCATAACCATGACGTGGTTGTGGAAAGTGTCAGCAACAATTGGCGGGATTTTAGCCCCCTTTCTAGGTGGGGGTTGTGTATTTCCTTATGAGATGGTTGCAGCACTGGGGGGGGGGATGGCATGTAATGTCCGCTTTTGCGGTCTCCAGCCTGGACAGTGATCCAGGGTTCATCAGGTCGTAGTTGGAATCAGCCCCATATGATTCCGGCGGAGGTAGCAGGTAAGGATTTGTTGGTTTTGCCTCCACAGCAGTTGAGCGGGGAAGTCTTGCACTTGGTCTGATTGCCCTATGACATCCTACTGCGTTTCCGCAAAGGTTGTGCAGCTTTGGGGAAAGAGGTGGGTTGACTAGTGCCCATCAGTAATGCCTGCTGTCAGTGCAGTTGCCCTACGGCTGTCCACAGAGAACCAGAGCTCCTGAGAGGAGGTGGCTGGGTGAGCCATATTGGCTTAAGGTTTCAGGCTTATGGTCCTCACCTTTGGCTCTGGTCTTGAAGCTGCTATAAACTTCATCAGTCGTCTGTCCTTTCAAAAGAGACAAAGGAGACTAGAAGAGGAATAAGAAATAAGGGAGTTCTACTCTATAATAAGTGACAGCAAAGCTGTCAGTTTGGAGACCGCTTGCACACTGCCGGCAGAATAGCAAACTTGAAGAGGAACAGAGCTCACTGCTTTGCAGATGTGTATAAACCCAAACACACTGTTGTGTTGGAGCGGCAAACTAAAAGGGGGACAGAGCCCACTACTTTGCCGATGGGAGATGTGGTGCCGTAGCTCTCCAGTTGTCCAATGGCGTCTGCTGCCATCGCCCAGTGTTGCTGCTGTGTAGGGAAGTTTAGATGTGTCCTCGCATCTCAGAGCAGAATGTGTACTGCACAGTGCATGTTGGTTAGATCATTAGTACATTATAATATTTGCAAGTTACTGACTAGGATATCCCATGTTCAAAAACATTGAAATCAGTTTCCTGCATAAGATTTTCTCTCTTAGATCTGAGAGCTATATAAAATGTAACCAAAATGAATAGAAATGAGATGAGCATACAAAGGTGCTTCTAATGCTACACTAGAAGAGAGGAAGAGAATTGGTAGAAAGACTATACCTTGGTTTAAAAGCCAGTTATAGGATGGTTTGCAGTACTGCAATTTAAATTAATGCTACTTTACCAGCAAACCTTGATAAGAGCTTAAACTGTGAAGCAAGATTATAAGTAAATGTATTTTTAAAAGATAAATGTGTCAATGTTCATACCTAAACTTCGCTTATATTAAGTTGCAAAATCTTAGAACATTTTTGGAGACATTTGTCACCATTATCAGCATGGCAGTGATTGACAATTCAGTGCTGACAACTACACCAGAACTCACCATTGGAAAAAGATCTTCATTTTAAAAAACTCCAAGAGTTTGGTAAATTTCAAAATTCTGCCAGATGTTATAAGTTTACCACCAGATAGCAGTAGCTTGCAGAAAGATGGAGAATACAACTGTCTTTTGCTATGTGCTGATAATGGAGACTAATGTCTCTGAAATGTTTCCAAAATTTAATAACTTGACATAAGTGACATGACTCATTAATCTTTAAATAGTAGATTAAATTAAAATAACTAACAGTTAATAGTGCTTCTGTTACTAATAAATAACTAACTTTTATTATTTTATTCAACACAACTCTCTTACCTAGGGGATAAACACCATGCACTACTAGCAAATCATCCCTATCACACATCTGATCTCATATTGTCTACAGACTTTTTAATGTACTGCTTGAATAAAATATATTTGTCTCTGTGGAGCTGGTTTATCATAAGAGTCATTTAATACCTTGAAAAATTGGAACTGTTCAGCATTGACATTTTTGCTATAAATTGGGTATTTAAAAAAAAACTAAGCTCATCCCACAGATGAACAATTTGAAATATTTTTCCAAACAGGTTACAGGTCTACAGCCAGCTTCAACATATTCAATGGGTGTATCAGGAAAAACTGTATCATTAGGACCTTCTGTGACCATTTCTGGACATACCAGACCAGCGTTGCCTAATTTGGATGATATTATTAAACTTGGTTCTGAACCAGTTGCAAATGATATGCCTGTTATCATCACACCAGTCATAGAAAACAAGGATCTTGTCAGGTATTTATTTATTCGTAAATATTTAGTGAATTTAAGAAACAAAACTCCTGTACAAACTAGACTATCTATAAAATAAGAGTTTTATTGTCATTTTATTTACAACAGAGAAATGCTCATAAACAGGTGACTCATCAACTTATAGTTAAAAACTATTTAAGGGTACGTCTTCCATATATTCCTTTTTATTTGACCATTTTTTCACATTCCTGAATTGGTTATATTTATCTCCCTGATGTTTTAGGTAACATCAACATTTTTATTAGGTACCACATATCTACATTCTGGGGACTTTTAACAAGAATAGTCAGCCTCTGGGTATTTAACATTGTTTTTGTCTTGTGTTTCTCAGTATGCTGGTACTGAGTGTCAACAAATTTCTCAGAATTTTGGTGCACCTAGGTATGCGATTAAATTGTATAGTAGAGGGATGCCCAAGTCATCATTTTTAATTTTTAAAACATTTTTACTAAGGCTAGTGTGTCACACAAATTGTACTTTTTTTTAAACATTGTTTCCTAAGCATGCATAGCCACATACAATTATTCTAAATGACAGAGTGAAAATAACTGTAATATATGATTTTCCTGTTCCACATTTATCTCTAAAATGTTTGCACTATTTGTAGACCTTTTTCCTTGCAAGGGTTTTTTATTTATTTATTTGTTTATATAATATACAACAAAAGTACCAACACTGAGCCTTGTGGCACTACACTAAAATATAAAATTTAGTCAATGTACACACCTATAAATTCACTTTCCTCAAATTATTAAATTCTGAAACATTTTCCCAACATTTGTCTCCATCCTCAGCATGATGACGACCTTCCAGACTAGTATTGTTTCCAACCTCTAGGATACATGAACTAATATTGAGCATGTGTTATAATAATTCAATTTGTTTTTTAATATTTCATGTTGATACATTCAAACACTTTAGAGATGTCACATATCAGTGATGCTGACGCTCTTTTCATCCAAGTGTTCTGTTAAAATGTTTATCAAGGCAATTAGTACAGTGCTGGTTGAAAATTTTTTACTAAATCCATGCTGGTTATTATTTTTGTATTCTCCAGGTAGGTTAATAAATGGTTATATAACATTTTTCTAGTAGGGTAAGCGGGGGCAAAGGTGCACACGGGGCAAAGATCCGACTCTAGTGTTTTCCTATTTCTGAAGTGTAGTGTGGCGGCACTGCTCCTTCAGTTGAGAGCTGTTATGGCGGGAAATGTCTGTGGTGTTGTATTGTTGATTTGCATTTTAAAGCTTTAGAGATATGAGGTAAGTTAGGTTTTTGGAACTTTTGATCTAAATATTTACAGTGTAATTGATAGTGTTCTGTCTACTTTAACAAACACCAAAAGAAATTACCAATGCCTCGTATGTAAGTGCATAACCTAACGCACGCTTTAAGCTTAGATGTTAGTTTATCAAGTTGCATACATGGCAGCTGATATAAGAAGCTCAAAAATCGGCGCCACGGGGCAAAGATCCTGCGCATTAGCTGGGGCAAAAGTCTGCATGCGTACCTTTGCCCCAAACGTTTGTTTTTACTTTTTTCGGTTTTAATACTTAACGCGTAGGTTTATTTGTAATATTTTATGCACCCTAATTTATAGTTCACTGTTTCAGTATTAGTTAGACTAGTTAAACTTCATTTTAGAGAAACTACAAGAGAAAAATGTCCTCTACACCGTTGTCTTCTAAAACGTTAGAGGAGGCTGGAAAACTAATAGAAAATGGATCTTCCATTATAAATGCAGCTGCAGGACTTGGATGTACTGAATCCACATTATGTAAAAGACTTAAAGCAGGCTATGGAGTGGCATCATTGGGGCGTTTCAGGAGAGTATTTTCTGAGACAAGAGAAACTGAATTGGTGGATCACTGTATCAATCTGGATTCTATGTTCTATGGCCTTACGTTTAAACACTTCCAACATTTAGCATATCGGTTTGCCAAAAGTAATGGCGTCAACCACCCATTTAATAATGAAATCCAATTAACAGGGGAAGTCTGCTCGTCATAATTTAAGTTTGAGGGAACCGGAGAAAATCAGTATCGGGAGGATAATGGGATTCAATAAAGCACAAATGGAGCTTTATATCAGAAACTGGAAACTTTGCGATCTAAATATAATTTTCTGCCCCATCGAGTCTATAACAAAGACGAAACAAGAATACAAACTGTACCGGGAAAATTGCCGAAAAGTGTGGCAAGAAAAGGCCATAGATGTATAAGTAAGACAGTTGCAGCCGACCAAGGCGAAACCGTTTTTGTGGTAATACGATCACGATGATGACACAATGATGATTGTGATGATTCTAATATAGTAAAACATTAATAATGACACTAACTGACAAATTCTGTAACTCTCCTTTAGTCTGTCAAAATTATAATAATTTCTTTCTGTGTCGGAATTTTGCCCCGTAACTATAGGATCTTCACCCCAGGCCTGGGGCAAAGATCCATTTTTTTCATTTCTAATATTTTGCTAAATATAATTTTAACACATCATGCAACCAATCTTGAACTTATTGTATCATGTAAAGTATGCTCCTAGGTGTATTGTGTAAAAATTTCATTGTGATGTAACCAGAATAGCAGAAGGGAAAAATAAAAAAGTGTTAAGTGTGCACCTTTGCCCCCGCTTACTCTATAAATGTAAAAGCTATTCAAGTATGGAGATTGGACGGAAACTTTTTAATTCATTACTTCCACCTTGGATCGGTCATACTATTGCATATTTCATAGTTTGGTATGTAAAATGTAGCCCATTTTGCTATATGGTATAATATTTTAATTTTCTGCACCATTCAAAGTGTGCAGATTTGTTTATTCTTGTAGTACTTAATTTAAATTAATAAAGGAAAATGAAAAATATACCCTTCCATGGATTTCTTTGCAACAATGATTTTAGAGGAAAGCAGTTGAATTTAAATGATATTAATGAGTTGACTGTTCAATCAACTCTTATACTTAGTCCCATTTATTTAGATTCAAACTTTGAACATGTTTAAAAGACATTAGCCTCATCATTACCAATATGTTGGCTAATGTTCAGAAAAGATTGACGAGATTTATAAGTTGATTTTCTGCCAAATTGTTATTTCTTTGGGTGTTTTTGCCTGTTTTAGGTAACATATTTCCTGTTGTATATTGTACCTACTATGTGAATAAAAAAAATTAGATATTTTGGTTTGTCTGTCTGGTTTCAAATTTCTTAGTCTTTTAGGTTCATTTTGATTTTTAGAAGTGTACCTTTGGACAGTCTACACAGCATAAATCCTAGTATAGCTTTCAACATACCCTCCTTATTTACAAACACCCTAACAGACAAATCCTAAGCTAAGGAAGAAATGGTGTCAATCAGCAAAACTACTAACTCAAAGTAATGGACTGGAAAATTGAAAAATCTATGTATCTCGCAAAATTTCTTTACATTCAATAAAGATTATTTTCGGCAAATATTTGAGTGGATGCAGCGATTAATAAGGAAAGTTGGCAATCTTGGTCTGCTTTGTTTTTATTTCAAACATTTTCTTTTTGGCCTTGAGAAGAAAAGATGTAGATATATTGCAACAATGGAAATAACCATCTTTGTATGGGCATGCAGTTTTAAATTTAGTCAAGTCCAAGTCTTTATCATAAATGTCTGAATAAGAAATTAATAACTATTCACACAGCACTTGTGAAAGCACAGTTGTGTGAAAGCTTTGTGTTAGTGCAATAATAGCAATAATATTATAATGAATAACTGAAACTATATGCTACTTGTATGATAGGTGTTGCAACAAGCCTATTATTTTACAGTGCACAGCTGCTTAGATTTATTTCTGGGAAAAAGATATGATACAAGATCATAATACACTACTGGTGATGATGCATTACAATAACATAAAGGCTGAAAGATTACTAACATTGTTATATCATTCAACATATGCCTTTCCTCAGATTCAATTGTCTTGCTTACTTTTGCTGCTTGTATTTACTTCAGCTTCCTCAGTCTTTGCCCCAACAATTTCACTTTCATCCATTACAAAAAGCAGCGTAAATGAACAGAATACACAATGTAAACTAACAGAATGTTTCTTATAGTTAACACTGATCAAGACATCAGTTTAACCAGCTTTGGGGTAATTATCCTGAGAAAAATGGATGTGGACATAGAAAAGTTAACAGCAATCACAAACATGGTTTGCAACAAACGCCACTTTTCACATGTCAATTACACAGGCACGAAATATGATTTCGCACAGAGTTCACAGCATGAGAGGGCATGCTAGAAACTATGCAAATTTATGTAAAACTTGATTTTGTCCATAATATGGTTTGTAACAATACTCCTCATAGTAAGGAAATACATTTTTTCCACAAATTCTGAAGAGATCACACGGACACCTAAGATAATCTAAGCTTCAAAATTCTGAGTTCATATGCTATTGCACATTCATAAGGTACCAATAGTATTACCCTGAGCAACTAAGGGCCAGTTTAACTGTTTTGTATATCACTGCTGTGGGTTGCTTACAGTTGCTCTGAACCATAGCAAATGTATTTTCATTTGAGCTCGCTGAAATTAATTTGGTTTATGAGGAAATAAGATATAATGGATCTGAAACTGAACAGTTGCACAGGGATAGATTTCCAGACAGACATCATCCATGCAGAATATACTTAAGGAAACTGAATACCTAATGGTACACTAACCAGATGCCAGTGCAAGACAAAGATGCCATAATCCAGCCTTTGAAGAAGAGGTGCTTGCCAGGATCTGTGCAGAACCTTCCACCAGAACTATGCAATAGCCCTTGCATAGAGTCCATCTTCTTAAGATGCAGGCTTTTGGGCCAGAGATCTTTGGTCCCTGGCAGGTGGGCTTTGGAGTGGTAGAATGAACACAACAACTTCAGTTCTTTTCACAGACAATATCATGTTCACAAGAGAAGGGGTATTTCCAAACCAAAGGAACAACATGTTTGGGAATATGAACAACCAAATGTGAAGAGTATCCATCAACACAGGGGTCAGCATTAGCGTATGGACAGGCATTATGTCAAATTATGTAATTGGATTATATCTGTTTCCAAGATGGTTAAATGGTCACATCTATCTGCAGTTCCTGACTTATGTTTTGCTCTTAGAACATCTGACACCATATATGGCTGCAACACAATGGAATGCCTCCACATTTCAGTTAGAAGTAAGGGATTACCTCAATGATGTGTTTTGATAAATTGGCAACATTTATGTTCTTAGCATTTCAGATATCTGGCAAAAGTAATTGTACCTTCAAAAAAGATTTGTAACAATTCACACCAAACATTAACTTCCATATTTTCCAAAGCTGGATCAAAGTAACCCATTAAGGGCTAAATTTGCTCCAGTTTATGTTAAAAGGTTCCTGGCTATAATTTATCAGATTATTTACTTCCTGGCTATAATTTATCAGATAAGAATGATTCTGAATGAGAGTTGAATGCAATATTCAAATTTGAAAGTTAATTAAAAAAAAAAGTGTCCAGAATGAATGTCCTACTTTAGTGTATGTTTCAAGAATTGTCTTAAACTGTAATTAGCTTCTGCTTTCCTATGCACGTTTTAGCATTCCTGAAGTAGAGTCCTAAAACTAGTAATAGTAAGAAAATGGATTATCATATTAGGCATTTTTATTTTTAATGAATAGATTCATATGTATAAGCACATAATATTTTAAGAAAATTAGGTTTTAATTGCCTCTTCTGCATCCCACCCAAAAATTCAATGTTGAGATTTTTACCAGAAATAGATACTTCATGGTCCTCTTAATCCCCTCCCTCCCCATTTTTAGAAACAAGTCCACAAATCAGTCTAACTGTGCACTAACACACTCAAAGATTAAAATTTGGATATGCACCAAACTTTATATTTAAATTTAGCACCTTCCAATGAGACATACATTTTTAAGAAAAATCTATGATGTCAAATTGCTCTTTATTTTTTCAAAAATTGCTCTAAATGATTTGATTAAAATACATCATGATTAAGTTATTTAGAACACTAATACAATTTATGTATTGAAATTTCCATGAGTAGATCTGAGAGTTCATTCCATTCAGAATGAATTTTATATAATTTTTGTTAATGGCAATTTATAAAAGATAAGACAAAACTTTATTTCATTAAAATGCTCTTATAATTCAGTTGTTTCACATGTTATGGAAAGAATATGGAATTTTAAAGCCAATCACATTGAAGTCTGCTTTTTAAAGATCTAACTTATTGCTTTAACATTCTGTATTTTGTATCTGCAACAAAGTTTCTAGTGTAACTATCTGCTAGCATTGTAAACATATGCATAGAGAAAACTCAGGTCGTTTAAATCCTAGTTTAAATATATTAATTTAAATTACTAAAATAGATAAATCTTACCTATTAAATTATTCCTTTTCCATTTTTAGTGCTTACCTGCTGATTGTAATCCCTGAGAGTGCAAAAGAACTTCCTGTATCAATAATCAAGGATAAATGGCTTAATGAAACTATCACTGAAGAGCTGGACTATACTTACTATGTTGCTGGAGAATATACACAGGTAAAAAATAAATAAAATGCTTCTTCCACTTTAGTTTTCTATAATAAGAGGCACACTAGGAGTGTTATGACTAATACTAATTTCATCTTTTAAAGACTACTACTACTACTACTTTGTTTCCTTTTTCTGATCTTTCTCTCTGATTTGTTCAGTGACACCATTTGAAAATATAAACAATAGCAGATAGTTAAAGTATAAAGTAGATTTATTTTTCTTTCTTAAAAGATTTAAATCTATTTATTTTTCTCTTTAATTATTTTATATTATATGTTTACTAATATTTGTTTTAAAAACAGTTTTATATATTACTGCTCAAATTTACTAAAATTCAGATAAAAATAGCTCTTTTTGCAAATACTTATAAGAAGAGTCTTGATGCTGTGGATTATTTTGGGGTTCCTTTATATCAAGTTTAAGCTCTCTATTCATCCATTTAAGTCATTACAATAATATTAGAATCATCACATTTAATACAAAAACTACATAAAATATAATTAGTGATGTTGTAAATATCTAAGCATATACCTATATTATTTATAGTTTATCATTTTACATAAATTTACTTATATTATGAAAACAATTTTGCAACATAAAATGAAGTAATTTATTTTGAAACAATTTATAATTTAGAATGTTCTTGTACATAATCAGAAGGTTTATTATATAATTTATACCCATGTAGAAGAAAACTCCTTCATAAAGAGACCATTATGTGTGCTTACAGAAATCTTAGTATTGTAGTTGTGAATTTGAGAATTAACTATAAATGTGTTGATGTTCATTTCATATGTAACAGTACTTCAAATATATACTCCAATGGTAGAAGTAGATTTTTAACTGTTGCTGCTTTTTTTCAATTTATTTGTCATTATTCTAGGTGACCTCTTTTGTATTTATAGACTTCCAAATTCTTCAGAAAATTAGCCCATTGGAAATGAGAAAATGAAAGAAAGCAAAATGTGCTATTCTCAGTGTTTCTATGTTTACTGATGCTCTTGCTACTCTTAGAGCAAAACTGACTCTATTTAATATCCTTATTATCATATTAGTGTGTGTGTGTACTATTTTAAGCTCTCATCTACAGACATGCATAACAATTTAGCTGCTTTTTTTTTTTTTTTTTTTTTTTTTCTTCTTTTTCTTTTCTTCTTTCCCGAATAAAGAATATTTCATAATAATGACTGAAGAGTTCTCTGGACTTTTATTGCCACAGTTTTATTCTCATTGACTATTACCTTCAATTCAATATTCTACTATTATGTTTTTCAAATGGGAAGAGTTCCACTCTGCAACAAATGAGATGCATTATCATGCTCTGCGTTGCTAGCCCCCAACTCTTTTCATATTTTCCTCTCACTCCCACACTGAGCATGCAAATCAAACCTTAACTGATTTTTCTAAACTTTTATAATTTTGCAGCTTTTAAATTTAAAAATTGAGCATGCATATTTACATATTATGTCCACGTTTTCTTAAATGTTATATCATTATATTTTATGAATTACCTGTTCTTTTAATCCAGTGGCTCCTCCATATTGGTGGCATCAGTTACTTCAAGAGACAATAATGCAGCATTTTTTTAAAAAACGTGTAGACCTTAAAAATAATTCTTCAAGCCTGACTATGCAATAGTCTTAGATTCACCACTAAAAGCCATTGCACTTGCTCTATTCCTGACTAAACAGCAACAGAAAACTGACTTGAACTCTGTAGGGACTAGGGTTAAATAACCATGAGCCCTGGTTTTAAGACATAAACTTAAACATTTGATATGATGTAGCATTCTACAGCTAACAAGAGTATGTTCGCTCTCTGTCTCTTGACTTTAACAGCTTGCTAAGGGTAATAAGTGTAATAATTCTTGTAGTGACCAAAAGAATCAAAATACTGGAAGTGGTACACAGTGAAGCATAATTACATATTGGTTATAAAATGAGTCAAAGTCAATGAGTCAAGTGTAAATTCGACTCATTTTATAAGCAATTCTTGTAGTACCGTCATGTCAATAGTTTACATTCCATTTTTGTGTAATTATATATGTAAAAATATAGTAGAACATACATACATGACTATATACATGCAATAATAATGGTCGTTACAGTGCTTATATGATTCTAATTATGATATAATACATGGGTATGTTTATTCATGTGTATTAAGGAAACTATTTGAGTTAAAAATCTGGTTTTTACAGTTCTGCTACAAACATTACACCTTATCTTCCTCATGAATTATTTTTTGCAAAATTTTAATATTTTGCCCTAGAGCAAGTAGTATTTGTGAGAGACGGAATCACTTAAGTGTGTTACTCCCAAGTTAAGTGGGAATACAATATGTCAACACAGCAGCACTCTGCTGGCTTGGTGGCACTCAAGGACAAACCTCATGAAAGTCACTTAAATGTATTTTAGTTGTACTTGTAGGCTACTTAGGGTTTTGTCACCTCCATGGACCCTTTTATACTCTCTCTGCCAAATACAATATACATTTTAGGTAGAGCAGATATTGTATTCCACCCAAAAATTTGATACAGAAATTTTACTGAAATACATGTGTTTAGGGTCTCTGAAGCACTCCCCCCCCCCCCTCCCAAAAACATTTTTAGAAAAATATCTGTGTGAACAGCATCACTCGAAAACAAAAGAATTGATAATATGCCATCCTGATATTTTAGATCAGTGTCTTCCAAAGATGTAATGCAAAGATTTTCAACAAAATACCCCCATCCCAAGCTATCCTTTACATTGAAATGTTTTATTTTCTCAAGAATAGCTCTTAACGATTTTGATTAAAATACCATATATAAAAGTTATTTTCATAACAAATGAAATGATAATTTATACCTTCAGGAAATAGCCTCTGAAGTCCTCTTCACTCTGGGTGAATTTTGCATAACTGGTTTACTCTAAGAATTTGACAAAATCTTATTAATAATTTATGTCAGATTACTTCTTAATTTTATTTTCCCGAGTTATTACTTGTTAGTGATTTAAACTTTTCAATACTTACACTTTTCTCAAATGGGAAATTGCTATTATTATTTTTTCCCCCTATGGTCATGTATGATGAACAGAATTTTAACTACATCACATATCATCCAGCTGTTAAAATATTTGACTACTGCTTTATACAAGTGTAGTATTTGTTTCCCTTGTACTTGCAAGGTAATATGTAATAAAACCATTTCTGTTAATGTTTGTCTAGATTAGTATGAAGTAAGGAGAAGAATAATCTTTTGTAAGAACAGTTTATTGCAGAATAGCTACAGAAAGTTATGTGAAGATTTTTTACCTAACTTATTTATATAAGTTAAAAAGAGAATAGGTACCCTATGGAACTCCCAAGTTTTACAATTGTTTCCTCTGAATATTTAGATTCTATCAAATTCATTTTATTGTTAAATTACATTATCTGTATCGTTTGCCCTCTATTCAACAGATATGAACTGAACCAATTTAAGGGGATACTATGTCTTCTCATAGCTTCCAGCTTCTTTAATAGAACATGATTCACTAAATTGTACATCTTGGGAAGGTCAAAAAACAGGCCCAATGTTGTTTCATTGCTATCTATTACCTCATAAATGTTCTTAAGAAAACTTGTCACTGCAGTTATTGTTGATTTACCTTGGCAGAATATGTGTTCTACTTTAGAGATTAAATCATATTTGTTTATTTATTTGGAAATTATGAGTGTCTTGAATAGATAATTTTTTCAAAGATCTTTGAAAAGACTAAAGTGAAAGTTACTGGTTAATAAATTCATGTATAAAGACTTAACTATGGTTAATTTTAATTGTTGGGAAATTCTCCCAAGTTCAGCGATAGATTGATTATGTAGCACAATGTTTCTAAGATATGTACATACAAGGGATTGCTTTCAGTAATCTGTTAGCTATCTGATGGTAGTGTTATGGTACTGTATCATACTACACTTACAAAACCATTTGCAGTATTATCAGTGTGAAGAGTTGTATTCCACAGAAGTGTTTCAGAGATTAGTGATTAAATGGTAATTCAACTAATAGGTACATCAATAATATTATCTCATCACCTCTCTAGTCTTCTTCAGTCCAAAACCTTTCTGCCTGTAACTGGTTTTCTATATGCAAAAGCACATGTGAAAAGTATAGTACCTATACAGTGTGACTTTTAAAGTGATTCTCACGTTTGTCTGGTATACGAGTCATCACAGTTGGAGACCTTGGAAAACAAGAACGGAAAATGAGGTGCTGCTGTAACTAGATCCTTCCAGAATGTGACTCTCAATCCTTCTCGAATGGCCGACTTCTATAAGCTTCCAGGAATTTCTGTGATATCATTTTCTAACCATAAAAGGAGGAAGGAGTGCCGTGGTTGTGTGTTGTGAATTGTACTGCATCATGAGGACTGGAGTGTTAACACACAATGGTGCACAAGCCATAGATTGCATGCAGTTGTTAACTGTCCAGTATTGAAACGTCAAGTGAATTATTGGAAACAGTGAATCAAAAAATGTATTTATAAACAATTTTTGAGTCAATAAAGCCATTTGTTAAAATAGTTTGCCAACATTTCATGGCTCATTAGTCAAGTGACATAAGGGACTAGTATGGCCCAATCACAACACTCATATCAAAAATGGAAGCGTACCTCAAAGCTTTTCCTGTGTCATCTATAAGTACTCTAAGGGCAAGTTGAAAATATATTGGAGCATGCAGGGAGTAGAGCATGGTACTGCAAAGTGGAAGCTGGAGAATTTTGATGGATCTAGTGCCCAGTGTCTGCATGTGTTTCTGCAACTGAAGAAATGTCCCAGAGGTTAGTGCATATGAAGATGGCATACAGAAGCTTGTTGTTGGATATGATAAGTACCTTAACAATGGTGGCAATTATGTGAAAAAATTAGATAAAAATGTAGTATTTCTTGCAAAATTAAATTGTTACTAAAAGTTTACTTTTTTTTTTTTTAACATATCAAAACAGTACTTAAAAACACTCCTCATATTACACCCATTGTTACCTAGTATGGTTAGATTTATTTTTCCTAAAAATTTTTATGTAGTGCAGCAGAGTATAGGAAGTCTCCTGCCTAAATGTTTCAAGTAAGATGTTTTAAGGCGAAATCTTTAATTGTGAGCACAATAAAATAAGGCAAAAAGGGCTGAAACCCTGATTATTTGGCCATTTTTCTCTGCTCTACAAATAATCTGTTCTACTTTTAATTTTGTGAATGCATTAAGGTGACACATGTCTAAATAGTTACATTGATTTTAAATTTGTTGATTTTAAAAAGGGATGTATTAATTTAATTTTGAGAGAATTATTAATATTAGTGGGTTTAATTTTAATCATTTTTGTGATAGTAGGGTCCTGAAAACCATCATTTAACTGCTGCAGATTTCTCCCCATACTACTTTTATAGGGAAACTCCTGGATAAGTTTTTCTCCCAGCAGTGGAAATCCTGTCATCATCTAATGTATGTTTTGACATGTAATAAGAACATTACTTTCAAGGTTTTTCAGTACATATTATTTTGAAAACCTGAGGACCTATTCATTTCCAAATTTCCTCTCTTTTCTAGGACATGATTAAATATTCATGAGTTGCAACCAAATGTACAACTCAGCCTCTCCCCTCCTCCCAAGTTTATTGTACCAGTTAAATCCTGCCTACAAACAAATTGACTTTCTCACCAAATTTGTTTTGATTCCAGTAGTTAGCAATGCCTTAGTACACAATCAACCTAGTAACAGTAACCATAACAATGTAAATAAATAAGATCAAAAAGAAACTGAGACCAAAAGGAAACTAAGCTGACGATGTAATAGACCAATTTATTGCAAAATTAGTCCTTGGGTTCCAAAAGATAAGTGAAGAGTTGTTACAATTATTAATCATTATATTAATATTTGTGTTACTGCACTGTTACTAGCTTCTTTTTACATTTGTAAATGTGAGAATGTTTGAAGAAGAATGTGATACATATGTTATAGATGGTGCCAAAAGAACTTCCATTTAATCATTGCATCAATACCACTTACTTTTGTTTTCTTTCACCCCTGTAAACATTAACAGCGTTGGTCAATTGTCTCTGTACTCCCAAATGTCAGGTTGCACGATGGGGATGTCCACTGCATATTCTTTCACTGCTTGAATCATTTTT
Source organism: Hymenopus coronatus (assembly GCA_030762935.1). NCBI lineage: Eukaryota > Metazoa > Arthropoda > Insecta > Mantodea > Hymenopodidae > Hymenopus > Hymenopus coronatus. Next base: position 144,440,714 of record CM060881.1, on the reverse strand, counting down.
AAGGCACTCATAGTTGAAAACAATAGCTCAGTTGGTGAATCTTGGACTTCTTGTAGCCATAGAAAATGCTTTAGGTATGCTTTGAAATGAATTCTATCATTACAAATCAAATAAGGTATGTAGATAATGAACGGGAAGGGCCTGTATGAATATCATATATTTTGCCCACAAAAAATTATGATAGGACAAATCTTAGTGACTTTTTTTCCAAAACAAAATTGATTCATGCAATATTATCAAATAATACATGTAACAAGCAGTAAGATGAACTCAGTAGCCTAAGGTTTGTCCTATACTATAGCACATTGATGATGAAGGTCCATGGATAAAACACCACATCGCATTACAAGTGGTATTTACTATGATTATTACTTTCTCTATACATACTATGTTAGTACATCGAAGGTAGAGAAGGCATTCTATTCCACCCATATATTTTAAGTCAAGATTTCATTGAAAATACACGCTTTAGGGTCCCCTGTATAACAATGTATTTTTAAAAAACGGTCTATGTGTGTCTGAGCATGATAACTTGAAAACAATAAGTTGGTAAAATACCAAACTTGGTATTTAAATATCATATATTTTGCCCACAAAAAATTATGATAGGACAAATCTTAGTGACTTTTTTTCCAAAACAAAATTGATTCATGCAATATTATCAAATAATACATGTAACAAGCAGTAAGATGAACTCAGTAGCCTAAGGTTTGTCCTATACTATAGCACATTGATGATGAAGGTCCATGGATAAAACACCACATCGCATTACAAGTGGTATTTACTATGATTATTACTTTCTCTATACATACTATGTTAGTACATCGAAGGTAGAGAAGGCATTCTATTCCACCCATATATTTTAAGTCAAGATTTCATTGAAAATACACGTTTTAGGGCCCTGTATAAAAATGTATTTTTAAAAAACGGTCTATGTGTGTCTGAGCATGATAACTTGAAAACAATAAGTTGGTAAAATACCAAACTTGGTATTTAAAGTTAGTATCTTCCAAAGATGCAACAGAAATTCCTCCCCGAACTATCCTTTACTTGGAAAAAATTTTGAATATTTGATTTTCTCAAAAACATGACCAACAAAATGTACATCTTGAATTAATTTTCTGAGAATATCCTCTGAAGACCTCTTCATTTTGGACAACTTTTGTATAACCGGTAAACAGTAAGAGATAAAAAAAAAGTTACTGCACAAGAAATGTATATCTTGTTAAAACACACATTTTATATTCATATACACATTTCTTGGAGTTCACCATTTCAGAGATATTCCTTGTTAATGGTTTCATTTTAAAATACTTGAACTTTCTGCATACGAGAACTTGTCAGCTCCTGTCTATGCAAAAGAAATGGATTTCAATCATATAGAAACCAGCTTTTAAAAGATTTGACAATTGCTTAGTCCTGTTTACTTACAAGGAAGTAATAAGGCCATTTCAGCTAACATTTATCTCGATTAGCATGAAGTAGATGGAAGAATAAGCTGTTTAGCAATAATTTGTTATAGAGATGAGAGAAAATAATGTGAATGGAACACACAAGATGTTTTAATAGAATTTCATAAATGGGATATGTGCTTAATTTAATTTAGTTTAATTTACTTGCATACCTAGGTACATAGGAAATAAATGGTCCATTCTTCATTTTAGTTTGTGTACTAATTATATGTAATTGAAAATCGGATATAAGAAGATACAAAGAACAGAGAATTTTGACAATTCTACTACAACAAGTAATTGATTGACATTGAAGTTATTCTTTGAATAGATTGGCCAATACCGAGTGCCTGGCATAGAAATAGAAAGGAAGTTTTGACAATTCAAAGTCTTAGTAACATAATTAAGAGTAATTAATGAGAATCAATTTTAACGAAAGCTATTGTTGCAGAATATTATAAAATGTTTTGATAAAATCCAAATGAGAATAAATCACCCATGTTTTATAAAAAAAAATCTTATGTGTTCCATTCACATGACTTTCTCTACATCTCTGCAAGAAATTGTTAAAAAGCAAATGCTTTTATTTACTTCATGCTAATCAAGAAAAAATTAGCAGAAAGTCTTATTACTGGCTTCATAGGTTAAAGTGATAGTCAAAAGCTGGTTGCCATGTGACTGAAGTTCCTGTGTACAGACATAAGTTGACTAATTCCTGTATATGAAAACTATTAAGTTTTTTAAAGCTGAAACTAAAAACAAGGAATATCTCAAAAACGATCAACTCCATGAAAAAAATGTATATAACGTAAATTGTGTGCTTTAACGTACTCTGCACTTATTGTGTGGTAAGTTTTTTCTATCTCTTACGGTTTAGCAGTTATGCAAAATTCCGTAAAATTCATCCAGAATTCTTCAGAGGCTATTCCCAAAAAATTCAAGATATACATATTATTTGTCAGGTAAATATCTTTTAATATACAATATTTTAATCAAAATCATTAGAGCCAATTTTGAGAAAATCAAAATTTTCTAAAAATGTTCATGTAAAGGGTAATTGGGGGTGGGGGGATTTTCTTGAAAATCTTTGTGTCACATCTTTGCAAGATACCAAACTTAAATAGAAAGTCTTTTACTTAACAGTCTTCGTTTTTGAGCTATGCTGCCCCCCCTCCACAAACACACACATGCGCGTGCGCACTTTTTCCCAGAAATGCTTCTTTTTTTTTTATTCAGGGGGACCCAAAACATGTATTTCCGGTGAAATCTCGGTATCAAAGTTTTGGGTTCAATACAATACCTTCTCTATACATTATGTACATAGTATGTGTAGAGAAAGTAAAAATATACTTTTCAACTGCACACAAGTGTTTAATGTAGGTATTTTTAATTCTAAAAGTCCAATTTAATTTATTACTATACTTTATTTGCTAATAATTTCAGTAGAAAAATTGATTGCACAGTTGTGATTTCAGTTTTTAATTTTATTTTTATTTTATTTAATTTCAGGAGGATCTGGAACAAAATTCTGAAGTCCTCATAGGCACAGGTTCATCAATGCATGTAAGAAAACTTAGCACAACACAAGATCCAGAGTTGCAGAATGATATTGACTATATCCTAGCTGTTGCAGTTGTACTGGATTACTGTGGTGCCAAAAATGTGGGAATAAGCACAACTTCCACGTTCAGAATTGAGTTTTAAAAATGTAACTGCATATGTGATTCCAAAAACTAGAGAATATTGTTTCATAGAAACACATTGTTTACTCCATTACCTATAATTTTGTAGCTTAATATGTTAATTGTTCAAAAATAGAACCATAATTTTGTTAAATAATATGAGTGCTTTTATTTTTTACCACTCTTATTATTATTCTCATCAAGCACCCTCTGTAAGAAAAGAAACATGCTGTAACTTTAAAATATTGTGTACCTGTTGTATGTAACATAAATATTAAGTATAGTTGTATGGATTGCAGTAAGAAGCAATAAAGATATTTTGTGCAATCAAGGTACATACTAAATTCATTTATTATTGTGTCTAATGATATTTTATGTGCATAATAAAGAATTTGCTGAGGTATTTGCTCTGTTCAGAAAGAGCATGGATAAATTATTATGGATCATTGCAAAGATGCTGGGTTTACATTCAAAATGGGTCAATCCATTCACCAATTTATCTGAATCAAATCTAAGTAGGAATCATTTATTGAAGCATTGTTACTTAGGTTTGAACCAATAACATTGTCCCTTATTTCATAACAGTCACATATTGGCTCATTGGCTGTTATCTTGGAATAGGTACAAATTGGTTCCTTATTTAATATTATTGTTTATCTTATGTTGCCAAATGCACATTATCATAACCTATATGAATCAACTATATAAGATAAGAAAGTTATTGCATCATGAATGCATGTAAATTCTTGTAATAGAAATGGTAAGATCCTTTGCTTCAGACCTGTCTCTCAAGTTGGCGATGACATGTGCATCTATCTTGACAGTATTTATTGTTTATCGCCTATCCTTGCATGGCACACCAACTTGTTTTTCATCATTCAAAGGTGTATGTAGGCAATCAGAAGAAAGGAGAATGCGATACAGCGCAAATGAATGAATACATCTCAGTGGTGCAAGCTTATAAGAAATAAGGAATAGCATTGGTTATGTTTTTTGTGTCTGTTCAGTAAAATACCATGTTGTTGATGTTATGTGGTGGATAGTAGTCTTTCAGGACTCATCCCTGTACCATACCACTTTCAATTCATTCCAAGCGGATGGTGATAAGATGCTATTGTTTAGCTATTTTCACCATTTATTATCAAATGGATCATTTAGACTTGTAGGCTTCTAATCTAGCCACTTCACTATTTCTCTTATCCTTTATATTCTCTTGTCTTTGTGAAAATAGGTAAGTAATTCTCCATTTTTATCTTTTCTGGTTCTATGTATTCCTTGTGGTACTACTTTTACTCAATTTATAGATTCTTGGAACTATACAAGGTTTTAAACCAGCCAGAAAATAACAAACTTGATATGCTTAGCATTTTTAGTTTAAATTATGAATAAATATAATTATATATAATACTTTCCATAACTATGTGTAACCATAAGAAAATTTTAAAATAATCATTTTTGTATTGGATAATCAGAAATTAATAATACTTTAATATTTTGTAAAGTCATGTTTGTCATTCCTGATATTGGATTTATTATAGACCCACATTTGGGCGCCAGTTTGAAATAGGATTTATTACTGCCCCACATTAAAGTGACAGTTTGAAGGGCTACAGAATGGGAACTTAAAAATATGGTTTTAACAGTTCTATACTCTGGGATATGATAGAATGGGTTTTTGTATGTTATATGAATCATTGTAGGGACGGCATGGGTTTCAAATTCCTGTTGTTTATTCTAGTTTGAATATGGATGAGAATTTGCATTCAACAGCTTAGCAGCCCAACCTAATAATGACTAAGTTATTTGAATATATATTACCACCATGGGTTTTTAAATTTATAATTATTCACAATGAAAACACTAGTTCTCGTTTGATATTAGCATGAGATTCTTGTGATATCTCGGGCATTAAGATGTATGGTAAACCAATTACAAGAGATGAGTACAAGGATGATATTTGTATTTATATGTAAAAACTTCGCAAACAAATAATAATTACATAATTCTCTTGATATTCAACAATTAATTTAGATTTGTTAATTTGAAATAATACAGAAACATCTAGGCTTATATATGTGATGTAATTAAGTTCAATTTAGAACCGTGAAGTAGACTTTCTAGAGTACAGGATGGTGAATAACTTATGAACTGAAGGTATATCTTCTTACTTACTGTGGTTATATGGTAAGAAACTGGATATATGCTAAGAATAACTTTCTTTTAATGTTTGTTATCATATGATAATTTTGTTATATGCAGCATTGCTAAAACAAGCCACATTTGGGATGATAAATAAAATAAATTATATGTTTTACATTGTGCCTACCAGGTTCTAACATATTGACTCTTTTAATGTCATATAATTATTTATCCTTCATTTTAACAGTTAAAAATTTCAGTATAAGAGGATTACGGTAACAAAATATACAGATTTCACAGGTACTACTTATTTATAAAATTGTTCTTTAATGTAAATTTAACATTGAATAAACAGCACATTAATATCAACAAATAACATTAATATTGATAAACAACACTGCTGATACATTCCCGTTACAAATGTCCTTAACTACTTAAATCTTTGATAAACACATTTTAAAAAGCAAAAAATAACTTGAATAACCATTTATAATAAAATTTCTTGCAACAAAGGAGTTTAGGAATAAATATTCTCTCATGAAAATTATTTACATCATATTAGCTCTTTTGTTTTACACATTTCTAACAAACAGTATGCAATATTTAATTAAGTATACATTCATATGCTTTTCATTAACAATGAAATGGTTATACAAAGGTTGTATTTCTTTTTATATTTTTACAATACATATTCAATGTATTAACATCTTTTTTGTATAAAGGATGTATATTTAATATGTTATCACATACCAGCTATGTTTCTGGGTTATGTGCAGTGTGCTTTATGGTGTATCATTGCTTAATTTTCTTTTTCTTCCTCTTGAATTCTGATAAGTAATCTTAAGTCTTCTGAATGTCTTACCTTTGCCATCTATTAATTCATAAGTGTGATCCCCACATTATTTATATACTAAATATGGATCTCCATTGAGAATTTCCAGTTTTTTCATTTGATTTTTAGCAGCTTCATGCTTTCTCCTAACTAATACTGGATCAGATAACTTAGGTTAGCACTTCCTCTTTCTCCTCTTCGTCTTATTTCTTCTGTGTTTGAACATAATGAAAATTATTGAAAGCAATTTTGCACTTTTCTTCATGTTATAATTCTTTCTATTTTATCACAATATGTGACCAATCCCTTATGGCTTCTGTGCCACCTCATCTGCCTGTTTCCAAATGTAATTTGGAATAGCTCGACATTTGTGTGTATAGGGTCATATAACTTCTACTTTGAATGTATGTGTATACTTATTGCAAAGCCCAGCTTTATTAGAAAATACTTTTTTCTATTTGGCGAGAATAACTAAAGTCTTGTTTCTGAACTTCATTTATATCATAGTAGCAGTCATTTAATTTATTCAGTAAGGCAATATCTATATCATGATTATTTTCAGCTAGTTATTTATTCCCCTAGTAATTTTTATACGCAGTGGTAGTGAAATCTAAGTCATCTTAACAATTAATACAATGTATTTATCACAAATGCTACTTGAGTGATTTATATGGTCTACATCTGCATCATTTTTCATAACTTAATTTGCTTCATTAATAATTAAATTCTCTACTTAAAGTATTTCCTTTTCTAACTGCATTTATTCATTGTTTTTTACATTTCATTATAATTATAATCCTCTTTAATCACTAAAATGTGCCTACCAAATCAAAAACACTTAACCAATGATATAAAATGTCACTACCTACAATAATCTCAGTAGCCAACTTGGGTACTACTAATGCAATTGCATCACATTTCCAATTGCCTATTTTCAATTCTAACATTATCTAATGCCTTATTCTTTCTTTCTACCAATGGGTATGCTACGATATACTGGTACATAATTTGCTATCCCTGCATCAATTATGTCTTGGAATAAGACTGCTCGTACTATGCACATCCTACATGCTGTGTTTAGTATGGCTTGATATGTTTTATCCCAAATTTCTATTGTATTAAATTATGGATTTATTAATTCCTTAGTGTGCATAGCATTAAATTGCTGAAATTCGCTGTCATTGCTCTGTCATTTAATAAATGTAATGAGGGGACTCCAATTTAGTACACCACCATAGTGTGCCCGAGGACCATGAAATGGAGTCACGTTCAGATCCTCCATTAGTTTTCCGTTTGCTGACTTGCAAGTTGTATGGGCGTATTACTAACAAACTGCAGTTTGGTGTTGTTCTTAGTTTCTATTCTGGGGTTTTGGTTTGTTTCTCTGTAATTTTCTAGATCTGCGAACCTTGGGTACCAGTTATTTCAGTGCTCCCAATAGTTGCATCTAAGACCCCTACGTATGGATTTTAAGAGTTACTGTATCTAAGTCTGTTCCTGTTTCTTCTGTTTATCTATATATAAGTGGTTAATTTGTGTATTTTATGGGATCCTATCGTTCCTTGAGGGTTTGGTGGCCTTGGTATGTTATTGTATAGTCCTGGTCTCTCAGTTATTTCAGATATGGGTTGTAATCCATGCTGGTTGTGCCCCTCCCCTATGAAACGGTTGAGTTTCATACCGTTCCTCTATCTGTGGGTAATAGTTTTGGTAGTCTCTGTCCCTATCAGGATACATATCTAATCTCGAGTCCTATAGGCATGTGAAGTATAGTTGTTAATTAGAAGTTTAATTGAGTTGGTTAATAAACACTGTAACATCATTAACAAATCATTTTTACCTGGACATGTTTCAAAGTGTGGGCGCTTTATTTTCAGCAGATTCCAACTGATGCAGTACTTCCTCTGGTGATTTTTTAATTATTCAGCATTGAGCTGATTGGTGTTCATGTTATGTATTTCCACAGAGTGCTATGTGGTGGTAAATCAAAATTCATTAGATTATTTTGGTTCTTAATGATGTAAATCTTCTCCCAAACATCCAACTCTGCTGTGTATCTTGCTGGTTTTATAAGTGTAATATATTGGTTTATTTTATGCTTTAATGACCAAAAGTTGTGGGCAACAGCAGATTTGTCTGTCTGTTTGTATTTAATTGTTCTGAGATGTTCTTTCAGTCTTGTTTCTAAAGCTCTCTTTGTTCTACCCATGTAGAGTTTATTGCAATCTGAACATTCTATTTTGTAAATGCCAGATTTTTGGTGTTCTGAAATGGGGTGCATAGTATTTATGCAGGCTGTAGTTATTTTTGGGTGCTAACAAAATATTGCTTTTTTTTTTTTTTTTAATACATGATGTAGACATGGATGGTATGTTATTTTCTTGAAGATGGGTTTGTCTTTTAATTGGCTTAGTTTTGTGATATCTGAGACACTCTTTTGTTGTTTGTAATTTATTATTTTCTTATCTGTAGCTGCATACTGAAACCATTGTTAATTGCTATGTGTATTAAGTTCATACCAATCTTATTTTCTTCTTCTTTTAATGGAGTAAGCACTAATGTATTTGTTAGGCTGTTTAACACTGTTTGTTTATGAATAAAGGGGTTGTAACTATTGTTTTTTACTTTCTCTACACGTACTATGTACATAGTGTATAGAGAAGGCATTGCACTCCACCAAAAAATTCGATAACAAGATTTTACCAGAAATATATGTTTTAGGGTCCCTGTACCCAAAAAAAGTATTTCCAGAAAAAGGTCTGTGAACACGATAACTCAAAAACGAAAAGTCGTTAAAATACTAAACTTGGTATTTAAGTTTACTATCTTCCAGGGATGCAACAGGAAGATTTTGAGAAAAATCCCCCCCACCTGAAACTGCCCTTTACATGGAACTTTTTTCGAAAATTTTGATTTTATAAAAACTGGCTCTAACAATTTTGATTAAAATATCATATATTAAAGATATTTACCTGGCAAATAAAATGTATATTTTGAATTTTCTGGGAATAGCCTCTGAAGACTACTTTATTCTGAGTGAATTTTACAGACTTTTGCATAACTGCTAAACCATAAGAGATAGACAAAAACTTACCACACAAAAAATGTAGAGCACATTAAAACACAATTTATGTTGCATACATTTTTTTCGTGGATATATGAAAACGCTGTGGTTATGTGTGTTTCAGAGAAACTCATGTGCAAATCTGCAAGACATTGTGATAAAGGATTTCCCTTGTTAAATCAGTGGTTTGTTGGTATATCTTGTTAATGAATGTGAAGGAGATCTGGCTTATGCATAATTGTGTTAGTTTTTGGTAATCTTCTATTTCTACTTTCTGGATGCTTATTTGAGTTTATTATTCTGCTAGGACTTTCGAGTTTGTCACCACAAAAAGAAAACAGTATGGTGATCAGAGATGATATTATTTTATGATAGAGAGATTTTCACCCTAAAATAAAAGAACTCCATAAAACGCGGAAAATATATTAGACGAGACGTGGGTTCATGAGGGACATACAAGTAAAGCATGGACTAACAGTACTGTAAAATAATATTAAAAAGGGCAGGATTAAGTGAAGGGCTTAAAAATCCATGGGTGGGTAGGGGGGATAAGCGCCTGGTTGTGCTGCACAAAGGAAGTGAAGATAGTTTTGTGGTGGGTGGCAAGCTTGTATTTGTATGTAAAACAGCATATGACAATCATGAGGAAATGAATGGTGATGTTTTCAATTGCTGGTTTGAAAAGGTTCTCCCCAAATTACAACCAAATAGTGTCATCATGATAGACAATGCGTGAGGTTAAAGCGTGTATCAAACCAGTCTTGGAGAAAAGGTGACATCACAACATGACTGCAGAGTAAAATTATTGTTTATGACGACAGCCTTGTTGGCATTGGTCAAATCTCGCACTAAAGCGTATCAAAAATATGTAATTGATGAAATGGCTAAACTTGCGGGTCACACTACTCCGATTGCCGCTTTTTCACTGTTACTTGAATCCGATAGAGATGCGTGTCAGGACCATCTGGAATAAATTCAAGATGGTCCTGTGGGTGTGGACATAGTGCACTGATGTCCTATGCGCGCTCACGTCCAGTGGATCACCAAGCGCTACCACAAAGTGATTCATCTGTTGGCTACCTCCAATAAACAGCTAAGCTGATTCAACTCCAATTTAATCAATACAGCAAGTGAACTACTCCATAGCACATAATTAGTCTTCCCTCTCCTCCTCCACCAATTCATTATAAACTGTTTAAATACATGAAGATTCGTATTGAATAATCTCCACCATCTTCCGCTGAACTCTGGTAGAAAGAGACATCTATTGACAGCAGTACAAGATAATTTTGGTGTGCAGCGTTCGAAATGTCACCTTTCGAGCCAATTTTTTGTAGAACCTTGACTCGGCACCGGAAGTCCCTATTCCAGTTGACAGGCACTGATCTCAAACTTATCAACGCGTCAAAACATGTTGATAAGGTTGGAATACTGATTTACAATTAAAACACAAACATCAAGATTTGAGGTCAGGGTTATGAAACGGTTCACGGAACTCCTGCTTATCTGTAAAAAACATTTTCGCTAAACTTCTGACCAATTATTGATTATACAGAATCATTCACGAATTAAGCTGGCAAATTTTAGCTACCCTTTCTTTTATTAAGTAATGTTCACAATTTCACATAGGTATGCATTTATTAAATCAAATAAAATGAGTAGGATTATTTACCCCTATGTTTTACAAACGTTTACTAGTCAATTCTTTTAGGTACAACGTATTTCTTAAGTATATTTTGTCATTTATATAAAGTCTCCAACTATTATCCTTAGTGTGGTTTCCTTCGTAAGGGAAGTAAAACCGGCGGTCCCGTGTTGTAGTGGTAACGATCCTAGCCTCCAATACCGAAGGTTGCAGGTTCAAGCACGGCGGAGGGTGATAGATTTTTTCCCCTGGGACACAAAACTCCTTAGCGTGGCTTTCTTCGGAAGGAAAATAAAGTCATTAGATCATTGTAACGTTTATTTGCACATAAGAGGTCCCCATACCTTCTGCTAAATTCGCCATTTACACGACTGCAGGTCGTGATTTCGTCCTATACTGGCATCTATGAACGATGGATTGATCTCAATATGTGCAAATAGTGACGAACTAGAAATTCCCTGATCAAGAAACCACTGTAAATGTGGCCCACTATGCGCCGACATACCGTGATGGAAATTGAATTGATTTGAATGAATTGAAAATAACCTCAGACCTGATAAGCAGGTCACTGAACAAAATTAAGCTGTTTTACAAGTCGAGTGTAGAATGGGACGCAAAGAACATAGAAATCAAAAAAGTGTCCATAAATAAAACTCAGTTTAGTGTTCTCAAACTATTCAAGGGAAAGGGATAATATTTGTTGGTAAATAGATAGGTACATTTTCAATTTTTGTGCTGTATCTCTCCCTCTCCCTCCCTCCCTCCCTCTCTCTCTCTCTCAACGCGTACTATATACATATATATATATATATATATATATATATTATATAGAAAAAATAATATATAAAAATATTCGATACCGAAATTTCACCGGAAATATGTGTTTTGAGACTCCCTGAGAGCAAACCAAAGTATTTTAGCGAAAGGTTAGTGTGTGTGCGCGCGCACCTGTGAACAACATAACTAAAAAGGTCCATTAAATTTTGAATTTGTTTAGTATTGCTCAAGGATGTGAGATGAAGATTTCCAAGAAAATTCCCCCATCACAAACTACCCTTTTCATGGAAGATATTTCGAAGATATTTTTTCAAAAATGGCTAACGATTTTGATTAAAATACCGTATATTAAAAATATTTAAATGACAAAATGTAAATATTGAATTTATCGGGAATATATATGAATCGCCGAAATGTATGTACGCACATCACTTCCAAACGACTGCACCAAATTGAATTTTTTTTTATTGTCACAAGGTTTGTGAAAAAAAAAAAGTTTAAAAATAGTACGGGAAATTATTTAAAATCTCATAATATGAATAAAACAGTGCCAAGGGAACGCATTTCGGTTAATAGTCGCCAGACGACAGTGGTACCACAGTTAGTTATTACTAAATGATCGTAATACTGCTATATTTTCCCTCCCCATTCAATGTTAAGGTAGCCCACCATTTGACGCAACGTAGCAGTGAAATTCAAATGCATTTTTATGTATTAACTGTCTTTCCTTACTCTTATTGTTTAAAATAAAGAAGCAAACAAGCTTTCCTGGCGACGAACACCAAGACTAAGTACTTATTTATTTGCCGCTAGATGCCTCATTCAAGGTTAAGGTAACGCAACAGTTTATCGAGATAATGGCACAAAGCAGCAGTGAAATTCAAACATTTTTTATGTATCAACTGTCCTTTCCTTCTCCAATTGTTTAAAATAAATAAGCTTTCCCGGCGACGAACACCTAGAGTAAGTGCTTATTTATTTGCCGCTATATGGCCGTAGTAGCATTTTTCCACCCCAACCAATGTTAAGGTAACGCAACATATATCGAGATGACACAACACAGGTAAAATTCAAATACATTTCTATGTATTAACTGTCCTTTCTTTACTCCTATCGTTTAAAATAAGGAACCAAAGAAGCTTTCCTGGCGACGAAAACCTAAAATACGTACTTATTTATTTTCCACCAGATGGCCGTAGTACCTACTGCTCTATTTTTCTTCCCAATTTAATGCTAAGGGATTGTACCCGGTTATGAAGACAATGACGCAAGATAATTGTGAAAATCAAATATACTTCTTATGTATTAACTGTCGTTCCCTTGGTCATACGTTTAAATAAAGAAATAAGTATATTTTTGTTGTCATTATTTAAAATGAACAAGTTATAAACTATGCACATAACCATTAACTCTTCTTGGAATCTGAAAATGGCGGGTAACTGACGGGATCCGTTTTAGGTAACTTCCTATTGCAGATGTTGGTTATTTGACGTTAATGTGGCACATGAGCTAGCTAATGAACATGAAGATACCCGGGCACCATCACAATGCAATTGCGGTACTTTAATACCTTTGATCAAGTAATATTTTGGATTAAATGGATAAATATAATACACAAGGCTGTCATCAAATAAAAGTTTATGATTGCCCAACCAAATTTATTTGCTCTTTAATTATGTCATTGTTAGCATTAAAAATTGCTGTTTTGACATAGGAGAAAATAAAGAGGTGGAAAATATAAGTAAAGGAAAGAAAGAAATTCAGAAGAAACATGTATGTTACTTTGTGATTCATTACTTATGTTAGCGTTTACCTACCACACTATGGAAGCGCTGTCATTACTCTTACTATGCCAACGACATTCTTGATTGCCCACGCTGTCAACTGCATATGTCATCCTTTCCACAATACCTTATGGGTGCGCTGACTTCATCCTTTTCGCATTACCAACTACATAAATGCTAGACTGCGAAGATCATTGCGCTTTTCAGATGCAAAGGTAATATTAGACATTGGCAATGGGCAAATTTTTGTTGACACTTCTACCGGACTCATTTGGTTACCAACAAATTATTGTCACTTCACAACGTCAAAGGAAGAATTAATATCGAAAGTGTTCCCAAATATTGGTGCAAATTACAAAAACTATGCTTGCTTGAGCGAAGCCAATTAGCAGTAATTAATAAGAATGTAGATGATTTGAATACAAAAATTCAAGGTAAAATTGTTGAACAATTGCATTCATTTAAGACAATCGATTCCATTACCGATCCAAATGAAGCCAATTATCTTACTGTATTCCTAAATTCATTGCATTTGCCAGGATTACCGTCACCCAATTTACAGCTCAAGGTTGATTTGGTGGTAGTTATGCTACGTAATCTCAATCAGTAGAAATGATGCAAGGAACAAGACTGGCTGTTAAAAATTTATGAAAAATGTGATTTAAGCTACTACGAGTACTATAAGATACGAAAGTTCAAAGGCGAGGATATACTTATTCCAAGAGTACCACTAATGTCAACCGACTTTCCTTTTGAATTGAAGCGTGTTTTATTGTCATTGCGAATGCAATGATAAATCCCAAAGTCAATCGTTAGAAGTGTGTGGAATATACCTTGAAGTGTCGTGTTTTTCGCATGGGCAGATGTACGATGTGTGCTCGAGAGTCCACTAACCATCGGCGTTATTTGTTTTCGCTCCGGAAGGAAAATTGTACATTACAAGGAATTACAATAAAGTATTGTCAAATTATTTAATTGTCATTTTATTTCATTGCATGGTCCTACTGTAAACGGAAGATTTTGTCTGAGTTGTTTTCACATTAAAAATTGCCGTGCAAAGCCGGGACGGGCAGCTAGTATGAGATAAAACAAAATCGAACTGCACAAAAACCGTAGAGCTTCTCAAAACTCTCATTCTTATCTTATATATTTTCTTTTTGGAGATGAATATTTCTGAGCTATTCCTTGTATCGGTTTCAGTTTTATTTACTCTTTTACTCTCTCTATACGTACTATGTACATAGTGTATAGAGATGGTACCGAGATATCACCAGAAATACATGCTTTGAGACCCCTGAATCAAACTTTTTTTAGAAAAATGTCCATGTGTGTGTCTGTGGGCAGCATAGCTTAAAAACGAAGAGTCCGTTAAAAACCAGATCCCCCCATCGCAAGTACCCTTTACATGGAACTTTTTTTCAAAAATGGCTCTAACGATTTTGATTAACTTATTGTATATTAAAGATATTTACCTGACAAATAAAATGTATATCTTGAATTTTCTGGGAATAGTTCTGGAGACCACTTCATTCTGGATGCATTTTACGGAAATTTGCATAGCTGCTAAACCACTTTTCCGTAGAGTTGATCGTTTTTGAGAAATTCGTTGTTATTGGTTTCAGCTTTGATAAACTTATACTTTTCTCATACAGGAATTTGTCAACTCCTGTTCATACAAACAAAGGAACTTCAGTCACATAGCAACCAGCTTTTAACTATCACGTTAACCTATGGTACTCTCTTATTTCGCTTCGACTGTTTCTGCTAATTTTTCTCAATTAGCATGAAGTAAATAGAATCATAAGCTTTTTAACAATACTTTGTTTGCAGAGGTGTAGAGAAAGTCATGTGAATGGAACAAATAAGAATTTTTACTTTTTCTAGCCCCATATGTACAATGTACATAGGGATAGAGAAGGTATTCTAATGAACCCAAAAATTCGACGTCGAGATTTCACGGGAAATATATGTTTTGGGGTCTCCTGAGTCCGTAAAAAGAACTTTTACTTTCTCTACGCGTACTATCTACATAGTGTATAGAGAAGGTATTGTAATGCACCCAAAAATTCGATAACGAGTTTTCACCGGAAATATATATTTTGGGACCCCCTGAATAAAAAAAAAAAAAACATTTTTAGAAAAAAATATCCGTGTGTGTGTGTGTGTGTCTGTCTGTCTCTCTGTCTGTGTGTACGTGTGTGTGTGTGTGTGTGTGTGTGTGTGTGTGTGTGTGTGTCTGTGGGCAGCATATCTCAAAAGCGAAAAGTCCGTTAAAACCAAACTTAGTATTTAAGTTTGGTATCTTCCAAGGATGCGTCACGAAGATTTTCAAGAAAATCCCCCCACCCCCAACTACCCTCTGCAGGAGCGATTTTCGAAAGTGTTGAGTTTCTAAAAAATGGATGTAATGATTTTGATTAAAATATCGTATGTTAAAGATATTTACCTGACAAATAAAATGCATATCTTGAATTTTCTGGGAACAATCTGTGAAGGCTACTTTATTCTAGATGAATTTTACGGAATTTTGCATAACTGCTAAACCGTAAGAGATGGACAAAAACTTACCGCATAAAAATGTTCAGCACGTTAAAACACAATTTATGGAATGTACCTTTTTTTCCTTGTTATTTGTTTCAGCTTTGAAAAACTTATAGTTTTCTCATACAGTAATTTGTCAACTCCTACCCATACAAACAAAGGAACATCAGTCACATAGCAACCAGCTTTTGACTACCGTTTAACATATGGTACTCCCTTATTTCGCTTCTACTTACAAGGAAGCAAGTAATGAGACTATTTCTGCTAATTTGTTCTCGATTAGCATGAAGTAAATAGAAGCATAAGCTCTTTAATAATATTTTTTGCAGAGATGTAGAGAAAGGCATGTGAATGGAACACAACAGATTTTTTAAAAATGGTCCGTGTGTGTGTGTCTGTCTGTGGACACATAGCCCCAAAACGAAAAGACCGTTAAATACCAAACTTGGTATTTAGGTTTAGTATCTTCCAAGGATGCGACACGAATATTTTTAAAAAAATCACCCCACCACAAACTAACCTTTGTATGGAAAAAATTTCGAACATTTTGATATGCTTAAAAATGTCTATTTTTATTAAAATTCCGTATATTAAAGCTATTTATATCCGAAATAAAATGTATATCTCGAATTTTCTTGAAGATCTCTTTATTCTGGATCAATTTTGTCGAATTTTGCTTAGCTGCTAAATCGTAAGGGGTAGACAAAAAGTCACAATACAAAAAATGTACATCATGGCAAAACACGATTTTGTTGTGGAGGTAACATTTCCGAGATATTCCTTGTTATTGATTTCAATTGTGAAGTAATTAAACTTTTCTCAGACAGGAAGTGTCAGTTTTTCTTTTGTTCTACTCCTAGCCAAGCAAAGAAGCAATTTGCAATGTCAATCGCATAACGATAGCTTTTAAACATTTGACTATCACTTTAGCCTAGTGCATTACTTTAGTTCCCTTTTACTTATAAGAACTAAGTAATAAGAGCATTCTGCTAGTGTTTATTTCGATTAGCATTGTGGAGATGGAAGAATAATCTTTTGTAGGGAGTTTGCAGAGCAGCTAGAGAAAGTCATGTGAGTGAAACACATAAGATTTTTAAGCGTTTCTCCTATGTGATTAAGAAACGAATTTCAATCACATAGCAACCAGCTTCTAAAGGATATGACTATCGCTTTACCCTAGTGTATTCCCATACTTCCATTCTACCTACAAGGAAGCAAGTAATTAGCCTGAAGCAGATAGAAGTACAAGCTTTGTAACCTTGTCTTGTCTTGATTGTTTAATGCTCGCTTTTACTACTTGTGGCACCGCAGGCGATGACACTGGTGATACCTGAAATGAAGATGGAGTACCGATGGAATGCGATGGCGGGGGAAACAGGAGAATCCGGAGAAAACCCATTCCTGCGCCGCTTTGTCCACCACAAATCCCACATGTGGTCAGTTGGGATCGAACCCGGGCTGCCAAGGTGAGAGTCGGGTGGTCTAACCACTCGGCCATGGCGCGGCCCAAGTTTCGCTACAATAGTTTGTTAGAGGTATAGAGAAAGTCATGCGAATGGAATACTCAGATATTTTTCTTTAAAGCAAAATATTTTGTGCATATTTGTGCCTTTTTCAGGTCATGTTTAACAATACGTCTTACTGCATACGGCACCACAGGTGGTGGACACTTAATTAGTATAACATGAACTAATTATTGGGAACGAAAATTTTGAAAGGAAACCTCAAGGTACTTTAATTTGTCGGTTATCAGGAAAATCTGAAAGAAAAATAAACTTAGGAAGGACGATCCTGAAAGAATTTGAACCGCGTACCTCCCACTCGCAAGTCCGTGTTTTAGCAAGCTCGACCACTCGTGGCGGTATTTATGTCCGTATCAGATGTTGATACACCTTGCTGATTAATTCTGACAAGCCATGGTAAATACTGATTATTGTTTGCTGTAACTTTACTTATTTTCTTTTATTTGCTATACTGCCAGACTACATGAATATAATTTACGGAATTTAAACATACGTGGAACTAAACGTTATGATGGAAAATATTCTCGACGGAAGATTGAAACACCTGAAAGTCAGGCGCTAGGACCAACGCATCATTCCCACGCTTTAAGCCAATCAAGTACACGGAACGGTGGAAGTCTTCTGCCGACAGTTTGTCGCCTTCACTACCCATTACCGAGGTTGGCAGAAGAGGAAGCCGCACATTTGATAGCAAGCCTTCAGGCTCGGGTGATTTCGACGTCGGCGAAGTCCGTAGAGCTCTGGTAGGCCCGCGAGAACCGCTTCGGTAATCATCGTTTGGCTGCACCTACCGCAATTGAAGCGAAACTGTAACGCCAGCTGAGAGGATGCAGAAGTTCACGATAGCCATTGAACAACTTGTGAATAAAGAACTGGTAAAGCTACCACCTAGCTACGTGTCCCAGGAAGCTGCCCACTCCTTCGACGACGGGATGGTTACGCTGAGATACCTTAGCGCCTGGTGCTCGGGTACTACAAGACGATCCCTGAGGTGTTAATGGCAGCACTTAAAATGGAAGCGGTTACGATAACAGCTACGCCCACCTGAAAAACCAGGGGTATTCGCTATGTCAGGGAGAGATATGCAACCCGGAGACGACGACAACCTTCAGATGGTGTCTGCAGGGGGTGTAGTGAGCCAGGTCACCTAGTGAAAGAATGTCCATGCCAAGACAAGAGCAGGCAGAAAACCAGTAAGGACCGGCGTGACACGTCGAACCTTCTTCACCACCCCCTCGACTGACGTTTTGTGCCTAGGGCAGAAGAGTGAACGAAGGACGCATGCAAACGAGTGGGTACAAGGGAATCTGTGTCGGAATATTCCTGGACACAGGTGCAGCTGTGAGTGTAATCGGACTTGACGTGGCGAAGGACTTGCGGACATGAACATATAGTCGACTATAGCCAACGGCGATATTTTGCTGTGGAGATGGAGGCTCTGCTGGAGATGAAACTGGAACAGAGAACTGTGAACCTGTAAGTGTTTATTTCGAGGGTGACTGAGGATGTGATTCTGAGATTGGATGTTCTAAAGAGCCAAGAAGCTTCGGTTGACGTCGGCCGGAGAGTCCTGCGACTCGACCGAGATGTAATATCGCTCCGGAGTCCACATAAACAACCGGGGATCTTCAGGGTGATCCTGAAGGACGATGTAGTGTGCCCGCGAGAAGCGAGGTGATGGTCAGGGTGCACCTTGAGGATCAACGGTCAAGAAACTTGGTATTGGACTGGTAGACACCACTATACGGGTTGAGTGTTGCCCGTGCATTGATGTTTTGCCCGAAGGAGGTACCCGTGAGGTTGCTGAACCGATGGACATCAACTTAGACATCCAAGTCAGAATGGAGTTAGGAAAGTGCGAGCCAGCAGCAAGTGTATCTGTATTCGAACAGCCAGCACCTCTTAGGTATTGTGGCCACAGTTGAAAGATCTGTTGAAGAGAGCGACCGACCATCTGACTGCTTCACGACGGGAGAGGGTCCGGTGTCTTCTCAGCCAATACCAATCTGTCTTCAGAAAAAGGGCACTGCATTGCGGTCGCATTGACCGAGTATTGCGCATCATTGACGTGGGACCAATCCGGCAACTACCAAGACGTGTTCCCTTGGCGAAGCAAGTAGAAGTATGGAACATGTGGGATTTGAAGTCTAAGCGGATCATTGAAGAGTCCGACACCCCTTGGTGCTTCCCTGTAGTCTTAGCAAAAAAGAAAAACGGTGGACTACGCTTCTGTGTGGATTGGAGGAAGCTGAATATCATCACCAAAAAGGACCGTTTCCCTGTACCACGGATTGACGACACCCTGGACTCACTTGCTGGTGCTCAGCGACTTTGGACTTCAATTCGAGATCCCAGAGACAAGGAGAGGTCCGCATTATCGACTGGACAATTTACAATTATGCCCTATGGCCTATGCAATGTGTCAGTCAACTTCCAGCACTTCATGGACAGCGATGAGAGGGTATACCTACGACGCCTGCCCGTCTATTTGGATGTCATTATCGTTGTGGGTAGTAATTTCGAGGAACATTTCGAGAACCTGACCAAGATACTGCAAAGGCTGCAGACAGATAACTTGAAGTTGAATGCGAAGAAATGACAGCTGTTCTGCAAGGAAGTGAAGTACATAATCTTACCATCTGGGGTGGCCATGGATCCGAAGAAGGCTCGGACAGTGAGAGATTGGCCTCGCCCAAAGAAAACGAGAGCAGCGAAGTTTTCTGGGCTATGCAGCTATTACCTCAAGTTCGTCAGAGGCTTCTCCAACGTCGCGAAATCTCCAACTCGCCTGACGGAAGAGCGCAGGCCTTATTCCTTCTCAGAAGAGTCACAGAACGCTTTCAAGACCTAAAGTCAGCACTCTATAGTGCTTCCATTTTAGGATTTCCACAACCTGAAGGACTTTATTGTGGACATCGGTGGCAGTGACACCGGCATTGGCGGTGTTCTACCCCAGGTCCAGGATGGTCACGAGCGAAAATTGACAAAAACTGCTTTTCAAAGCAGAAAAGGACTATTGCGGCACCTGACGAGATCTCTTGGCTCTGGAACACTTTCACAAGTACCTTTTGGTCTGCTATTACACCTGAGGACTGCCCGCTCCCCTCTCCCCTGGCTGTTAAGCTTCAAGAACCTGGTTGGGTCCGATGCTCCAAGATTGCAACTTTGCATTTGAACATCGGAAAGGAGCGAACCACACCAATGCGATGCCAAGTCCAGACGACCCTCTCCAGATGTGTGTGGCCACTTCACTAAAGTTGAAGAGAAGGAGCTTGTCGCAGCTGTACGTGTTATTTCAGCGACACTTGTACTTGCATGGGATATGCAGACCTGAGGAGGGAGCAGCTGGTGGAAGCCGAGGTGGAGCTACCGTTGAAAATAGTGAAGGCACTAGACTGAGCTGGGAGTACCTCGCAGCAAGAGCACTGTGTGCAAGTCCTGCTGGTGGCCCATTGGGAGTCATTGGAGTACTGTTCAGAGTATAGGAGTCACCTGATGGGGAGATCTAGAGAGAGAGAGAGAGAGAGAGAGAGGGACCAGTGGATTCTGCCAGGTGTAAGGTCATGGAAGTCCTGGAGGTAGTACTTCTGGACTCCGGGAGGACATTTAGAACCCAACCGAACCATCAACAAGCTAAGACAACGGTACTATTGGCTAAGACTACGGGCAGACGCTAAGAGCTGGTGCCGCCAATGTCAGGTGTATGCGACAAGTAGCGGCCTACAGACCAGGAGCGGGAGCCGCAAGCAGCAATATAACGTGTGAGCACCCTTCGAAAGCATAGCCATCGGCATAGCTGAGACATTTCTTGTGTGCGACAGAAGTAACAGGTATCTGTCGGTCACTATTGTTTACTTCACCAAGTGGCCGGATATGTACCAAGAGGCTAAGACCATCGCGAACCACCTCGTGTAAGAAATGTTTTATCGCTATGAGGTTCCAATGAAACTATACAGTGATCGGTGCATCAACTTTGTGTTCAACCTCATGAGGGAACAATGGAGCGACTCGGAATTCACAAGACGCGCACAAGACCTCTACACTAATAGTCAAAGGGCATAGTTGAACGTAAATTAAGATCCTTAAGAACATTTGAGGAAGGTTGTGGCCAATCGCCAGAGAGACTGAGATGTGAGGGTACCATTTTTCTTGCTGGCCTACCTCTCTTCAACCTACTACGTTGCCTTGTTGACATCGGCCAGTTTGGTCTTTGGCAAAGAGCTGGTCTACCATGCGACCTTTTGTTTGGAATCCTCCTGGAGCAGAACAACCAACAGTCGACTACATGGAGCTTATCGTACATGCTTTATGAAAAGCATGGGATGGCGCGTTAAAACATCCAGGTAGTGAGCGTTCGGAAGAGGACCCGTTTGACCAGCATGCCATCCAACAGTCGAGTTTCGAGTGTGGCTATATCGACCTACCCGGAGCGAGGGACGCTGCCCCAAGCATCAACAACCGTGACAAGGGCCTTGTGGTCAAGAGGATAAATGATGCCGTCTACCGGATGCAAAGGCTATCCCAAGGGGAGAAACCTATGGTATATTTGAATCGTCTAGCCCGCCACGTTGGGGAGGTCATATTCGCCTTGGTATATGAGTCATTGCAGTTAGTGACCGTGGGATGCGTAAACACAGGAAGAGCGACGCGACGGTTTCAGAAACGAGACATCTTGTTTCTTCTCGACCTCGAGATTCGTCTAGAAGCTGCAGTATTTTGACAGGTTTCTAGAATGTACTGTGGCGCCATTTTCTAGGTCTAAAAGTAGGAAGAATTGCAAGCCAATGTTTTTGTATTACGAATTGGATGAGTCGTGAGTGACTGGATTATTAGAGTACAGTGGTGCGCAGCCATGGATGACGTTCAGCCGTAAACTGTCTACACGTCGAAACGTCGAGTGAATTATTCGCAACAGTGAATTAAAGAATGTGTTTGTAGCAACTTTTTAGTCAAAAAATACATTTGTTACAATGTCTTCTCTACCCATTATGTATTTACATAGTACGACTAGAAAAAATAAAAAATATGGATCTCCTTAAAACGACAATTTATGACATACACATTTTTGTGGAGTTTACAATTTCTGAGATATTCTTTGTTATTTTATTTATTTATTTTCTCAAATTGCCCTTAATGATTTAATAGCTCTACCCAGGGCAGTACATACAGAGCTATTGGTGACTGGCAGTAACAAAGATTTACAGAATATTTCTAATAATACCTGATGTATGATAGTACCTATCTTTGTCATATAATGTTGACTATATGAAATCCAGATCTAAGTCTAAATTATATAAGTATAACCTAAATATTGTTTTAATCTCCTTATGAAAGCATGCAGCATTGGCAAAAAAAAAAAAAAAAAAAAGTGGGGGAAGAAAAAGGTTTATTTATGGACGTTCTTTAACTGCTGTGGTTCTCAGCGTCCCATTCTATATTGGACATGAAAGACCGATTAAGGCCTCTTTACGGGGCTTGAGGTGGTTTTACGTGTCGTAAATCTACACTCAGGGGACAAACGGCTTTACTTCCCTTCCGTAGGAAGTCATGCTAAGGATTTTTACGCCTAAAAAAACCGTCGTTTCTCCGCCAGGCTTGAATCCTTGACCTTGTAAACCAAACAAAAAATGCAAGCTTAGAAAAAAGGCGAGTGTGTGTGTGTGTGTGTGTGTGTGTGTGTGTGTGTGTGTGTGGGTGTGTGTGGGTGTGTGTGTGTGTATCTGTGTCTGTGCAGCAGAACTTAAAAACTTAAATACTAAACTTGGTATTGATGATAAGAACTTTCCAAGGATGCGAGATTCTCTCATCACCAGCTACCCTTTTATGGAAGAGTTTTCGAACTTTTTGATTTTTTAAAAAATAGCTCTAACGATTTTGATTAATATACCATATCCCTAAGCTATGGTCGTCTCCTTAGCGCGGTGGTAACGTTGCTGCTTACCAAGCGGGAGACCTGGTTTCGATCCACAGTACCGGCGGGGTGATTTTCCCCCGCTGGGAGACCTGGCCCGGGGTGCATTCAGCCTCGTAAGGTCCCTGGGGGGCAAATTGAGGAGCTACTTGATGGAGAAGTAGCGGCTCCAGGTCATGAGGACCGCATTAACCGGCCGGGGGGACTCGAGGCGCTGACCACGTCTCACTCTCCAATACTGCACCCCATCCATGACGTCTGTAGTGGACCGAGATGGGGGACGCAGCGGCCGGGCGGTAGGCCAAGGTTCCCCGTGAGCTGTCGTTCAATGGAGTTATCCTTAAGCTATTTTCATGACAAATCAAATATAGATCTGAATTTTCTGGGAACAGCTTCAGAAGACCTTTGCATTCTGGATGATATTTGTATAACTGGCAAACCGTAAGAGATAAATAAAAACTTAGAATACAAAAAATGTAGTGCTCTTTAAAGCATACACTTTATAACATATAAGTATGTCCATCTTTTTATGGTTTCAGTTTTCAAATACTTACACTTTTTTTTTTCAAACAGGAAGTCGTAATGTTTCTTTTATTTTACTCCTGGTGGTTCAAATAAGCGAATTTCAGTAACAATCGCATACCGACAGCTTTTAAAACATTTGACTATCACTTTAGTCTAATATACTCCCTTAGTTCCCTCTGCCTACTAATGTTTATCACGATTAGCATGAATAAAGAAAGACATCATAAAGAAAGATATCGGACATAGAAAGTAATGAGAATGGAATACGTCAGTTTTATTTTTAGTTACTTTTGGCAACGAGATATATTGTTTCAAAGCTAATGAATATTACTGAATTGATATCATATTTTGTGGAATAAGATGTTATTAATTGGATATGATTTTACTGTCGTGTTATGGTTATGATTCACGGCACATTTTTCTAATACGAGAGTTTGTCAACTGCTGGCCGTGAAAATAGAACTGCATTTCAATCAAAAATGAAATTGGAATTTAAAACAGTTGACTATCACTTTAGCCTTGAGCTTTGTGCATTCTTTAATTTCCGTTCTATTTATAAGGAAACAAATAATAAGACGGTAACGGTTATAGAGCATTATGTCAAAGATTTGAGCCACTTTATTGACTCTTCTAAGTACAGCTTAAAGGCAGCGTTGCTATATAATGGCAATTTATTACCACCAATACCTTTATTTCATGTCATAGGAATGAAGGAGACATACGATTCAATGTCCATAAATTTAGATTCTATTAGTTATCAAAACCATGGCTGGGAAATGACTTCAAGGTAAAATAAGAACTGACTTCAAGGTAGTTGTATTGCTAATAGGACTGTAGGGAGGTTCCACAAACTATTGCTGTTTTTTTCCCCCTTGCTTATGGAACAGTAGCCCAATTGGCAAGCATGGGGAGGGGGGGGGGACACTTGGAGCAAGCAGTGTTAAGTATGTGCCTCTAGTAGATCCAAAGTTTTTCTTCCCCCACTTCACATAACGCTCGGGTGAATGAAGAATTTTGTTCAAGGTTAGGACAAAAGTGGAAATGTATTCGAGTATTTAAAATGTATATTTCCCAAAATAAGTGAATCTAAATTAAAGGAAGGTATATTTGTCGGTCCTCAAATTAGACAACTTCTTAAAGATAGTGTTTTTCAATCGAAGCTTAAACGTATTGAATTAGCAGCATGGAAGGTATTTAAATCAATGGTGTAAGGTTTCCTGGGCAATAACAAAAAAGAAAATTATAAAACTTTAGTCTCAGAACTATTAAGGAGCTACAAAGAAAGGGTGGCCGAATGCCACTTAAAATCCACTTTTTGCACCCCCACCTTGATAGTTTCATTACAAACCAAGGAGCTGTAAGTGATAAGCAAGGTGAGCGTTTCACCAAGACATTTCTGAGATGGAAAGACGTTACCAGGATCGCTGGGATTCAGCCATGTTGGGAGACTATTGTTGGTTCCTCAAACGGGAGAATACCAGTGGCGCCTGGTGGCCAAATTATCTGGTGGGGTACAATTTTAAGATTGGCTAAAATTAAAATTAAATTGAGTGTTATTTATAGACGCTCTTTATCTGCTGCGATTCTAAACTTCTCGTTCTACTTTGAGCGCGAAACACCGCTTACTATTGCTCATAGGCCTCTTTATTAGGCTTGAGGTTCTTTACGTGTCGTAAATTTACGACACGGCACTAACTTCCCTTCCAAAGGGGGAAAAAAATAAACCGGGTTTGAAGCCCTGAACTTGGGAACCAGAGGCTAGCATGTTACCTCTATACCACGGATAGCGACAGATTAAAATTAGTGGATACTAAAACCTATCAGTGGAAATGCAATGCTAATCTTTCTATTCTAGATGAAGTGCATCCTTCGGTCTTTTGCTTGAGTAAATATTTCGATAACTCTTTGGTTGAAATCAGGAGCTGCCCAGCAATTTGAACGCGCACCGTCACCTTTACTGTTTATCACATGTCAACAACATTACCAGAGAGGTGGTTCTGCTGCAAACAAATGCGTAACTGATCGTTACAGCTGATGATTAAAAGATTCCAGATTATAAGATTCCAGAATTCAATACTACTCCACACGATCTTAATGGCTTATGTATGCCAATTAAAACACGTTTCTTTTCATAAGCGAAGCTTGATTTTCTCTCAGCAACTTATGGAAATAACCTTAGCGTAAGGTAAATGGTCATCGCGGTATTAACTGTCTTAAGCATTTGCTTTACACTTTACAAACCATCGCCTACCATTCTTAACAGTGTTTAGGATTTTCCTTTTTAAGGCGAGTTTTAACACTGCCGTTTCTTTTAACGCTAACAGCTGATAAATCGGCACATTAGTCTGCAGTTAGTTTCATCAAATTATTCAACAGCACATTCGGATTAGCTTCAGTAACACTTGGAATACATTCAAGGCATTGCTTTCACCACTTTTTATCAGTTTCCTCTTAAGGTGGCTTTTATGATTCTCAGCACTCAATTTCACTACACGTCACTAATCACTTCTCGAAAAAAAAAAAAAAAAAAATGGTTGTTTGTTGACATCCATAATTTCAGCAACTACTCAATTATTGCGTATTTTGACTTTTCCTGCTTTCAAATGAAACTTAAAATGTAGAACATTAGGAAGGACACATTAATTCTAACTACTGCTAATGATTTTAAATAATAGAACCATTAAAAAGTTTCGCTTCCGGTCTTACAGTAGTTGCAACACATTGCTTCTATGCATTGAACAATGACGAGCAAGCATTCGTTATCTTCTCCTAGGTTTACCAATTACCAACAATGTAAACTTTTAGCACATAGCATCTTTTTGTATATTTTATTTGGGAGCTTTATATATCAACTTTATTTTCAAATAAGAAGATATTGAAACTTAAGATGAACTATAACTTTAGCTCTCTCGTCTAGGTCCGATGGACACGCTGAACTTCATTTATATTGGAGGTTGTGTGTGGAAACCAGTGTAAAATAGGTGTCCACTTTAAAAACGGCTACTCTTCTGCCCCAAGATGACAAGACATCTCAATGCAAAGTTGTCCAGATATAAAGCGTCCCTCGATCGGATGTCTGGGAGGGGACCACATAGAGAATTCTCCAATGGAATACTAGAGGCGTGTCGCAAACTTGGAAATCTAAATTATCAAGAACGTTAGCAGAGGAAAAAATCTGATGCCTTCCATTCACATGACTTTCTTTACATCTCTGCAATAAATTATTGTTAAAAAGCTTATGCCTCAATTTACTTCATGCGAATCGAGAAAAAATTAGCCTAAACAGTTGTATTACTTGTTTCCTTGTAAGTAGAAGCGAAATAATGGAGTACCATAGGTTAAAGTGATAGGCAAATGCTGGTTGCTATGTGACTGATGTTCCTTTGTTTGTATGGACAGGAGTTGACAAATTTCTGTATGATTTTCAAAGCTGTAACTAAACACAAGAAAAATCTTAAAACGATCAACTCTACGCAAAAAATGTATATAACATAAATTGTGTGTTTTAAGGTGCTCTACATTTTCTGTGGGGTAAGTTTTTGTCCATCTCTTACAGTTTAGTAGTTATGCAAAATTCTGTAAAATTGATCCAGAATAAAGTAGTCTTCATAGGCTATTCCCAGAAAATTCAGGATATACATTTTATTTGTCAGGTAAATATCGATACAATATTTTAATCAAAATCGTTAGAGCCATTTTTAAGAAAATCAAAATTTTCGAAATTTTTTCCACGTAAAGGGTAGTTTGGGGAGGGGGGATTTTTCTCAAAAATCTTCTTTTTCGCATCCCTGGAAGATACTAAACTTAAATGCCAAGTTTGGTACTTTACTGACTTTTCGTTGTTGAGTTATCGTGTTCACACGGACACACACGGGGACCTTTTTGTGAAAATGCTTTTTTGGATATAAGGGACCCTAAAACATACATTTCCGGTGAAATCTCTGTATCGAATTTTTGGGTGGAGTGTAATACCTTCTCTATACACTATGCACATAATGCGTGTAGAGAAAATAAAAATAGAGATCTTCATAAAAGTGGAGGCGAATATAAAAGAAATCAACTTAAAATATTATTCATTTAAAGGTTATTACATACATTTGTTACCAAATGCTCGCCAGATAGCAAGACGTATACTAGTTGGTGTTAAAAGCAACATAGTGAATGAATTCACAAAACTAAAAGATATGAATCAAAAAGATAAATCTGAAATAATTAAGTTGGATGTATGGAAACAACAAGAACACACAAAGATATAGAGTATATACAACCCTCCAAGTAATAAGCCACACTTAGATATCCTTGTCACATCAGGAAAGACTATTTCCTTGGTGATTTGGTGATTTCAATGTCCATTTTCAACAAGTGGGTTATACAGATATAAATGAAACTGGAAAAGAAATGGATGACTATCTTTCAACAAGTAATATGGAACTTCTATATCATGCAACAGACATACCAACTCCATTACAATGGATCCACCACTAATCCAAACTTAACTTTACTTTCACCGAACCTGATAAATAGTTAAAGAACAGCAATCATCAACCAGGGTAGTGCTCATAGTATCCGAAATTGCTCATCAAATAAGAGTAAATAAAAAATTATAAATGTTAAATGCAGTTGGAACTGCAAAAAGAGCAAACTGGACAGCTTTTAGAGATGAACTTGAATCAAGTCTTTCTCCAACAAATTTTGACTTCAAACACCAAAACCCAAACAAAAATAATAAGTAAATTTATAAAACAAAATTGAAAGCCGCAAAGCACCATATCCCACGAGGAAAAATGTGTAACAATAAACAATTTTGGAATGACTGCTTACAGAAATTGAAAACAGACAGAGAAAGTGCTAGAAAATGAGCTGAAATCTCGAAAGATCCCACAGACGTGGCCAAATGGCGAGAAAAATGTGCATTAATGAAGAGTGAAATTACTGAGGTTAAGAGGGAAAAAATAACTGTTTCTGAATGACTTGGACTACCATAAGCATAATAGGAAACTACATAGGTTTAGATCTATATGAGATCTATGGGAAATCAAGAAAATTACAAAACACCATTTAGGTCAGATACATAGACATTCACAGAAGACAAAAGATGACACAAGCTTTTACAAAAGACTACTAAGGCTTTACCACTGCCACATAAAAAAAAAAAAAAAAAAAAAAAAACAAGTTGAGGGTTTAAATTGTTGTAAAATTCAGATCATTGGCATATTTAACACAGATTTCAGAAAACATATATGTTAAACTTAAAAATACACTCATTGCAAGTTTTTTTTTTTTTCTGGAAAGTTAGAGCCTACATCGTGTGCTATTTCTAGCATGAATTGTTTATCGAGTTTAATAACTCTTATGGTATTGTTCGTTCCTGGTTGGCATTACTGTCGTTGCATTCGCCATTGGTGGAAACCCTAACCAATTACGTACGACAGTATTTGGGTTGTTTTCAAAACGTGCCGCAGGAAACAGTTGGTATATACTTTGTAAAGATTCTCCGGTCCTTTGATTCTCTAGGCGATAGTTGTCAAAACTTTGTCGAGCATTATCGCTGACGTGGACAGTCTACGCGGAAACAAAACTCGACCAAGAGCAGCTTTAGTTCAGATGCTGTTACTGTCTAGCCAGCATGCACTGGGGAGGAATTATCTTACTTCTGCTTTCTGTGGAATCCATTTCAGCAGGTGAGCTTTTATTCCTTGGGAGAAATCAAGAACATCATATACAAATTATTTCTTCCTTTGTTGTTTTATATCTTTTATTTATTTATTTTATTTTTGTGGCTCAACGTCCTTTGACTTGGTTGGTCATATCGGACGATGTATGATATTAGTGAAATGATACTCAAATGATCTCGGAGTCCATGGAGCTTCGTCTTCTCAGGATATGGGAAAACCCGGAAAAGAATCTTATCCAGACAACTCGCCCTAAGCGAGATTCGAACTCATGACCTTTTGAATGTGAAGCAGACACGCTGCCACAACACTACCCAGGCGGGCTAAAACGTTATTCATTTCTACTTTCTCTACAAGTACTATGAGCAAAATTCGATACCGAGATTTCACCGGAAAAACACGTTTTAGGGTCTCTTGTTTAAATAAAATAAAAAAAATCTGATGTGTTCCATTCACATGACTTTCTCTATATCTCTATAACAAATTATTGTTATTAGAAAGCTTATTCTTCTATTTACTTCATGCTAATCGAGAAAAAAGCAGCAGAAATCGTCTTATTACTTGCTTCCACGGAAGTACGAAGAGAAATAAGGGAGTACCATAGGCTAAAGCCATAGTCAAAACTGGTTGCTATGTGATTGGAGTTCCTTTGTTTGTATGGACAGAAGTTGAAAAACTCCCATATGAGAAAAGTATAAGTAGTTTATAGCTGTAAACAATAACAAGGGATATCTAAAAAATATGATGTGTTCCATTCACATGACTTCTCTATCTCTCTGCAACAAATAATTGTTAAAGGACTTATGCTTCTATTTACTTCATGCTAATCCAGAAAAAAATTAGCACAAATAGTCTTATTACTTGCTTCCTTGTAAGCAGAAGGAAAATAGGGGAATACTATAGGCTAAGCTAATAATCAAAAGCTAGTTGCTATATGATTGAAGTTTCTTTGTTTGTATGGACAGGAGTTGACAAATTCCTGTATGAGAAAAGTGTGTTTTTCATAGCTGAAAACAAAAATAAGGAAGATGTCAAAAACGATCAACTTCACGAAAAAATGTATATAACATAAATTGTGTGTTTTAATGTCCTCTACATTTTTTTGTGTGCTAAGTTTTTGCCCATCTCTTACAGTTTAGCAGTTATGCAAAATTTCGTGAAATTCATCTAGTATAAAGTAGTCTTCCAAGGCTATTCCCAGAAAATTCAAGATATACATTTTATTTGTGAGGTAAATATCTTTAATATACGATATTTTAAACAAAATCGTTAGAGTCATTTTGAAGAAAATAAAAAATTTCGAAAAAGTTCCATGTAAAGGGTAGTTTGGGGTGGGGGTTTTTCTTGAAAATTTTCGTGTCGCATCCTTGGAAGATACCAAACTTAAATACCAAATTTGGTATTCAACGGTCTTTTCGTTTTTGAGCTATGCTGTCCACAGACACACACACGCACACAGACACAAACACACGTACACACGGATCTTTTTCCAAAAATGCTTTTTCTTTATTCAGGGGGACCCAAAACATGTATTTCCGGTGAAATCTCTCACATGACTTTCTCTATATCCCTGCAACAAATTATTCTTAAAAATCTTATACTTCTATTTACTTTATGCTAATCAGAAAAAATTAGCAGAAATATTCTTATTACTTGCTTCCTTGTAAGTAGAGGCGAAATAAGGGACTACCATAGGTTAAAATGATAGTCAAAAGCTGATTTCTAAGTCAATGAAGTTCCTTTGTTTATATGGATAGGAGTTGACAAGTTCCTATATGAGAAAAGTATAAGTTTTTCATAGCAGAAACCAAAAATAAGGAATGTCTCAAAAATGACGAATTCACGAAAAAAATGTATATAACATAAATTGTATGTTTTAACGTACTCTACATTTTTTGTGGGGTAAGTTTTTGTCCATCTCTTACGGTTTAGCAGTTATTCAAAATTCAGTAAAATTCATTCAGAATAAACTACTCTTCAGAGGCTATTCACAGAAAATTCAAGATATACATTTTATTTGTCAGGTAAATATTTTTAATATACGAAAATTTAATCAAAATCGTTAGAGCCATTTTTGAGAAAATAAAAAATGTTGAAAAAAGTTCCATGTAAAGGGTAGTTGGGTGTGGGGGGATTTTTCTCAAAATCTTCGTTTCGCATCCCTGGAAGATACTAAACTTAAATACCAAGTCTGTTATTTTACCGACTTTTCGTTTTTGAGTTATCGTCTTCACAGACACACGGACACACACACACACACACACACACACACACACACGGACCTTTTTGAGAAACATCCTTTTTGGATATTGGGGACCCTAAAACATATATTTCCGGTGAAATCTCGGTATCGAAGTTTTTGGTGGAGTGCAATACCTTCTCTATACACTACGTACATAGTGCGTACAGAGAAAGTAAAAATCTGATGTGTTCCATACACATGACTTTCTCTACATCTCTGCAACAAATTATTATTAAAAAGCTTATGCTTCTATTTACTTCATTTTAATCGAGAAAAAATAGCAGAAATAGTCTTATTACTTGCTTCCTTGTAAGTAGAAGGGAAATAAGGGAGTACCATAGGTTAAACTGATAACCATAAGCTGGTTGCTGTGACTGAAGTTCCTTTGTTTGTATGGACAGGAATTTGTATGAGAAAAGTATCATTTTTTCAAAGCTGAAAGCAAAAGCAAGGAATGTGTCAAAAACTATCAACTATACGAAAAAAATATACACATGACATATATTGTGTGTTTTAACGTGCTCTACATTTTTGTGTGTTAAGTTTTTGTCCATCTCTTACGGTTTAGCAGTTATGCAAAATTCCGTAAAATTCATCCAGAGAAAAGTAGTCTTCAGAGACTATTCCCAGAAAATTCAAGATATACATTTTATTTGTCAGGTAAATATATTTAATATTTGACATTTTAATCAAAATCGTTACAGCCATTTTTTTAGAAAATAAAAATGTTCGAAAAATGTTCCATGTAAAGGGTAGTTGGGGGTGGGAGTATTTATTTATCAAAATCTTCGTGTCGCATCCCTGGAGGATACTAAACTTAAATACCAAGTGTGGTATTTTACCGACTTTTCGTTTTTGAGTTATCGTGTTCACAGACACACGGACACACGGTCACACTGACACACGTACACACACACATGGACCTTTTTCTGAAAATATTTTTTTGGGATTCAGGGGACCCTAAAACATATAGTTCCGATGAAATCTCGGTATCGAATTTTTTGGTGGAGTGCAATACCTTCTCTATACACTATGTAGGTACATAGTGCGTATAGAGAAAGTAAAAACGAAAGATTGGTAACATAGCAAACTTGGTATTTAAGGTTGGTATCTTCCAAGTATATGACCCTGAGATTTTGAGGAAAATTCCCTCACCCCAAACAACCCTTTACATGGAAAACATTTCATGAATCTTGATTTTCTCCAAAATGGCTCTACCGATTTCGATTAAAATACCGTACATTAAAGGTAATTATATATATATATATATATATATATATATATATATATATATATATATATACCCTGAATTTTCAAGGAATAGCCCCTGAAGACCTCTTTATTCTAGTTGAATTTTACATAATTGTTAAATGGTAAGAGATCAACGAACACTTACCTACTACACAAAAAATGTGGATATTTTGAAACACACAAGATATGTTCTATACGTTTTTTGTGCGGGGTTGATCATTTTTGAGACATTCCTTGATATTGATTTCAGTTTTAAAAGACTTAAATTTGTCAACTCCAGGCAATGCAAAGAAGCGGATTTCATCCACATGGCAACCAGCTTTTAAAAGAAATGACTGTTGCTTTAGCCTTGTGTATTCCCTTGTTTCCCTTCTACACACAAGAAAGCAAGTAATAAGACAATTTCTGCCAAAATTTGTCTCATTTAGCTGCGGTAGATAGAAGAATAAGTTTTTAACAATAATTTGTTACTGAGATGTAGAGAAAGTCATGTGAATGAAACACATCAGATTTTTATCTATCTCCAAGAGAAACGAGATCCAAACTACAGTGACTTTCAAATAGGATGAAGTTTGTCCTTGAGCGCCACCAGGTCGGCAGCCAATCGGGGTGCTACTGTGTTGACATGTTGTATTCGTGCTTAACCGAGGATTCTTCTTTTTTTATAGTGTTTTAACGCCCGCTTTTACTACCATAGCACCGCAGGCGATGACACTGGTGATACGTGGAATGAAGATGGCGCACCGGTGGTATGTGATGGCGGGGGAAACCGTAGAATCCCCCTGCGCCGCTTTGTCCACCATAAATCTTACATGCGGTCGCCTGGGATCGAATACGGGCCGTCTAGGTGAGAGGTGCATGGTCTAACCACTCGACCACGGCGCGGCCTGCTAAGTGATTCCGTCGCTCCTAAATACTACATGCGCTAGGACAAAATATTAAAATTTTGCAAAGAATAATTCACTAGGAAGATAGGGAGTAATGTTCGCAGCAGAACCGTTAAACTCACAATTTTTTAGCTCAAGTAGTTTTCATAAAACATATGAACAAACATTATGCCGCCAGGCAGATTTGCATGTTCAGTGTGCGAGTGAGAGGGAAATATGAAAACAATGGGGATAGCGACCTGGCAACGCTGTGCACGATATCGCATTTCATTCGCTGCAGCGTAGAACTCTGTCCATTTGAAAAAGCATTTATTGATAGGATCATTAACTAGAGTGCGCAACCTGTGCTCTTATGAGCTAACTGCATCGTTTTGTGCATGGCCAGGTAGGAAGCATTTCCCCTTCAATGATCCAGTGGCGTAAACTGGATTCGACTCTCGACACGATGGCAAGTTTCAAGCGAGCCAAACATCGTATTCCAGAAAGAAAGGGAGGACGAATATTTTTGTTAAATGAGAAATGTCTTATTTGTAAGCATCACTTATCTTGGAGTTCCAATGTAATATTAAACAACACTTCGAAAAATAATCATACTGATTATAGCAAACATTTTTATCAAGTGCGCAATCAGTAACAGCACTTGAATTTGAACTATTTTTGCCTGCAAAGACGCTCACCACGATCTTCTAAATCTGGTTTTTCAAAATTCAACAGCCATTAAATATTCTCAGAAAAAAAAATTGGGATTTATTTAAATCCGTTCTCAATGAAAAACTTCCCAAATTACGAAATTTGGTTCTACATTATATTTGTCAACAGATGTTTTCGAAAATGAATCAAATATTAAACAAATATTGTAGTAGAGAAGGGCGGGCAGGATCATTTGGTCTATCTTTTAAGACTCTGTTATTCATACATGTCGGCAAACATTGATGAACTGATTACAAGTAAACAGTGCCAACCAAGTCACGAATAAGAATGGCGTTCAAGGTTTTTAGTACCTATTTGTTACATCCCATATAACACTAATGTTGCTGATGCGACGTCATACATACATTCCACTGTAGGTTGGACCACTGAATTTCATTACTAATTCCGACAAGCGAGGGCAACTTTCCCGGTAAATTCGTTGCAACTTAATATTTATTAATTACTAGCTGCCCGCCCCGGTTTCGCACGGGTGGTACACCTAATGAAAAAATCTGATGTGTTCCATTCACATGACTTTCTCTATCTCTCTGTAACAAATTATTGTTAATAAGCTTATCTTTTATTTATTTAATGTTAATCGAGGAAAATTAGCAGAAATAGTCTTATTCCTTGCTTTATTGTAAATACAAGCGAAATAAGGGAGTACCATAGGTTAAAGTGAAAGCCAAAAGCTGGTTGCTATGTGACTGATGTTCCTTTGTTTGTGTGGACAGGAGTTGACAAATTCCTGTATGAGAAAAGTATAAGTTTTTCAAAGCTGAAACCAAGAAAAAAAATGTATACAACATAAATTGTGTGTTTTAATGTGCTCTACATTTTTTGTGTGTTAAGTTTCCGTCCATCTCTTACGGTTTAGTAGTTATGCAAAATTCATCCAGAATAAAGTAGTCTTCAGAGGCTATTCCCAGAAAATTCAAAATATACATTTTATTTGTCAGGTAAATATGTTTAATATATGATATTTTAATCAAAATCGTTAGAGCCATTTTTTAGAAAATCAAAGGGTAGTCTGGGGTGGGGGGGATTTTTCTCAAAATCTTCGTGTCGCATCCCTGGAAGATACTAAACTTAAATACCAAGTTTGGTATTTTACCGACTTTTCGTTTTTGAGTTATCGTGTTCACAGACACGGACACACACACACATGGACCTTTTTGTGAAAATGCTGTTTTTAGATAAAACATATATTTCCGGTAAAAGCTCGGTATCGAATTTTTTGGTGGAGTGCAATACTTGCTCTATTCACTATGTACATAGTGCGTATAGAGAAAGTAAAAACTGAGACAACATCTTATGTTTACAGTATGACCATGCAATGAAATAAAATTACAATTCAATAATTTGACAATACTTTGTTGTAATACCTTCCGGAGAGAAAACAAATAGCACCGATGGTTTGCGACTGTTGAGTATGCAATGTACAACTGCGCATGCGAAAAATACGGCACACACATTTCTAACGATTTACCTTGGGATTTATTGTCATTGCGAATCCAAGGCGCACAGGAAACTGAACGCCTTTAAATTCAAAAGGAAAGTCGGTTGACATTGGTGGTATTCGGAATAAGCACATCCTCGCCTTTGAACTTTCCTATGATTATAGAAGATTAAATCAAATTTTTCATAATTGTTTTAACACCCAGTGTTGTTCCGTTGTATCATTGAGATTGACATTGCGTAGCATAACTACCACCGAGTCAACCTTGAGCTGTAAATTGTATGACGATAATCCTGGCAAATCCAATGAATTTAGGAATTCAGTTAGATAATTGACTTCATTTGGATCGGTAATGGAATCGACTGTCTTAAATGAATGCATTTGTCCATCAATTTTACTTTGAATGTTTATATTCAAATCATCTACATTCTTATTAATTGCAGCTAAAATGGTTCGTTCGCTCAAGCAATCATAGTTTTTATAATTTGCACCAATATTTGGGAACACTTTCGATATTAATTCTTCTTTTGACGTTGTGAAGTGACAAAAATTGTCAACAATAATTTTCCCGTTGCCTTTGCATTTGAAAAACGCAATGTAGCATATACAGTTGGTATTGTGAAAAGTACGAAGTCAGTGCACCCATAAGGTATTGTGGAAAGGATGACATATGCAGTTAACAGCGTGGGTAAGCAGGGACGCCGTTGGCATTCTAACAGTAAAGGTAGCACTTCCATAGTGTGGCGGGTAAACGCTAAAGTAGGTAATGAATTACATCAAGGAAAAAGTCACAAAGTAACATTCATGCTTCTTCCGAATCTCTTTCTTACCTTTTTCACTAACGTTTTCCATCTCTTCCTTTATTTTCTGCTGTGTCAAAACAGCCATTTCTAAGGTTAACAGTGACATAACTAAAGAGCAAGTAGATCTGGTTGGGCAATTGACAAGCTTTTATTTGATGATAGCTTTGTGTATTAAATTTCTCCATTTAACCCGAAATATTACTTGATCAAATGTTTTGAGAGCACAGCAATTTCAGTGTGATGGTGACGGAGGTATATTCATGTTCTGATGAAATCATCTTTAGCTAGCTCGTGTACCTTAAATAACCATCAGCTGCAATAGGAAATTGTCCTAGAACGGTTTACTATCCGAGTCCGCCATTTTCAAATTCCAAGAACGATTATTGGTTATGTGCATAGTTTATAACTTGTTCATTTTAAGGAATTATAACAAAAAATATACTTATTTCTTTATTTAAACGATGTGACCAAGGAACGATGGTTAATACATAAATATATTTGATTTTCACTGTTATCTTGCGTCATTGACTCCATAACCGGGTGCTTTCCCTTAGCATTGAATGGGGAAGGAAAATAGAGCAGTACTATAGCCATCTAGGGGCAAATAATAACAATAATAATAATAATAATAATAATAATAATAATAATAATAATAATAATAATAATAATAATAATAATAATAATGTCTTATAAGTGTTCGTTGCCAGGAAAACTTTTTTGGTTCTTTATTTTAAACGATAGGAGTAAGGAAAGGACAGTTAATACATAAGAATGTATTTGCTGTGTCGTGTCACCATCTCGATAAACTGGTGCGTTACCTTAGCATTGAATGGGGAGGAAATATAGAGCAGTACTACGGCCATCTGGCGGCAAATAATTAAGTACTTAATCTAGGTGTTCGTTGCCAGGAAAGCTTCTTTACTTCTTTATTTTAAACGATAGGAGTAAGAAAAGGACAGTTAATACATCAAAATGTATTTGAATTGCACTACTGCATTGCGTCATTATCTCGATAAACTGGTGTGGTACCTTAACATTGAATGAGGAGGAAAACTATACAACTACTACAACAAATAACCGTGGTACCACTGCCATCTGGCGGCTATTAACCGATTGCGTTCATTTGGCACTGTATGCTGATTCAGGTTATGAGACTTTAAAAACTTTCCTGTACAATTTTTAAACATTTTGTTTTCCACAAATCTCATTGTGACAATAATAAACGCAACAAAAAAATAATTATTCAATTTGGCGCAGTCGTTCTGAAGTGATGCACATATATACATTTCAGCAATTCATTTATGTATATACATATAGATATTATTGGACAACTGTGTGACTAAGCGGTTTAGGTTACGTTTCAGCAAGTGAATGTTGTAAGAATTAAAATACCTAGTTTACAAATTTGAAAAAATACAGGATTTGCAAATTTTTCACTGAAGACTTAGTCGAAGCAGACCAAGTACCCAAAATCGTTGCTTATTATTTTTTCTGAAATATTTCAGAATTCACGCTAAAACCTTTTAGAGACTAGAATGTTAATCTACATACCTGATGGGTTCCATTCCCATGATTCTCTCTACTATTTGCGAAATATTCTTACTCACCTCAGTAATGTGAGGTTAATGTGTCTATCACATCCAAGAATCTTGTTTAGGATGAATACTTTGATTACCTACCAATTCTCATTTCATTCATGTCATTACTCATTAATTCTGCCAAAAATAATATGAATTTATACATATTTATGTAGGATATTTAACATAAACACCACTGATGAAAACTATTAATATGAATTTTTAAAATAATTTTCAAAATAAAATCTTGCCTTTACCATATCCAAGATATCTATTATTAGTGGCTGAAATTATTCAATAATTTAGTACTCTTTTAAAATGCTGTAGACATTGTGACTATGTGCCAAATGCAAGTACAGACCTTGCCACCTGAACCAGGTGCATGAACAGCCTGTTTTCCATTGTTCATAGCTAATTGTAGTCATGCCAGAGGCTCCCTTTCCATAGCTGATGCATTATCACACTTATGTGTGACTTTTTGACACCTGGGTGGGGTTTACATGTATAATAATGACCTAATTCTGGGAATTTCTTGCCACGTCATCGACAGCTACATAAGCAGAGCAGTGAGACCTGTACAATGTAGTTTTGGAGAGAGCTCCAAGCCTACACTTTGATTAGAGAGGGAGCCAAAGAGAGAGTGAGGTCAAAATGGCCAGAGATAAGAAAGATTGTATTTCAACATTACAATAAAGACAATATAAAGACATAATATATTTATTGTATTATTAATCAGTTTTGAAGTAATGAAAGGAGATTTTTGCTACACTGGTGTCAGGAGTAGAATTTAATACCACAATGGAGGAGATGATGGAAACATTATTAGCCAAAATTAAGACTGGAATGGAGGAATTGAAGACAGAAGTGAAATTTGGAATTGAGAAACATGGAAGAGAAGGTGGAGCCAGAAGCTGATGAAGGAAAAATGAAAACTGGAATGGAAAATTAAAATATAAATGGCATGTTATTTATGGATGCTCTTTAACTGCTGTGGTTCTCAGCGTCCCATTCTATATTGGGCATGAAAGACCGCCTAATTTTGCTCAGAGGCCTCTCTATCAGGCTTGATGTTCTTTTACGTGCCGTAAATCTATGACACGGGGCCAACGACTTTACTTCCCTTCCGAAGGAAGCCATGCTAAGGATTTTTATGCCCAAAAAAAATCCATCATCCTCCACCAGGTTTAAACCCACGACCTTGGGTATATGAAGTTAGCATGGTAACCACTACACCACAGAGGGCGACTGGAATGGAATCCATAGTGAAGAAGATGGAGAAGAAAATGAAATTTAGAATGGAGAAGATGCAGATAGAAATGAAATCAGTTTTGCAGGAAACAGAAATGCAGAGATAAATGTCCCTAATGATGATGGAACTATCTACCAAAATCATTGAACAACTGGCTAGTGTAAAGGACATGGAAGAGTTTGGTAGAATGGTGAAAAATCTTGGCCAATGTGTTGACATCCTGGAGAACATTGACAAATGAGTCAGTTCTCTAGAGCACATTGGGAAATGGCTTAATGCCCTTGCAGCACCAAGGAAGTGAACACCACGGTGCAAAAGATCCTGTATGGAAGGTTTAAGAAATTAAAGGTTGAGAAACACAACATCCTCACCTATCAAGCCACCCAAATATGACTTTGAAGTCTTCTACGGATAGTTTGCAGCTGTTGCCACCCATAGCAAATGATCACCAGAGGAGGAAGTCACACAGCTAATAGCCAGCTTCCAGGGATGGGCAACAGAAGTACTGAATGTGATTATGAAGTTGGCAGTGTCCAGAGAGATCTGGGAGGCCCTCAAGAATTGGTTTGAGAATCATCCTACCACACTCAACTCAAGTCAAGACTGCAACAGTTAAAGAAAATGATTCAGGGGTTCACCCTGGCAATAAAATAGCTAGTGAACAAAACCCTGACGAACGTTACATGTCTCAGGAGGTAGCCTAGTCCTTTGTTGATGGATGTGTATACACCAAGATTTGACAGAGCCAGATGTGCAGTGATTATGAGGTGTTAGGGAGCATTGAGGATGGTGGCAGCCAAGATAACAGCTGCACCCACCTCAAACACCAAAAGTATTTGATACGATAGGGAGAAACAACCCAGACATGATGATGACGGCAACCTTCTAGTGGTGTGTTGGGGGTGTGGCAAGTCAGGACATGTAGCGAGAGACTGACCATGACAAAGCTGACCAAATTTCAGGAAGCAGTTAATGAGGATCAATGTGTCAAGGGGTATATTGGAGCCATCATCGCCAGTATCTCAATATGCTAGTGCCTTGGTCAGGTGAACCTCCAAAATAGTGTGGTGGTGTATTAGTTTGATGTTGTAAAGATTACTGATTACATTCTTCACTTCAGCTGCATAACAATTGTCTAGTTATGACCATATATAAGCATATTTTGTGGCATCTTATGTGACAAAGCTGAATTGCCCTTCTGCTTGCTGCCAGTTGTTGAGCCAAAACACTGGCAGTTTCACACTCACCCAGCTTTTTATACTTCTACTAATGTGGTGTACTGATGTAACTGGCGATCGACAAGCTGGTGACTGCTGTTGCTTCTGTTATTGTTGTTTTTATGCTGTCACTGTTGCTGTCTCAGTTGTAGTTGAATTTGATTTTGCCCCTGGAGCAGATAGATTTGTTCCTGGAGGTTCTCCATTTTGTCAGCACCAAACAGAAAACAAGAGATAGAGAAATTCAAAATATCTAAAATCAATGTTGTTGGTTACTTGAAATGAAAATTTTATTTAGAATCTGTTTACATAGAATGTTGTCATAACTAAAAGGTTTTGTTACAGACAACTTAAGTTCTTGTTGTTACAACAAA
Organism: Hymenopus coronatus; assembly: GCA_030762935.1. NCBI lineage: Eukaryota > Metazoa > Arthropoda > Insecta > Mantodea > Hymenopodidae > Hymenopus > Hymenopus coronatus. The sequence continues at coordinate 144,399,419 of CM060881.1, read as the reverse complement.
ATATGTTTAAAATGAGTTGCTATATATTAACCTTGAAATTCCATACTCTTTCCATGCGATTATAAGAAATAACTGAATGGCCACAGTACATCAAAAGTGACAAAGTATTGAAAAATTCAAACCAATAACAATGAATATTAAATAGCTATAATGAAAAAAGTAATCTAAAATTGTATGTTTTAAGGAGATCTACATGTTGTGTACAGTTAATTTTTGCCTCTCTCATGGTCTGCTGGTAATATATAATTATACAAATTCTATCCCAGAAGGAGTGAATTTAATTCCCATAAAATTTAAGATTATATATATATATATTTTTTACATGTACGTGCACACGTGCACATACACACAGACACACACCACACACACACACACCCTCCCCGCCACATACACACACACTCCCACACATGCACGCACACACACACACACACACACACACACACACACAGAGCATCTCAGAAATCAACTGTACTAATTGGGAGGATTGTAGAGCAGTCCTAAATAAACACTTGAGATAAGGAATTTTTTGTCAAATGTCAAAGTTGTAGCATGTTTTCTAGGTCACATATCAGTTGTCCTAATTCAAAAGAACGTGGACATGTGTTACATTTTGTCATTCAAAATGCCTTGTTTGTATGCCAGTAGTCGAAGGAATGTAGTGTTGATGCACAGTCAATACAATATTTAAAACTATTGGACTTCAACATTGGCAAAATTGCCTGTTCTCTGAAGGTGTGCATGCTACTGGTAGCCTTTGGTTGATATCAGATTATAAGCAGTAAGCTCCAGTAGTTCACTATACCATAGTAGTGGATGAGATAGTATAGCATTGGTCATCGAATCCCATGCTCTCTGAAGTTTTCATTGTTTAGTTTTTTAATTATGTTGTTTTTCTCAAAGAGGTACACAGTTTGACTAGCACTAATACACTTAGTTTACATTTCTTAAGTCAAGACAAAACAAATTACTTTCAAAAGACTGAATGGAATCTATGTAGTGTTCAATATTAAATGCAGTAATCATTTGCCAAGAACACTGTGTAGATTAATGCAATTAAACCATTAAGTTTGCTATAAACATTTATGTAATGTGTGGCTTGAAACTTAGAAACCAAATCAGGATTTTAGCACTGAAATAACAGTAGCACTTTGGCTTTGTTTATGTGCATATTTTATCGTTTTAACCACTTCAGCTACTATAGACTTATGGCAATGTGCTTCATAAGTGCAATATCTGAAGGGATGTTGCAGGTCAACACATTGAACAGTTCCTCTGGTAACCTGTTATATTTTGTATTTCAGATATTGTATTATTACTCAAAGTCTCTTTTTATTTGCCTTTCATGCAGAGATGAAAAGATAGAATGCATTTTTGTTTCTATTACATAGTTCTCAATTAGTTTTATGCACTACTTATTTCACTAAGGAAATGGTTGTTCATTTTGTATTTCATTTGAAGTTTCATGTGTGTGTGAGTGTGTGCATGTGCGTGTACGTGTGCGTGTGTGATATTTTAATCCAAATCATTAAAGCTTTTTTTTTTTTTTTGAGAAAATAAAAACAAATGTTCAAGTAATGAATAGTTTGGATAGGCAATTTTTTTTTTTTTTTTATAACCTTTATATTGTATCCTTAGGATACTGATCTTAAATATCTAATGCAGTGATATTTAGGTTTTGAATTACATGGTCCCAAGATTTTAAAAAGTTGTGAAGTATTTTCATTTACACAATTTCTTTAATCACAAACTTCATTTGTACAAGATACTTGTAGTTTTACAGTGATAAGCATATCAAAAGTATAGTCTTTTTTTTTCTTTTCTTTATTATTGCACCATTCTTAGAACCAAACCTGATATAAACGCTTAACATCATTAACTATCCTGCAGTACATGGGAAACCAAAGCGCACTATAACACACAGTAGCTTAAATACACATAATTTTCTATGAATTTTCAAGAGTTATGTTAACCATAGTGCCAAACTTTTATTTCATAATATGAAATAGTAGATAATATGAATAGTAAAACTATGGTTTAATTCTATTCACCCCTCTTCTACATTTATACAATGAACACATAGAAAGATGATAAAGATGCCTGCTTCTACAATTTCTGTTAGCTTGATGTGTTTCAACAAAGGTAAATTAGTGAAGCATTCTAAAGGTAAGTTGTTAAAAGCAGTAACAATGATTGTGCTGAATATTGTTTAACAAACTAATGCAGGAGAATCCAGCTATTGTGAATAACAGGTTATTCCATCTGGAGGATTTTGTGTGTGTAAAGAACATAGTGAATACCAAGGAAAAAAAGAAAGTCTTGAGCCAGAATTAGTAAAAGCAAAATTATGTTACCTAATGTGCTATTTACAGGAAGGTGCACAAGTTTTCTTTAATAACGAACTGGTTACTTTAACCTAAGTCTTAAATTCTGTCAGCAATGATCCTATGTTACCTTCTTTTAAGTGAATCATCTTTCATAAATTATTATTAGAAATTGGATTTAGGTTGTTGAAGAGAAATAATGACATATGATATTGTGTGATGGAGAGTCAGTCATATCTCTTTGGATAGTGATGGAGCTAAAGATTAAAATTGTTTTAATTTAATAATCATGTATTTAATTTAAACTCAGTATTTATTTCGGGGTTCCTCTTCATCATCATCATCATCATCATCATCATCATCACCAATACCACCACCACCACTACCACCACATTCGAATAGTTGATATGCAGCTCTATTGTATTATAAACATGAGACATTAGTCCATAGGGCTTTTGTTTGCCTCTGTTCCTCACAATTGATATGAACATGAGGCTAACACAGAAGGATAAAGAATGTTGTTAAATCAAGTCTGTTTCTAAGGCTGGATCAAAAGTAGCTTTTTTAGATTTCAACAAATTACAAAGACTTAGCAATAGTTATGAAGAATCGTGTGTTAAAGTAACAGAGATAAAACACTGACAGTCTTTACTATATGAAAATTCAATATGTAAGCTTTTTACTGTTTATTTTTATGAAGTTAGTTGTAAACAAAAACAAATCAGTAGGAGACTACCTATTCCAGAACATTTTTAAAGATTTATGTCTGAAAATAAAAATATTGATCAGTAAAAATCTTATCTATTCTGTTACCTTTTAAGGATTTATGTTTTGAAAATAAAAATATTGATTATCTTGGATTTTATTAACATTTTTTTTTATTCTTTGTTTTACAGAGGTGTATGATGTAACTACTATATACAGAACTGTTGGTAGCATTACACCAATAGCAGAAATAAACCAGTATGACAGTAAGTGCTCCTTTTGTTGCATTTATATGATCCTTTTGTTTAAAAAGGTATGAAAATTAATATGAAATTTATTTAGATATATAGATAGGAACCTAATTTTTAATTATTTGCAAAATTAAATCATTACTAAGTTTATCAATCACTCACCCACTTTGTTCGCTGGTGACATCGAGTCTATGAATATAGAACATGTTAAGGATGTACAGTTGAAGAACATGTGTTCATAACATTATAAGTGAACAAAACATATTTGAAACCGAATGTAGGAATACTGCAACATGAGGGTTACACTGAAAGCTTTGAGAGTGGACAACGAGTTATGGTGAACTAAAGCACGTGTTCCTTGCTTTTCATTGAAGTTTAGATAGTTACATGTGCAAGCTGGGTGTGCTCTAACAGCACTTCTGTGTAAGTGCATGCAGGTGTTGCATGTTGTACTAGGACTGTCTTATAACAGAACATTTCTGTGTAAGAATTTTCTATGACTTTTAAAGTTGTTTGAATGTCTTGAAAGACTACGTTGGAGACTTGGGGATCTCTGACCCTTGCATTCCATGATTTATCAATGTTTGCAGAGTTTAGAAGAGGAAGGGATTCCCTTGAATATGAAGATCACACAGGACAGCCAGCTAAAACAGCAATGGATGAAAATGTGAAGAAAGCAGAGCATACTTTGTGCAAAGATCATTGTTGCACATAGTCTTAAGTATTGAAATATCAGCAGTGAGGATCATCCTTAAAGTAAAACTTCATGTAAGAAAGCTTTGCAGCCACTAGATCCCACACCAACTCTCAAATGGGATTTCTGAGAAGAGTTTTCTGTTCAATTCTAAAACAGCGTTGCATGGATCTTTTCTCCGGGATGGTAAAAATATGTCTTACTTTTAAAACTTCAAAGGTAAGAGATTATCATATTGGGAACACACATTTTAGGATCCGCTGTATCCAAATAAAGTATTTTTAGAAAAAGGTCCTGTGTATGAGTATGTGTATATGTGTGTATGTGAGCCAGGAAATGGAATAAAAATTTGATGTGGGAAATTCCTAAAAACATATTTAACATCATAACACATGTAGTTGGGTATACTAATATGATTCAGAAACTAAGTAAGTAATCTAAGTCTTCCCAGGTGATGATCCCTCCAAAAAGTGCGCACAAGAAGAGGCTGAGCTGTTTCTTCTTTCCAGGTACTGCCATTAATGTGACAATTCTGCTTGTTGGCGCCAGATGATACTACACAAAATATCTGCAAGAAATTTTCAATGAACTATGCACAAGACTTCTGAGTCTGTGTGAAATGTTGTTGCACCATAACTTATCTGTCCATGTTGCACTAGAAACAATATAGTTTCAGATGTTTGTCCTATCCTTCCTAAAGTAGAAATCTTGCCCCATATGACTTTTGTCTAATAAAAGAAAAGAATTTAAGATCAACAATTGAGTCACCTGAAGAAGAAAGACAGTGGCTTTAAAAAGTAGTTTGAAAGGATGCAATATATAGAATTCAGTGCAGAACATGATGATATAAATTGTTATTATGTTTGTTCTCAAAACTCTTGAGTGTGCTCTGTATATACCAGTTATAGAAAAGTTAAGTATATAATTATTTCCCTGCAGTTATAGAACTTAGAAATATACATATAAGTGGCATTTTGCTACATGTAAATAACAACATAAGCCTTAGTTTACTTTCATGTTGCTTTTATAGTCTGTATGTCTTGTAATTTTTATATTTTTCTTGCAGGGTATGTCAGTGCTTGACACTTTTACTCCAATGGAATTGAACAGCACTCTCAAGTGTTTCTGTTATGTACAGGTTTCTGTTAACAAAGATATAACAAAATTAAATCATGATCAAATATAGACATATTGGGATAAAAGAGATGCATACTTTATTTAGTTGTAAATTTATGTATTTCTGCTATAATTAGCGCACACCAAAACATGAACAAAAATCTGATGTGTTCCATTCACATAACTTTCTCTATATCTCTGCAACAAATTATTGTTAAAAAGCTTATGCTTCTATTTATTTCATACTAATCGAAAAAAAACTCAGTAGAAATAGTCCTATTACTTGCTTCCTTGTAAGTAGAAGCGAAATAAGGGAGTACCATAGGTTAAAGTGATAGTCAAAAGTTAGTTGCTATGTGGCTGAAGTTCCTTTGTTTGTATGGACTGGAATTGTTAAATTCCTGTATGAGAAAAATGTTTTAAAAGCTGAATCCAAAAAATAAGGAGTATCTCAAAAACGATCAACTCCATGAAAAAAATGTATACAACATAAATTGTGTGTTTTAAGGTGCTCTAAATTTTTTGTGTTGTAAGTTTTTGTCCATCTCTTACGGTTTAGCAGTCATCCAGAATAAAGTAGTCTATAGAGGCTATTCACAGAAAATTCATGAGATGCATTTTTTTTATCATGTAAATATCTTTAATATATGAAATTTTAATCAAAATCGTTAGAGCCAGTTCTGAGAAAATCAAAATGTTCAAAAAAAGTTCCATGTAAAGGGTACTTTGGGGTGGGGGGATTTTTCTCAAAATCTTCGTGTCACATCCCTGGAAGATACCAAACTTAAATATCAAGTTTGGTATTTTACCGACTTTTCATTTTTGAGTTATCGTGTTCATAGACACACGGACATCAGTGTGATACATGGACACAGGGACACACACACACACACACGGACCTTTTTCTGAAAATATTTTTTTTGGATACAGGGGATCCTAAAACATATTTCCGGTGAAATCTCGGTATCAATATTTTTGGTGGAGTGCAATACCTTCTCTATACACTCTATACACTATGTGCATAGTACGTAAGGGGAAAGTAAAAATAGCTGTACACCAAATGGTTTATTTTTTCCACTAATCAAAATATCTGTTGTCTTTTGCGGAAACTCTCCAGTCCAGTCATCCATTAGTTGCTTTGAAATCAAGCTTGCCCAGTTTTTCAGCTACCTTTTTAGCTTATTCTGTAACATAGGTCCCAATATGTGGTGATCTTTTGCCCTGACATTAACAAAGTGCTCCCACACTATTTTATTGATGTCTTGGTTTTCAGTTTTCTTAAGCTTTCTCTTCATTTTTCTATTAGGACACTTTTACATCCCTTCAAAATTTCCAATTTCTTCTTTAGAATTTTGTGAACTTGAGTTTTGTTCTACATTGAACATCTTCATGATCTGCTTGACACTCAGTTTATCATGTTTACTCTCATGTTAAAATATAGCACAACCATTGTTTTTTAAGTAAAAATGATTACTGCTGAAATAAATCATCACGTATGTAAGTGGTGAACCTTGAAGTGCTGTTTGACAGGCCATTATAGCAAAAATTATATAGGGTACAAACAAGAATATAAAGATGATTAGCTGTGCTTATCTTAACATCAGTGGTTATCTAAACTATGTAGTGAAGAATGACTATGATAGGGTTTCTTAGCAAATCCCCCCCCCCCTCCTTGGTCAGGTAGCAGCACCACAACAATGATTTGTCATTTCAAAACAGCTAAATACTCTTCACAGAGCTACATGTTACTATTGGAATCATTTGTTATTAATAAACTAGCTTTAATCTCAGTCAAGGTAAGGTATTGGAAGTTTTATTTTTCATAGGTTTTTCTTTATTTTGAAAAGCTCACTGTTGGGTAATTTTTTCTGTCTCTTTAGATGTTAATCATTTCAACAGTCAATCCTCATTACTACTTCTCTATATACTTGAACTGTTATAAGAAACTTTGAAAAGAAGAAGATAGCATTTACACATGCACACAAATCTCTTTCCCTGAATAAATAAATGAACGAAAAATAATAAATTATTTCTTATTTTTCCCTTAAGCATTTAACAATATTTTCTACTGTACTTGATAGACATAATGGATCCTACCCTGTAATTTTGATATGATCTATCTGCATTCAAAACTCAGAATGTATATATTATCTTTTTCTCATTATTTCTACCTTCTATAACACTTTATTCTTAATTATTACTGTTATTCTTCCTAGGTGTTACTAATTATTTCTTCAGAAACTTTCCTCAATGGTTTCTCACTTATCTTCCCTACTTAGTGTTAATTCTTTTCTACCATTTAACGATAAACATTTCCAAAACGTTTAATAGTAAATATTTCTACATCTTGCTATTTCAGTAGTAGGCAGTGACTACTCAGACAGCCAAAGCAATAAATGTTATGGTTCAGAGTAAACAATAGAAAATCAAGAAACAGGCTTGTCTTGATGAAAATCACAACCAGTAATATATAAATCAAAGGAATAGATATTAAAGATAAAAATATTACTGATGTTATTTTAAATTAGAGGAATAAATAACATAAAATTGTAACTGGTTATGGTTTAAATTGAGAGAGTAAGTTATTGAAATATAATATCTAATAAGTTACTTTAAGTAAATTGAATAGAAAATAACTAGTTTCTGGACTTAAATTCTATTTGACACTTTGATAGGTCATCTCTGTAAGATCAAGGGAATTAATATTCCATCCTTCTCTCCTGGGAAGCAAGTTAGTAATTTTCTGTATCTTTTTCAGAGTTCTCTTAGTAGACAAGTTTAAGTTGAAATGCTTACAGAATGAGAAAGTCTATCTTCTCAAGTGGAATTCTAAGAGCTTTTGATTTTCCTCAGTGTTGAAAACAGCCTTTCTACTGAAAATGTACTCACAGAAATTGTGTACAGAATTACACTAACATTTTAAACTGCGGAAAATTTTGTTTTAGTATTGTAGTTTAGTAGTTGAGGTTCATTTGTAGTTTTATTTCTAAATTTTTGTACTGCACACTACAGCTAGCTGTTTTCCTAATTGAATGTTGGAAAAGAGCTTTCCATATGTATAAAAAGACTTTGAAAGCATAGACAAATTTAAAAATTTCAGTCTACCTCCAAACATGAGAAATTTAGAAATTTCAATCTTAAATTCTTACATCCAAGCAGTTATCAATGTTTTCAAACATTTCAGTATAGTCAGGTTTATATTCAGTGTTTTTATTTCCATTTGAGACAAGTTTCTTGAAAGTTCTGTTCTTAGTTATTGCATAACGTGGCTATGGAGTGGCACGCACACACACACACACACACACACACACACACACACACACACACACACACACACACACACACACATGCACACACACAAACATTGCAATCTGTAGATCCTATTATGAAATTGGACTCTATGCCCAAACCTTAGAATGTAGATCATGTCAAGAATCACATTTATTCAGTGCTTATTAATACATTTATTTACAAATAATGACTCTGACAATGAATTTTCAGAGATGTCACTTTTGCATAATTTTCGATTACATGTCTGTTTCTTACACATGCAATCTTAAAATATTCAAATTTATTATATTTACAATGTTACATTATTACCAGTATTTTTTGATTGAATGAAATCCTCCTCTGTATAGAAGGTATGAGTAATTAGGTATCTTTTTAATTCTGATCTAGGCTTGTTTTTGTTCATTTGCAATTTGTTTATAGAAGAGGGAAGTGAATGAAACAAAACTACTCCTTTGTAGTAAACTCCTTTTTGGAATAATCAACTTATTTGTTGGTCTGTGTATCTCCTGCCTATGTCTGGTCTCTTTGTTATGAATATCTGCATTTTTTGTAAACTTTTCTGGGTTATTTATTACAAATGACAATATGGCCAGAATATATTTGCAGGCTAATGGTAAAATTCCAAACATTTTGAAAAGTGGTTTGCAATGAGTTGATTGACTTTCCCCTGCCCTTATTCTTATTGCCTTTTTTTTTTGCATAATGAACACTTTTTAGCATTTACTGATTTTCCCCAAAATATTTTTCTATAGGCCATCATTAAAAGAAAATATGCATAATAAGCTCTTTTTAGTATGTCTTATTTATAAGCTGAATTAAAGATCCGATTGCAAAACATGTAGAGCTCAGTTTGGATAAAATATAAGAATATGTTTAATAGAAAAACAAAGAGAATAGAAAAACAAATATTAAAGAAAGTAACAAATTTGAAGTCTTCCATTGGTGCTGAAATATCTGACTCAGTTTCTTGAGGGTTTTCTAACATAGCACTAAACACATTAAGGTTTAGTTATGTTCTTGCACACATTGTTTACCAATCTTGTCAAGTAATTCCATTGTGTTGGAACAAAAGGAATATTAACAATTTCATGCTCTATAATTGACAGAATGGTTGAAACTACAGCTTGTATTGTGCCATTTGGAATTTTATTATAAATTTCTTATATGCAGTAGAGATTTCTAATTGCCTTACTGAAATGTACTTCAACAATTCCTTATAATTGCCCTCATTAATAAAATTTGCTGCTTCATCATGCCCTCGAAAGGCCAATTTTTTATTTTCCAGAAAATTTACTGTTCTAATAATAAGTCTTTTAGGAACACTCCTATTCTGGTTTTTTGATTGTGTAGAGGTATTTCATTTTTTAGGCTGATCATCAAGCGCAATTTCTATTCTACTTTTCCTATGTGCAGCTACAGCTACAGACAATTCTAGATGATTAAAAATTTGGTTATTGATCACAGAATTTCTCAAATACATTTACCTAGATTGATGTATAACTTTTCCAAGGTGCTTCATTTGGAGCAAGGAAACATACAGTCTAATAGCTTCAGAGATGTGCAAGCAATCTCTTTCACTGCCTAGTTGATGCTGGGGGGAAATTGCTTTAGCCGGTCCACTTCTATTGGTAATGTATCGCATTAGATCTACATGTTTGGAAGAAGATTGACAAATCTAGAGTTACTGAATAGCTTTGTGATTATAATGACATATATATTAAGAATTTGAATGTCTTTTGTCTCTATGATTTTTGGCCATGCTTGTGTGCTGTCCTTCAGAAAAAAGTTCTCAGTTGCCTCCCCTGAGTGCTTGCCACTGTGCTATTCCCTGAGTTCTGAATATTTTATTAAACAATGTAGATTATTAACTTTACTTTTGCATAATGGGCACAATTGATTTTTATCCTTTATTCTGCACAATTAATTTATTCCTGCTCTTGCTCTCTTATCCTTTGTTTCCAACATATTTCTTTTTTGTGTATTTGTTTGTAAAGTTTGTGTAATGTTTTACAATACTGCAAAATATTTCAGAATAAAAAATGCAGTTTCACTTTTATGAAATTATGTTGCATTGATTAGTATTAATATTTCTGAAAATAAGTTTCTTTAGGCACAAAAATATGGAACAAATGTTTACTTATGTAAAAGATTATTTAAGCTAAAACCAAATTACTTCCTATAGATAAATTAAACCTAATCTCTTCTTTGTTTTTGCAGATTATAGCTTAGTCTGTGATGATATCTGTCCTTGGGAGAAAAATGGGTGGAGGAGATATGAAGCAATGTCAGATAAAAACATCACAGGTAAGAATTGTATGTGAGATGGAACTGCCAGAAAAAATGGAGTTCCAACTACCTAATATGGAAAATATTTATATAAGGCTATGTATTTACTTGAAGAACCTTTGGAAATGAGTTAGAACTGAGAGGGGGGGGCGAGAAGAGAGAAGGGGAGGGAGAGAGTGCCAAGTTGACATCAAATTATATTTGCAATATAAAGGGAAAATGATTGATTTAAATAGCATGCTGCTATTCAAAATCAGTTCTGAACCAAGTTTTCATAAACAGTAAGGCAAAAAGTGGGTTACTAAGGGATAAATTATTAGGACAAAGGTAGTTTTAACTATTAGGTACTAAATGTGAGTATATGTGAAATAGTGTATAATCAGGTGTAGGCACATTGTATTAATTTACAAGATAGTTTAAAGTATAATTGCGACAAGAGAAAGGAAATCATAAATTAACACTTTATTTAAATAATAATAATAATAATAATAATAATAACAATACTAATAATAAATAATAATTAATAACAATAATAATTAATAATAACAACAACAACAATAAGCAACATACATCTACAGCATCAACAAAGTAGAGACTCTATCAACAAAACATTTTTGTTTCTCTGTAGCAAAAGTCATTCTGTGATCGAATGCATCTAATGTGTGAGTTGGCTTATTTTTTGTCTGTATGAACACTTCATATAGCTGTCTAAGCGAAGTGTTCTCTGTTCAATCTTCTAAGATTCAATTTAGGCTACCACACATGTATGTTGTGAACCACCAGGCTGTAAACAAAGAGTAAACCTTTCTATCAGCATTTGTATATACCTTAGAATATTTCACAACCTAATTTATGGTAGGCTTGCAGCTTTCCATTTTCACCTAGTGTTAGTTATTGAAACTGATTTGGTGTTCAGAGTGATTTATTTTAGCTGTTGAGAGTTAACTGTAAAGCACTTTTGATATTGTTATATCTCAGTGCTAATAATGTGGTAAATAAATTAGCTTGCTTAGAAAGTGCATGCATGGGCTTCTGAAATTACTTTAGAAAATGTGGAGGACTTTTTGTTGTATGACACCGATTTGGATATTGATGATGAGTTTTCAGATTTTGAGGAGGGAAAGAAAATGACCCTCTTCCTTCAGGTGTTTCTGAAGAACCAACATTGTGGAGTGGTCAAAATAACTCCAACACAAATGGATATAGCTTTATGAGGACAGCTTCTGGTTTACAACCCCAGGTTCAGCTGACTTCTGACAACCAATCAATTGATATTTTCATCATTTTTTTTTTAATGCAGACTTAGTCCCTAATTATTACAGAAACAAGTGTATAGGCAAGAAAGATGAAAGAAGACCTGACCTCTAAAGGCAATTTAGGGCTTAAGAGTAGAATTCAAAAGTGGAAAGAAGTGACACTAAATGAGATTTACAGGCCACTTGGTCTAATTACGCATATGGTGTTATCCATAAAGCTACATTATAATGTAGGTCTACAGATGACATGCTGGTTATTCCATTTTTTAGGAATTGCATTGCAAAAAGTAGGTTTACTTCCATTTTGCAGTTCTTCATTTCATCTGCATAGAAAATGTAAATAATAAACTTAAACAAAATCAAATTATATTATATTATTTCAAAATTCAAAGAAGAGTACATGTCTAGTGAAAATTTCACTGTTGATGAAAGCTTGATGCTTTGGATTGACTGTTTAGGTTGGAAGGGATACATCAAAACAAAGAAGGCCAGATTTGGCATAAAGAGTTTCGATCTTTGTGAAAGTAAAACTGGATATCTTTACATATCTGCATTTACACTGACATATGCACTGATCAAGGGTGTGATAATAATGGAGACAGAGATTTGGGGTTTTCTGGTTCCATAATGCACATTTGATGGAACCTATACTGATCAGGGTAGAACTGTATATTTAGATGGCTGGAATAGCTCCCTTAAAGTATACATGGTCTTATACAAAAGAAAAACAAATGTTATTGGAACAGTATGTTCAAATCTTATTGGTGCGCTAAAGGAAGTGAATACAGAAGCTCTAAGGAGAGAAGAAATGCAGGTGTGTCAGTTTCTACCTTTGACCTATGTTGCTTGGCAAGTTAGTTATGTCATTATCCAATTGCAGCTCTAATATTTTGATGATTATCACTGGAAAAATAGATACCCACACCAAAATGTCAATTTTCAAGCTTGGTGTTATCCAGGAATGTAAAATGCATAATATGGGTGGTGTAAATCTAGTAGATCAGGTATTGTAAACATATCCCTCTTTCTGAAAAGCAATTAAATGGTATAAAACAGTATTTTTGCATCAGCTGGATGCAATTGTTTGGTAATTTCGAGAACTCTAAACCCAATGACCTACCTTGACTTCTGCATATCAATAACTCTCAGTCTAATTGAGCAGTGGTAACATTCAGAGGCCCTTTATATGGGGGGTGGGAGGTAAAAGAAAATTTATAACCCCTACATTCTCCTTAAAGGGTTCCACCCACAGCAAAAAAAGTTGTATTCATCACGAAAGTGTCCTGTTGTGTTGCAAAAAAGGAGTAAGCAAGGAAAGTAGTATGATTTCTTGTGAATGTGGAGATTTGCCCTTGTGTGTTAATCCATGTTTTGAGGTGTACTATTGGAGAAGAAAGTTTTAAAGGTAAGCCTTGATCTCTAATAGAATTTATTTAAATTTATTATATAAAAGAAAACTTAAAGTAATTAGGGTCAAATGAGCATTAAATGCATGTAGAAACAGGATGTCTATTGACGTCCATATTGTTTTCACTGCATTTTAAAATGTGTATCATATGGCAAAAGAGTTAATTAATTAATTAATTAACTAATTAATTAATTATTATTATTATTATTATTATTATTATTATTATTATTATTATTAGTTGGTCGAACTGTCTAAAACAAATATTTTACTTTCAAATCATGCTGCCAAACCACAAAATAAAATGCAGAATGGCAAGTTCTATCACAATAATGATGGTGCTCTTAAATTTGCTACTCTAACATCCACAATCTATGTGCATGGAGGAATGAAAACTGTTATAGTTCAATTAATACCTGCTGAATTACTGATTATTATTTTAACACAGAATTACACTGAATAGTTTTAAAACTGCAGGTTTTCTTTATAGTTTACAATTTATGAATATAGGGTCATTAATTTGACCTAATCTGGTGTCCTAGCTAAATGCCCAGAAACCTTAGTTTGCATTACTAGTATATCAGATTCAATCACCAGATCTTCATTATTAATGGTCACATTAGCTTCAAGGCCTTCAGTGGAAAATAATTCAGTTTCACCTTCACTGCCATCTTGCCTGGTGGTGTAACATGGCTGGATGTTAGAAATAACCCATCTTAAGCAGTTGATTATTACTCTCTTGTAGCTCCAAAGTGAAATCCCTGAATATTAAAAAACATAGATAGAAAATCACAGAGCTCATCAATGGGAAGTTCTATATCTTCCATATTTTTAATAATGGCAGATAATATATCATTTTTCCATCCCAGTGATTAAATATGTTGTTACAAAACATATGCCATGGAGAATATTTGAAATATCGGGCAATAGGTTGGTGGATATGAACATAAGCAGCATTATTTGTCATAAGGGGAAGAAAAAATTCTGGACATAACTACTTATAGAAAACAGGTTTCCAGTTAGCCAATTTTTTCTGTGACAGCTTATTCATATGTATCAATTCAAAGAAAGACTAACATTTATGGATATAGCAGAAAACTGACAACAAGGATTTTGAAATGGTCATTAAAGTATTAAGTTCAAATCCCTTTTGCTAAATTCCCTTTTACTTTTTCATATTAAATATTTCTTAGATGGAAATGTAAGTTTCTGAGTCCCTTTCCAATGTGTGTAATTTTTTTCTCTTACTAATGATTACATTGTAATACATAAGAATTTTTTTACTTAAAACAGCACTGGAGGCAGAATTTGCCATAGTTAAACTAGGATAACATATTCCAAGAGCCATATATAAAGAGAAAAATTAACGGAGCAATATTATTTGGCAGAGAGATGACTGTAAATTTCAAAATATGATAAATTTTTCCTGTTCCCTGAAAACTTGATCATGGTCCTGTATGATGAAATATTAGCATTATTTTTATATAACCAAAATAAACTCAGCCCTTTTTATTAATTTATTATTACTTTATTATGGGAGAGCTGAAGTCATTTGTGCTCTTCTGTTCAATCACATAGAAAAATGCTGCATATAACATCTTGAAGACAATAATGCTATTGGTAAAATATATCCAGAAGAACACAACATAAAAATAACACAAACATTAGAAGAATAACCTAAGTTAATTGAAATTACATAGAAACTAAGTTGAAAGTGAAGAAATGTTTACCTGCTCTGATTATTATTATCACAAATCATATGGATGTTTTGTTGCAGAGCTAGATGGAACCAGTGGAAAATTATATTTTCCTTTGGCATCCCAAAAGTTTGGAATCTCATTCAGCAGACCTAATAATGAAGAAGTACAACGCTTTTTTATATATCTTCTTCCAGAAGATAATATTAATGCAGTAGACCTGAAAATTATAGTGTTAACATATGGCTTAAATGGATCATATTCGGAAGTTTTTGAGTGTACAGATGATGAGAATAGAGATACTTCATCATATCATGCTGTGGAACTTCCTAATGGAAATACAAGACAGTGCCAAACACTAGTAGGACAAAAGTTAAGTATACATAAATTTTTAATTAAAAATTACCTATCAGTATATCAACTGACATTGCTTTTTAGCAGTGTTTGTAAATTTAGATAAGAAGCTGGATGAGTGGTGCATCGGCAGAGATGGTCTACATTTAAATAGTGCAGGGTCACATTCATTGAGTGGAATTATAAAAGATATTGTAAATATAATTTGTAAACAATAGGTCAACTGGTGATGAATTCAGAAGGTGCAAGAAATTCTTGCCAGGTTAGTAATCCTAAACAAGATACACAAAATAATGTAAAAAGTGAGCAATGTTTTCAGACCAGTTGCTTAATGCATCTAAACATACAAGGAATAAAATCAAATGTAGACTCATTACAATTATTTTTGGAAGAATTGTTTTCCACAAATGTTTAAATTATAAGCCTAAATGAACACTAAAATCACACTACTAAATAACTTACAAGGTTATAATGTTGTAGATCACTATTCCAGGAAAACAGGACAGAGGGGAGGCTCATGCATACTTATAAATAGTTATTTATGCCAAAATATAAAAATAAAAAAAATCTGATGTGCTCCATTCACATGACTTTCTCTACATCTCTGCAACAAATTACTGTCTAAAAGTTTATGCTTCTATTTACTTCAAGTTAATTGAGAAAAAATTAGCAGAAATAGCCTTATTACTTGCTTCCTTGTAAGTAGATGCAAAATAATGTAGTACCATAGGCTAAAGTGATAGCTGTTTGCTATTTGACTGAAGTTCGTATGTTTGTTTGGACAGGAGTTGATAAATTCCTGTATGAGAAAAGAATAAATTTTTCAAAGCCAAAACCAAAAACAAGGAATATCTCCAAAATCATCAACTCCATGAAGAAAAATATATGACATAAAGTGTGTGTTTTACCGTGATCTAAGTTTTTTGTGTGTTAGTTTTTGTCTATTTCTTATGGTTCACCAATTATGGAAAATTCAATAAAAATCATCCAGAATAAAGAGCTCTTTAGAGGCTATTCCCAGAAAATTCAAGGTGTATGTTTTATTTAGCATGTAAATATCTTAAATATAAGAAATGTTAAACAAACTTGTTACAGCCATTTTTGAGAAAGTCAAAATTTTTGAAATTTTTTCCATGTAAAGATGGGGGGATTTTCTTGAAAATCTTCATGTTGCATCCTTGGAAGCTACCAAACTTAAATACCAAATTTGGTATTTAATGGTTTCTTTGTTTTTGAACTATAATGTCCACAGACACACACACACACACACACACACACACACACACGCACACGTACGCACACCCCTGCACACGCACATATGGACCTTTTTCCAAAAATGCTTTTTTTGGATTCAGGGGGACCCAAAATACGATCGTATATATTTCCGGTGAAATCTCAGTATCAAATTTTTGGGTGGAATCCAATACCTTCTCTATACACTATGTATACAGTACATGTAGAGAAAGTAAAAATAGATGATTTAAAAGCATACCAAGAGAATCACGTCTTTGAAATGTCTGGAATCGAACTAATTGAGCTGAAAACCATTGCTATCTCTATATACCCTACTATAATACTTTTGAAACCTTTTTGAAAAAATTTGATAACCTGCTAAGTAAATTGCAAAAAGAAAAAGGTAAAATTATTATAATTACAACTGATTGCAAAATATATATACTTAACTCCCATTGTTCACAAAAGAAGAGAATGGCAATAGTTTTTTTAAATATTATATAAACTTATGGTTTTAGTTTTCAATGTAACAAACCAACTAGAGTAACAAACACATCCCTTACTTGTATAGACAAATAATTACAAATACTTCATATGAAAGTGGCAGTTGTATTACAGTAGACACAAGTTTGTCAGACTATAAAGCACTATTCATTACCCTTCCTAATGTAAGCATAACAAATGCAAAAATGGAAAAATATAAAACTACGCAAATATTAAGCAATGAAAACATCACAAAGTTTAAAAATCATCTCTCTGATATAAAATGGTTCTTTGACATATCACGAACTGTAGATGAAACTATAATACACTCATAAATCAATTTTTTACCCCTTATAATCATTGTTTTCCTAAAATAAAATTCAAACAAAAACAAAAAAAGTGTTTACTGGATTGATGTACCCTGGGCATTAGAGTGTCAATTGCAAAGAAAAGACTATTGTATAGACTCACCAAAGAATCTAATAATTTAGAGGTAAAACAGCACTATTTACTTTATAGTAAAATTTACAAAACAAATTATAAAGAAAGCAAAACAAATGGCCATTGAGAAATATATAAGAGAAGTTCAGAACAAAAGTAAAGCAACATGGCAGTTAATTAAATACGAATTAGGTCCTTAAAACAAACAAACATGTGAATCTTTAAGCAACAATGTAACAAAAGAAATGGCTGAACCACTAAACTATTATTTCACAAATATACCAAATGAAACCCGCAAATCACCTCCATACTTGCACAAGGCTCTTAAAAAAACACAAAATATGGCTGAACCACTAAACTATTATTTCACAAATATACCAAATGAAACCCGCAAATCACCTCCATACTTGCACAAGGCTCTTAAAAAAACACAAAATATTAGCTTAAATTCACAACTTTTTAATCTAGGTTATGTAATAACTAACAATGTAAAAATATTATCACTGCTTTGAAATTGAAAAACTCAAGTGGACGAGATAAACTGCCATCCAGAGTAGTAAAACTAATTAAGGATTTAATAAGTGAACCACTTGCAAAAATATTTAACCAACCTTTTCATTTTGGAGTATTTCCAGAGAGAATGAAATATACCTTAATAATGCCCTTGCACAAAGGAGGAACATATGAATACAAAAACTATCGCCCTATATCAGTCTTGACCAGTTTCTCAATAATATTTGAGAAATTAGTATATGCTAGACTAAAAGTATTTTTGGAAAAAAATAAAGTATTAAGTAACTGCCAGCATCACTTTAGAAAACACTTATCCACAATTACCACAGTAACCACAATAGAAAAATTAACAGCACTAAATTTAGATCTTCAGAAAAATACAGGTGCAGTATTTTGTGACATTTCAAAGGCATTTGACTGTGTAAGCCATAAAATTCTCCTAAAACTGCTTGAGCATTATAATATAAAAGATCAAAACCTTCAGTGGTTCAAATCATGCTTATCAAATTCTAAACAAAGTGTAATCACAAAATGCAACTCGCAAGTACACAAATCACAATAGAAAACAAATGCAAATGGTGTTCCGCAAGGTTCCGTGTTAGGTACTCTGCTGTATATTCTCTATACTAATGACTTACCTCACTGTATAAATGGGAATCCAATATTGTATGCAGATGAAACCTTGGTTATCTTACAAACTACAAGTAATTATAAATTATAAACCAATATAAATAAAACATTAAATAACTTAGATGAATGATTCTCATGCAATGGAATGAACTTGATAAAAACTAGTATTGTAAAGTTTAATACTACTGTAAGCGCAAATTCAAGACAAGACAACGCATTAAAAGAAACAACAAAAGAATGCAGCAAAATATTAGGAATATACATAGATAAATATCTAAAATGGAACATCCATATAAAATATACAACTAAGAAACTAAATTCAGCCTGTTTTAATATGCTATGTCTGACACATATAATGAATGTAGAAACAAAAAAAAAAAAAAAGGTCTATTATAGTTACTTTCACTCGATTGTGACTATGGCATAATATTATGGGGTAATGCACATAGGTGGGAAACAGTATTCT
Organism: Hymenopus coronatus; assembly: GCA_030762935.1. Classification (NCBI taxonomy): domain Eukaryota; kingdom Metazoa; phylum Arthropoda; class Insecta; order Mantodea; family Hymenopodidae; genus Hymenopus; species Hymenopus coronatus. The sequence goes on along the minus strand of CM060881.1, from coordinate 144,380,277 downwards.
GAATGCAGAAAAAAATAATATGCATAATGTCACATGCAAACTTCAAAGACTCTTGTAAACCACTATTTAAAATATTTAAAATACTAGCAATGCCCTCAATATATCTCTTAGAGCTGCTAACCTACATTTATAAAAATTATGACAAGTTCATGGAAAAACAAATCCGACATCACCACAATAGCTGGAAAGACTCTAACATAAAATTCCCCATGCATAGGCTAACACTCTATGAAAAAAAAAAAAAAACCCTACTATAAGGGTATAAAAGTATATAATAAACTGCCACAAAAAATCAAAAGTATAAAAACGTTAAATTTATTCACAAAAAGAGTTAAAGAAATATTAGTAAATAAAACATATTACTCTATACAAGAATGTATGGATGACACAATGCTGGCATCACTAGGCTAATATACAAATTATATTATTACCATACAAATCAATGTTTCAATATATTTTAAAATATTATCTTTATACGTGTACATATTAGAATTTAAGTTACTCAAGTATATTTGTTGACGAGTCACCACTTTATGAGCTTAGGCTCACAATGTAAACATTACATGACAATAAATATTCTATCCTATTCTATTCTAGTTGTTAGTAAATAGTGTGCTTTTACACTGCTTCCTTATTTATAATTCAATAATTATATAATACATATGCATTTTCAGGTTATACCATCCATGTGGAACCTTAATATTTATTTCACAGTATATAACTACATAAAAATCTACATGCAAGGCGAAGATAGTACAAACTTGGAAGATCTTTATACCATAGATCCAGAGAATCTTGCTTTTATAGCTATAAATTCAACAACGACAACAACATTTGTTGTTAAACCAAGTAAGTACCTCTATAAATATTACTTGAATTAGCAGGTAGAATATGTTTTTAAAAATCTGATGTGTTCCATTCAAATGACTTTCTCTACAACTCTGTAACAAATTATTGTTAAAAAGCTAATGCTTCTATTCACTTAATGCTAATCAAGAAAAAATTAGTGGAAACAGCCTTATTATTGCTTCCTTGTAAGTAGAAGCGAAATAAGGGAGTACCATAGGTTAAAGTGATAGTCTAAAGCTGGTTGCTATGTGACTGAAGTTCTTTTGTTTGTGTGGACACGAGTAAGAGAAAAGTATATTTTTTAAAGCTGAAACCAAAAATAAAGAATATCTCAAAAACAATCAACTCCACGAAAAAAAATTATATATCATAAATTGTGTGTTTTAATGTGCTTTACATTTTTGTGTGGTAAGTTGTAAGTTTTTGTCTGTCTCTTACAGTTTAGCAGTTATGTAAAATATAGAATAAAGTAGTAGTTATCACATCCAAAATAAAGTAGTCTTCAGAGGCTATTCCCAGAAAATTCAAAATATACAGTTTATTTGTCCGGTAAATATCTTTAATATATGACATTTTAATCAAGATAGTTAAGAGTCATTTTGGAGAAAAACAAATTTTGAAAAAAGTTCAATGTAAAGGGTAGTTGGGGATGGGGGGATTTTCTTGAAAATCTTTGTGTCTCATCCTTGCAAGATACAAAACTTAAAATACCAAGTTTGGTATTTAACAGTCTTTTCGTTTTTGAGCTATGCTGTCCACAGACACCACGCATACAGACACACACACATGGATCTTTTTCCAGAAATGCTTTTTTTGGATTCAGGGGGATACAAAACATGTATTTCCAGTGAAATTTGGGTATCAAATGTTTGGGTGCATTGCAAATACTTTTCTATACACTATGTAGAGAAAGTAAAAATTAACCAATATAGTTACTTCCTTGCAAATTGGTTTTTCTTTTTCTTCCTTTTTTTACAGAAGAATTAAAATAAATATATACAGGGTTGTCTCTGAAATTTGATCCTGGCCACTCATTCAGTGGATATCTACTTCATTTACTAAATGTATCATATTATTATATAGATAAATGCTCTCTTTTAACTGCCCATAAATACTGTTCCAAACTCTTGCTCTCCTTTATGAACAATTCTCTTTTGTCTCTTTTAAACTTAAACTGAATAAATTCACTTCTCCAATTTTCGATTTCCTTACAATCAAACATAGTTCCAAGTCTTCTGTGCCCTCTACATCAGGCTGTTCCAGTTTGACTCATGTGAATAAGTTCACATATGCATACTCAGCCAGAAATCTCGTAGCCAATCAGTCACTGGGCAAAGGCATAATACTTGCATCTTGCCTCTTCATTTTTAACACTTGATGATAGGCTGTTCTGTATAATGGGCATTCCCTTTCAGTAAACTTGCACACATGTGTTCTCATTATTCTTATACCCTCTCTTTCCTCCTAATAGCTTTGTTTATATCATTTTCCCTTTACCTTGTCTTAACATAACATTTCAGTGATATCTTCCCGGTTAAAATATTAAACAATTTCTGTATTCATTGCTTTGAAAATTTTTTCTTGCCTCTTTCCAAAATTCTCTAACATTAGTTTCCCTTTTCCTCCATATATTCCCTAATCTGTGACTCTCTAAAACATTTCTTAGACTACTCAGCCACCCCTTAGTTAATGTGTTACGGATATACTAAAATGCTTTACTAGGTTATATTAATTTAGCCTTAAAATGTTATGCCAATAAGTTTTCACTTAGTAAGTAGCAGTATTTAAAGAGGTCATTCAGATTGAAAACTAAATAAATGTATAGCAAAGGAACTAACTGTGCATCTTTATGATGACGCTTTAAAATTAATTGACAAAATAATAAAAAGTACAGGGGATAAAACAAAATTAAGTTTTATTTACATATGCTCTTTAACTGGTTCTCAGCATCCCATTCTATTTTGGGCATGAAAGACACTTAATTCTGCTTTATCAGGCCTGAAGTTTTTTAATGTGCCATAAATCTATGACACGGGAATATCAGTTTTACTTTCCTTCCTTCCGAAGGAAACCATGCTAAGGATTTTTACGCTTAAAAAAAATTCATTACCCTCTGCTGGGTTTGAGCTTGTCACCTTGGGAACCACAAGCTAGAATATATCCCCTAGACCATGGAAGACAACACGGAAATGAGGGAGGAATGTCAGTAAACAGTTAAAGTGAATTTAATATATATTAAGCTTCTAAAAACTTGCTTCAAACTGTTGATAAAATAGTGTTTATTTGTGTTTTAGTTGTTTTCAGGAACTTAATAGAATAAATAAGTGATCAGATTATGGTGTATATTGTATTTTAATGTTTCTAAGTAGCAGAGTGAAAAACATTCTTCAAATCTGTATAAGTTACCGTACATACACTGTTTTTACAAATGCCACCCTAGTTGCACCAAACATTAGACAAAATAAAACATTTTATCATTACTTACTCTAACAGCCTCCTTTAAGAGAAAATATAGTTCTTTTTAGTATTTATTCTATAAAATCAAGGTATCTTTAAGTAATGTATCAAAGAAGAAAAGACAAAGCAAATAATTCACATTCTTTTTCTTTTCTTTCTTTGTCCAGTTTCATATAAATGGGCATATCATTCTCTAACTTTCTGTACAAAAAAGCTGTTTCAACATCAGAGGTCAGTCAGTACCTGTAGCTTTTCTTGAGCTGCTATTGCTAAAAGAACTCTTAACGAACTGCTTTCTCTGACTGGACTAAAAGTGTCAAATCTAGATATTCTTTTGCTTGTTGGCATTTTCTTGTAACTAATCTTGGTTTATAGATTCCAAAAGTATCTTTATTAAATCAAATACAGTGTACAATAAATGTTTTTATTCTTATGTTTTCACTATAAATCCTTAGTACAATTTTCTCTCATTGCTTCAAAGCGTAGTCAATTGACTCCTCTCTCTCACCAGCTGCACCATCAGAACTCCCAGCCAAAACTGACTGACCACGGCTTGCAGCTTTCTGTAGCTTTTGATTGTGTGGACAGAAATTTCAGACAAAAGTGAAAATTCTAGCATGTGTCCATTGCTCCCATGTATCGCATTCCAAGGCTTTGAGGTTGTGCTGCTGTCCTTAATGTGTTAATTTCTCAAACATGTGTGGCAATGGCAGTGCCACTATGAAAAGAGGCCAACCACGCAGGTGCAACAATTGCTATACAATTGTAGAAAACTGCTAACTGAGATGATTATAGGCAGACAAGGCACGTTCACAGTGCTCCCTCCTCAGGGCTGATGGTCCCAACCAACACTATCATAGTGGGCTAGATGATCCTAGTGTACGACGAGCCTTCTCCCTCAGGGAAGCCGCTGGATGCAGTAGACAACAGCATTAGTTCTCTTCACCACAAGGTGTGGCCCTTAGTATTGGTTGATGAATTTTGGGGCAGCGTCAAAACAGTTCTTCTACAAGGCAGTTCACAGTGGTCTGGCCTCTTGGTTAGAGATGGTGTACTCAATGTTTAATAGCATTTCAAAGCATTAGTTTGCTTAACAATAATTCTAGCATTATTTCATACTACACTTCTGGCCACTTGGTGAAGTAATCCATAATGACCAACAGATAGTTGTTGCTTTTATATGGCAAAAACAATGGTCAAGCTACATCAAAAGCTGTGCTTTGAAGGGTTAACCCACTTTATGTTGCAGCATATGACCCTGGCTCCTGGTCTGGGGACCACGACTTGCTGCATATACATGATATTCTTGCAGAGGCAGATCTTCAGAATAGCTTTTTAAAAACTGTTTAATAAATACTGATAACAAAATGTATGAGTACCAAAGCTAAAATGAAATGTTGCCGTTTAACAAAACAAAATCTACATGTCATATTACATTCCATATAGTTAGAAGTATACAAATTAAGGGATTCTTGAAAATCTGCAAGCCCACTTTCACTAATATGCTAGACACTGGAACGATGCAAAGGCAATTGCCATTTGTCTGTGAAGGGCAGGCAAATCCTAAGCTAGCCTGCCTTTCATGTCACTATCACAATTCTAAGTATTTGGTGCCCAATAGTAAGCATTAGGTAAAATTATGACTGCTGGAGTGGCACATGCATTGAAATCAAGACTAGCAGACAGTAAATTTGCCTGCGCTGCTGATTGTTGACAGGATCTCCCGAAGTCAACTAGAGCATGTGCAAAAAGTTTATTGTGTGCAAAATAATTATTGCTGCACTAACAATCATGTGTTTTGAAGAAACAGAGAATTAGAAGAGAAATGCCTTTTGTAAGTACTATTAAATGGAAATGTACATTTTTAAATGCTAATAATTACTGCATTACATTGTGAAACAATATTCTAACTGCCTTTAGAAAATGTTTAACCCATCAAGGAGCTAGTTTCATTACAAAATTATTATGTCATGTATTTTGACTTTTAAAGATTGAGAAAAAAGCTCGAGTTTGTCTATTCCAACTACCAGTTCTTATCTTAAAGTATAACTGAAGTTATAAAACTGTTTGTGGAAAGTGATATTCAAAGTGTGTTGCTGGAATCTTACAGACTATTTACCTTAGCTGCAACAATTCTTTCCACAAGTTGCAGTGTCGAGAAAAGTTTCTCTTGCTTGAATAGAGTGAAGTTTTACTTAAGGAATACAGTGGAACAGGACAGAAGTACAGCGACGGTGCCTATTGAATGAGAATTCTTCGTTTACTGGAAAAATAGGAGACATGGTACAATGATGTCATCAAGTGATAAGACAGCATGAAGGATTGATGCATTGAACTTCTTTACAACTAAAGATATCTAAGCAAAATGTATCTACTAGGTCTGTAATTTGTGTATTGTGCCTATTCGCCGATCCTGAAAATATCACTCTGAGGACACTGCACCAGCAGTATCACCTCTCAGCATGTACCCATAGCCTCAACTAAAGGTACCATTGTTGGAGCTTGTTGATTGTTCAGTTGGATCCAAGATGTCCTCCCAAAGCCCACATAGTACTTCCTCCAGGACTGCTATCATCTCATTCTGAGGGAGGATCACATGTTCTGTTTGGGTCTTTCTGTCAGGTGACCCCCCATATTCTAAATACATAGTACACCAGCTTCAGTCTTCAATGAATCCCATTTGGCCCAGTATGACTTATACAGGCAATGTCTTCCCAGCTCGTCCTTGTCTCCACTTCTCTGAGGAGTGGCCCCAGGTCAGCACCTACTAGCTGCTTCCTCCTGTGCTAACCTGTCTACTACAGGCAATGCAAAATGTCACCTTATTGCAGTGGCTGCACTGCTCTGGACAGAGTTGTCTGGACATGACAACTACATTGTTGTGACTCCTTTCTTTCCAATGTTCTGATGTGAAGTTGTAGCTTCTGGACCTAACTGGCTGTCTGCTCCTCCAAGTTCTTGAAACTAAATAGCCAAGTGAAGGTGCAGCGGTCTGCCCTCAGGTGGTATGGCTGACCATACAGGTACTTGTGGAAATGCTCCCTCTGCCAGGAGTTCTCACCGTGTAATGTTTCTACCTTGGAGAGCATCTTGCTGTAGTAGACTATTACCCACTCATAGCCATCCTGGATCAGGAATAGAATACCTTCAATGCCGGTGTCACAATAAAGTCACCTCCAGGTTGTGGAAATCCTAAAATAGGCACAATGCAGGGTGCATATTTAAATGCCTGGAATGCATCCTCTACCTCTTCTGACGACATGAAAGACCAGTGCTCTTCCATCAGATGAGTGAGGGGTTTCACGATGTTGGAGAACCCGCTGACAAACCAGCGACAGTACCTGCATAGGCCCAGAAAATTTTGCAGCTCTCATTTGTCTTTTGGGTGAGGCTGATCTTTCACTGCCTGAGCCTTCTCCTTGGCCACCCCAGACCTGGTAGCTCAAGTAGTTCATCTCCTTGCAGAAGAGTTGGCACTTGTTTTCGTTCAGCTTCAGGTTAGGTGCCTGCAACCTTTGCAATGTCTTGGTGGTTCCTGAGATGGTCTTTAAAGTTGATGCCCATGATCATGTCATCCAGATAGAGCAGGCAGGCATTGTAAGTCAACCCTTACATCATTAACTCCATGAAGCACTGGAAGGTGGCTGGTGCATTGCAGAGACCAAAGGCCTTAATTGTACATTTTCAAAGCCCTTGACCTGTAGTGAATGCAGTCTTCTCTTTGTCTCTGTGATGTAAGGCCATTTGCCAGTATTCTGATTTCAAGTCCAAACTTGAGAACCACTGGGCACCAGCAAGTGTGTTCAGGGTGTCGTCAATCCCAGTAAGGGGAAATAGTCCTTTCTGGTGACTGTATTTAGCTTTCTGTAGTTCACGCAGAACATAGCTTGTTCTTCTTATTTACCAAGACTACTGCAGCATTATTAGGAAATTATAAATAATATTTATCTCTGCTATTAGTTCCCATTAGCTGCATTCCCTCCCCAACAGTTTTCAAAGAAAACTCTGAGAAATAAGGAATTATTTGCTCTTTCAGTATCACAAAAGAAGAGGTGATTCTTCATGTGATTTAATATCATTTGGAAGTGTTTAGAATTCTCAGGATCAAGAAGCTTAACGAAGTATAAGATGTATAAAAAATAATGTAAATCAATTATTATTCATCAAATAACTATACATTAAATAACATTAAATGTCTGAGTTAATAAATATGTTTTTATAACAGAGTTGTATATATGTATTCTTGTGAAATTAATTTATCCTGTTAAATAGAAAATAAATAATTAAATTAATTTCTGTAGAAATACTCTAAGTATTCATAAATCAGCTTTACAATACATTTTATAATGAACAATTATTATCTTATGATTTCAACAAAGAACAAAGATTAAAAAAAAGTATAAAAGATATTTAGTTGCAACAGAAAAGAAACTCACTTGCATGTACTTAAGGCCTTGATTATAACACAATAGAGCTCATAGAAAATATCACAAACAGATATAACCATCTATAAAAGACAGGTTTAATAATTTAAGATTGTAGGGATTCATTCATAAAAAACAAATGTATTTGACAATACAAGTTACCATGATTTGGAGCTCACCGGCCAATGAAAAGCCCAAAACCTGCATCATGACGTTACACTTGAACATGTTCCAATCCAGCACAAATTTACGAAAATACTTTACTAATATGCTGTAACTTGCCAACATGCATTAAATACTCCTCACACAATAGTTAAAATTTCAGCTGTATGTGAATGCATTTGCGTTATCTAAGTTTAGATATGCATTTTAATTTGGAAATAATTATAATTGACAGCTGCATGCTCTAATGAGAGGCACCACTATAACTATACAAGTAATAAAACATTACCAAAATGCACAATGCTTGGAATGGCTAGTCTCCTGGTATTTGTATCAAACTTACTTCATGGAAGGAACAGTCAATCTCTTCGCTCTTGTATTAGCCCATCAAAGCTAATTGTTTGAATAATATTTTATTAATTTTATTAATATATTGATTATTAGTACTTTTCTTAACAGTATTATAATAAAGTATCTAATTTTTAAATTTCATTATTAATAAATTCAAATTAATAATAAACATAATGTATTTTCTTAAATGTTTTACCATAGAAAGTATTGCTGAAATAATTGAAAGAGGGAATACAGCAAATGTAAATGCAACTGCATTAAAAATTAGTTCATTGGAAAAAGGGCTAAATATGACTATATATTTGCCATGTTAATAATTCATGCTTTTGAAATTAAGGTTTTTACCTATGAAATGCATTGTAAAGATACTGTGCTTTAAATATTAATACTTTACAGCCAGAGATACAAGAAAGTTATTCACTGTTTTATGATCTGCTTTGCTTGACAAAACAGTTTGTAATTCACATTCACTTTCCATTTTATTATCATCATTTAAGTGCTCTACTTAACAAAATATGATGCAAGCTTGAACCTGCTTTTGACATAATGACCATGTTTCTATGTTAATATGGATGGGCTTGCAAACATCTACAATTATTAATTTCCATGGCAATAATGCTCTAGATGTCATGTACATCTCTAGGTTAGCTGTTTCCTTCTCCCCCTCTCACCCCTGCTTTAGTGTATAATTCAGTCTCGATCTCTAGCTGGTTACCCTACCACGGAGCTATCATGGCATCATGCCAGCACAGCATTAAAATTTCTTAACTGACTCGCATGTTTCCCGGTAAGCCACAAGTACAACATTGTAACTTGCCATTGGGTATGTCATCACAGAATAATTTAGACCATCTTGTGGTTTACCAGGAAACATGTGACTCAGTTGGGAAATTTAATGCCATACTGGCATGTTGCCATGGTAGCTCAGTGGTAGAGCTGCTGGCTAGAGACCAGAAGATCCATGGTTGAAATCCCAGCTATGGCACTGAATTTTTCAGTCTGACTCTACCTATCCAACTCCTGTCCTACAAACAGTTTTTGTGAAAAAATAATTAAATTTACACTAATTAAATAAGAGTTGTTAATACTTATCTTTCATATATGCAGGTCCAGGAGCTAATGGGGGAGGGGCTTCTGACCACCCCCAAACACGTATTTTGCTACACCTCTGATTATGCATGATTTTACATATTTTTCAGGATTAAGGATTTTTTTTCATTTTGCTCCCATTTAGTTGAATTTAAAGTTCAGAGATTCTTAAGTCCCATTGTTATCCAGTAATTATATTTCAATATACAAACCATAAATTTGTATGGAAGTCCAAAGTTTTAAATTCATGTTTTAGGTCAACTGCCAAGCAGTTGATATGATAATTTTTCTCAGCATTGAATTGGCTATTGTTTGCTGGTGGTATTAAAGCTATGTGACACATGGAGAATCATGGAGAGAGATTTGAAACTAAGGAAAAATAATAGTGGCATTTTAAAAGTAAAAAGGTGATTATGTTCCATTCACATGACTTTCTCTACATGTTCTGCAAATATTTTTACAAATGATTATTCTTCTATCTACTTCATGCTAATCTAAATAAACATTAACATAAATTTCCTTATTGCTTAGTTCCTTATATATAGAAGGGAAATAAGGGAATATGCTAGGCCAAGCAATACACAAATCTTGAAAAGCTGTTAACAATAAAATGGCAGACATAAATTCAAAATCCTCAGTGGAATTATTAGTAATACATGAGAAGCTTACTTGGAATGTCCATACAGAACACATCTGCAAGAACTATCCAGAGTTCTTTATCTTCTCCGTAAACTAACTGAATAATTAATAATACGTGCAATATATTATGCACTCTTTTATTCACATCTAGGGATGTGAATATATATATGGGATACTCTTTTGAGCAGAATTGCTCAAAAAAAAAGGCTTTAGATGTATGTATACTCTTAGCTGTCAATAAACTTGTAGAGATGCCTTTAAAAACAACAGTTTAATGACTCAACCATCCCTCTATATATCTCACTCTTTATTGTTTATGTAAGATAATCTGCAGGACTTTAATGAATGCAGTTTAATTCATAATCATAATAGAAGACAAAATAAATCTTGATGCACTGTATATAAGATTATCTAGGACACATAATTACTATAAATACATAGTAAATTGCCAAGTATAATTAGGCAACTTCAGAAAAATATTTTATGACTTTTATCAAAAAATGGTTAATTGAGAATTTATATATAGTATTGATAAATTTGAGGGAAAATAAAAATATCACTTTAGTACATGACATCTAACCTGTATAGAAGTTTAACTTTGAATTGAAGAAATCTATTGTAATATTTGTAATTACCTAATGATTGAAATAAAACATATTTATGTTTTTGTAATTGTACTTTTTTGACTCACTCATTACTATCTTTGGCTCTGGCCAAGACCAGTCAGTGAAGCTGGATGTTGACATGTCTTCCTTTCTTCGACTGGATTTAAGGAACTTTCAATTTGCTGGCAAAGCCAGAAATTATACCAAAAAATAAAATAGTTATATGTTATTGCAAAATAATGATTCAATAAAGATCTTCCATGGTCTAGGAGTAACCTTGACAAATAGTATCAATATTTGTTTCCTTTAAGTGGAAAGGAAACATGACAATTAATAAAAAAAAACAATTCTTAGCTTTAAATGATATAGACATTATAAGTTTCCTGAATTGGTGGTATTTTTTTATTTAGTTTACAGATTCACAAAACTATCAAAGCTGACAGGAACTCTCAGGAGCCCATATTTGTTCACAAAGGGCTTATCTAAAGGATATGCTACTTGCATAACAATCTCGTATTATCTGAAAACAGCATCAAACATATCTCTGCAAGTCTATGTGGAACAACGAAATGGAAGGATGACTGAAATTGGGGCAGTAAACATGAAAGGTCAACAAGAGGTAAATTTATTATATAGGAATGCCTTAGCACTGAGAGAGAGGGGAGGAGAAGAAGAGAAAGAGGGAGTGAGAGAGCAAGGGAGGGGAAAGTACTGGGAAGGAGTAGAGAGGGTGAGAAAGAGTGAGAGGAAGAGGGTGAGAGAGAGAGAGTAGGAGGGAGAGAGTGAGAGAGCAAGAGAGAAAGAAGGGAAAGAGGGAGTGAGAGAGCAAGGGAGGAGAAAGTACTGGGAGGGAGTAGAGAGGGGGAGAAAGAGTGAGCGGGAGAGGGTGAGAGAGAGTAGGAGGGAGAGAGTGAGAGAGCAAGAGAGAAAGAAGGGAAAGAGGGCATCAGAGAGCAAGGGAGGGGAAAGTACTGGGAGGGAGTAGAGAGGGTGAGAAAGAGTGGAAGGGAGAGGGTGAGAGAGAGCAAGAGAGAAAGAAGGGAAAGAGGGAGTGAGAGAGCAAGGGAGGGGAAAGTACTGGGAGGGAGTAGAGAGGGTGAGAAAGAGTGGGAGGGAGAGGGTGAGAGAGAGCAAGAGAGAAAGAAGGGAAAGAGGGAGTGAGAGAGCAAGGGAGGGGAAAGTACTGGGAGGGAGTAGAGAGGGTGAGAAAGAGTGGGAGGGAGAGGGTGAGAGAGAGCAAGAGAGAAAGAAGGGAAAGAGGGAGTGAGAGAGCAAGGGAGGGGAAAGTACTGGGAGGGTTAGAAAGAGTGGGAGGGAGAGGGTGAGAGAGAGTAGGAGGGAGAGAGTGAGAGCACAAGAGAGAGGGAGAGATGGTGGAGATGGTGAGAAAGAGTGGGACAGAGAGGGTGAATGTGGAAGGGAGAAGGGAGAGACGATGATAGAGAGTGGGAGGGAGAGATGTGAGAGAGAGAGAGAGAGTGGGAGAGAGATGCTGTGAGAGAGTGGGAGGGAGTGAGATGAGAAAGAGTAGGAGGGAGAGAGGATGAGAGAAGGGGAGGGGGAGAGAGTGGAAGTGGAAGGGGGAGAGTGAGAGAGAATGGGCGCAACAGGGGGAGAGTGAGAGAGGGTGAGAAGGACAGCGAGTGGGAGAGGGTGAGAAGGAGAATGAGTGGGAGAGGGAGAGAGAGAGTCAGAGAGAGAGAGAGAAAAAAATAATATATAATACTTTTTCAGGGTATCTCTAAGGTGCATCAATTCATTTGGTATAGTACAGATGCAATTGTTGACGGATTTCAATATACAATCAAAGGCATAAAAAACTCAGAAGATGATATTGTTTTGATAAAGAAAATATCAGGATGCCACAATGTAGGTAAGTGTAATATCTTGTACGTGAGCATACATTCAATAATTCTAAGTGAAACTTCTTCTTATAAGAGTGTTTTCCATGCTTGTTTTTAATATTTACAAAACTTATTAGAAAGATTGCCAAAAATTGAACACAGCATTTATTAACATAGTTTACAGTATCAGTTACAAATCCTAAAAGCTGGATAATATTTCTAGATGAACAGGGAGAATACAGTTGTAGAGTTTATTTCAATCTGCTACAGTGGAAAATAAATCAGCTATAAACACTTAGAAACAGAGGTTTAAAATAGACATAAATGTTCAGCAACATGAAATGTCTCAGCTGTGTATCAGAGGAATATTAGAACTCAGATAATGGATGACAAATTGAAATCAGATCTAATAACAATGTAAATTACATTTGGTAGCATATTAGTAGTACATGTATTAGAATTCAGGAACAGTGAACAAAACTGAGTAGAAAATGTGTCATCGACTACTATTGGTTTTTTTTGGCCCTTTTACAGTACCTGTGTCTTTCATTTGTAGTGAGGCCTGCTTTTTTTTCTGTGCTCACTGAGTTCTTGTATCATTCTTTGCTTTCACTTGGTGATTTGTTGTAATCTGCAAACTTCAGGTTTGTTAGACTGGTCCTATTATTGCTCTAGCACTTTAGACTACTAATTATATCTTCCAGGACTTAGGTAAATATTTTTGGGGAGATCGAGTTGCCCTGCTGTACTCCCTAGATGGAAATTATGGCCTTCCTCCTCTGTCTCTACTTTGGTTATAGATTTCATCGAACATTTTAATGGATTTAATTTCCACAGCTTGAACAGTTAGTGCCTGGAAAATATTAATGGGGATTTTATATATAGGGACCCATGTTTTAAACAATTTGCATAAACTCAAATGATAATATGAATTAATCCTGAGTTGAAATGTTTAAAATTTTTATTCTATATTTATAGATTAAGGCAATGTATTAAAATTAAATCTTGCTTTATTTTTTACACTTTGTTATGACAACCAGACCTCCACCCTAACTATACTTTTGCCTGAAGTATGTTAGTTCCAATGTAATTAAAGGCTTTGCTGTAGTCTAAGAAGGCTATATATATATATTTTTTTTTTATTTGCAGTTGCATTGCTTTCTTGATCACATAGGTACATGTCTTAAAATCTTTGAAAATATGTAGTTTACAGAGATTAGATAAGAGGCTGATTGTTTTGTAGTTGTTAATTTCGTCTGTGGCCTTTATTGTGGAGGACGATGATGGTACCTGTCTTCCATTGCTCTGTCAGCTCCTCCATGTGTATGATTGTATTAAAGGTGTCGGTGATTGCCAGGATTAACGATACTGTTGCCTATTTTAACATTTTTCAGAGAATAAAGATGTTAACTAAAGACGAGTGCGGCCCTCCATTCTTATTGGGGGTTGTGAATAGATGATGTAATCACCAAAATGTGAAAATCTGGTATCTATAACAAAACGATAACAATCTGCAGATTATCAGATACTACACATCTCAAAGCAAAATATTCTGGAGTTAAAACTGTCCCCCAATCGGGTCTTTGGGTGGGGACTGTCTTGAGATCTAAACAAATCATGGAGATCCTACAATGGAATGCAGGAGGCTTTTGTCTAGAAAAGAAAACTGAATTAACCAAAAACTTATTTCTAAATGACATAGACTCCTTAGCATTATGGAAGCCAACATATCAGAACAAAAAAAGAATTACTTCAAAATTAAAGGATACAATATATATTTACTTCCAAAAGCAAGACAAATATCAAGTGAAATATTAGTAGGAGTTAAAAGTACCTTAATGTCAAACTTCAACATGATTAATGAAATGGAAGTAAATGATAAAAATGAAATAGCTAATGTTGATGGAAATATAGCTAAAGAAATGGAAAAACAATGAACATTATACAACATACAACCTGTACAATCCTCCGAAAAATATACCAAACCTGAATCATTTAAACATAAACCAGAAAACCAAATTTGTTGGTGACTTCAATGGACATTCAAAACTATGGTACTACTCCAAAATTTAAAAATTTTTAAATACAAACACAAAAGATACTATTACTCACAGCTTCTATACAGAGGAGGATTTCATTCAATCAAAAAACACTGGTAATAATGTAACATTGTAAATATATTAACATGAATCTAAGAATGCAAATGTATGGTAGGCTTTTGGAAACGGACATGTAATTAAAAATTGTGCAAAACTGACAACTCTGAAAATTCCTTGTCAAGGTTATTATTTGTAAATAAATGTATTAATAAGTATGAATAAATGTAATTGATGACATGATCTACATCCTAGAGTTTGGGCTTTGAGTCTAATCTCATAACAGGATTGCAACGTTGTGTGTGTGTGTGTGTGTGTGTGTGTGTGAATGTGTGTGTGTGTGTATGTGTGTGTGTGTGTGTGTGAAGTAGAATTAACATTTAATAATAACGACATGTCATCATATCTTCATCACAAGGAACTACTAGAAATCTTGATTTAGCACTTCTGTTTTCTGATATTGCCGAGAAAACAAATAGACAAGTCAGTGATGACTAATCTGTGGGGAGAAGGAAGATGAAGTTCATTTACCTTTCAGTGCAGGGCTACAAATAACTGGAAGGAAAATTTAATAAGCAGGAAATGATTACTGAGGAACAACCAAATTGCAAATAGAAATATTTTTGAGGATCATAAACAGATACTTAAATTAGGGGTTTTTTTATGGAAGGTAAGGATGAAATGGAAATGGTCAGTAGATAAATGTGGAAGCTAGGTTAATTTTAGAGGATAAAAGATATTTAGTAGTACCTTGAATGTTGTATCTTTAATATTTATGGCCTGGCCAACTAACTAGGATTAAGGTTAGACCATAATCATGTATACACTTAGCACTATAAATAAGTAAATAAATAAAAACTTTATTAGTTGCTACAGACCATTATACTAGGAAGTAAAAACCAGTGGCTCATTTATGTGCATTTGCCATTTTTAGCTGTAACACTGCCTATAGATTATGCTGAATCTATAAAGTCAGGGATTTGTAAGTGTCTACTTACAAGATTGTAAGTTGCCATTGAGGTAGTTTATCTTGAAATGAGTTTGAGAATGTTTTTTTGGACAAATAAATAAGTAGAGGAATTTAAAGTGTTGGCATATTATCAGCGGCATGGTTAGCAGAAGATTTGTGGCTTAAATACCGGCTATGACAGTGAATTTTTACTTTCTCTAGCCCCATATGTACAGTGTAATAGAGAAGTATTGTAATGCACCCAAAAATTTGATACCGAGATTTCACAGGAAATATATGTTTTGGGGTCCCCTGAGTCTGAAAAAAGCATTTTTAAAAAAAGGTCTCTGTGTGTGTGTGTGTGTGTGTGTGTGTGTGTGTGTGTGTGTGTGTGTGTGTGTGTGTGTGTGTGTCTGTGGACAGCATAGCCCCAAAACGAAAAGACTGTTAAGTAGCAAACTTGGTATTTAGGTTTAGTATCTTGCAAGGATGCGACAAAAAGATTTTAAAAGAAATCCCCCCCACCACAAACTACCCTTTACATGGAAAAAATTTTGAAAATTTTTATTTTCTTAAAAATGGCTCTAATGATTTTGATTAAAATCCTGTATATTAAAGCTATTTATGTCTGAAATAAAATGTATATCTTGAATTTTTTGGGAATACCCTCTGAAGACCTCTTTATTCTGGATGAATTCTGCCGAATTTTGCTTAACTGCTAAACTGTAAGAGATAGAAAAAAACTCACTACACAAAAAATGTACATCACGACAAAACACATAATTTATGTCCTTTACGGTTTTGTTGTGGAGGTAACCGTTTCCGAGATATTCCTTGTTATTGGTTTCAATTGTGAAGTACTTAACTTTTCTCAGACAAGAAGTGTCCGTTTTTCTTTTGTTCTACTGCTGGTCAAGCAAAGAAGTGATTTGCAATGACAACCGTGTAACGATAGCTTTTAAAACATTTGACAACCACTTTAGCATAGCACATTCCCTTCTACTTATAAGGAACTAAGTAATAAGAACATTCTGCTAATATTTATCTTGATTAGCATTGTGTACAAAGAAGGATAATCTTCTGTAGGAGGTTTGTAGAGCAGTTAGAGAAAGTCATGTGAGTGTAATGCATCTGATTTTTGAGTCTGATTCTCCCATTCCAACAGATGGATAGTTTACTAGCTACAATGTTCCAGTATGAAAGCATGTATGTACTAAAAGTGGCATCACCTTTAAGGTTTGATGGGGCGGTGACATGCTTTGATTATTGTTCCGTTGAAAGTAAATGTTAATATTTTTTGTGGTTAAATCAGTGCTTATGATAAATATTGTGCGTTTTTTATTGTTCAATTCTCATAACTGAATAGAATATAACTTCTCTATGTATGTATTGTGCTTCATCAATACCTATTATTCACATGCTGATGTTTTTTTCAGGTTTTACCAACATCACAACAGTACAGAAACAAGGATCAATAGAAGTCCAAGCAAGAAATAATGCTCTTGGTCTTCCTATTCATTCAAGTCAAAATGTAACATTCAGTAAGTAAACTAAGTAAGAAAACTCTGGTACCATGATATTGTATACAGACATATTTACTGAACAATCCTGTGTATGATATCAATGAATTTTTAAAATAATTTATGTAGACTATATTAATACTTTGTTAAACCAAACATCCTGTATATATTAATGTATTTTTATAATTTATGTAGACTAAGTTTATTTAATGCTAATTTTGTTTAATGTGAACTGACAATGCCCGATACTCGAAAAGAGTCTATAGGCTGCTAATAAATTACAATTACAATTTATTAAAGCATATGAAAAATGGATAGTGCCATTGTATAGCATCTTGAAGGCAGTAACTTTAATTTGCTTATTGGCAGAGAGATAGAGAAAAAAAAAATGTGATCAAAACAAAAACTGTTATCTATTTAAGCATAAATAAAAGCTTCTTTTGAACTGTCATGAGGGCTGTCATGACTATCTATCTATATGAACTAAATTTTGTTATTACTGATGGAAAAAAAGTTTTGTGTTGTTTGTTATAAACCACAGTTCAGTGGTCCAGAATGATGCCATAATAATTAATGAATTGAGCTAACAACAATTGTTAAATATGCCTCCAAAGCTGCGAGAAACTGATTCTAAGCTTTGCATAAACTTGCCCCTAAAGTCACACAGAGTTTGATTCCAATGTTTATAAACAATCCCAACAATAAAGCATGATGTTACCAGTTTCTTAATGTGTTTGCCTTCCTAAGCTATTTCCGTTGGCAACTAAGATAATCTATTTTTGGTGTGAGGGGGGAGGGGTAGAAAGTATTACATTGGGGTAAGTACTCTAAAAAGTTTTGGCCTAACCAAGCTTACACAAGATTTAAGAGAAATTATTTTTTCTTCTTCCTTTCTTCCTTCCTCCAGTCTTCTCGTTCTGTTCTTGTTCTTTTTCTTCTTCTTCCAGCATAGCCATCTTGTAAATGAATTTACCTACTTTTACAAATCCTCAGTAAAATAAGATTTGTTCAACTGAGAGAGATAAGTGTCTCAGCTTCAATCTCATTATTTGACATATTATTCATCTACCCTGCCATTCCTTCAGATTTGAAAATAAAAAATGATTACTGGAAACCAAATTGGGTGAATGCAGTGGATGTGGAAATTCTTGGAAGTGAAATTCATACAGTTTTTGTGAAGGTGCATTATTGTAATGAAAAGAGAACTTTATGTTTCACAAGATGTAGATATTTAGCCTAATTAGCATCCTTCAATTGACTCAGTAATGAATCATAATACTCCTCATAGATGGTTTTGTCCTTCTTTAGCTAGTATATGAGCATCACATCCAATGCTGCCAACATTTTCCATTTGAAGGATAGTACATGGAACTTAAAATTATTGTATTTTGGTCATTTAGATCATACTCTTATTGATATTTTCCTATATAATAAATAGTTATTTATACTGAAGATTAATATTTGTAAGACAGTTTTACAAACTGTAATCTGCATAATTTTTTTTTAAAAACTTGGTATTATTCTTCCTGCCCAATGTTACATAAATTATATGTAACAAATTAAGCTATTGCACATAATAATCCTATATATTTTATATCTTGTAAAATATATATATACACACATTATGCTAATTTATATTTTTACAATCATACACTGCACATGCAGTTGCAGCATCTATTCAGCGAAAAATCACATCATATCTGTACAAAACAGCTTCAATAATATTATGCATAAAAGTAAAGAAGAAGGTATACTGGGGGTTTTTATCAAAGCATGTTATTTTCTTTGTTTATTTATTTATATGTGCAAAGCAATCTTACATTAGAATATGGCTATAATCAGCCCAGGCCATATTCCACCCATGTTTCCTACCTTATGATGAAGTATAATTTTGATCTCTTTTTTACTTTTATTATCCTAGTTAAAATCTTTTAAGGCTACTTTTCTGTCTAATTTAAACCATTTCCCATGTATACCTTCCTCTCTCCATTGCTGCATACAAGTATGTTATTACTCTCTGAGACTTTAATTATCATATATTGTAAATGGTAAGATTGTACATTGTATTCACACCTAAATATTGTATATTTCAATATGGATCATACAGGTTGGAAACATTGACCACATCATGAGAATCCTAGAAAATAATGTCCAGAATTTTCTTGTTGATGGAAGCGGTTTTTGATGCACTTTCAAATGTTGAAAAACTCACTGTAACTGCTTTTAAACAGATATAAACAGTTATGAAAGATGTTCATTCAAATGCAATTTGATACCTGTTGATTGTGGCACCTACAAAGCAGAAAGCTTTCTCAAATCAAAACTTACTTTAAAATGTAATGGAATCAGGTATCAATGGTATGCAATGTCAGCCAGATTGCATACCATCAACTGACAGTCATCGAGTACAGCATTGTTAATGCTTATCACAATATGTTCACTCATAGATTTTTGGGAGGCACTGAGGACTCATAATTTTGAAGAATATAATAATTATGATAATGCTAAATTCAGTGGCCCACCTTTAATCATTGAAGAATCCTTTGCTGTCAAATCTCACTTTTATTCTTGTCAGATTTTTCACGAACCAGGGGGGCCGATAGTTTGAAGTGGAGCTTTTCACCAAACTTACCAACCTACTCGGCATACACACATTCCGCACCAATACCTACCACCCATAATCCAACGGAAAAGTGGAAAGATGGCACAGTGTTTGAAGGCCGCGCTCTGTGCCACTGAACACGACTGCCTGGACTGACAAACTCCTTACTATACTCCTGGGGCTCCGCACGGCCGTCAGCACGGGGACGACCTCAGTCCGGTAGAAGGAATCTATCACCAAGTAGTAGGCCTACCCATGGACGTATTCTCTTCTATATCACCACCAACCAACATAAATACCAGGGACACTCAGTGTAGGCTACAAGAAGGCCTTAAAACCTACCTACCGCAAAACCTCAGGAAGGCCAGATTTGTGTATGTACGGCAAGAGGTAGATAAGCTCAAGCTGACACCACCATACAAAGACTCCTTCGAAGTCCTGAGCAACGACCTCAAAACCGTCACTATACTGGGTGAGGACAGAACAACCAAGAACATCTCCATCGACAGAAGAAAGGCCGCGCACATGCTAAGTGACAGCGAGGCGACGCGCAAGCCCCAGACTCACAGGACGGGCATGCCTAGCGCCTCAGCAGACCGTCTAGTACCACCAGTGTGCAGCCCACAGCAGCGGCCGGCCTCGAAGGCTCAACTGCTACTAGCCAGCAAACTCGGCACAAACTACGGGCGTCAGGAGATATCACTCTCGGGTTGGCAAGGAGAATGACCCGGCTTTCCTAAGGGCACCAAGCTTCAGACACAAGAAGCCGCAGGAGGAGGAAGAGATGACCTAAGACCCTCAAAGAGGTGCTAACTAGCGATCTGGGGGAGGTATGTTAACATTCACAACATAAACTTTTTAACAAAGGCTGACCAAGCCAGACTTAACTTTGTAAGATCGCCACTTGTAGGCACTGTGAACAAATAGTTGCAAGGAATAAAATAGAGATGGTACCACCATGCTAATCATGAATGGAGTGTAGAGCGCAACAGTTGTGAGTATAAAAGGACAGCGGACCTGTTGAGAAGGCAGTCAGTTTCCATACAGAGTGTTAACAACTCCTCTAGTATTACAGTGGTGCGTCTCAGTTTTATCTTGACACCAGAGTCCTTTATTAAGAACCTGATCTGGCCTAGGGTAGTTCATGACAAAGTTGACGATCCTCCTCTGAATTTGAGCTCTTTGGGGTAACACCTGATTGCGTGTCTCGATGCGGTTCTGCGGAGCCTACTAGGCATCGGCACCTCCAAAGGCTATCTTCTCCACCTAGCTGACGATCCCAATCAGTATCTATGAGCTCACCAAGTTTTATCCCTTGGTCATGTGTCTCAATACCATTCTGCAGAGCCTACTAAGTGAAAAGGACCCTATCTGCCTGCTACAAACTCTTCCGACATAGTAGAATCAATCACGCATCCCAGCAAACACACTGGCGCGGTACATAAACACATTATTTGAGAAACCCTGAATCCCAAAACAGCATTTTTAGAAGCAGGTCAGTGTGTGTATGTGGACAACAGCACAAAAAGGAAAAGTCTTTAAGTATCAAACTTGGTATTTAGGTTCAGTATTTTCCAAGGATGCAACGTGAAAGTTTTTAGAAAAACCCCAAATTATCCTTTATATGGAAATTTTTCAAAAATTTTGATTTCCTAAAATATGGCTCTAACAGTTTTTATTATAGTGCTGTGCATTAAAAAATATGTAGATCAAATAAAATGTATATATTGAATTTCTTAGAAATAGTATCTAAATTCCTATTCATTCTGAATGACTTTTGCATAATTGATAAAGTGTAAGAGATAAACAAAAACAAACTGCATAAAAAATGTAGATCTTGTAAAAACACAGAATTTATGTCATATACAGTGTTTTGTAGAGCTAACCATTTCTGAAAATATTCCTTGTTATTGATCTCATTCTTAAAATACTTCTATTCTCTAATGGAAAGCCCTTATCTGTTTCATCTCTCTTTTGTTTTGCTTCTAGCCAAGGAAGGAGAACTGCATTTCATTGACAATTGCATAGTGATCGCTTAGGGTTCACTACTCAGTTACATAAGTGATATCTAATTCTGTTCACACCACGTTGCATGATACATGTTATACTTTTTATTGTGTCTTGAGGACTTGCATTCTGGTGTTGGAAGAGAGTATGTGAATCTGGTCATGACACGTAGTTCATGGAGTCCTTGCCTGCAGTCCTTATACTCATTTCATTTGTGCTGTTGAAGTTGCTCCATATTTGATTTTTCCCATGTCATGCATTATACAGTCATCGTCCCATTAGTACATATCTAAGCCAGGAAGGTGTAAACTTTGAGAAATACAGGCTTCGTTTTAGAGAGGTGCTCCAAATCTTCCCTAATTCTACCAAGTGTTTGGTTTCAGATGTGATCATGTGTTCTCTAGTCCTGTACAATCTTTATCTGGTGGTTTGCTGCTCTGGTTTTGTTGACCATAGAAGCATGAGCCCATTTACCTATTAGAGGTCACCAGTAAGGGGAGGCACACACTGTGGTAGCATCTAATGGCGCTTGCTCTCTGTTTTCCCTTTCAGTGCTCAGTTTTCCGAATTATGCTTAACTTTTGGACACTAGTGTATGTAACCTAATTACAAACCTTTGTGTTCTTTTTCTTGGATCAGAAAATTTTAATTTGGAGTTCTTAGTCCTAAATAATATGTTGGAAATGAACAATATCAAAAAGAAAAAGAAATAGATTTAAGAATTTATTTTTAATCATACTCTTGATAAAAGGAGTAGATGTGAACCCGAAGATGACTTTATAGACAAATTTCTTAATGCATAATTAATTTTGTTTAAAAGAAAAGAAACGCTAAGAAACAGTAATGGTTTGTGTGTTTTGCAATAAGCAAAACTTGGGTTTTTAGGCCTAACACTTTATCTACTAGGTACTCAGCATATGCATCTCTAACATTGTCTACTTGTAGCCAATGCAGCAACTATCTCTATTGTGTATAGTGAGTACAAGGTACTTGAATGCAAACACTTAATAGTGCCACTAAACTGGCGCTATTCCTAAATGTTCCAAGTAATACTTAAAATAGTCGAACAGGTAAAAAAAATTGTAGTTTTAGCATAGCATCTAATGGAGCCTGCGGTATAAAGCAGCAACAGGGTTTTAATACCTAAACAAAAGACAGTCACTAATCTTATGTGAAGTGAAGGTATTTGATTAGTCATGGTTGGTGGATCTTGCAATTTGTACCATGCTTACGCTGGTAGTTGGTGGTGAAGTGTACTGAAGCAGTGCATCAGACAGTCAAGTAGCAATAGCTGCTGTTCATTTATCATTTGATGAATGCAAGACTTTGCTGAAGAGCTATTGGAAGTTTGAAAACATAAAGGAGGAGACAGTGGCAAAGAGAGTTTGGAACACTGCCACCAAGCGATCAAACAATTACCTGCATTTGCAAAAAATGTATAGCCGACAGAACTGTTAAAGATGATTAATAATTTTTGCAGTTTTTGGATAGGGTCTTCTCGTCCCTTAATAAGATTTAAGTGTTGCAATATTTCGTCCAATCACCACAAAAATTAGTAAACCAGGGATCGTGACAGTGGGGTCAGCTGTTCAAAGTGAGACACATTCTGAAGCATGCAAAGTGGACAGTCTATGTTACAAGACTGCTACATGAGATAAATGAGGATAATCCAGATTGAAGGATGGAATACTGTAAGTGGTTTCAGCACATGGTTAGCAAGGATGAGGAATTTGCAGGGAAGATTGTATGGACCCAATTCAAACTTAACATTACTATGAACTGCCACAATTGTGCCTGGGTACTGGGCTCCTGAAAATCCTCATATTCTCATGGACAGGGCAGTAAATATGTTAGGTTTCTGTGTTGTGTGGGTTATCACAGCATTGTTTGATTGATCCCTTCTTCTTTGAGGGTACCATAACTGGTGCAGCGTATCATGGTGTGCCCCAGACAAGAACTTTGCCTACCATTCAAAATCTGTGTGATGATGAACATACATGCAGCAAGATGGAGCTCCACCTCACTACCATTGGAATGTCAGGTTGTACCTCAACAAAACTCTACCCAGATGGTAGATGGGTCGAAGGCATACCATAGAGTACTCATCCTGATTTGACACCTTTGGTCTTCTAACTCTGGAGGACCCTCAAGAATTAAGTGTATCAACAAAAACCAGCAACATTTGATGAGCTATGTGCAAAAATCAAAGAAGCATGTACAACTATTAAGCCAGCAGAGTTCGGTCAGCAGTTCAGTGCCATGGGCATTTTATACATGTTAATGGTAGCCATTTGGACATACCATACCATAACCCTCTCTCAATGCCAAAAATTGCCATGTCAAACCAAATTTGTCAGGAGATATGGACTAGGAAACAGTGGATACCTCTGTATATTTATTTAATCATTTATTTAATTTTATTAATATCACTAAACACTGTATTATTACTTTCTCTATACATACTATGTACATAGTGTATAAAGAAGGTATTGTATTGCACCCAAAAATTATATACCAAGATTTCACCGGAAATACACGTTTTGAGACTCCCTGAATCCAAAAAAAGCCTTTTTAGAAAAATGTCCGTGTGTGTGTGTCTTTGGGATAGATCAAAAACGAAAAGATCATTAGATACCAAACTTGGTATTTAAGTTTGGTACCTTCCAAGGATGCGACACGACAATTTTCAAGAAAATTCCCCTACCTACAACTACCCTTTACATGGAAATTTGATTTTCTAAAAAATAGCTCTAACAATTTTGATTTAATGACAAATAAAATGTATATCTTCAATTTTCTGGGAATAGCCTCTGAAGAGCTGTTTATTCTCAATGAATTCTGCGGAATTTTGTATAACTCATAAACTGTAAGAGATAGGCAAAAATTTACTTAAGAAAAAGTTAGATCTAGTTAAACACACAATTTATGTTGTATACATGTTTTCGTAGAGCTGTTCATTTTTGAGATATTCCTTGTTATTGGTTTCTGCTTTAAAAACTTATACTTTTCTCGTACAGGAATTTGTCAGCTCCTGTCCATACAAACAAAGGAACTTCAGTCACATAGCAACCAGCTTTTAAAATATTAGACTATAGATTTTACCTATGGTCCTCCCTTATTTCCCTTCTATTTACAAGGAAGCAAATAATAACGCTCTTTCTGCTATTTTCTTTTTCTCGATTAGTATTAAGTAAATAGAAGAATAAGATTTTTAACAATAATTTATTGTACAGATGTATAGAAAGTGATGTGAATGGAACACATCAGATTTTTTTTCTAATGAACTTTGGGTAATCTCTGGTTAGAAACAAGTAAGAAAATTAAAAATAGTGTATCATCAAAAACAATACAAAAATAAATCTCTAAGAGGCTATTACTTAACCTGAGAGTTAAGTAATAATTGTTTTAAAATGATTATATGAATGTAGTCTGTTTAAATAGTCACTAGATGCACTTTTAAAAATTTATACCCTGAAGGGGTGATGACAAAATGTGATCTTCCATATATTACATAGGTAGTGTAGCATCTATGTTGAGAGCGCTTCTGAACAATAAAGTTCCTTTCCTATCATTTTTAGTTATGTTTATGTAAGCATATATTGGACCTATGCAACCTACCAATTACGTAGATATATCAGAATTTAGTCAAATCTACTCCGGCCCAGATTCTAGCAAAAGCTGCTTTCCTTTGATGCTATATTTTTATATTTTATTCTTTCTTGTAGTTATATGGTACTTAATATTAATAATACATACTTCAGCAAAAAGGGATAAATTAATTTAAATGTTATTGTATATCTTTATTCAGGTCACAACATAGAAAGCATTTTTGATGAGTGCTTTGTGGGAAATGTATGTCAATGGAATTCTGTTAACTGGATCAAAAACTATGAATTGAATGTTTCCCTAATTCCTTCTGGTAAGTTAACTCTTTGTATAATCTACAATTCCACATATTATACTATACTGTTTTTAATTAATAAATAGATGTTCAATACCACTATTGCTCATCACTATCAATTTAGTGTGTTATCATTACAAATTTCTTAGCTGTTGCTTTAGAAGTTGTTATTGAAGACAACTGAATTGTAACTGTAACCAAACTCTGGTTGTAAGTTAGATAAAAATGTTATTTCTTTGATAATAATTATTTTTCAAATTATATACCAGCTGTTTTACACTTACCTGATGTTACACAAACATATTTTTATTTTATCCACATAGTAAGTACAAAAGGTATTGCATTAATACTGAGATTTCATCAAAAATGTATTTTTGAGGCAGCTTCAATAAAAAAATATTTGCAGAAAAAGCAATGTGCGAGTGTAGCATGCTTGTATCTGTGCTTGCACACACATAACTAAGAAACAGAAAATTTGGGTGCCAGTAGTAAACAGAAGGCTTTTAGAAAGTTGGCTGATTATAGAAAGCTATCCTAAGACTGGTTGAAAACCACTGTTTGCTGGTCATTCCTTTGTAGGGTTATTGGGATGATAGCTGGTTCAATGAAGAAGAATTTTTTCCTAAATGGCAATATTTTTTGTAGGCAACTGCATTATGAAAATCACATGAGAATATTCTTTGCAACATTGTAGTTATTATTGAATATCTTCTACGGTTGTAACATCAGCTAACCAACAGTTGCACATAATCATCTGAAAAGAACTAGGAAAAACAGGGAGAAAAATTGTGAAAGACTTCAGGATATACTGTGCATTATGAACTGAAAACCATGGAAGGCTCAATTAATGAACTATATATTTCCAATATTTTTTTTTGAGTATCTATATCAAACTGCATGAAAACAATAAATCCTTTCTTTGACTTGGTGGGTTCTCCTTGCTTTGACCACATGGTGTACAAAGTTAAAATAAGGAATGAGAAATAATATGTTGTGGGTTTATTCACAGGTATCAGCAGTATAAACAGTGAAGAATGGGCATATGAGAGCAGTGTTACACCAACCAGTGATTTTACTGGATATTTTGAAATCAACTTTACACCAACAGAGGCATATTATTATTATTTGGATATAATTTTACTTACCAGTACTGCTGATACAAGATTAAGTGACCTGTTTGTAATTAGACTTGCAGATACAAACAACATCTACAAGTACATATACAGATGTTTTAATTCAAGATTGGATCAATCTGGCTATGACATAGTGGTTGATGGACATTCTCGAAAATGTGAACAGCTATTCCAAAGTGTGAGCATATTTTACTAATTTATTTTGTCTTTATTTAAATAAGTACTTTAGCCCTTAAGAAGCAATATCTTAATTCAAAATCTTCTCGGGCTTCTAGCCAAGTTTTTACCTGGCTAGAAGCCCGAGAAGATTTTGAATTAATACGTTGCCAGGAAAGCTTCAGTTCTTATTTTAATATCTTAGTTGTTAGGTGTATTTGGGTTTTTGTACAAAGCTTTTATGATATATGTATACTTGATTGTTTCATAGTATAGTTGCAAGTTACCAAAATGGTCAAACATCTTTGCAATTTTCCTACAAGTATACTAGGTGTTTACAATTAATAACAGAGTTAAATTTACACACACTTCACTTACTTATTTACTGGGTAGGACAATGCCTTTGCCCTCATCCGCTGCTGTTGAACCACCACTGCCGGAATCTTTAGCTCTTGGTACTGTTGTACTGTTTAAGCTGTCATCTGGTGGAAGGGCGATGAGGTTGTATAAGCAATCCATTCAATTATTATATCAAAATATATTGGTAAAACCAAAAGAAATTTGGAAACATGTAACAAGGAACAAAGAAGAAACATAAAACTTAGAAAATCTGATAAATCTGCATTTGCACCCCATTTTTGGCACAACAACAATGAAATTAACCCAGAGATAAAATGATTAAAATCATTTGAGTTAACAGCATGGGAAAATACTTTTATCCTAAAACATCGCCACACAGCCCTGAATTTTGAACTTCCCCCATGGATTGCTTATTCAACCTCATCACCCTTCCACTAGATGACAGCATAAACACTACAACAATACCAACAGCAACAGATTCTGGCAGTAGTGGTTCAACAGCTGAGGACTCTGGCAAAGCTGCGAAATATTGTCCTACCCAATAAAATAAGTGAAGTGTGTGTGTAAATTTAACCCTGTTATTAATTAGATATGCCTTCACTGTAAGTAGCTTCATAATTTACATTACTTGTTATATTACTTGTAGGTGGTTACAGTTAAAGTGACAGAATTCAGCGTGGCACAGCTCAGACTAAGACAAAGATTAAACAGTGTGTAATGATGGTAGGTGTCTGAAAGCTAAACAATGTGTTCGCAAACTATGAAGAAAAAAAAAGTTCCAAGTCTTGCCAGCAGATGAAAACATGGTTTTATAAACAGTCAGAGCATGACATGTTACAGGACAAAAGAAGAAAGAAATAAACACATGATAACACAATTTTAGCATCTTTATTAAAAACTAGGCTTTCTACTCAGCAACATTTTGCATCCACGACACAGCGTAGGTAACAGTTGCACACAGCTAATCTGGTAGGAATCAGCATGATACATCATTATATGCTAGCTTTTATGTCCTTGATAAACACAAACATTCAAATGTCCCACAAGCAGAGTCACATGGATTTAGGTCAGAGCATCTTGAAGGCCACACATATGGAAATTACTTAGGTATGATGTAGTTGTCACTGAAAGTTTTTTGTATTAAATTTTCCCCATTTTGCATGAAAATAATAGTGCAGTCATAATTCTATTCTTGGATTAATTGTTTTTTCACATAATCCATGTGTAGGACAGGAGTTGGATAGGTAGAGTCAGACTGAAAAATTCAATGCATGGTCAGGATTTGAACCATGGATCTCCCTGTCTCTAGCCAGTTGTTGTAACTCTGAGCTACCATGGCAACATGCCAGCATGGCATTGAATTTTTCAACTGACTCGCATGTTTCCCGGATTCATAATATACATAGTCCTACACATGGCTTGTGTGAAAAAACAAGTAATCCAATACCTATTGACCATAATAGTCAGCTATACTATGAATCCTGAAACTTAAAGTACTTATAACATTGTAAGTCGCCTTTGGGGTTGCCATCTCAAAATAATTTGAGATCACCTTGTGGTTTACCGTGAAACATGCAAGTCAGTTGAGAAATTCAATGCTATGCTGGCATGTTGCCATGGCAGCTCAGTGGCAGAACAACTGGCTAGAGACCGGGAGATCATTGGTTCAAATCCCTGCCAAGGCATTGAATTTTTCAGTCTGACTCTACCTATCCAATTCTATTCTTGCTTACAGTGCCATATTTTCATCCTGTGTCAAGAGTATCCAATTTTTTTGTACCATAATTCACTAACACATCATTTAATTAGTATATCTACAAGGTTACAGACACCTACAATCATTATAGTCCATGTTATGTCATGTTGGACACTGTCACTTTAATTTTAGCCACCTTTATTTGATAATGATGTTAAGTTGGTTATGCCTGGTGAAAATATGTCAGAAGTGCTCTATTATAACCCACATCACTTTGTAAATCCCTTTTAATGTTTTAGCAATTTATGAAATGAAATCTGGTGTTCTACAACCCTATGTCTGTCAGAACAAATTGAGCTTTTCAATGGTCAAATAATAATCAAAATCAGATAAGTGACTTGGAGATCACCCTACATATACAAATAAATTTTCTCTCTTGTATAATATTAATATAGATTTGCTTGATTACACCTTTTCAAATTTTCCAAGTAATTTCTCTTCTGATCACTGAATCTCATATGAATAACAAGTTTTAAAACGTTTAAAACCAAGCATAAATAAAATTGCATATTTTTATCTGTCTTTCTTTCTCCCCCCCCCCTTAATATTATTATTTTGCACTGATAGGTATAAGCAATTCATTGTAAAAATCTTCCATTTTTTTCACAAGTCATTTTGTTCATTTTTATATGGAAATTTCATTCATAAATTCACAAATTAAAGGATGTCAAAATTTAAAATACAGGTATATGATTATAACACTTTTATTTACAAGTTGTATTTGTACTTTTCCATGCTACAATATGCATTCTATTTAAGTATTACTTTCTCTATCACATATGTACAATTACACAGTAGATAGAAATGGTATTATACTCACCGGAAATATATGTTTTTAACAGCCTTGAATAAAAAAAAAGGAAGCATTTATAGACAAAACTCTGTGTGTGTGTGTGTGTGTGGGGGGGGGGTGCGTGCGTGCATGCGTGCGTGTGTACAGAATAACTCAAAAATGAAAAGTTAGTATTTTAGTTCAGTATTTTCCAAGGATGTGACACAGAGATTTTCAGGAAATCCTCCCACCCACAACTACTCTTTACATGAAACATTTTTTGAAAACTTTGATTTTCTAAAATATGGCTTTAACGATTTTGATTAAACTACTTAAATTTTTCTCAAGCTGGAAATTGTCTTTCACTTCATATCTCTTTTGTTTTACCAAATTTTAATGACAAATGCATAGCAACAGCCTTTAAAAGACTTGACTGTAGCTTTAGCCTAATGCATTCCCTTATTTCCCTTCTACTTTTAAGAAACTAAGTAATAGGACCAAACCTGGTAATGTTTATCTTGATTAGTATTATATAGATAACAGAATAATCTTTTGTAAGAATAGTTTGTTTGCAGAACAGATAGAGCAAGTTATGTAAATGGAACACATCAGATTTTTTAATATTGTGCTTATAGCAACTTTAATGTTATCAGTTTCTTTTTATTTCTTTTGGTAACACTGTAAAATTTTAACTTTTTTCATGCCATGAAATAAAAATGTGTAACTTTTACTAATTCTGGTCTCCTAAGTTTGAATTTGAAGTAAGAAATTCCCTGATTGATGTTTGGAGGAATTTAGTGACAGTGATGGTAAAATTATATGTTTTATTAATTTGTTGAGTTGGTTTTTTAACACTAATGATGTAAGTGACGTAGTGTTAAAAAATCAACTCAACAAATTAATAAAACATAAAAAAGAAATTCCCTATTACGTACTGTTTTCTTTGGCAAATATCTTTAATATTTTAGTTAAATTTTAATATTTCTTTCATAAATGTAGTTACAGACTCAAAGTTTTACTACACTCAGTAATCAAAAGTACTATGTTTTTGAAAAGGATGTGGTGATTACTGATAAAATGTTACCAAAAAAAAAAAAAAAAAATGTAAACAACTTTAAAAAAAAAATGTTAATCTATAAAAAAAATCTGATGTGTACCATTCACATGACTTTCTCCATATCCCTGCAACAAATAATTCTTAAAAAGCTTATACTTCTATTTACTTTATGCTAATCAGAAAAAAATAGCAGAAATAGTCTTATTACTCGCTTCCTTGTAAGTAGAAGCGAAATAAGGGATAACCGTAGGTTAAAGTGATAGTCAAAAGCTGGTTGCTATGTCAATGAAGTTCCTTTGTTTATATGGATAGGAGTTGAAAGTTCCTGTATGAGAAAAGTATACGTTTTTCATAGCAGAAACCAAAAATAAGGAATGTCACAAAAACGAGGAACTCCACGAAAAAAATATATGTAACATAAATTGTGTGTTTTAAAGTGCTCTACATTTTTTGTGTAGTAAGTTTTTGTCCATCTTTTACGGTTTAGCAGTCATTCAAAATTTAGTAAAATTCATCCAGAATAAACTACTTTTCAGAGGCTATTCCCAGAAAATTCAAGATATACATTTCATTTGTCAGGTAAATGTGTTTAATATCCAAAATTTTAATCAAAATTGTTAGAGCCATTTTTGAGAAAATAAAAATTTTTGAAAAAATTTCCATGTAAAGGGTAGTTGGGGTTGGGGGGATTTTTCTCAAAATCTTCGTGTCGCATCCTTGGAAGATACTAAACTTAAATACCAAGTTTGGTATTTTACTGACTTTTCGTTTTTGAGTTATCATGTTCACAGACACATGGACACACGGACACACACACACACACTCACACACACGGACCTTTTTGTGAAAATGCTTTTTTTTGGATATTGGGGACCCTAAAACATATATTTCCGGTGAAATCTCGGTATCGAATTTTTGGTGGACTGCAATACTTTCTCTATACACTATGTACATAGTGCGTATGGAGAAAGTAAAAAATGTAAACACTTACAATTTTAGAATGTTTTTCTGGAAGACTTTTGAGGCTGGGGCTGGAACACTCAGAGATAAGAAACCAACAGTAGTCAGCAAGTATGTTAGGAGACAATTTTCCATTTGGGATATTTGCTGATGAAATCTTTCTCCATGCTCGTCACTCACTCATCATTCCCAGGTTCGGTGGAAAGAAGTTAAGATGGGATGCAGGAAATGAATTTTAAGGGAATATTGCACCCCATTACCTCATATGCCCTTAACAAATTTTCCACGACTTTGATGTAAGTTATCTGCTCTATAATTTCCCAGGAATTTTGAACATGAACTACTTTTTCTGTTTTGGTGAGTTTTTCCTCTAACATAAGATCCTGCGGGATTTTCCAGATTTGAGGACCAATGAAAATTCCCTCTTTTAATTTTCCTTCACTTAACCTGGGAAATTTGTCTCTTAAATACTACAGACCATTCCCATTTTTGTTTATTGCTATAACAAAATTGTTCATTAAGCCCAACTTTATATGCAGCGGTGGTAATAACTTTTTCTGAGAATCTACGAGTGGGTGGAAATTCACATTTTTCTCGCCTGGTATTAAACTTTGTCTCAAAGGTCACTCCTTCACTCTGTAATGATTGACTCTGTCCCGAGATTCTACTCACACAAGAAAACAACAAAATTCTGTATATCCCTGTTGCAATTTGGATTGATCAATAACTTTAGATCTCCACATATTTGCCATTCATAGTCATTATAACTTACTGCTTTAAAGAGGATATCCATGTTTTTGTACGTTTCTTTCATATTTATGCCATAAGCCACTGGTAACGAAGGATACATATTACCTTTTAGACTTGACTTTGAAGAGTCGATAAATAAATGCCACCCATCAGGAATATGTTCTCTGCCTAGCTGATGTATAAGTTCCCTCACATTATTACAATAAATAAAGTCATCCTTTTTAGAAAAATATGTTGATAAGCTATGTTGATGCCTATGATAAATTGATATTTTGATACCCAGTTATAAAAAATTCCATTTGTTTAGTCTAGATGCTAACAATTCAGACTGGTCTTGTGTGTGATTTAAATCTATTACAGGATCATTTAGCATTGTCTGTGAAATTAGACAGGGTTTTTTGGATTCCACGGATTCGGAATCAGAATTGGAGTTGGAAGTGAAAGAAGTAGTGGGACAAACCTCAGGGGAAGAACTCGATCCTTTCTCTTGTGGGGGCCAATTTTCCAGGTGGCGTTGGAATAAGAAATGCTTAATAGGCCTTCGCACAGAGGGAAAATATGGATAGACTATACTCCTTTTGTTTTTTGAGGAGAAACCAGAAATTTTAGTTAACCAGAAGTAACAATCTAAAAAGCTGTTCATATCATAGGAACAGCAAACCACATAGAAGGTCAAGTGCCATTTAACCAGCCTCAAAAATTACGAGAACATCCGCTACAACAATATTTAGGAACAAAACTTTTTTGTTTCTACTTTAGAGTTAAAGTACAATTCATAAGCTTACTTAATCATAGGATTAACATAAAAAGCACCCTTTCATTAAAATTGTTCTTATGGGATTAACATTTTCTCTTTGAGGTTTTGTTGTGAATTCACCACATTCACATAACAAAATATGTTTGGAGAGTTTACACACTGATATGACAATGTTGCTGTAGAATGTGTTTTATAATATAAGGTCTGTTTAACACACATCTAACTGTTAAAAGCACTGTAATTCACAACCACAAAATTAACATCTGAATCACATGAAATGCAAACACAGAACTTTACGTAGTCTCGACAACAGCAAGTCATTATACTGTCTAAATTTTATTCTTTACAAATAGCAGTGGAGGAAGGACATACATTTGGAAAAGAATGTAAACAGGACATGTGTCATCTGATAACTTCCACTAGTGTCTATCTGCAAGATTATCTTATATTTACATGCAGTCAGACCACACCTGGAGTGAATGCCCAGTGAGTGTTAGAAAAAAGTGGAATTACATCACTGAGCAAAAGCCATACGTGATATGAAAAAATGTAACACATTTTCAAATTCAGCTCACATAATAACATAGATATTTTTGTTGTACAGTGTAATCTGTTATACAGTTATTTTCTCATGGTTTTAAAGTCCTATGATTTAATGTACCTTTAAGTGCTGTTCTGTAATAGTCTTCGTGTTCCTCAAAATATAGACAGTAAGATGTCGTTTTGAAAGTTCAAAGAATCCTAACACTTGAATTACAGTAGTAAAGTAATGAGAGATCAACAGAAGTTTTCATCACTGTTATTGACATTAAATAGATTGGCTGTATGGAACCTATTTAACTCTTTTATGTTATTACTCTAGCTTTGTCAGTTTTTCTTTTTTGTCACTTCACCTTATTTTTCTTTCCACTTAGTGCTATAATGAACCACACATAAAACAACCTCTTCTTTCTTCCAGTCACTCACTGAGTGTCATACACATGGCTCCTCTTTTCTCTTCTGGTCACTACTAACTGACAAATGCAGTACTCCTCTTCTCTCACATTATTGCTTAGATAATTGCAGAACTCACTATATAATCAGCATTGTAAAATATCAACAAAACTATCCACAGCAAATGTACTTCTCTTTATACCCGGAGATAGCTTCTGGAAATTTTGTATTCTACCAGGTGAAGGGAAGGGAGTCTAAAAGCTTAATCATCTTTCCTGATTAGCCTTCTCAGTGTTTCTTTGTCCAGTAACAACTTCCTCCTCCCCCTCTCCTTCCAATGAATTGTGCTTTGGTTTGCGTCAAAGAATGGACCCGTGGAAGTATGTCTTTATTTATGATCCTTACATTTCCCAGAGCAGAATTTGGTACTGTAGTTTCAGTGATTACAACTTACCACATAGGTTTTGCTTTATTTGCTGTGCTTATTTCTCATTATTTCTTTTATTAAATCTGAGGAATAAGGGACATGGTAAAACACTTTTCAGCACCAGTGATTTAACAAATCAATCATATGTTCTTGCTGCATTGCATCTTTGAATTGTCATTCAGAATGATAGGTAGGTTATTCAGAAAGTGTTGTTTTCTTAGAGCTGCTTGCAGATTATTTTGCAAAAATGTACAGTAGCTTTGCGCAGTAATGGTACATCTTTGGGGAATGGTATGCTTTATGACCATCCCAGTTGTAGACAATATCAACATAGCTTTCACATTGGTGTGGTCTGCTGAACTGTTACTTTTCACGATGTCCCATTATGATGCCTCTCATTTAATTGGCATTTCAGTTAGGGTTCATAAGCTTTGACTCAGGTCTCACTGATTTTTCCAATTGTCAATTGGAATTGTCAAAAAAAATTGGAAAAATTAGCAGTTGCCACCCACTTTTGGACAAAACACAACAATATAAATTCAAAATCAAAACTTCTAAAACACATAAGAGGAAAACAAGAGCTGGCCACATGGGAACTCAACATCATTGTAAAAAATTAGAAATGGTTTTCAATTTCAACGTTCCACAGAAGGATGTGTTTAGCAAGTTCATTAAACCACTACCAGAGGAGACAGCACTTACAACATCGCCAGCTTCACCGCAAGGAATTAGTCAATGTCCGGTTGGAAATGAAGGAAACAAGTCCTTCGAAACATGTTCTGGCAAAAATGCTAAGTAAGTGTTGTAGTGCAATTAATCGACTCATCAAATAAATGAATATAACAATACCATTTACAGCTTCCATAAAAAGAAAAGTAAAATATAAAGATGTATTGAGAAAAAAGTTATCTGCCATAGCTGAATCTGATAATTTTAATCAAGCTGCTCAATGTGGGCAGAGTTTTGCATATCATAATTAGCACTAGATTATCCAATTAGAGCATTTAGCACTTATGCCTCTCAGATGATTTTACTCAATGGTGATAGTCCCTTTTACACATAATTAGCACTGGTTTAACAGAATAGAATATTTAGCAATTTTGTCACTGAAATGTGTTGGCTTTACTTGTTGGTGTCAGTCTTTTCTGGTTGCCTTCCCAATCTTCACTCTCTCCTGCACTGCGCTGATTTGCACCTGTTTGTTCTGAGCCAGTGTTTGAAGGAGTCAGCCCATCTGATTTTTGACATTCCTCGACGTTTTTCTTTGTAGGGGTTACAAGATGTCATTATTTGTGTCCTTGTTCTCCTGTAACCTTAAACCATGTTTTTTCCCATTTCCATTTTATTACTGTCCTTCTTGAACTATATCCTTGAAAGAGGTGATTTCCTGCAGCCATTTATTAGTTATCCTGTCCTTTTCAATGATATGCCAAGTAATTTCCTCTCCATGCCTCTTCATCCCATATTTCTAGGATATTTTTCTGTCAGGCTGTGAGGTCCCAGTTTTGCAAGCATACCTTAGGATCAGTGAGAGATACAGGTGTTAAATGTTTCAAGTCTGAGTTTCCTATTTAATGATTTGTTCAGTATATGATTTTAATGCATAAAATGGATTTCCAGTCTTAGCTACTCTTTTTTTTTTTTGAAGTGTTTCTCCATTTTACCAGAAAATGCCACTAATTGAACCAGATATACACTTCATCCACAAAGTTCAGTTCAATTTCTTCAAATCTGCACTGGTGCTTTATTGGTCATGAGTTGTGTCTTATTCAAGTTCATTTTCAGTCCCATTGTCTTGCTGAGTTTGTTAAATTTAAGGAGAATTTACAGTAGTTGTTTGGCTGAAGTATAGGGTGCCCAGATCCTGATAAGCAAAAAGTAGGACACTATGTTAAGGATCCAACCGTAGCTATAACTGTCTTAAAATCGATTGGGGAAATATTAGAAGTATGCATATTAACTATTTATCAGGATCCAATTTGTGTTAGGTTTATGATGTTAATGCATTTCAAAACATTTAAGACTAAATATTGAAGGAACTTAACTCATGCTCAAAGATTTGTAAGCAAACAATTATATAACTTAAGATAAATAAATAAGACTTTCCATAAGATTTGACATTATTCTTAAGTGCATGACTCTTGCAATGTTAACACACACAGACAAAAATAATGAAACACCATTTAATTTGTTTTTTTTCAGATACTGCATGATAATATTTTTCACAATATTTTAAGTTATTGATCAGTTTAAACTTTAAATACTTTGAGTTGGAATGCACAGTATGCAATAACTTACTGTTTTGCAAAATCATAATGTGGAATTCACTACATAAGTAGTTAAAATTGCATTTAGTTATTATTAGATGTTTCAGAGTTTCAGTTTTTATCTGAAATTTTTTAGCAGTCCATAAGTTATTCATTATTGAAAACACCATCTCAGTGGGTGCATTCTCGACTGGAAGACACATACTAAATTCAACAATATCACACACTTGGGACAGGGGATGAACTTTTTCTGAAAATGTTTGAATAATTCAACCCATCTTAAATCAACCCTCAAATGAGCATTCTATCAATTTTTCAGCTGTAGCATATGCTTTTGAATTTACAATGTCATCAAAGAGATAGGAATCATCTATTTGCATTCCCATCAGTTTGCTGATAGTTTTTAAGCTATTGTGAGCTTGATTCCACTCAGTTACTGAATTAAGTCTGGTTCAGTCCAAATCACTAATTTCAATTATGGGAGAAGACCACTGCTCAATAAATTCAGTGCAAGTTGAATAAAATGAACACACATTTTTCTTAAAATTGGAAACACATGGTGTTATGAATCCACTCTCCTCAAGATTTTCTAGTTTTGACTGAACTACAAGAGGCAAAAAGGTACATTCCTTTCGCTCATTCAATTTTTGTTTCAGCTCTTTAATTAATGCTGAAATTTGTACCATCGAAATATTTGAGTTTCAAGTAAATGAACAAAATTATTAAATACAACTGCCTGACTGCACAAAATAGAGCCATATTTCAGAGAGAGGATCATCAAAAACAATCTAATGCTTGTGAACACTTTTCTTGTGATTCAAAGTAAGATTTTAAAGCTGGATAAAGTTTAATATATGTTCTACAGCTGACAACAAAGAAAGCCATCTAGTTTTACTGCATGAAAGCAGTTTTAAATACTCTATTTCCACAAAATCACATAATTCATGCAAAGATGTTTCGCACACTGAATATAATGTAGAAATACAAATATATTCTCTGCACAACACTTTTTATGCAAACTGGTAAACAGTCAATTGCAGTTTGTATACAGTTATTCACTAGGTGTGCAAAGCAATCTACACCTACAATTGGTTTGTTTAAAGAATTCTGAAGAATAGTGTAAACATTGTTTTTACCTTTTCTTACTGCCTCTCCAAAATTGCAGTTAGTATTGTCAGCACATAAACCTGCAACTTTAGTTTAAATTTTGTAGTCACTTAAAGTCTTTAAAATGTATGAAACACAATCTCAGCTGTCTCATCACACTGACCATGAAAGTCCAACACTTTCGCTTGCACTCCATTAACATGAAGAAAATAGCATACCTAAAGTAGCAAATAGTACATTCACAACTATTCAGCCCTTTTTGCTCCACTTTAACTTCTAATATGCAAGTGAAAAACATCAGCAAGATATTTTCTTCATTCCTTTCTTAAATATTTTGCTAGCTCTGTAATAAACTCATTTCTATTTTTC
Source organism: Hymenopus coronatus (assembly GCA_030762935.1). Taxonomy (NCBI): domain Eukaryota; kingdom Metazoa; phylum Arthropoda; class Insecta; order Mantodea; family Hymenopodidae; genus Hymenopus; species Hymenopus coronatus. Next base: position 144,341,978 of record CM060881.1, on the reverse strand, counting down.
CTACCATTTGAAATTAATGCATGGTTATTTTTCTACTTTTCAGAAATAATTCACTCTGTACTTTTAAATGCCTGTTAGTACTGTAAACTGGAATAACTTTGGAATGGGAGGTGTAACTTATAACTGTTTCAATTATCTTGATTTGTGTTATGATATATTATGTAGAATACACCAAAGCATTTCTAAACATGAAAGTACTTCAAACATATGTTTTTAATTTTCAGAATTATTACTATAATTTAATTGCAAACCAGAACATAGTATTGAACAAAAAAGAGTCAACTGTAACAATCACTGGCATCTCTGATACGATCAGTAGGGATCTTGAAGGGATTTCAAACATGACTAAAGTTTGCTTTGCAGCATCCAAAGCGGGCAATTTTACTCTAACTCAAGGTAAGAACGTATAATATAATATAATTTAATGGATGATAGATGGATGGATGGATGGATGGATGGATGGATGGATGGACGGATGGACGGACGGACAGACAGATGGATGGATGGATGGATGTTATATTTGACATGTAAATCACATACACCAACAGAGAATGGTATAAGAGGGTCAACTGGATAAGTCCTGGGCCTCTCAATGAAAACAGCATTTAAAATTTTTTTGTTTTGCTTTATTTCTTTACATAATCTCCAGAAATGCTAATACATTTATCATATCAGTGTTCTAATTTAATTAAACCATCTCTGTAGTGATTTATCAAGGTCCTCAAAATAGCTGTTTACTGCATCCTTCTTGCTGTGAAATCTTTGTCCTCCAAGAAATTTTTTGAGGTTTAGAAACAGGTGGTAGTCACTGGATGCTAGATCTGGCAAATAGGGTGAATGTTCAAGCAATTCCAACTTTAATTCGCACATTTTTCCCATTGCAATGACTGAACGATGGGACGGAGCATTATGAAGCAAGATGTTTTTTTTGTAGCCAAATGAAGTCCTTTTCTTTTCACCTCATCACTCAAACGTTGCAGTAATAAGCTTGCATAGTGATACTTTTAACCTTTTCCAAGTAATCAATAAAATTAATTCCCTGTGCATCCCAGAAAACACTCGTCACCTAACCATATTAGCTAACAAAATTGACTTTGCCTTTTTACTTTCTCTATAGGCACTACGTACATAGTGTATAGAGAATGTGTTGCACTCCACCAAAAAATTTGATACCGAGATTTCACCGGAAATATATGTTTTAGGGTCCCCTGTATCCAAAAAAAGTATTTTCAGAAAAAGATCCGTGCGTGTGTGTGTTTATGTGTGTGTCTGTGTGTCTGCGAACACAATAACTCAAAAACAAAAAGTCGGTAAAATAGCAAACTTGGTATTTAAGTTTAGTATCTTCCAGGGATGCGACACAAAGGTTTTGAGAAAAATACTCCCTCCCCAAACTACCCTTTACATGGAACTTTTTTCGAAAATTTCAATTTTCTCAAAAATGGCTCTAACGATTTTGATTAAAATATCAAATATTGAAGACATTTACCTAACAAATAAAATGTACATCCTGAATTTTCTGGGAATAGCCTCTGAAGAGTAGTTTATTCTGGATGAATTTCACGGAATTTTGAATAACTGCTAAACTATAAGAGATGGACAAAAACTTACTGCAAAAAAAATGTAGGGCACGTTAAAACACACAATTTATATTATATACATTTTTTTCTTGGAGTTGATCGTTTTTGAGACATTCCTTGTTTTTGGTTTCTGCTATGAAAAACTTACTTTTCTCATACAGAATTTGTCAACTGCTGTCCATACAAACAAAGGAACTTCAGTGACATAGCAACAAGCTTTTGATTATTGCTTTAACCTATGGTACTCCCTATTTCGCTTCTATTAATAAAGAAGCAAGTAATATGGCTATTTCTGCTAATTTTATACTTTTTTTTTTTTTTTTACTCCATGGCACGACAGCTCACGGGGAACCTTGGCCTACCACCCGCCGCTGCGTCCCCCATCTCGGTCCACTACAGACGTTTTATACTGATTAGCATGTAGTAAATAGAAGAATAAGCTTTTTAAGAATAATTTGTTGCTGAGGTATAGAGAAAGCTATGTGAATGGAACACATCAGATTTTTTGAAGTTGGTTCACCTGGTCCACTTGACTGTGATTTACTTTCTGGAGTGTTGTGATGTATCCAAGTTTCATCCATGGTAATAAGCTGTCTCAAAAATTCACTGGAATTTTTACGGTAGAGCTCTTAACAGAAACAGTTTTTCTTTGCAACTTTTGATCAGGTGTCAACAAATGCGGCACCCTAAAACATTACTTCAAATATTACCTGCACATTCTTTTGATATGTTTACAGTCTCTGCTATCTCAAACAACTTTAATCTGCAGTACTCCAGTACTAAACAATGGATTTTTTCAATGATCTCTGGAGTTGTCACTTCTACAGGGTGTCCAGAGCGAGGCTCATTACTAGTGCTCATACGTCCCATTTTAAACTCTGCAACCCACCTTTTAATCATTGAATATAAAGGGGCAGAGTGTTTCAATGTACTGTCCATTTCCTCCCTGGTTTCTTTAGGCATTAAACCTTTCAAATGGAAGTATCTAATCGTTGCTTGTTTTTCCAAATCCTCCATTTTTGTGAAAACTCTAGTTGTCTTGTTTAAAATGCTGTCAATCAAAAACTAAACAAACTATTGACCTGTAACTATGGATACATGTTAGTCTAGAGTTAAATTATATGATGCTACTGTCTAACTGGCCTAGTGGCACCATATCTGTGTGAGGCCCAGGGCTTATCAGCTAGCCCTTGTAATAATGTCAAAATTACTTTTGTACTCCAAAAGTTAGCTGTGTTACATAACAGACTTTTAAATAGTTAGTAGGAAAGCTATGTCAAAATAATCCTTATATGTTTGTAGAAAAGTCTTTAATTTCAGACTAGGCTGCTTTCAGCCATATTTTGCATTTTAGTATGTACAAAAGTGAATTCATACAGGAATTATGAAAGATTTTGATTTTTTTCATTTTTAATATTTAAATATAAGTAATTTTCTGTTGTGGTAGTTATTAATTTAATTAATCAATTGTGATCACTTAATCCCATATTCAGTGGTTGAAATAAAATAAATATACACACACACACACACACACACACACACACACACACACACACACACACACACATGCACACACACACACACACACACACACACACACGCACATCATATGATTTGAGTGAAATAATTTAATCAACTCTAGTCCTGCAGTGTTTAATTACTCTAGTTGGAAATGCTACTGTAGTTATTATATGAATACACACTATTTATCTGTTTTGAAGCTTTTGTGAAGTTAAAATCTCCAAAGATAATGAGTATTTTTTTGGTGTTTAAATTTATTGAGGACATTTCCTAAACCATTCAGGATAGCAATGAAATTACCAATAGGTGATCTATATGAGGGGCATTCAAATGGCGTGCCTCAGATATGTTGGGATGGAACCAATTAACAATAACAATAATAATCATCATTATCATCCTTTATAGTTTCAGACATGTAGATGTAGTGGCTTGTAATCAGTGTCAACATTTTCTACAAAATCAATGAAACTCATGTATGAGCTGTAATGAAATAGTTCATTTTGAAGGGTTTAATCACAATAGAAGTGAAATGAAGAGTTAAGAGTGAACATTAAAGGATTCGTCTCCTTTATTTTTGAGTTAAAAAGTGCACTTCTGAATTAAAGCATGATACAAGGTTGTTACATCCATATGATAGGTTGAGCACTCAGAACATCCTTAAACACTACAAGTGATAACATTGAAACACAAATTCACAAAATTGTAGTAAATAATTGCAATTAGTTGACATCCCAAAATCTTGATAGGTTATGTCCACTATTTTTACATGAGATTTTGGGTATAAGAATGCTTTCTGTTCAATAGTTGCTGCATTTGGTAACAATGGACCAAATGAACATTTCCACTGAATTTCTATCATAGCACAAAAAATTTAGGCATAATGCTGACTCCTACAAAAACAAAGTTTGCTTTCATAATAACAGACTTTCACGCTTGTCTGGGATTGTTGCTGCAAAACTACATGACCTCTTGAAAGTGGTTTTACATCTGCCATATACACCAGATTTGGCTCCCAATGACTGCTTTTTGATCCCAAATCTGAGAGGGGGGGGACTGCATAAAGCATAAAAACATGGTAGACCTAAGGCTAGATGATAATAATCAGATGGCAGAAGCGTGTAATATAAAATTCCTAGGCCTTATGATTGATCATAACACGAATTGGGAAAACCAAATTGATTATATCTTACTCAAACTGAGATGTGAATGTTTTGCAATCCGATCTTTAATTCAGCTTATAAATAAGAGCATACTAAAAACAGCTTATTATGCATATTTTCATTCATTGATGACTTATGGAATAATATTTTGGGGAAATTCAGTAAATGCTAAAAAAGTGTTCATTATGCAAAAAAAGGATAATAAGAATAATGGCAGGGGCAAGACGATCAACTCACTGCAAACCACTTTTCAAAATGTTTGGAATTTTACCATTAGCCTGTGAATATATTCTAGCCATATTGCCATTTGTAATAAATAACCCAGAAAAGTTTACAAAAAATGCAGATATTCATAACAAAAGGACCAGTCATGGGCAGGACTTACATAACCAACAAATAATTTGCAATTGTTCCAAAAAGGGGTTTACTACAAAGGAATAGTTTTGCTTAATTCACGTTCCTCTTCATAAAAAAATTGCAAATGGACAATACAAGTTTAGATTACAATTAAGAAGATACCTTATTATTCACACCTTCTATACTGCGGAAGATTTCATTCAATCAAAAAATACTGCTAATAATGTAACATTGTAAATATAATGAACATGAATATTCTAAGAATGCAGGTATATGAGTAGGTTTTTGGAAACAAACATGTAATTGAAAATTATGCAAAACAATATTTACAATAATAAGAACTGAAGCTTTCCTGGCGACGTGTTAATTCAAAATCTTCTCGGGCTTCTAGCCAGGTAAAAACTTGGCTTGACACCAACGTTTCGAAGAAGTGCATCCTCCTCGTCTTCAGGGTGAACTGATGGTTTGGGCTTGCGGAGACTGGTATTTATAAGAGCTGGGATGAAGCTAACATCTGATTGGTTCGCGTGATATTATGGCCTGGTATTTAAGATGACTGAGACATGGGCACGGACTTCGTAGAAAACTATTTATAGCAGATATTCGGCTAATGTTTTGTGTTTGAGCACGCACCTGCTAGAAAATAAGTCTTGGAAGACTGCAGGTAGAGGATTAGGTATTAAGGCTCTTTAACATTGGTGTCCATGCTGAACTTAATTGTAGGCCAGAATCGCGATTTAGATTATTTGTTTCAGATGAGATGGCTAAAGCTTCTTTTACTCTCCTTTCCCAGTAGTTCGAACACTTTGCCACTATCTTGGTGTTGGTAAAGTTAGCTCTGTGCTCTGTGCTCTAAAATTCCTTAGCCCAACCTACCCTTTAATTGGAAAATTTTTTTAAAAATTTTGATTTTGTCAAAAATGGCTCTAATAATTTTGATTAAAATACCATACATTAAAGATATTTATATGACAAATAAAATGTATACCTTGATCTTTTTGGGAAGAACTCTGAAGACCTCTTTATTCTGGATGAATTTTGCATAATTGATAAACCATAAGCAATAGACAAAAACGTATTACACAAAAAATTTAGATCTTGTTAAAATGCACAATTTATGCCATATACATTTTTTTCGTGGAGTTAACCATTTTTGAGTTATTCCTTTTTATTTGTTTCAGTTTTAAAATACTTAAAACTTTTCATATATAGGAATTTGTCAACTCCTGACAATGCAAAGAAATGGATTCAACCATATGGCAACGAGCTTTTAAAAGATATTACTACTGCTTTAATCTAGCGTATTCCCTTACAGTGACTTTCAAATGAGATGAGGTTTGTCCTTGAGCACCACTAGGCCAGCAGCCAATTGGAGTGCTGCTGTGTTGACATATTGCATTCGCACTTAGCTGGGGAGTAACTCGCTAAGTGATTCCAACCCTCATAAATACTATTTGCACTAAGACAGACTATTCCAATTTTGCAAAAATTAATTTACAAGGAAGACAGGGAGTAATGTTCGTAGCAGAACCGTAACACCACAGATTTTTAGCTCACAAAGTTTTCATAATATACTTGAATAAACATTTTGTCGCCAGCATGTTCAGTGTGCAAATGAGAGGGAAATATGAAAAGAGTGGGGATAGTGAGCATGTAATGCAGAGCACGCATCTCATTCACTGCAGCATAGAGCTCTTCCCTTTTGCTAAACTTTAACTTGGTTAGCATGAAGTAGATGGAAGAATAAGCTTTTTAACAATTATTTGCTACCAAGATGTAGAGAAGGATATATGAATGGAACACATCAGATTGTTTATTATACACAAACTAGATAGAAAAAATCTCAAGTTTAAGCATACTTTTATTGTAGATAAATAAATCATTTATTTTCCTGATATCAAGAAAACTTATAGTTTATATTTTAGTTTGTTAAATTTTAGTCTTTGTTTTATTACTTTAAATTGCCCTTTTAAAATGATTTTATGCTTACTACAGTAATACCTACTAACAATGTAGATGAATAACATTTATCTAGTTAGAAAGGTAGGGTTAGAAAGGTCCAAAATTACAACTGTTTTATTCTAGTTACTGAAATAATAAATGTGTGTCTGTCCAAAGGCTGGTTCACAACACATTGGTAACAGTAATCAGGGTGTGACTGACAAGGGAAGCTAGGTAACATTTAACATTTTGATTCATAATAACACAGTAATGAGTATGAGAATGCATTCATTTGTTTTTTATTGATCAATGAATATTATCAGTTGCTCTTGAACTTTCTTCAACATAATTTGTAAATTCAGTCAACATAATGTAGGTTAGTCAACTTCAAATTTCAATAAAGATTTTTCTAAACGGAAGCCACTATTTCCGAGTCCTTAGCATTTTTTAAGCAGCCATACTGTACACTTTCAATCAGCTTGTGATTGCAACTAGAGAGAACTCTAGCTGCCATTTGATGTCACAGCCGCATGGAACAATTGTTACAGTGAAGAGTCCTTAAATTGAAGGAGAAGAGTTTGACATTCACAATATGTATCAGATGTGCCATGCCTGAGAATCAGAAAGTTGGGCAAGACATTATGATCCATATTCTTTATTAGTTTAAATATTATTAAATATATTTCCCTCACACTGTGAGTTCTTTGTAATGAAAAGGCAGATGCCTTAGCAAAAAAGGGCACAACGATCCACCAAACTAAAAACTCATCATTACCGTTTCACTCATCAAAATTACTAATACAGAAAACCATCCAACAAAAAACATATGACAGTTTAAACCAAGAGAGTATAAATAAACAATGGAAAACCTTGTTGAACAATGCAACAATAATTCCAAAATGTCCAAGATCAAAAGCTGTTGCTCTTGTTTCGATTACATACATGACACGATTGCTTGGCTGCCCATCTACATAAATTAAACATCCTTCCAACTTCAAATTGTATACTTTCTAGAGAAGAGGATTCTACATTGAATATGACTCATCTTAATGAAATGTCAAAATCTAGTGGCTATAGATCTCTCACTGTGTTACTGGGAAGCAAGAAGGTAAATGGAAGAACTGCAATATGCCGAGCATTAGCAACCAACCAACCAAGTTGGGCAAGTCTTGCTTCTTGTTCCCAGAGCCAGAGACAGCTTCCCATTAGTTGTGAACGCTTCCATTGCATTATACACATTTCAACATGTCTGTTCTCGTTCTGGTTATCATTACCAGTTGTTGTGAACCAGCCTTAAAAATAATAAAATAGTTAAAACACATTAGTATTTGTACCACTGTTCTTCAGATTTTTACAATCATGTATTATATGTTTATGTACTTATGGTTAAATGTAATTTTGTAAGATGCCTTTGTAAATAAGATTTAAAATTGTTGAATTCACATTTGGCAATTACAGTTAAGGGCCTCCATTTTCACTATTTGCATTGGATCTCTAAAAGCCCACATACACCACTGGGATAAAATTTGTGTTTTACTACATTCTGATAGGATTCTATGTTGTGACCACCTTCAAAACTTTATCACTAGGCATGGGAATTCTTAGGCAATTGGCTTCAAGCTATCAACAACTCATACCAGGAGGAGCGTGATTATTACAAGTGATGCCGTGACTGCAGTCTACTAACAGTTAAATTTTATTTCCCTTCAGGTTGATTTAATGCTTAGAAATTCCTCTGCCTGCTTATCATGTTTACTCCTGCACCACATTTTCCATACTTTCAGCATTACTTTGAATTTCTCTTTAATGTAGTCATTTTCAATATTTTCCACAGTGCCATATTAATATTCATTACCTTTTTTGGGGGTGCAATGATTACCCATCCCCTCCCCACAATGTAGTCCTTTACAGATCCCATTTTAATATTTTTTTTTTTATTGCAGGTTTAGAGGTATGGACACTACCTAGTGCTACAGGTACTTTAAGAAGTCCAAGTTTCCTTAGTAGTGAATTTGATAATATTTGTGTCTCTGTCACATACTATATGTGTGACACCTGTGAACTGCAGCTTCGACTTGAGTCATTGGATGAAAATATATTGGATATAGGAAATTTCAGCACAGTAAGATTTATAATTTTGTTCTATTATGAATGTTTTTAACCATTATTATCTGAATTAATACTTGTACTGTCATTGCTAGTGATAGAGCATAATTTAAATGTGTTAACAAAGAAAAATTTCAACAATTTACAAATGCAATGAATTTAAACAAAATTTGTGTTGCCATTATCCAGATTTACATGATATCATAAAAAATAAGCTGAAACTATCAAGAAACTTACAAGGATTCTTCTATCAAGATGCTGAAGACATGCTGTATTAATGTTTATGACCAACAGCAATTTATTAGTAAACAAAGTATACATGTATTAAATTTCAGTTTTAAAATACAGTAATGCCCATTGTTTAAATTTTAAGATACTATTGCATATAAATCAACAATATAGGCTATCTTCAACATCATTGCAAACCTTGCTTTTACAGAGCAAGCAAAAATCAGAAAGACTTCATCAAAATTATTGATAATAATTATCAATTATAATTGATTGTTTTTTCCAAACTAGCTACGTTAAGCAGGAGTTGGAAAGGTAGAGTCAGACTGAAAAGTTCATATTCATTCATATTCATTTATTTCATCCTTCAGATCATGTATACATGATATGGACTCGTCAATAAGTTACATAGGAATATAACAATAAGTTAAAAGGACACACACACACACATACACACACACCCACATACACATATGCATACAGCATTTAGGGTCACCACACATATCCATACTGCCTTAATTAGTAAGACTTATTTACATATTCCATAACTGAATAAAATGCATTCTCTAATAGGTACAATTTGAGTTTTTTCTTAAACAGATTTACATTTTCAATATTTTTTATATTAAGGGGTAGCCTATTATACAGTTTTATTCCATTATGATTTACACTGTTTTTGGCTAGATTCGTTCTGCAATATTGCACATGTAGATTTCCTTTCTGCCTTGTACTATGATAATGAATCTCTTGGTTATCTGGTAACTGATGCCTTATTCGTCTGATATGATGGATAACTCCTAATATATACATACTTGGTGCAGTCATAATCCTTAACCTTTTGAACAGTTCCCTGCACGGAGATCTACTTGATTCGCCAGTCATTATTCTTATGGCCCGCTTTTGCAACCGAAAAACTTTTTCAGATTCTGTTGATGCCCCCCAGAACATTATTCCATACCTTATATGACTATGGATGTATGCAAAATAAGCACTTCTAAAAACTTGCACACTCGTCACTCTTTTCAATGTACTCAATATGTAACATCCCACACTTAGTTTCTTGGTTAGCATATTTATATGTGTCCCCCATTTAAGATCTTCTGTAATAATTATCCCCAGGAATTTAGTTTGATCTTCATATTTTATGATTTCATTGTCTATTTTTATTTGTGGTTTTGCCACATTTCTATGATGACTCGAATGAAAACTCATAGCAAAAGTTTTTTGTGTATTTAATAGCAGTCTATTTACCTCAAACCAGTATATCAATTTCCTTATATCCCCATTTACTTTTTTCTGAAGATCTCTGTCATTGTTTGCTTTTAGCAGCAGGTTTGTATCATCAGCAAATAACACCACTTCAGACTCCTGGACACATAATGGGAGATCATTTACATAAATCAAGAAAAGAAGAGGCCCCAATATAGATCCCTGTGGTACCCCCTGTCCTACCTTCCTCTGCGTAGATTGACATCTTTCTATACTGAGATGTTCTTTATTCAGGTTGCTAATTTCTACTACTTGAGATCGATTCGATAGGTAAGATTTAAACCATGCATTTGCTATTCCTCTAATACCATACACCTCTAACTTTCTCAGTAGTATATCATGATCAATCACATCATATGCCTTCGTTAGATCAAGGAACAAACCTATTGATTTCCCTTTCTTTTCAATAGCAGCAATAATTTTTTCAACTAGGGCACAAACTGCCGATTCAGTAGATTTTTCTCGCCTAAAACCATGTTGTGTATCTGTGAGAATTTTATTTTTCTCTAAAAAATTACTAATTCTATTGAACATTAGCTTCTCCAAAATCTTGGAGAATGCTGATAGCATAGAAATTGGTCTGTAATTTTGTAACACATCTTGGGGTCCCTTTTTATGGAGGGGCCTAACTTTAGCTGTTTTTAATTTATCTGGGAAAACTCCTGTCTCAAAGGAGGTATTATAGATATTCAGTAATGGTTTTGCTATTTCCTCCTTTCAGTGGCATAGCCAGAATTTGAACCATAAATCTCCTGGTCTCTGTCCAGGTGCTATAATTGACTTACAGTTGGTTCAACTATGAAGCCCAGAACAAATACTTATGACATAAGTCAAGTTTGTCTCAAAATAATTTGAAATCTCTTGTGGTTTTACCAGAAAAATCTCAAATCATTTTGGGAATTTAACATTGTGTTGGCCTGTTGCCATCACAGTTCAGAGGTTAGAGCAACTGGATGGAGACCAGGAGATTTGAGGTTCAAATCTTGGCTATGGTATTGAATTTTTCAGTCTGTCTCTACCTTTTCTTCAGTGAAATTAGTTATGCACATCAACTATTATGTTTACCAACAGCATTATCTCTTGAATAGAAGAGTTCAAGTTGTCAGAATAGAGGTTCAGAGTAGATTAAAAGGAAAGATTGTCTCTTGGGGATGGATCTATGCTATATAAAAGGATGTATAATATATAATAATAAGTAGAAAAAGGATTCTTAGTTTTTACACTATTTTGTTCCTGGCTAGTTAACTGCAGTCTGTTAACATAATTATCCATTTAAATATCATGGAACTCAAATCTTATAAACTCTAAATATTGCTAAGTAGGATGTTGAAACCCAAATAGGGATAAATTTGCTTATCAAAGAAAAGAAAGGGGGGAAAAAACAGACACACACACACACACATACATTTTTTAAAAATTAAAGTAGCAAGAGCAATATTAGTAAAGCAAAATGTAAATTAAAAAAAAAATCATGCTAGTATATATTGTCACTTAGCCTTCAAGTGCATAAAACCTGTGTACCAATTCTGCTGTTTGGTTCTAAAAGAAAAGTTTGTCCCTCTCACCTTGAAAGTCAGTACTGAAATTTTTCTTTTGTGAGCCAACATTTGTAGTAGAATACACAGATTTAGACATAATTTTTGCAGAACACAACAAAGGCATGACCAAAATCTGCCAGTTTAGACCTCCATTCAGTTTTTGATACAACTGCATTGTTTAGATTTAACACTAGACTGCCTGCCTGTGCCAAGCACCCATGAATGCTCATTGGAGTCCTTTTGATTCATTGTGGAATATATTAAAGTATTAACATGCCATGTGCAAGTTTGCACACTTCGAATCACTGCATTTTAATTAATTGTCCTACTACAACTGTCAATGCTTTTAAAAAAAATATTTTTTCATAGTTATATAAAGAAATTGAAAAAAATAAAATAGGATTCTAATTGGTTGTCAGAATAGTGCTATAAATAAAACAAATTGTTACATCATTGTTTTATGCAGGGCTTTTATTCTACATTGTGCCTCTTACAAATTACATGAGAGATGATAAACATCTTAAGAGTAACATAAAAGGAAATATGTACATTGCTTCAAAATGGCATCTAGCAAATTTGTGTGTACTGAAAATCAGGGTGCACAAATATGAACAATCACATATCAGTTATTTTGGCTCACAATACTGTTCCATGGTGATTTCTTACAACATTTAAAAATCTCTACTATTCAATTTTGTTTCTCCTTCCTTTTTTTTTACACTTGTGTGTCACTTGATAATATTTAGTAGTGAGGATTTTGCTTGATGTTCTTTTGGTTCTTCAATGTTTTGTTTTTGATTTCACTGTTTCATGTTGGGATATGAAAGGAATGAACGGGCCAGTTTCTGGTTCCTGTGTGCACAGAGTATTTCCGTGCAATTTGGTCAGCAAATCTGCACAAAACTTTGTTTCACTATAGCTTTTCACTGTGTAAGGAGTTTTCTTCTGATTATTTAAAATGTTGGCACTTAGACACTTGCTGCTCAAAAGTAATACATTCTTGTTTTGGTTTGCCTTGGGTAGCAGTCAGTATAATTCCTTTGTGTTTATAGGCTATGGTGGAATATAATGATGCCTTCATCTGATTTAGTGCATTGGGAACCTCTCTTCTGCATGTATTAACTGCACCTATAGTGATAGAAGATTTATCCCTGAGTTTTTTGGCGAGGAGGAGTGAAGTAAAGATATTATCAGTTGTCACATTTCTTCCCTTTCCAAGATATGATTTCATCAGACACCATCACATTATCGGCCTGTCTTACATTATGCCGTAATTCTTCCTTACCAACAGAAGAGAACCTGATTACAACATATTTTCCATTTTAACTACAGCAAGCATGTATTTTTGCCCATATTTATTAGGCTTTGATGCCAAAATTCAAATATATGGGCATTGTACGTTGCTCAAAAAAAGAAATTGTTCATCAACTATTATAAAAGAACAGGTCTGAAACAGAGGATGCAGTTTTCAATTAACCAAATTCAATTCCAAATAACTGAGAACACAGAAAACTTGTCGGTTTTCAAACTTTCAGATCGACTAAACTTCTCATCAAAATGTAAGCATCTGTTAATTTTGCATAATCTGTTTCTTGACACTGCTTTTTACGCAGTGGTACACACCAAAGATCTGGAGTGTACAGGAGCATCGTTTTTTTCCACTTGTACCTTGGGCATACATTATTGCAGTGAAAATTTATAGTTCATCTGAGGACAAAGTAAAAATATTATTTTTCATTTGCCATTGAGCCTCAATAGTTGTACACTTTTGAATATTGTTAATTATAAATAATTAACATAACTCCATGGCACGACAGCTCACGGGGAACCTTGGCCTACCGCCCGGCGGCTGCGTCCCCCATCTCAGTCCACTACAGACGTCATGGATGGGGTTCAGTATTGGAGGGTGAGACGTGGTCAGCGCCTCGAGCCCCTCCTGGCCAGTTAATGCGGTCCTCACGACCTGTTATAAATAATTATGTCAATGAAAAAATGCCAAGCAGTAGCACCTTTAACAACATTTCTTTTTGCATATCCTGTAGACCCTGTAGCTTCCTTCAAAACATTTTGATGTGATATCCTCAATGGAATATAGAGGTCAATGCTAAGTAGTTCCTATGCTGTTCCATCCGCAGCAACCAAGTAGACATACAATAAAAACAGTGCAAACCTGCGGAGGTATTTGGAGCATTTCCTATTGTAGGTACTCTTCTGCAGATTGGCTTCCTTTATGGACTCCTCTTTCTGGTGCTGATGATCATTTGTTTTATGGTTGGTACATTGTCAGTGGTTATTAAACAAAGCAAGCAAATGAATAAGAGAAAGATTTAAAGATTTGTTATATAATGCTTCACTTATTGCAATTATTTCAGACCTGTTTCAAAGCAGTCACCTCCATCACTTGCTACAAGTCATGTAGTGAAATACAGAACATTTTTTATTCATTGGAATAAATTTTAAAATGATTACTTAAATTTAATTAATTTAAGTAAAAAATTGTGCTGTGTATGTTGATGTAATTGCAGTTCTAGGTAAAAGAAACAGTTTTTTGTACATAATTTTTGTAAATGAGAAGTATCACTCAAACAATTTATATTCTGATTAATGCAGAAAAGGAGTGGTTGGAGTTATTTATAAATGGTGATGAACTTGTTCCAGTTATTTGAAAATGGTGTGATGAATTTGCTCAGATTTTCCAGATCAGAATTTTTTTTAGGTTTAACGTCCTATAACCTGATTGGTCATATCGGACGATGAATGAAATTGGTGAAATGACACTCAAATGATCTCGGGGTCCATGGAGCTTAAAGTTACTCGACATTCGTCTTCTCAGGATAAGGGAAAACCCCGAAAAAAAACCTTATCTGGGTAACTCATTCTAAGGGAGATTCAAATTCACAACTTTTTGAATGTGAGGCAGACACGCTACCACCACACTACCCAGGCGGGCCAGATTAGAACTTTGAAATTCATTACTCAGTGATTACATCATTATAGCCCCTTAAAAGTCACTATCCTCATGCTTCCCAGGGTCTAGGGTTCAAATCCCGCTGAGAGCAATTTTTTTTGTGTGTGTGCAAAATTCCTTAAAAGTGAAGTAAAGCAGGTGATACCATGTCATAGATTTAGATCAAGCCTGTTAAAGAGACCTCAGAGCAAAATTACATGGGCTTTCAAGACCAATATAGATGGGATGCTGAGAACCATAGCAGTTTTAGAGCAACCATAAATAAAACTCAATTTAAAGTAGCCTCACAAAAAAAAGCAACCTTTTAAAATCACCCTCCCACCCCTATAATACCATCTAACCACAAACCAGGCATCTACCAGATCAGCTGCAAAGATTGCACAAAGTGTATACCTAATGGCAAAATCAGAAGGAAAATAAAACTCCATATTCAAAGAACATGTATCAGGATGTAAGACTAAGGTATGACAAAACTTTAGGACACATTGTTTACTAGGTATTGGAAGAAAAAAATAATTTATATGGAAACGAGTCTCAAAACACTTATTTCTCTACACTCATTTCCTATAACTCCTCATAGTATATTAATATGGAAAACACACAGAAGCAATACATACGACTAAGCTGTAATTCTTAGGTTGACTACCAGAGATTTGTGTACCTGTGAATGAAAGTAATGTTTACATTGACTCACTTTATTGCTTTAGTGCACATAGCATCAACTTTATTAAGAACTGTTTACTAATGTTCATCTTAATCCTACATATTATATGCATTTGTATAGAGGTGTTGTAATGCACCCAAAAATTTGATACTGAGATTTCACCGGAAATATATGTTTGAGATCCCCTGAATCCATTAAAAGGCATTTTTAGAAAAGTGTCCATATGTGTGTGTGTGTGTGTGTGTGTGTGTGTGTGTGTGTGTGTGTGTGTGTGTGTGTGTGTGTGTGTGTGTGTGTGTGTGTGTGTGTGTGTGTGTGTGTAGCTCAAAAACGAAAAGATCGTTAAATACCAAACTTGGTATTTAAGTTTAGTAACTTCCAAGGATTTTGAAGAAAATTCCTGTACTCCCAACTACTCTTTACATGGACAAATTTTCGAAAATTTTGATTTTCTCAAAAATGGCCCTAATGATTATGATTAAAATATTGTATACAAGGTACGTCCAGAAAGTAAGTTCCGTTTCAATTTATTTCCGCTGCAGCGCTGCGATCGCAGTTCCGCACATGCGCGGTAGACGCTCTGTATCAAGGAGAAGAAACATGCGCCATTTTGAGATCGCTGTCAGCCACATACGCTTTGTTGTGCTTGTTTACAATGTCAGTGTTGATTGAAAATCCCGGCGCTTGTGAAATCAGATCTGTGATTCATTTTCTGAATGCTAGGAAAGTGAAACCAATTGAAATTTATCGGCAAATTTGCAAAGTTTACGGACAAAATGTGATGAGTGACTCAATGGTGAGAAGATGGGTCCGACAGTTCAATGAAGGATGGTGAAGTGCACGATGAAGAACGAAGTGGGCGTCCATCTTTGGTTACAGAAGAACTGGTTCACGCGATTGATGACAAGATCCAGGAAAACCGCAAGTTTACAATTAGTGCTCTCGCTATGGAATTTCCCCAAAGCTCACGATCACTAATTCATGAAATTGATACCAAAAAACAGAAATTTCATAAACTTTGCTCACGTTGGGTACCAAAGATTCTTGCTGAGTGACACAAAACAAAACGGATGGGTAGTGCATTTCAGTTTTTAACGTTATAATGAAGACGGCGAAGAATTTCTGACTTAGATAGTCATAGGAGATGAGACTTGGATTTCTTACGACACCCCTGAAAGTAAGCGGCAATCAATGGAATGGAGGCACACTTCATCCCCAGCAAAGGTTAAGCCGAAACAAATCTTGACACCTCGAAAAATGATTGGCACAGTGTTCTGGGACTGGAAAGGCATCTTATTTATCGATTTCTTACTGTGTGGTCAAACAATCAAAACAGATGTTTATTGCGAGACACTTAGGAAATTGTGCCGTGCAATACAGAATAAGCACCGAGGATTGCTGTCAAAAGGTGTTGTTTTTCTTCACGACAACGCACGACCACACACTGCAAATGTGACAAAAAACCTCCTACAGGGATTTGGCTGGGACGTGTTTGACCATCCTCCGTACAGCCCTGACCTCGCTCCTATTGACTTTCATCTGTTCTTACCAATCGAGTCTTTCCTTGGCGGTCAACACTTCAACAATGACGAAGAGCTGAAAAAAAATGTTTCCAACTTTTTGAAGACACAGGCGGCAAACTTCTATGAAGAAGGTATACGAAAACTGGTGCCACGCTATGACAAATGCCTGCAAAATTTTGGCAGTTATGTGGAAAAGTAGTTTAAGAGTTGTAGAATTTTGTGCAATAAATAATTATTCTATATCTGTACACAATTTAATTTTATTACCAAACGGAACTTATTTTCTGGACGTACCTCGTATTAAAGATATTTACCTGACAAATAAAATGTATATCTTGAGTTTTCTGGGAATAGCCTCTGAAACATCTTTATCCTGGGTGAGTTTTATGGAGTTTTGTATAACTGGTAAACCATAAGACTTAGACAAAAACCTACTGAATAGAAAATGTAGAACTTATTAAAACACACAATTTAAGTTATATACATTTTATTCATGGAGTTAATTGTTCTTAAGATATTCCCTGTTATTGGTTTCAGCTTTAAAATACTTATACTTTTCTCGTACGGGAATTTGTCAACTCATGTACATACAAACAAAGGAACATCAATCACATAGTGACCAGCTTTTAACTACCACTTTAGCCTATTTACCTTCTACTTACATGGAAGCAAGCAATAAGGCTATTTCTGCTTATTTTTTCTTGATTAGCATGAAGTAAATAGAAGCGTAATGTTTTTAACAATAATTTATTGTAGAGATGTAGAGAAAGTCATGTGAATGGAACACATTAGATTTTTGTTCTGGTAGTGCAATGGAACTGTATACAAGCACAGAATTGGCAGAAGCTTATTTCTTGTGTGGATTAATGCCTATGTCACTCAATGTTTGAGGCACCCTGACAGAAATACATTTATAACAATTGATCATTGTCGCATGGGACGTTTAAGCTAGCTGCTTATGACTAGGTGAGGCATAGAAGAATGAGGGCACTTCAACTGGAGGAGGCAATTCTTCATGAGGTTGATGTTAACCCTAGTTTCAGCATGACAATTAGCTGCAACAAGGAATGTTGATATTGTTTGTAGAGTGCTACATGAGAACTCTCTTTATCCATACCATTTATAAGCACTATCAGTTGCTGATTTCCCTATACAGGTGCAATTCTGCAAATGTACAATGTATCAACTCTGGTTTTAGTACTACTGTGCTGTTCAAGGAGGAGTTGTGGTTTAAAAGCGATCAGACTTTAAATTTTCATTTTTCATTTTCATTGAACATTTGTTATAAGAAAACGTTTCATATGGTAAGCTGGTTTCTGTGTATTTCCTATGATAACATTTTCTCTTACACATGAGAAATGTGTCTGAAAGTTTGGCCATACCTTATGTTGCACCCCAAAATAAGAAATGCATGCATGTAGATAGGTCAGAGGTTTTTGCACATTTCTGCGAAAAACAGAAATAGATTTTACACAACATTAACCCTCTTGCTGCCATGTGTTGATCAGATCGACGGTGCTTGCCCAGCTTTTAAATGCCAAGTATAAATATTGTAGTACAGCTAATGTAATTTTAAAGCTAGAATGATTATTTAAAATCTAGATTTTGCAGTATTAATTTCTGTTCAATAAGCTGCTGTTTAGAAGAATTATCGGGTAGTAATTAACATCCAACACATATTCAATCACAGCAGCAAGGAATAATAATTGAACAGTATACCTGCCATGGATTTTAGTACTCTCAATTTACACACATATACCAAAGTAATTAGTTACTTATAGCCATCAGAAAATTAAAAATAAATCAGTATTTAAGAATAAATTTCATTGTAAGCAAATCATTTCAAGTGGCGAAAAAACACAGTACATAAAAATTATAAAAAGACAGTTAACTGTGACATTAATCACTAATTTTCTCTTTATTTAGAGCATGTATGCAAATTATTGTACTCAGGTAACCCTTTTACAAAGTTTATACACACTGTATGCAATTTTTTCATTGTTGCAGCATTTAACACACAGTACACTGGCATTCCTGCTTTTTTGGCAGTAATTTCACACAATATGTGAGGAAGCGCAGGTCATGAGGACCGCATTAACCGGCCGGAGGCGGGACTCGAGGCGCTGACCACGTCTCACTCTCCAATACTGCACCCCATCCATGACGTCTGTAGTGGACCGAGATGGGGGATGCAGCGGCCGGGCGGTAGGCCAAGGTTCCCCGTGAGCTGTCATGCCATGGAGTTATGTGAGGAAGCGAATTATTAATTATATCATCAGCCATCTATCCTCTCTTCAGAAACCATTGAAACTTACTTATTCAGTTTCTGTAAAATTAAATCAAAATCTAGTTATATTCTTACTGGTAATATATTCGCAATTTAAGCAACATTATAATTGCATGTGGTGACCATGGAGGTGTATTAGGTACACAATCATCCATGTTTCTGTCACATTATTTGCATTGATATCACACATGTCATAACATGTCAAATTATTATCAACCCTGGCAGAAAAACATTCCTGGAAAAGCTTGCCATGTTCGCTTCTATACAGTAAACACAGAATTGTGTTGGTCAAGGTTAAACAAATTGACAATTTTTTTCTCTCCTTCATTAAAATGGAATCTATGAGTATAAAAATATACTAAAAGTATTGTTAATAGCACCAATGTTTTGAGTTTAAAAATTTGAATTTTTGGGCGAACATTTTCTTTTGGGAAGAAGGGCTTTTGTGTAATTTTACTTAATTTACCCCTCATCAACCTATCCAATTGGAAATGCTGACCTTCACACAACAAAAGACATATCTGAATGCTCCTTGTTTGAAAGAAGATTGTTTGTTGTTTCCAGTGGTATAAAGGACTTTCCCATATGGTGTTTCACAAATAGGTTTACAGTGTCTCAAACACTGCATCGATTAGCCTAGCTTAGCAGATTCGACTATATTGATGGCTGGCAGTTTTGGGGTTGAAACCATTTAAAGGCCTTGGCATCAAGTGGGCTAAGTACACAAGCTGTTCAGTAGAGTTCAGCACCTGAGAGAAGATATTTATTTTGAAGAAGAAACACCAAGTAATGCACTTTAAAATCTCACCACTTGACAACCTAAACAAGTTTGGTATTCTCACGCTCAAGTACCAAAACAAGTTCAACATGTCATTTACAAATATTTCTGACCAGTATAACAAGTATACTGGAGATGGGAGTGATTACTTACAAAATATGCCTTGTAAATGGTTAAGTCAAACAGGTACTGTGTAACAAATCAACTCTACTTCTTTGATAACGTATACTGTTCACTGCATATAGAAAAGAAGAGTAATTAAATATTGAAAAATAGTGTTGAAGTAAGAAACTGCATTTCTGTAACAAGTGTTTTTGTTTTCTTAGCTAAAAAAGAAGAAAGAAAGAGAGAGACAGAAGGGGAAGAGAGAAAGAAAGGAAGGAACAGAGAGAGAGAAATCACATTTATCTCAGATAGGAGTGTGTGAATGATTTGGTACAAGAATAATAAGAGATTAATTTTGTACCAGCAGTGAAATATAGAGGCTCTTCATTGCACATTTACTAAACAGGAAAATGGAAATGACTATCTGTGGTTGCTCTACAATATGCTCTCTCAATTTTTGTTATGTTAATCACAAAGAGCATTTACAGACTATTTTGAAGATTGAAGATGAAAATAAAAATGTGTCTTTTCTCATTAAGGAAGGCCACAATTAATTAATTAAGAAAAAAAGAAAAGAAAAAAAAAAAAAAACAAGGGGGACATAGCTGCTAAAATCAAAGTCATGGTGACTAGAGTTGGGGTGAATTCAACTATTTGCTGCCCCTAGGCAGAGAAAAATACTTCTGCCCCTCAATGTAACAATAATAATAATTATAATAATGTTACTGTTATTGTTGTTATTGTTATCATCATCATTATTATAAGCATATTGAACTCATCACACCCAAGTTAGGCAAAGCTGTTTAAGGTGTTCTTTCTTTGTAGCAAAGTACTTTGTTGCTTCTCATATGCTTTAAAATGAATAACATCAACACTCAGAAAATCTTTGAAGTCATCTTTGTGACATTGTAGCAGTTATTTTGTAGTACATTTCAATAGTTCAGTGCTGTCTTGTCTAGGAAAATTACTCAGGAACTCAAAATTGGTGTAAAACTCTTTCATAACTTATTTTTCATTTTTCCAATTCAGAAATCAATCTGTCTATAATAACCAGAAATGTATTTACCCAAAAATCTTCCTTTCCTTCAAAAGTAGTAAGATCAAGCTTGATTATTTCGTCCACTTTCAGTTCTCTTGACTTTTTTTCTTTTTGTGGTTGTTTTTTACTTTCTCTATATGTACTATGTACATAGTGTATTAACAAGGTATTGTACTGCACCCAAAAATTCAATACTGAAATTTCAACGGAAATATTTGTTTTAGGGTCCCCTGTATCCAAAAAAAGCATTTTCAGAAATAAGTCTGTGTGTATGTCCGTGTGTCTGTGAATACGATAACTCAAAAACGAAAGTCAGTAAAATACCAAACTTGGTATTTAAGTTTAGTATCTTCCAGGGATGCAACATGAAGATTTTGAGAAAAATCCCCCCACCCCAAACTACCCTTTACATAGAGCTTTTTTCAACAATTTTGATTTTTTCAAAAATGACTCTAATGATTTTGATTAAAATATCGTACATTAAAGATATTTACATGACAAATAAAATGTATATTTTGAATTTTCTGGGAATAGCCTCCGATGACTACTTTGTTCCTGGATGAATTTTACGGAATTTTGCATAACTGTTAAACGGTAAGAGATGGACAAAAACTTACCACACAAAAAATGTAGACCTCGTTAAAACACACAATTTATGTTATATACATTTTTTTCGTGGAGTTGATTGTTTTTGAGTTATTCCTTGCTTTTGATTTCACCTTTAAAAAATGTATACTTTTCTCATACAGGAATATGTCAACTCCTGTCCATACAAAGGAACTTCAGTCACATAGCAATCAGCTTTTGACTATCACTTTAACCTATGGTACTCCCTTATTTCGTTTCTACTTACAAGGAAGCAAGTAATAAGACTATTTTGGCTAATTTTTTCTTGATTAACATGACGTAAATAGAAGCCAAACATTTTTAAACAATAATTTGAGGTAGAGATGTAGAGAAAGTCATATGAATGGAACACATCAGATTTTTTATATATTTATCTTACTTTTTTCAATGCCAACATTTTCTTGTATCATACATAGAATGATTCTCTTGAGTATATTCAAGAAAGAATCACACAACTTTATTACAGTCCCTATATTGGTATCAACACTTTGCAACGATTTATCTCTAGCATTAAATCTCTTCAAAACTGCTGACCAAAAAGTTGTCATTATCTCAGTTTTCATACTCTGTATACCACTCAGCATTCCAGATGCTTTTCATATTAGTGAAGCTATTGGAGTTTCATTCCTGAATAACTTCTAAAGTTGATATTATTCCATCAGGTTAATATTGAGACAAGCAAGCATTGTGACACCCTGACCAGTATGTTTCTGAAAGTCGTTTTGTGGAGACTAAACTATAATATTTGAACACAAAATATTTTAATGGCTTGTTGAAACAGGGAAGAAAGTGTAAATTCATTGCAACAAAGAGAAAAATGAAGCCATTTGAGGGTAACACTCCATTGCACACAATCTGTGCACAGCAAAAGAGTTGATTTGTTTTATTCTAGCTTGGAGATCAGATTAAGTACCAGCCATATTGCTTGCATTGTCATATGACTGACCCCGCATAAGTGAATGCCCAAATCATATTTACTTTGTATATTTATTAATGAATCAGCTAATTCTTCTGATTTGTGTTCAGAATTTGGCACAAAACAGATGCATTTTTCAGCAAGAAATCTATCTTTTCATTGACATAAAAAAAAAAAAAAAATATATATATATATAGAAAAGAATTGAATTCTGCTGTTAACTGTGGTGCCATCTTGATTTGTCTTCTAGATTTTACAGTTAATACATTTCCTATGCTTAGCTAAATTTTCTGGGCAGTTAATCAGGACTAACCGTTTTTCCATAAATTCCACATTAGATTTTGGTAACTGCGATATTCCATTATACGATAAGCTTGGGACCCAAAATACCTTGCTTTGGGAGTCTTTGTTCTTCTGTGCTATTCCTCTTTGTTCTGAAAAACAAACCTTTAAGTACCTCAGAAATTCAGTATATTGCCTTTATGAATTACTGAAATCAGTCACTGTCATATTCTGTACCATATGACCTTGTTTAGTGATGTAATCATGAAGGAATATATTTATTATCCAGTTCACAGAATTGTCAACATTCAATTTACATCCATCATTTGGGTGAACTGAAATGAATTTATAGGATATATTCATACACCATTATTTGCACATGATTTCTACATAATTGAGCAATGCTCTTAAACAGATCATTCATCAAAAAAATTCTTAAAACTATAAAAAAATTTATTAAAACACATACATAGGATATTACATTTTCAGGATCTTGATACTTATATTACATCCTCATTAATAAAAGTAATCTATTATGTAGTGCTGGGTTGGCGCTATGGCCAAGTGGTTAGCCTGCTTGACTGTCACCAAGGCAGCCCAGGTTCGATCAAGGGGAACTGCATGTGGGATTTGTAGCATCTGGGCATGATTTCTCTGGGTTCTCACTGAAAATACAAGACACACGCCTAATCAAGGTGCAAAGGTGATTCAAATATAAGCAGTAATTTTTTATGTACTTATTGATTAAATATATACACAAGTGAAACCTTCTTTGCTTCTCTATATGGCCTCTTTCATACTTTGGCCAATGTTTTGGAAGCTTGAATTTTCTTTGTGCAAAAGAAGTTTGAGGGCCATCAACCAACTATGCACAGGTTCCTCAATGTCTTCATTGGTTTTGAATCGTTCCCCTCCATGACAGCAAACTAAAAAATCTGATGTGTTCCATTCACATGACTTTCTCTACATCTCTGTAACAAATTATTACTAAAAAGCTTATACTTCTGTTTACTTCATGCTAATCGAGAAAAAAATTAGCAGAACTAGTCTTATTACTTGCTTCCTTGTAAGTAGAAGCGAAATAAGGGAGTACTATAGACTAAAGTGATAGTCAAAAACTGGTTGTTATGTGACTGAAGTTCCTTTATTTGTATAGACAGGAGTTGGCAAATTCTTGAATGAGAAAAGTATGATTTTCAAAGCTGAAACTAAACACAAGGAATATCTAAAAAACGATCAACAGCACTAAAAAGTGTATATGACATAAATTGTGTGTTTTAACGTGCTCTACAGTTTTTGTGGGGTAAGTTTTTGTCCATCTCTTAGGGTTTAGCAGTTATGCAAAATTCCATAAAATTGATATTCCGTAAAATTGATACAGAATAAAGTAGTCTCCAGAGGCTATTCCCAGAAAATTCAAGATATACATTTTATTTGTCAGTTAAACATCTTTAATACACAACATTTTAATGCAAATCGTTAGAGCCATTTTTAACAAAATAAAAATTTTTGGAAAAAGTTCCATGTAAAAGGTAGTTGGGGGTGTGTGGGGGGGGGGATTTTCTTGAAAATCTGTATGTCGCATCCTTGGAAGATACCAAACTTAAATACCACGTTTGGCATACAATGATCTTTTCATTTTGAGCTGTGCTGTCCACAGACACACAGACACATACATGCGCGCACACACATATACACACACATGGACCTTTTTCTGAAAAGGCTTTTTTTTAGATTCCGGGGGACCCAAAACATGTATTTCCGGTGAAATATCTGTGTTGAATTTTTGGGTGGAATGCAATACCTTCTCTATACACTATAATATACATAGTACATATAGAGAAAGTAAAAATAATCTGTGAGGGACAAATTTGGAGTGTGTTCAAGGGAGGTTGTTTAAGGACTTCCCTGTGTATGTACTCCAATGTGTCCCTTGTCAAAATCATGGTGTGAGGCTTGGTGTCATATTGGAGAAGGATGACACATCTCTTGGGCATGCAGTGGCTTTCGCTGACTAACAATTGACAAAAGTAAGCTGCATTCACTGTGCAGCAATTGTGAAGAAAATCAATGAGTAAAACTCCTCTGTAATCAAAAAACACTGTCACGAGAGGTGTGCAGAGTTCAACCTTTCTTTGCTACTCCTTGCTCATAATTTTGGATTCCGAGTGAAATGATGGGCCCATGTCTCAACACATGTGATGATGCACTTGAAAAAGTCCTCCCCTTCTTTTGGAATCAATTCAAAAGTCTCTCACCAATTTCCAATCTGATTTTTTTTTTGCTGCTCAGTTGATAACTTCAGAACCCATCAAGTGCTAATTTTTTTTAAATCCAAGATGTTCACTGATAAGGAAATAAGTTCCCCCAATGCTGATGCAATTTCTTCAACTGTGCAGAGGCAGTAAGCTCTCAAATGTCACAGTTATTCTCATCCGTGAGATGACCTTGAGCGCTGAGTATGACCTTTGTTTTGTACAATTCTTTGGCCACACTTTAGTTATCTGGCCAGGAAAACACTAGATTCCGAGAGAGAGTAGCATCTCCAGAGTATGCCTTCAAACAAGTTAAAATCTCCAAATCCCTTCATTGGTTAAAAACTTTATAATAATGCTTCGCGCAAAAGGGAAATGAACCTCTTGTTTACCCATGACTGTATTAATGCCAAAACCTATCAAAGCAGTAAACCAAGTCCTTTCCCTAACACAGTGACCTTCAACCCCCCCTCCCCCATTATTCTGCTCGATCTGTTTGTACAGTACTCTACCTCAGTAACCGTGTATATTTGAATCATTCTCCTATATTTCCCAGAAAACAAATGTGTATTACTAGTCCAGTCTTAGCTCCCTCTAGCATACCTAATGTGATATGTGACAAGTCTGGTGCAGAGGAAAACTGGCATGCAAAAGCTTAATACTTGCTTTAAACTTTCTACTTTTCATTACTTCAGTATGTCAACGTTTATTTCTGATTCTTTTGGCCTTCTGAAAGTAAATCAGCAAGAAATATATCATTTTGTTTGCAACTATTTCATAAGTTTTAATAGATAACATTTATTTTACACTTTTAAGTGCTCATTTTTTTCCGTTCAAACTGGGACTTATAAGTGTAATTATTTTCCAGCACTTATTTTGAAACAGAAATATGTTTCAGGGACCTCCAACTTCAGTATGACAAAGTCTTTTCACTTGACTTAAGTAGGTATATATAATGTTTACATCTTTCAACTGTTATTTTCAGAGAAACACCTGGACAACTGAAAGAAAAATTTTAAAACTTCCAAAACAACATAAAGAACACATGACTCAAATTGTTTTACATGGAGAAAATAGCAATGGAAATAAGATGCTGGTACAGCGCATAGGAGGTTGTGATCCAGAAGGTAAGGCTTAGAACTTGTTCTTAAATTCTTACTAGACCCTCATATGATACACAAAATAAAGGCCATCCTGCAGTTTATACAGCACTCATAAACACTAGTGTGTGGAACCAAATTAGCTTTATATAGAGACAATAACATTTAACATAACTTAAAAATATTTATGTGTTACATTTACATAACTTTCTCTACCCTCTATCATTTATTAATGTTTATACAAATTATTCTTATGAAAGTTTATTTTTCAAGCTGCTTCACCTGTCTACTAATTCAGATAAACTATTCATCACTCATTTGTTATAGAGCAAAGAGAATAACAAAATAAAATATTTAAGAACTGAACACTATATGTTAGCCTTAAAATTCCATATACTTTTTTGTGCAGTCACGAGAAACAACTGAATGTTGATAAGACTTTAAAAGAATGACAATAACAGATATTTTGGAAAAGGCTATGGTGTAAAAATATTAGATATTTTAAATAAAGTGTGTGCTTTAATGAGATTTACTTTTTTTTTTTTTTTTTTTTTCTTTTTGTAGTATGTTATTATACATCTCTTAACATTATATAAAATTCCAAATGAGGCGGACTTCAGACTATTCCTAGCAAATCTAATATGTACATTTTATTTAACATGCAAATATCTTAAATGTATACTATTTTAATCAAAATTGTGAGACCCATTTTTCAGAAAATCAGACATTTAGCAAAATGTTCCCTGTAAAGAGTAGCTTGGTATTGTGGGATTTTCTTAAAAACCTTTGTGTCATACCTTTGGAAGAAAGTGAACTAGACAACCATTTTGGGTTTTATCAGACTTTTTGTTTCTGAATTATGCTGTTCACAGGAATGCATAGACCTATTCCTGTTTTTTAGATCAGGGGATCTCAGTATGAATTTTTGGTGAAATCTTGACATTAATTTTGGGTGGAGTTCGGCACTTTCTCTACCTACTGGAATTTCCCAAATGCATGCAATCAAATTACTCTTTGACCAGCTTCTTGTCTCAGTGACAATCAACAATCCCAAGGAAAAGCTTTATTGTCAATATTCTAATTAACTCAGTTTCCAAATCTGGTAAGTTGTAATATACACTGCTAGTAATGTATTGCCATATCCAGTTGTTCCAGCTTTTATAGCTTTCATACAGAATGTTAACCTTTGCATATTCAGTAATAGCATGCCTCTAATGGAACATGATTGTTCCATATTTTTTCTGATTTCACAGGTTTCCATTTTACAAAAGGTTGTATCAATAAAATGTTATTGCATAGAATTACATTGTAGGAATAATTCTGACCAAGAACACAATTGCAACTTCTTCAAAAGAAACATTCTGTGCATACTGTATCAATATACATGGGTCTTAAAACTTTGATTTAAGTTCAGTCATGGTCAAAATTGAGAATTATCACTTTAAAAATTTAACTGGTATCATGCATTAAACATATAATTATCCATCTTAGGTTATGTATGCAAACAATTCCTGAAAATTATTCCATTTCCACATTAGATAGTATTATGGTTTATGACATTGACATAGGATATAGCTTCATACCGGTATTTATTTTTTTTTGATTGTCCAGGTTCTTTTATAAAGGAAACCCAGTTTATACAGGTTTTGTTATAAATGTTTGTGTGGCTCTAACTAGATACTAGACTGGGTAGTTTAAACAGCCACTGACTTCACTGTTGACTTGCAGAATTTGCTGCTTCTCCTCTTTCTCTCTCTCCTTCATTTGTATGTCACTCAGATGCTGAAGCGCTGCAGCATGCAACTTTTGTTTGTTTTTTTTTTTTCTAAACAAGCTGCCTGCCCTGGCTTTGTATGGGTGGTGCACCTAATGAAAAAAACTCAGTCAAAATGTTGTTTACAGTATGACCATACAATGAAATAATATTACAATTAAATAATTTGAGAATACTTTATTGTAATGACTTATAATATACAATTTTCCTTCTGGAGAGAAAACAAGTAGTGCTGATGGTTTGCCAACTCTCGAGCAAGCAACTTACCACTGCCCATGCAAAAAACATGACAATTCAAGGTATATTCCACACACTTCTTACGACTGACCTTTGGGATTTATTGGCATTGCAAATGCAAGGCACACAGTAACTGAAAACGCTTATATTCAAAAGGAAAGTTAGTTGACGTTAGTGGTATTCTTGAAATAAGCATATCCTCGCCTTTGAAGTTTCCTATGTTATAGTAGCTTAAATCAAAATTTTCATAATTTTTTTGACAGCGAGTTTTGTTCTGCTGCATAATTTCGGCTGATTGAGATTGCATAACATAATTATCACCGAGTCAACTTTGAGCTGTAAATTGTTTGGCGGTAATCCTGACAAATCCAATGAATTTAGCAGTTCTGTTAAATAATTTTGGATTGGTAATGAAATCATTCGACTTAAATGAATGCATTTGTCCATCAATTTTGCTCTGAATTTTTATATTAAAATCATTTACATTCTTATTAGTTGCTGCTAAAATAGCTTGTTCACTCAACCAAGCATGGTTTTTGTAATTTTCACCAATATTTGGGAGCACTTTCAATATTAATTCTTCCTTTGCCGTTGTGAAGTGCCAAAAATTTTATGGAAACGAAATGAGGCCAGTAGAAGTGTCAACAGGAAATTTGCCCATTGCCAATGTCTAATGATGCCTTTGCATCTGAAAAGCACTATGAAGTGCAATGATCTGCGCAATGTAGCATATATAGTTGATATTGCGAAAAGGACGAAGTCAGCGCACCCATAAAGTATTGTGGAAAGGATGACATATGCAGTTAACAGCATAGGCAACCAAGGATGTCGTTGACATAATAATGTAATGGCAGTGCTTTCATAGTATGTCGGGTAAACACTGAGATAGGTAATGAATTACATTAAGGAGAAAGTCACAAAGTAACATTCATGCTTCTTCCGAATCTCTTTCTTTCCTTTACTCCTAATGTTTTCCATCTCTTTCTTTATTTCTCCTGTAGTCATTTTTAAGGCTAACAGCGACATAACTAAAGAGCAAGTAGATCTGGTTGGGCAATTGATAAGTTTTTATTTGATGATAGTTATGTGTATTAAATTTCTCCATTTAACCCAAAATATTAATTGATCAAATGTTTTTAGAGCACCGCAATTGCAGTGTGATGGTGATGCAGGTATCTTCATGCTCTTTAGCTAGCTCAAGTACCACATAATGTCAAATAACCAACATCTGCATAGGAAGCTAACTTAAAACGGATCCCATCATTGCTCCCCATTTTCAGATTCCAAAAAGGGTTAATGGTTATGTGCACAGCTTATAGCTTGTTCATTTTAAAGAATTACAACAAAAGTATACTTATTTCTTTATTTAAATGATGTGATCAAGGGAACAATAGTTAATACAAAAGAAATATATTTGATTTTCACAGTTATCTTGCATCATTGTCTCCATAACTGGTGCATTTCCTTAGCATTGAATGGGGAAGCAAAATAGATTAGTAGGTACTACGGCCATCTGGTGGTAAATAAATAAGTATGTATTTTAGGTGTTCGTCACCAGGAAAGCTTCTTTGCTTCTTTATTTTAAACGATAGAAGGAAAGGACAGTTAATACATACAAATGTATTTGAATTTCACTGCTGCGTTGTGTCATTATCTTGATAAACTGTTGTGTTACCTTAACTTGAATAGGGAGGAAAAATACTATTTCAGCCAGCTAACAGCAAATAAATAAGTAGTTACTCTAGGTGTTCGTTGCCAGGAAAGCTGTTTTGCTTCATTATTTTAAATAACAGGAGTAAGAAAAGGACAGTTAATATATAAAAATGTATTCGAAATTCATTGCTTAATTGAGTGATTGTGCTGATAAACTGGTGCCTTACTTTAATATTGAATGGGGAGGGAAAATATAACAGTACTACAACTATTTAGCAACAAATAACCATGCTACCCCTGCCATCTGGCAGCTATTAACCAAAATGCATTCCATTGGCACTGTTTTTATTTATATTATGAAATTTTAAAAACTTACCCATACTATTTTTAAACATTTTCTTTTCCACAAACCTTGTCACAACAATAACAAAATCAAAAAAAAATAATTGCTCAATTTGGTGCAGTCGTTGGAAGTAATGTGCTTACATACATTTCGGCGATTCATTTTTATAATATAGATTGCAAAATAGACAAGCTGAAAGGCAATAAAACAAACACAATGCCTAAGTTCCAATAATAAATGCTCAAAGTAAGGTAAACACTTAAGCTTTGCTAATGGAATGCATCCATGTGCAGAAAGCGAGCAAGCTCACTAGGTCAGTGCTTACTTACAGCACTTGCATAGAACCTTACCTCCCTGATAATTGCAGATCCCAACATTTTTGCATCATATGTGCTGCACTTCAATGGGATTCAGTGCAATGTTATGTATATCAGTTCTTTTTTTAATGAATGATTTAACACCAGACAAAAAGTACCATCACACTCAACTTCAGAATTTAGATATTTTTACTTCCTCTACATGTACTATGCATATAGTGTATAGAGAAGGTATTATAATGCAATCAAAAATTTTATACTGAGATTCACTAGAAATATAAGTTTTGGGTGCCCCTGAATCCAAAAAAAGCATTTTTAGACAAAGGTTTGTGCGTGCATGCATGCATGCATGTGTGCATGTGTGCGTGTGCGCGCGCATAGCTTAAGAATGAAAAGACCATTAAATACCAAACTTGGTATTTGAGTTTGTTATCTTTCAAGGATGTGACATGAAGATTTTCAAGAAAATATGGCTCTTAACGATTTTGATTAAAATATTGCATACTAAAGATATTTACCTAACAAAGATAATCAATATCTTGAATTTTCTGATAATAGCCTCTGAAGATTACTTTATTCTGGATGAATTTATCAGAATTTTGCATAACTGATACACTGTTAGAGATAGGCAAAAGTTAACTTAACTGAAAATGAAGAGTTCATTAAAACATACAATTTAAGTTATATACATCTTTTTTGTGAAGTTAATCATTTTTGACATATTCCTTGTTATTGGTTTCAGCTTTAAAATACCTACTTATACTTTTCTCATACAGGAATTTGTCAACTCCTGTCCATAAAATAAAAGAACTTCAGTCACCTATTAACCAGCTTTTGACTATCACTTTAACCTATGGTACTCCCTTATTTTCCTTCTATTTACAAGGAAGCAAGTAATAAGACTATTTCTGATATATTTTTTTCTCAATTAGCATGAAGTAAATAGGAGCATAAGCTTTTTAACAATAATTTGTTGCAGAGATGTAGAGAAAGTCATGTGAATGGAACACATCACATTTTTTTTAAATTAATTGCACATTATTATACAGCCTTCTAGATTAGTTGTAAAAACTAATTATATCTTTGTAATATAAACTGATTCATACAAAGAATTGTTATTCTCATACATCATTTATTTCTGTGAATGTGATACAAGCCTAACTTATAATAGGTGTAAGTGTATCACATTGTAAAGAAGTATTCAATGGTGTAAATGTTATTCCGTTTATTTTCTTCAACTGTGAAGCATGCCTACTCTATTATGATTTACTTTCATTCAGCATATATATTAGTTTCATAGCTAACAAAGCTTTAGCCATATATAATAATCTTAATTGATGAGCTATTGAAAACTCCATTTTCAAGATGAGCATTAGATGAAAAGATAAGGATAAAAGTCAAGAGCAACCTATATATTGATCTACATATTGCTAAAATTTCCACAGGTAATCAGGATTTGATAATGCTTTTTCTTTTTTTTTTTTTTTTTTTTCTTTCCCCACAGGTAATCAGGATTTGATAATGCTTTTTATTTTTTTTTGGTAGTTTAACGTCCTTGGTAGTTTAACGTCCTTTAACCTGGTTGGTCATATCAGATGATGAATGATCTCGGGGTCTATAGAGCTTAAAGTTACTCAACATTTGCCTTCTCAGGATAAGGGAAACCCCCAAAAAAAACCTTACCCGGGTTACTCACCCTAAGCAAGATCGAACTCACGACCTGTTGAATGTGAGGCAGACATGCTACCACCACACTACCCAGGCGGGCAGATAATGTTGAAAATAGGTACTAACCCAGATTTGAAATTCACTAGATTACAGAACTTTTGTTTATTTTTGGGATCATTAGTGTTTTAACTTCACAGACTCCTTGGTTAAATCTTATTCTCCACTCCTCTAATTATAAAAAACATCTCTCAGCTATGCTTTCTGGCTTAGGGTACTCCTCCTTGGGGTATGTTTTGCAGCTTAGGACCTAACAGTTTATAACAGTTTATAAATAACTACAAACCAGCTTTAATGGCAGAGTAACAAAAGTACCAAATCCAGATCACATATGGAAGTAAGTAGGTAGTAAAAATTGAGCAGAAAGTAAAAGGAAGTAAAAGTTCTGTTTATACAAAAAGGTTCAACAGAAATATTTATGATAACAATGACTAAATATGTAGGTGTGAAATCAAAAATGTGCCCTTTTACTTTCTTTTCCCCTTGTTTAAAAGTACTGATTCATGGTCTACAATGAGTGTTACAGATCTAGGCCATATTAAAGAATACATAAAAAAGCGTTCAAAAAGAAAGAAGTATATAAAAAAACTATTTGGCCTCTCAGTACTTGGAGGTGTAAATAAACAATGCAGCTAAACATGGCATATCAAGAAGTAGTATAAAAACATAACAAGCAGGTTGAAAACAATAGTTGCATATTATCCAGGATAATAGACTGCATCAAATTTTAATGAGAGTTTAGAACAATGGTTCCCAACCGGTGTGCCCTGGCACCCTAGGGTGCCGTGTGATTGGCTAAGGGGTGCCGCGAGATATTGAGATAAAAAAAAAAAAAAATACCTTCTACTGAAGCCTTAAGTCTTATAAGGTCTTGAAATAAAATAAGTCAAATCAATTACTCGCATGCACGGCAGATGGTGATAGTGGTCGATTCATTTCAATAATTCAGTTATACTAGTATCCCACAGATGGCATTACAGCTATACCCTGCTGAACATTCCCGAGACTACTCGCTTCCTCACGAACATTCCTGAGACTTCGACAGATGAATATATAAAAGTGTACGCCGCTTGGCGCTTTCAGTTGTCTTCCTCGCGTTGATTCACAGTGTTTAGCTATGGATAAGTTCATTGTTAAACGTAAATGCCAGGACAGTGAAAGTGAACAGTCGGCTCTACTGCTTGCTTTAAGAAGCCAAATATTACAGTTTCTCCCGGACCGTCGAATTCACCACATAAAGAAGACAAACGAAAGAAAAGAACATACCAGGACAGTTACTTAGCGTATGGATTTAAGTGGAATAACAACGAGGAAAACCCTATCCCTGTGTGTTTAGTTTGTGGCGAAACACTTAGCAACGAGGCCATGGCACCCAGCAAACTGAAGCGGCATCTTACAACAAAGCATCCTAGTGTGTCACAGAAAAGTGTAATGTATTTTTCACATATATTAGAAGGGAAGAAGAAAACAGCTGTGCGAATGGTAAAGAGAATGACCATAGGTGATACTGCTCTTGAAGCCTCATTTAAAGTAGCAGAACTGATAGCTAAAAAAAAGAAACCTCATACTCTTGGAGAGGAAATCATTGGCCCTGCATGTCAAGTTATAGTTTCAACAATACTTGGCGAAGGAGCAGCTAATCAAATTTCGAAAGTTCCTCTGTCCAACAACACAATTAGCCGCAGGATATCTGAAATGTCATGCAATATCAACGAACAAGTTACGGAGAAAATAAACACTTATAGAGCATTTGCTTTGCAAGTAGATGAGAGTCTCGATATTGGTGACAAACCGCAACTCCTTGGTTTTATCAGATATATTGATGAAAATTAAAGGTTTTACTGCCAGAGCTCTCAATGAAAATCCATCCATTATTATAACTCACTGTTTTCTGCATAGAGAGGCATTAGTCGTGAAAGCGTGTAATGAAGATTTTGCTGAACTGTTTAACCAAGTTGTGAAAATGGTGAACTATATGAAGTCTCGGCCTTTAAAGTGCAGACTTTTTGAACAGTCATGTCACGCAACGGATGCAGCTCATGCCTTTTTGTTACTTCACACAGAAGTAAGGTGGTTGTCGCTGGGTTGTGTATTGAACTGGTTTCTCGAACTTAAAGTACAGCTAAAAACTTTTTTTAAGGATGAAAATCAAGACACATTTCATGAGCTCTTACTAAGTGATTCTTGGTGTTTTGAACTGTCGTATCTGGCAGATATTTTTCATAAGCTGAATGAACTGAATGTTTCGATGCAGGGTCGACATGAAACAATAATCTCCTCAACCAATAAAATGAAAGGTTTTAAAAGAAAACTTAGTTCTTGGAAGTCTGCAGTTCAAAAAGGAGATTTGTCGAACTTTCCATCTCTTCTTAATGTGGCAGGAGATAAAGATCTGGGTAAGCTGAAAGACCGCATTTGTGATCACTTAGCAAGATTGCAAGATGCAATAGATGCATACTTTCCAACTATTTCCACTATGAATCTCGACTGGGTTGTCTCACCATTTGATTTCGTAGATAGTGCAGAGGAAATAGATTTCACTACTTACGAACGAGATGAATTTATTGATCTTTGCGCTGATTCCACACTCAAAGGTAAGTTCACCAAGAGTGAGGCGTTGGTGGCTAGTTTTTGGCTTCAACGGAGAGATGAGTACCCTAACCTAATGAAGAAAGCAATTAACGCACTTTTGCCCTTTTCAACATCCTATCTATGCGAGCAAGCCTTCTCTGCTATGGTGACAATAAAATACAAAGCAAGAAATAGACTGAATAACCTTGAGGATGATTTGCGTGTTTCACTGTCAACTGTAAGACCCAACATCACATATCTGTGCTCTAAGCATCAATCACAAGTTTCACATTAATCATTAATTGAACAAAATTTATTGATGTATTTTTACTCAGTGACTGTAGTAAAGTTTACTGTATTATGTTATGGTGTACGTTATTATGTATTATATAATATTTCAATAAATTAACATATTAAGCTTAATTTTCTTTTAATTCAAGGAAGGGTGCCCCTAGTGTTTAATGTTATTCCCAAGGGTGCCGTGAACTTCAAAAGGTTGGGAAACACTGGTTTAGAACTTGCTTTACTTGGACACAATAATACCGAAATGTTAAGGTAATCCCAGCATGCTTTTAGGTCTTATAAATCTAATAGGCAATCTGGACGTGCAGTGAGAGAACTCACAAAAAGCTATAAAGCATTCAAAGATCATTCAGAATGAACTACTTATTGTATGTTGGAAGTGTGTCACCAAGAAATTGAAAAGAAGTGAAATAGGTCACTTATGTTACTATCACGGCAGATATAACTTCTGATTTAACTGAAAAAAATGAATTTGGTTTTAGATTTTATGTAGGAAAGGGACAGCTTTACTCATGTACAATTTTGGGGCTATTTTAATGCATCAGATCAGATGATAATTCTATTGCCAGTTATAATATGAAGGAAGTGGATATCATCTTTAAGGGAGATTGCTATAAAATAATGATGCACCTGTAATAAGTGACAACACAGAGGCCATATAGATAAGGTGAAAGAGCATTATCCTCTTGCACAGTATGTGCATTGTTACACACATCAGTTAAACCTCTCAAAATCAGTTCGCTTGGATATTCTTCGACAATCTCTTAGCTTTTCCAGATCTTCCCAGCATTTATTAGCATTGGTAGCAATTGTTGCATGGAGAGTTCCTTGAGGATTTCCAACAAGGTGGAACTTAAAATCTAGGACCGTTAATACTGTATATGAGCACAGATAATATCTAATTCATTTCTTGATGAACTAGAACAATTTTTATCAGACAGAACACTGTAATCATAATTTGAGGGACAGAGAATTTAATTTCTGGTTTCCTTTTTTCAGAAAGTAATGCCACATGTTAATGTTTTATATATAATCAGCTAGGTAAGAGTGATGTATGCAGTGAAGGCAAAAAATATAGCCCAATCTTTTGCCCAAGCAATTGATGCTATGTAAAATAGAATGGATGATGTAGCATACCAGATTCAGGCATCTAATGCCCAAGTTGTAAAAAGACATTGCAGGGAAACTATCCTAGAAGCAGATGCTAATGAAAATCTGGATACTGCAAAATTATTAGATACAGAAAGATTTGAACTATTTTCTCAAATGTTTGCAGTATTTGAACTTAGCAATGACAGTGGTTGATATAAAGACAAATACAAGCATCTGGAATTCAGGAAAATAAAAGATGCACTTTTACTCTTCCAATTAATACTATAAAATAATCTGCAAAATATATTTAGTGAAGTGACTAAAATTCTGAGAATTATTGTGAAAATTCCCACACCAAATATAAAACGAAAATGCTGTTTCTCCTCTTGGAAGAGGATAAAAATTTTTCTGAGGTAGCTACACCATATGTCAGGATTGACTCATTTGTTTGGCCATGTAATCGACGGAGAAGAACTTGTTAAAAGTATGAGGGATTTTAATGCTAGAGTGATCAATAAATTCTGCATTAAAAAGCATTAATGTAGGGACTTATTTTTTTAAACAAGGTGAAATGTACACATTTTGTGTGTGCATGTATCATGTTACTTTGTAGGCACAAGCCACCGCTGCTTGAAGTACGATAAACTTACCACAAGAATTTGTAATGATTCAACATGAACTTGCTGCTCTTTCACTTTATTGGATATGCAGTTGTCCACATAGGAAAGTTCTGGCATGGAATAGAAGCTTCCATAATTGCTGACCTTATTAAGAAGCCAATTGTTGTTGCCTCAACAATCAATGCAGTCCAGGAGTCTCATACTTCACAGTTTCCTCTCCAGATCCTTAAGTTTAACTAGTGCTGCACAATATACAAATAAGCTTTGTGGGTGATTCTGGATATGGTATTCCATGTTATTGGTTCATTGATGGCCTTGTGAGGTCTTTCCAAGGAACATTTAAATTTGAACCATGGTGACTGAGATGATTAAGGCACGGACTCATGAATGGGTGGTTTTGGTTGAAATCTCTCCAGAACCATTCTCCCCAAGAAATAGGCCTGTAACATCTCCTTCAAAAATTTTCTTTACTATTTATCATTTTATGTATCATCAGTGTCTACCAGCTGTGGCACCATATATAGTAAGAACAGTGTTAGCATTACTTTAAAAAAATGCAATTTGGAACACCTTCGTTGGGTCCAGGAGGGCAATGAACCACATGGAGCCTAACTCCAGCACTGATAAGATAAGAGTTTTATTCATCTTTAGACTGTTTACAGGCAATTGATTTCATCAACATTTCTAGTATAATATATAAACAAGTCACTATGGTAAGAATCTGATCTGTTCCATTCACATAAATTTCTCTAGCTGTTCCATATACAATCTCTTTTTACAAAAAATTATTCTTTTATATACATCATGCTAATCGACATAAAAATTAGTAGAATTGATTTTATTTCTTGCTTCCTTGTAAGTAGACGGAAAATAAGGAAATACATAAGGCTAAAGCAATTGTCAAATCTTTTAAAAGCTGGTCACTCTGTGAAACAATTGAGGTTCAGTTTGCTTTGATGTTTGAGAAAAGTTAGGTGTTTAAAGTTTAAACCAATAACAAAGAATATCTCAAAAAACAGTCAACTCTACAAGAAAAACTATATGACATAAATGATGTGTATTTAAGATATCTACTTTTTTTTTACAGTAAGTTTTGCCCACGTCTTAACTATCTTAGCCATTAAGCAAAATTCTGTAAAACTCATCCAGAATAAAGAGGTCTTCAGAGGCTATTTGCAGAAAATTCAAGTAATACATTTTATTTGTAATGTAAATATCTATAATATGTGGTATTTTAATCCAAATCATTAGGACCATTTTTGAAAAAAATCAACACTTTTAAAAAATATTCCATGTAAAGTGTAGTGGGGGTGGGGGATTTTCTTGAAAATCTTCATGTTGTATGCTTAGGCGATACTGAACTTAAATACTAATCTTGGTATATAACCGATGTTTCGTTTTTGAGCCATGCCATCCACAGATACATACACATATATATTTCTAAAAATGCTTTTCTTTGGATTCAGGGGTTTTAAATATGTATTCTGGTGAAATCTCAATATCAAATTTTTGGGTGAGAAACAATATCTTCTCTATCCACTATGTAAATTGTATGTATGGACA
This sequence comes from Hymenopus coronatus, assembly GCA_030762935.1. Lineage (NCBI taxonomy): Eukaryota > Metazoa > Arthropoda > Insecta > Mantodea > Hymenopodidae > Hymenopus > Hymenopus coronatus. Next base: position 144,303,536 of record CM060881.1, on the reverse strand, counting down.
ACTGAAAATATAAATGTTACAAATACAATAGTTTATACACATAGATATAACACAAATATATAAGATATTTAGTCTCCTAGCATTACTAGTTGATTTATTTGACAACATCAAAATACTCTTCAACTGAATATAGAGCCTCATCTCTTAACCATTTATCTAAAACAGATTTAAATTTATTCGTTGGAAGTGAACTGATTTGCAGTGGCAATTTGTTATATAACTTTAATGCTATATGTTTCTATGATGTATTTTACAAAGCCTAACATATGGTACATATTGATTGCTTTGTATGGATATTGTGACTGTGAATGGCATCCATTAATCTGCGAGAGTGAATCAGACACACAATAACTTTTTGCTTCGCTGATATTGTGACTGGGATGTTGAAATTTCACCAAGATTTAGTACAAAGCTTCTGCTACACATGCTATTTGTTTCACATGTATAGCTCTAGCAAGCGAAGTGTGAACTATGTAATAAAGATAGTGTGCATGTTACTATCATCTACTTTGAGGAACAGCAAAGTGCAATACGATTTTTATGCAATAAAGGGCCTAAACCTGAGTGAAATTCACAGGGACATGTGTGGCATGTATGGGGGCAGTTTTATGGACTGTAGCAATGTCTCCAGATGGTGCTCATTCCAGATGGCAGGCAACAGTTGCAACCACCAAGATGTCAGAACCACTCAGGCAGCAATTTTGAATGACCGGTGGAGCCAACTGTGAACCTGCAGTTCAACATTTAATACGATGCGGTGTACAATATTGTGCATGACACATTGCAGTTTCATAAAGTTAATGCTCACTGGGTGCTAAGAACCTGACAGATGACCACAGGAGCTAGCAAATGATGACAAGCTTGGGTCACTTGCATTATGCTGCAGAAGGGCTTGACTTTCTGAGAGGGATCATCACAGTTGATGATGATGACCCATGGGTGTACCACCACATGCCCAAAACATAGCATGCTTCCCCGGTAAACAAAAAATTCAAGGTGACTCAACTCCTCTTAAAGTGCTTGTGACAGTGTTCTGGGATAAACATGAATAAAATGAATGCATGAACCACTCCTCGCTATATTGTTTCTAAGTTTATACAATAAAATAAAAATGTTACCCATGCTAGCTATATGGTTTACATGATGGCCCTAGTTTAATGTTAAGCACTATAAATACCTAATAATTTTATTGACTTCTTTTCTTGATTTGTAAGATTTGAATTAAAAAGGATTTTTCCAGTTTTTGCTGATTTAGTTGCAATGAATTTACTTGAAACCATATTTCAGCCATTTTTCTCATTTGTGGATTAGTGTTGTAACATTTCCTTTACACCTCATGTGCGCTGGGCCTATTTCATCATCACTCCACTGGCAGCTCTTTTGTTGATTTTTCTTCAGTGATAGCGAGCGGATCTATGCTTCACAGTACATGCTTCGACACATCTCGAGATCCCCCCTGGCTTGATGAGGAGGCAATCAGTTGGGAATTCACGACTCATTGGGGATGTCTTGGCATAGCACTGAGGGGGTGCTACTCTTTTAGGTCAGCTGCACCGTGCTGAATATTAGTGGAGCAAACCTTACGATTTGTCAAAATTGGCTAAATTTTTCAATCTGCTCACTCCTATTTCATAGGGGAGAGGGGTATTTTTGATCGGCCTGGAGTGGCCTTATAGCTTTTATTAAATTCATGGCAAGCACGAGCAATATTAATGATTTTGTGCATTTTGTAAAAGTGTTATTTATGGTTCCATAAATTGATGAAGTTTGCTTTGATTCTTTCAATTTAAAGGTTCACCTTAATCCTTCCTTTGCCTTTTAACAGTTGTCTTTTGAACTTTTGGGTTTCCACAAAATATCATTACATTAGGGCCCAGCATAACAAGAATGGGGCCCATAACCTAGAGGTCCAAGGATCGAAACCACGCTCTGTTACCAGTTTTTATTTTTACCTAGTACCCAAATATACCTCAGGCCAATTTCTTCTAACATCATTCCCATCTCCCCATACCAACTCTCTCTCCCTTTTACATCCTATTGGAACTTCAAGCAATCTTACTTTCTCTACATGTACTATGTACATAGTGTATAGCGAAGATATTGTATTGTACCATAAAATTTGATACCGAGATTTCACAGGAAATATATGTTTTGAGAGCTCCTGAATCAAAAAAAAAAAAAATTCAGAAAAAGGTCTGTGTTTGCGTGTGTGTTCTTTTACTACCCCAATTTATTAACCATCTTTTCTCTATTTTTAATTTTGCTACCTTTTAAATACCATTACCTTGACTTTACTTACTTTTAAGCCCCACTCCGTACAAAATCTATAACAATTTCATTAATAGCCTGCTGTACCTCTATCACGTTACTGCCCCTGCCACAAGATAATCAGCAAAAAGTAGCCCTCTTTATTTTTTATAACTGAACAATACTAATTGATTTTCATTATTCTATAGAAATATATATATATATATATATATTTATTTCCTTCATACAATTTTGTACACCCTCAATAAATAAATTACTTACTCCTTTATTCCTCAATTTACGAGGTACGTCCAGAAAGTAAGTTCAATTTATCTCCGCTGCAGCGCTGCGATCACAGTTCCGCACATGTGCGGTAGACGCTCTGTATCAAGGAGAAGAGATGTGCGCCATTTTGAGATCGCTGTCAGCCACATATGCTTTGTTGTACTTGTTTACAATGTCGGTGTTGATTGAAAATCCTGCCGCTTGTGAAATCAGATCTGTGATTCGTTTTCTCAATGCTAGGAAAGTGAAACCAATTGAAATTTATCGGCAAATTTGCGAAGTTTACGGACAAAATGTGATGAGTGATTCAATGGTGAGAAGATGGGTCCGACAGTTCAATGAAGGACGTAGTGGAGTGCACGATGAAGAACGAAGTGGGCATCCATCTTTGGTTACAGAGGACCTGGTTCACGCGATTGATGACAAGATCCAGGAAAACCTCAAGTTTACAATTAGTGCTCTCGCTATGGAATTTCCCGAAGCTCACGATCACTAATTAATGAAATTGTTACTGAAAAACTGAAATTTCGTAAACTTTGCTCACGTTGGGTACCAAAGATTCTTACTGAACAACACAAAACAAAACGGATGGGTAGTGGACTTCAGTTTTTAACCCGTTATGATGAAGATGGCGAAGAATTTCTGACACAGATAGTCACAGGACATGAGACTTGGGTTTCTTACGACACTCCTGAAAGTAAGTGGCAATCAATGGAATGGAGGCACACTTCATCCCCAGCAAAGGTTAAGTCGAAACAAATCTTGACACCTCGAATAATGATGTGCACAGTGTTCTGAAACTGGAAAGGCATCTTACTCATTGATTTCTTACCGCATGGTCAAACAATCAAAGCAGATGTTTATTGCGAGATACTTAGGAATTTGCGCTGCGCAATACAGAATAAGCGCCGAGGATTGCTGTCAAAAGGTGTTGTTTTTCTTCACGACAACTCACGACCACACACTGCAAATGTGACGAAAAACCTCCTACAGGGATTTGACTGGGACGTGTTTGACCATCCTCCGTACAGCCCTGATCTCGCTCCTAGCGACTTTCATCTGTTCTTACATCTCAAGTCTTTCCTTGGCGGTCAACACTTCAACAATGACGAAGAGCTGAAAAAAAATGTTTCCAACTTTTTGAAGACACAGGCGGCAAAGTTCTATGAAGAAGGTATTCAAAAACTTGTGCCACGCTATGACAAATGCCTGCAAAATTTCTGCAGTTATGTGGAAAAGTAGTTTAAGAGTTGTAGAATTTTGTGCAATAAATAATTATTCTGTATCTGTACACAATTTAATTTTATTACCAAACAGAACTTAGTTTCTGGACGTACCTCGTATTTGTTCAAGTCTAGCAGTGCAGGTGGTTGGATATGCAGCAGAGAGTTCCTGTAGATAAGAGCAAAAAGGGGTCAAGTGACATGGTAGCCAGAGAAATGGTAGACAAAAAAGTTATATTAAGAACAAGGGAGGAAACAAGGAGGTGCAGATATTAAAAATGAGGTACAAAATATGGAAAGAAAAATTAAGAATATGGAAGAGAGTAGCAGAAGATATAATCCAATAATCACAGGACTCGAAGAGAGAAGAGGAGTTGGAACATGGCAGGATGTGAGCTATCAGAAAGGAAACTAGGATTCCACCTGAGAGGATATGAAATATGTGGCACATTTAAAATTGGTAAATAAGACGAAGGAGAAACATCTTGATGAAATTTATAAATATGAACATGGTGTATGAGATCTTGAAAAGAGCAAACAGGTCAAAAGGCACAGATATATTTATTAATAGAGAACTATCATTCAGACAAAAAAGAAGACAGACAAGGAGCCTAGAAAAGAAGTCCTGTATTAAAAATTTTAAGTTATGAATGAGCAGAAAAATGGACCAAAGGACAATAGGAGAAGCATGCAGCAGACATTGATCCAGGAAGAAATTTGAGACATGCAGGAGTCAACAAGAAGAAAGGAGATGGAAAGATAAGAGGAAAGGATGCACATTCAGCAAACAATGACAAAAGAGAAACTAAGGACGGAGAACAGGCAGTGTCACAGAGAGTGAAGTAAAATTAGGTTAATAAGGAAAAAGGGATTGGGACAAAGTGTCAGAAGCATGAGCTGTTATAAGGCAAAGAAGACAGGAAATAACAGCCATAGAGAAGGCAACAGTGAGAAGGGAAAAAGAATTACAAAATGGTGCGATAAAAGGATGTTTTTGCAAGTACTATTTAAGTATGTAAATGATATAATTACAATGTGAGTAGTCAATTTCAGTGAAGTGATATAAGATTTCATAAAATTAAATCAGTATTCACGTGTTTGTAAAGTTGTTTGAATAAATTGAAACTATACACAGTAAAAGATTGGTAAAATTAATGAGCATACTCAATATATCAATAGGATGGACTAATTATTGAGACATCTATGCCCTGCATAGTGTAACATCATACTGTTGCTAGAATGCTTTATAATACAATGTTTAAGGTATTACAAACAAGAAATTACTTTATTATGAATCCTTACTGTTTCACACTCAAGACATCTGCAAATATCTTATCATACAAATGTTATAGAACATGCTCTTCAACTGTATGCACGTTGATTTCCTAAATAATCCTGAGAACTATAAATGACTAGACATGGGCAAAGTAAGGGTAATTATGAAGATGCATCAAAATATTAAGAAGTCTGGGTGAAAACTAACAGTAGAGGTAAATTTCCTTAAATACACTACTTCACCATCCACAAGAGAAAAATAGTTGCACTCAGTGAAGTAAATTTCCACACAGAAACAGATTTAAATTTGGTTTAGTAATGGTGCAAATTAAAAAATTTTCCAGAACTTTTAAAAAGTTGTTAGTTTTATTTCTGTAAGTCAAAGCATAAGTGTTGAATAATACCTGTTCAATGTCTTATTGACTTTTTCTTAGAATAACCCTATAGCACTTTTACATATGATTTCATTTTACCTACATCATTCTGTATTCTTAATTCATAATTCCATTCCTGATTTCTGTCATTGATTCTATTTCTGATTCTAGCTTCTACATTCTATGAAAACAATTGGAGGATGAATCTGTCCTTTCCATGTACCAACATCTATTTATTCCCTTATGATAGCAATGCAATTTCATTGCTGATGCTAGCATAACTAAAAGTAACATCCAAATCCAATAAAGTGCAATTAAAATGCTTTGTACAGTCAGGGAAGTTTCAAGCTCTCTTGTTATGCTAGATTTTGTATCTCCTACATGACACATTTGTCCCTTTCATTTTAGAAACCATGTTCATTAGCATCAGCAATATTTTGAACAGTGGACTGGTTACATAAAATTTACTGGCTTCACTTGCATATTCAACAGAACTGAACTGTTTCTTTTTCTTCTCTTCATCTCTCATTCCTTTGAATTTGCTTTCCACTGTTGAGCTTGTTGGAACCCAAGCATAGTAAACATACTTAAAAAACTTGCAGAACTCAAAACACATGGTCTCAACTGAACTAGTTGTTCTTTGTACACTTTATGCAATTCCTAGTTATGTCAAAGTTTTTAAGTGCGTAAATATCTAAAATGTTCTGGGCTGAATTTTCATTCTAGAAACTTCTGTATCTGTGAAATCTTTCCTTGTATCAAACCAGTCAGTTGCCACCGAGCCCCCCCCTAAATGCATTTGATAATGTGACATATCATTTTTTTTTTTTCCCCTCCGTGGTGTAGTGGTTATCATGCTAACTTCATATACCCAAGGTCGCGGGTTCAAACCTGACGGAGGATAATGGATTTTTTCGGGTGTAAAAATCCTTAGCATAGCTTTCTTCAGAAGGGAGGTAAAGCCATTGGTCCCTTGTCGTAGAATCTGAAGCCTGATAGAGAGGCCTCTGAGCAAAATTAATCGGTCTTTTGCCCAATTTAGAATGGGATGCTGAAAACCAAAGCAGTTAAAGAGCGTCCATAAATAACATGCCATTTCTGTTTTTTTTTTCCATATCATTCTTTGTGTTATGATATATAAAATGTGTTTCAAAATTCTGTTACTAACTCAAGTAATTGTTTCTATGTTCTAAGAAATTAGATTAATGATTTGGAAAAGAGGCTACTTTAAAAAATGTTTTATTTTACAACTTTCATGTTGTAAATAAAACTAAACTAATTAATTCTTGAATCCTGAGACAATGATACTGTTTAAAAACATATACAGTGGAAAAGAAATAGGAGGTAAATTGGAATTAGAACTATCAAGAGTATTTAACAGAAGATAATAAAATATGTGAATGAAACCAATGTTGCATGGCATGAACACTTCTGAAGCTGACTCATTTGCTCTGAGATGTACCAGAAGTCTGTGATACAAACATCATATTCAAATTGACAAAATAGCAATCAAGTTAAAGGCAGCTATTCTTCACAGATCATTTTTAAAATACAACTTTGATGGATTTTATAAAGTATTACTAAAAACATACAGAGTTATGAGAGTTTATTAATTATCTTAGCACAGAGCACCACTATGGAAACTGAGCATGGCATAGAACCTTTTCTGTCATAATAGTATTAATATTCCATTATAATACTTGTAGCCTATGAGACAACATTCTTTTGGTCAGGTTATATCAGTTCAAAATGTAACAGCAGAGAATAGTGCTGAAGGTTTGGGCTCATTCTACAAACTTCTGGTATAATGTGCAGTAGTATCTGTAGTGTAGTTGTTTTAGAGGAACCAAGATATTAACTAGTGGCATCTCTTTCACTTTATATGTGTTATTATTTTTATTTCTGCATTTTGTCCTAATTAACATTAGTGAATTCTCCAATATACCTGTGCTTGTTTGAGTTTGGGTGTTTCTTAGATGAGTGTGCTGACTGCATGGTCTTCCCAACCTTGATTTTTAGGCATAAAGACAAGTTTTTCTTTGATTTGCATGTTGTTACTTATAAAACCAAACTTTGTCAGATATCATCCCATTGTGTGCATTTAGAGCATTTAATATTTTATCATATTCTGCAATACTTGCATGTGCATACGATTCAATTCCTTTAATTGAATTTGCAATTCTGAGCTGAATAAAAGTGGGTTCTTTCTTGTATTTTTCTTCCATCAGTGGTACATATCACGCTCTCTAATTATACCACCATAGACAATGCTTCATTGTGATAATAGCAATATGGCTAATCATTTTCCAGTGACAAATAGTATACCACAATGCTTTCTGTCAGTGTTTGAAAGAGTCAGCTTAGTATTGCCATTGCAGAATTCATCTTAGCCATATATTTCTCCTCCAAAGTTGCATTACTGCATTTTGAAATATATTCTAATCTAAGGTTTTATTTTCTATGTATTAATCATTTGTAACAAGATTTATTGTAAACAGTATTTTTGTAAACTACTGAGTACACATTAAATTTTTGCAGTCTTCTTATACTCTTGCACACCACTCCCTATTCTATGATTTTGTTATGGTAAGTGTACCCGTTTTACAACAGTAGTGCCCCTACTGCTTATCTTTATTATGTGCTGTTCAAAATCATTCTTTTGAATTCTTTTGAATTTGAATTTTTTCATACTTACGTAGAGAATTTTCCCCCTTTTTTTACCACTACTTATGTGAAAATTTTCAGTGAATGACATTACTTAATCCTAAAATATGAATAACAGGATATTTTTTCTTATGAGGTGTTACACATTCTACTTGTAAACTACAACTTTATACGTAGAAACCATTTGTGTTCATCAAACTTTTTTTTTTTCTTCTTTTAACCCCCAGCTATTAAGGTAATATGCATTTTAGTTATCACGTGCAACTATTTCTTTTCTTTTCTCACATTAGATGTGTTATGTTTTTATATGCCATGCTGATTCATTTTTCCTTTGCTCTTATAATTTACAGTTGAATTCCTACATTTCCTGTATGTGCCTGATTTGTGTATGCTCACAGTTAGCAGTTTCTACATTTTCTCGTGCCAATTGCAACTTATAAACGGAGCAAAAAAAAAAAAAAAAGTAATAGATAAAAGGATAGGCTTTTATAAGAATTGTTTGTAGAAGAGCGGGAACAGAAAGTTATGTGAATGTACTTATATAATATATATTTTTTTAATGTTTCTTTCTTTCTTTTCCAGAGAAAGTGGACATTGTCTTAGTCTTTAATGGAGAAACATTAAATATTAATGAAAATGTTTATAAAGCTGCCATTAGACGAAGTTCTCAAGCTGTTACAAGTAAGTATAATTTTTATGTGAGTACAGCTTCTTCTTTGGTCCTTTTGCATTAATAGATATTGTACAAATGAAAACACCAGTTATTGCCAAACTCATTTTATTTGCTACTAAGGCATTCAATGTAACAAAACACATATACCTGAAACACTGTTGTCACTCACTAAGTTCACAATACAACTGATCCACTGAATTACAATTACACTGAACCACTGATATGAACTGCACTCCTAACTCGTTGACTCACTGCCCTCTCTTGTATCTCTTCTTGATGTCGTAAATCTTCACTATCACGGAATACTAGTGTACTGTTCCATGTACAAGACTGAGGGTTCTGGACTTCAAAGTTATGGGATACCTATCAAAAAAAAAAAAAAAAAAAAAAAATCCTCTTGACATTTACTAATTCTGTGTGACTATTAATGTGGACCAGCTGGAACAATAGCTGTGCGTAGTTGGCCAGATTGGACTTGTTATGAGTTCAGCAGCAGAGTGGACTGCACTCACAATATTCTGGCTGGAGTATAATACAGGCTTGTTGGCCGTGGTCTACTGGGCTCCTCCTTCTTCTTCCCAGATGTTTTGTCATCGACTACGGCAGAGATCTTCGGTGGCAGCGGCGAGGTTGAAGTGCTCTAGTGGATGTTTCAACTGCGACTGTGAAACGTCAGTTGCAGTTGAAACGTCCATTAGAGCACTTTGACCTCGCCGCTGCCACCGAAGATGTCAGCCGTAGTCGCAGACGAAACGTCTGGGAAGAAGAAGGAGGAGCCCAGTAGACCACAGCCCACAAGCCCGGATTATACTCTAGCCAGTATTGACACCGGCCGTGAAAGTCTAAGAATTTCGACTCACAATATTGTTTTATATATGTTTGTTTTTTTCTTTATTCTATTGAAGTACAAAATAATTTTTTAGTCCAGAATGAATATATGTACTTCAAGTCAAACTATAACTTTTATAAGAAACTATAAAAGTTCTTTTTGAGTGGTATTATTTTACCCCAAATGGTGTTATTTTCATAATAATTTTCGGATTGTTCAAAAAGTCACCAATTCTTGAAGCATAAAAATAGTGTATTAAACTGCAAATTACTTAAACTCCTAAACATTATCAAGTTGTTCAACAATGCATAGAGAGATAAATGGGATGTGATAATAGGTCATGCAGAACTCAAATGTGGAATGCTTTATTGTAATGTTGTGTTTATTTATTTATTTATTATTTTAGGTTATAAATGGGCAAATACTGGCTGTCAAATAAAATTGCTATTTTGGCTAAAATATATTACATCATTTATGTTTTAAGGTCCCCTATATCCAAAAAATGTATTTTTAGAAACAGGTCTGTGTGTGTCTGTGAACACGATAACTCAGAAACGGAAAGACAGAAAATACCAAACTTAGTATTTATGTTAAGTATCTTCCAAGAGACAACATAAAGATTTTGAGCAAAATTCCTCCACCCCAAACAACCCTTTACATGGAAAAAAATTCAAAAATTTTGATTTTCTCAAAAATGGCTCTTGATCACTATTATAAAATGTAATGTAAGTTTGTTTGCAGTTTGTATTATTTTCTTTTTGATGAAGCCATGAAGTAATTTCACTTCTTAGGGCAAATAAATGTTATTCTATATTCTTTATAGGACTCAAGGTGGGCGTATGAAATAAATATGGGAAAGGAGGAAGTGCAGAAAGAAATGAATAAGAATTTGCAATCATTTTATTTGTGATCTTTAATATACAGTATTTTAATCAAAATCATTAGAGCCAATTTTTAGAAAAACATTTTGAAACAATTCTCCATGTAAAGGGTAGTTTGTGGTGGAGGGATTATCTTGAAAATCTCTGTGTCAAGTCCTTGGAGGATACAAAAGATAAATACCAAGTTTAGTATTTAACAGACTTTTCATTTTTGAGCTATGCTGTCCACGCATGCACACACACGTGCACATACACACGCATGCGCACGCACATGCACATGCACACGCACACACACACACATGGACCTTTTCCTAAAAATGTCTTTTTTGGAATCAGTGGACCTTAAAATATATATTTCTGGTAAAATCTCAACATCTAATTTTTGGTTTGAATACCTACAATACCTTCTGTATCCACTATGTTAATTGAACATATTGAGCTAGAGAAAGTAAAAATGCACTGTTTTCTAGACATCTAAGTTGCATATTTTAGCCTTATAGCAGAGCATTTGCAACTTAATTTGTTAGTTATAAAGTTTACATCCTCTGTCCAGCTGACTGGGAATCAACCAATTGCGCTCACTATGCGACAAAGGAGGGCCTCTGCCTTATGCACTTTGGGCAGTCCATATAGTCTTGGTGGCCACGAGTAGGAAGATGTTGCAGCCTTCTTGATTTCGGAGGTAGACTGGATGATTTGATGAGCTGTCGTGGGGCACCGACATACCATCTTGCCAAACAGCTGACAGGCATGCTCACACCTCTGAAGAACTCTGCAGAGTTTGTAAAAACCATTAAAAAACTGAGAGTAGACCCATCGGACCTGTTAGTTAGCTTCAATGTGGTTTCACTTTTCACTAGCATCTCCCTAGACGAAACACTGAACCTTCTATCTGAACAGCTTCCGCTGGATATAGTAAAACTTTTTGAGATTGCAATCAGCTCCACATACTTCACATATAACGAAGAATTCCATGAACAGATGGATGGAGTGGCAATGGGTTCTCATCTGTCTCCCGCCATGGCCAATTTTTACATGGAACATTTTGAACATAAAGCTCTGCAATCGGCACCACTGATACCTAAAGCATTTTACCAATACATGGATGACACATTTGTGATCTGGCAGCATGGGGAAGAAGCTCTACAAGTCTTCCTATCGCACATCAATAGCATTCATAAAAATATCAAGTTCACCATGGAGATTGAAAACCAAAATTCCCTTCCGTTCTTAGATACTGAAATTCATAAAAAGCAAGGTGGTACATTGGGAAAAGTCTATAGAAAAGTCACACATACAGATCCATATCTGGATGCACATAGTCATCACCATCCAAGCCAAAAGAGAACCATTCTCATTACCCTGTTCCATTAAGCTTACGATATTGCAGATGAAGAACACAGGTCTCGAGAAATAGCCATCTGACAGACTCTTTCAAAAAGAATGGGTACACAAACAAAGACATTTATCAGGTACACCGGACAGTCAAGAACCACAGAAACCACACCATGGACAAACGCAATAACACAGGAGGGCCAAAAACCAAAAAGAAAGGCTTCATTCCATTCTACAGCACAGTTTCAAATAAGATTGCACGGATACTAAAAAGACACAACATTAAAACCATATTTATACCACCAAGGAAGCTGAGACAATACATGAGATCTGTGAAGGACAATTTGGGACTGAAAACCCCCGGTGTATACAAGATCCCATGCCAATGTGGGAGAGTATATATAGGACAGACAAAAAATGTAAATGTAAATGGCATGTTATTTATGGACACTCTTTAACTGCTGTTGTTCAGCGTCTCATTCTAAATTGGGTGTGAAAGACCGCTTAATTTTGCTCAGAGGCTCTATCAGGCTTGAGGTTCTTTTATGTGCCATAAGTCCATGACATGGGACCAACGGCTTTAATTCCCTTCCGAAGGAAGCCATGTTAAGGATTTTTGCACCCGAAAAAATTCATCATCCTCCGCTGGATTTTAACCCGCGACCTTGAGTATATGAAGTTAGCATAGTAACCACTACACCACGGAGGGCTACAAGGACAGACTTGCTGCACAATAGAAGATAGATGTGCTGAACACAAATGGAATCTCAGATTGCAGAGGAATCAGCAGTGGCCCAGCACAGCATTGAAAATGACCACAGAATCATATTTAATGAGGTCACAATTTTACAACATAGTAACCGATATTATGACAGAGTTATAAAAGAAGAAATTGTAATTAAGCTAGAGCAAAATAATTTTAACAACGACAACGGTTTGGCTCAGCTCAGCATGGACAAGGACACAAAAAACATCAGACATTCTAGCAGTATGCCTCTGCCAAACTAATCACAGGCCACTGCATTCCCATTGGCCCACGTCATTTAACCCTGCCTTCTACTTGGAGAGTAAATATACTGCCCGGTCTGGGGTATCTCATTACTTCCTGAAGAAGGCCATAGTTACCATAGCTGAAAGCTCGAGTGATTTTATCAATATCACACGGATGGTAACCCAAGAAGCTCTAATCAATAAACATTGCAGTGAAAGCTTCAAATCTTACAGAAGAATAAACTGTTGAACTATAATTTGCCTCAGAGATATAGAGAAAGTCATGTGAAGAGAACACATCTGATTTTTATTCTGGAGAACACTGAAAACTAAACTGTATGCAACTAATCTGCATACACTTGAGGTAATTAAACAAAACATCCTACCTAAGTTAGGTTCATAGCGTAGAAGAACTGATTCATGTGAAAGATAATTAAAAGATTTGAAATATGTGCGAGAAAAGATGGTCAATTTTTGAGCATTCACAGCACACCATACCAGGAGTGTTTCCTCCAGACCCACAAACTGGTGGGTAACAGTTACCCTGTTAAAGTTCACTGAGAAGCGCTGTAGAAACATAGTGTTGTTATTTGCAGCAATATTGCTTGTTGGACAGAAGGAACCTCTTTATATTGAGCTTGTTAACAGTTTTTGTATATTACTCAAATATTCATTGAATATTCTTTGAGAGTTCAAAATTTGTTCTCCACCATGAGATAATTGTTCTTTGATAATTATACAAGCTGCATGGAGCCTCTCCTGACATCTTACAGCTATTACTGGTGCTATGTTTAAACAAGTTCCTACAAACTTTATGGCAGACACTCCTTTAACAGTGCCAACCTCTTATGTTATACAACTTGGGGGTTAGCTGTAGATATAGACCAGGTGGTGGTGTTCTGCAGTGCTACTACAGTGTCAAATGAAAAAGCAACTCAAACAGTTTTACCAAGAAGCTTATAAATGTTCAATGTGACTACCCTTTGTCACACGGCACACATCAAGTCTATAGCCGAGTTCTTCCCAAACGTTGATAAGTGTGTATTCAGTAATTGTAGCAACAGCTGCTTCAATCCAGTTTCTTAATTCAGAGATGTCAGCTGGTAGCGGAGGCACATACACACGATCCTTGATGAAACCCCAAAGGTAAAAATCGCATGGCATTAGGTCAGGAGAACGTGGAGGCCATGCATAGCAAGCCCTGTCATTGGGGCCCTTGCGCCTATCCAGCACTCGAGTACAGTGACGTTCAACCAATCGCGTACTTCGTTATGCCAGTGAACTGGCGCACCATCCTGCTGGAAAATGAAGTTCTCTGGCTCATTTTCTTCCAACTGAGGGAATAGCCATTGCTCTAGTATATCAAGGTAAGAAGTGCCAGTTACAGTAGATTCACCAAAAACAAACGGCTCATAAACTTTTCGCCGGGATACGGCACAAAAATCATTCACTTTAGGGGAATCTCGTTGCATTTGTACCATCTTGTGAGGATTTTCTGAGCACCAGATGCGCACATTATGAGTATTAACATCTCCACTAAGGTGAAAGGTTGATTTATCACTGAAGACAACACGATCCATAAAATATTCATGATTTCTGTTTACTAGTCGCCATCTTTGCTACTACCGCTGTCTAGCAGATTGCGGCAGAAGCATTGCACGCACATGCACACTTGTGCCAACAAACAAAACTGTTTGAGTTGCTTTTTCATTTGACATATCATTTATAACTGTAAGTTGAATGTAATAAATATTATAAAGAGTTAAAACCCCGATATTCATTTATATACAGCCTGTATTTGACCTTTTTTTTGGTTTTAAGTATCTTTAGTCCTGCCTTTATTTCTGATAATTTCATACTGAATATCATCTAGTCTGTGTAATTTGGGAATTTGCTATTCTTCTTTTTTTCTCCTGGGTTGGCATTTAAAGTTTATCAGGAGCCCAATTGCCATCCATTCTGATTACATTCCTTACATTTTAATCACATGAAAATGCAAATTATTTTTGAACATTATGTTCTCTAAGAATTGTTCTCAAAAAAATCCATTAATCATTAATTCAAATAATTATTCTCATATGAGAAACATTACAAGTTTATTTTATTTTTACTTTCTCTACATGTACTAGAGAAGGTATTGCATTCCACACAAAAATTTGACACTGAGATTTCACTGGAAATTGACATAAAGGTCTGCATGTTTGCATCTGTGAGCATGGTAACTCAAAAGCGAAAAGTTGGTAAAATACCAAACCTGGTATATAAGTTTAGTATCTTTCAAGGATACATGATGATTTTGAGAAAAATCCCCCCACTCCAAACCACCCTTTACATAGAAAAATTTTTTAAAATTCTTATTTTCTCAAAAATTGCTCTATTGATTATGATTAAAATACTGTATATTAAAGATATTTACACGACAAATAAAATGTAGATCTTGACTTTTCTGGGAATAGCCTCTGAAATCCTCTTTATTCTGAATGAATTTTGCTGAATTTTGCATAACAAATAAACCGCAAGAGATAGCCAAAAGCTTACTACACAAAATATGTAGATCTCATTTAAACACACAATTTATGTCATATATGTTTTTTTCATGAAGTTGGCCATTTTTAGGATATTCCTTTGGTTTCAGTTTTAAAATACTTTCAACTTTTCACTTACGGGAATTTTTCAACTCCTGGCAATGCAAAGAAACAGGTTTCATCCACATGGCAAACAGCTTTTAGAAGATTTGACTATTGTTTTAGCCTAGTGTATTCCATTATTTCCTTTCTACTTACAAGAAAGCAGTTCTGCTAACGTTTATCTGTATTAGCATAAAGTAGTAAGAAGAATAAGCTTTTTAACATAATTTGTAACAGAACTGTAGAGAAAGTCATGTGAATGGAACACATTAGAATATTTATGTATCAATTGGTAACGCATTATCATGAAATGCAATTAGTAACTGAATATATATGTAGGGAAGATATTAATGAGCTAATAGCATTATAGAATGAAGTTCCAAGTCATACCATCTATCTGTATGACTAATATTTCTAAGGGGGTTATAACTATAACTCCATGGCACGACGGCTCACGGGGAACCTTGGCCTACCGCCCGGCTGCTACGTCTCCCATCTCGGTCCACTACAGACGTCATGGATGGAGTGCAGTATTGGAGGGCGAGACGTGGTCAGCACCACGAGCCCCTCTTGGCCGGTTAATGCGGTCCTCACGACCTGGAGCCACTACTTCTCCATCATGTAGCTCCTCAATTGGCCCCCCAGGGACCTCACGAGGCTGAGTGCACCCCGGTCCAGGTCTCCCAGCGGGGGAAAAGTCCCCATGCCGGTACTGGGAATCGAACCCAGGTCTCCCGCGTGGTAGGCAGCTGCGCTACCACCGCGCTAAGGAGACGACTTCTAAGGGGGTTGATGAGTGAAATTAAGTTTTTCCACAATTTTGATGGTAGAAACTTCAGTTTTGGTACACACTTCAGGGATATAAAAATACTATAATCTGTTGAGTTTCATTTCTCTAACTCTAATAGTTATTAAAAAATTTTATTTAAAATATATGCAGTTTTTTAATAAAGTGAATAAAATGTTTTGGCAATACTACAGAAACATGTACAAAAGCTTAAATTATTGGATTTTTCATATCTTTATTACAATGGGGAAAAATTATATTTATTGTTAAAGCAAAATTTCTAAAATGTTTACTGTTTCTGCCCATTTTATGTTTTATTTCAAAAAGTAATGCAGTAATAAAACATTGCATACTTACTTTTCTTAATAGTTTTGGGAATATGCAGTAAAATTTTCAGTGTGCTGGCATGTATTTTGTGGTACACAGTAAGTTTTAAACAAGTACAAATGCTGTAAAAATTAAAGTCTAGAAAAATAACCAAGCCAGTCAAGGGTAACCAATAATGGAGGTGAGGTAATAAGATAAAATAACAAAAATATTTTGGTCCCTTGGGCACAAGGCCATTTGGACAAATGATAGCTGCAGTATTATCTGATCTTATAATATTGCATAATGTATGAGTGAAATTTTTCTTAATATATTAAATGGTACAATGTTATGCAGACAAGTTGCAGATGTCATAGAGCTTTGAAACTTTGCATACATGTACTTTAATGTGTCTAGTATTTTTCTATGCAAAAAGCATATTTTTACCAAAAATGGCTGAAATTTCACCTGTCACCCCCCTTAATTTTTCTTTGCTAATTTTTTTGCTAATTTCTACAGGATTTGGACACAGATCTCCTGTTTTCCATGTGGTTGCTGCTTACCATTGAACCACCATGACCACCATAAAGACAATAAAAAAGCTTCAATAGAAAATCTACATTTATATAAAAACAATGGCTTTATGGTCAGTCATTAAATAAAATTAAAACAATGTTGTTTTTGACGGTTGTGCTAGTCTGCTAATGATTGCATTTGCTCTCATTATGTGTTACAAAATGGGCTCTTTATTGATTAAAAGAAGAGATTGAGAAATTTTTCTTCACAAGTGAAACTAAGCAAACTGACATCTTTGACCGCAGCACAAGAGCCTACTCAGGCTGAGATTTACATTACTGTCATTATTGCACTCAGAACAGATTTGGTAGGAAAAAAACAAAGTTACATTTAAGTAAACATATTTATAGAAAGGAAGTTGGTTTTCCACTCTTTGCATAGTGCTCTTTCTTTTTCGTAAGTCAAACATTTGTGTTTAGTGGTTCAAAATGTAATAAATATTATTAATACCAGATAGACAATTATTCATTTTACCCCTTTTAGGATATATTCCTTCAAATGTTTTCTACTTCAAAGTCTAAACATTTTCAAAGATGAAGTTTTCCAAATTTTCTTTGCAAACCCCTCAAACCATCCTCCTTAAGAATATCTTAAGAGACAGTAGAGATTATGTTTACTTATGGTTTTCCATATGAAAATGTTCATCAGAAAAGGCACTCTGAACAGGAAGCCCATTTCCTCAGTTATCCATTTCAAAAACCAAATTGTTATTACATTTGGCATTCATTATTTCTTAAACCTCCTTGTCAGAGCATGGATTTCTAGAAAGAAGCCTGTACTCTTGAATTCCTTAACAATTTGTGGGACAACAGCAGACGGTTTGAAATGAGATGGCCAATATCATTGCTAATGCTTCAGTGTGAAATATATTCATGCCCCAAACTATGTGATTATCACAGGTTTCTCGGATAAACATTCACTGGGATAAAACAATAAAAACACAGGTGTTAGCCGTTTTAGATATTTCATCTAGGTATTGATCTTAAGATAATCTGCAATCATTAATATGATAGCTAATCTTTAAAGAGCAGTGATGCAGCTGTGCATCTTGACAATGTGTGTAGCCTTACCATAATGGAATTACTCAATCTTAGTTTTAATAATCCTGTCTCTAGTTTAGGTCATTATTGAATGTAATTAATTGTATAGCTTGGATTAAAATAGCATGCCAGACTTTTGTAATCTTTTAGAAAAAGAGCAAACACTTCCTTCTACTTGTTGTTGACAATGCTTGAATTGATATAGTCAAACAAGGTTTAATTGTTATTAAAAACTAATAATTGGCATGTTAAATTAAAGCAATTTTTTCTTCTTTCCTTCCAAACAAAATGCACTTTCAGTTTCATTTCCAGATAACCAGTGCAAAAATGGTGGTGTTTTTGATGCTGTGAACCAGGGATGCGTTTGTCCTGCTGGTTTTGGTGGTTCAACATGTGAAATTGGTAAGTTACAAATATTTAAAATAAAATACTGAAAATAATACTTTTTTTTTGTTTAAATTTAAAAACCTATAAAAATGGAAAGGTGATTTTGATTTTGCAAATCTTCTACAAATGTATGTATAACCTAACCTTAATTGAATGCTAGAAGTCTGTTAATAAAATACTTCCCATTGGAGATATTCTTGTAAATTGAGTTTGCTTCAGAGGTTTGCTGGACAATATAGAACACAAACAGAGTAAGTGATTGTCTGGTTGGAGAGGGCCTCAGTAACTCAGGGGGAGAGAGCAGCAACATCCAGACTCAAATTGTGTAATTTGAATCCCAGTTGTTAGCCCATACAAGTTTAATGTGAATTAGAAAACATTCTGTTCCAAAAACAAAAAAAAAAAAAAAGAAGCACTTACAGTTGCTGTAGAATTAGAATATTAGAATACATTAATAGAATTTGGATTGCAGGCATGCCTGATGATTTGAATTCATACAGAGAAGTTTGTTGTTCTACTCATATTGGTAGTTGTGGCTGCAGTAGCTCTGGAGTAAAGAGCATCAGCATAGAGAGCTGAAGTCAATGGTTCAAATTCCAGGCATGGCATTGATTTTTTTCCACTCTGAGCACCTTTTCATCGAGTATTAGAATGAGTTTTCTTTCATCCTTTGGTAACAAAGTGCATTGCTATTGGATTTGTTAACATAAAATATTTACAAATATCAGGTACATATTATACAAAATCTCTTTATTACAAATTCTGTTGAGTACAATAAATGTTTTTAATTCAATGCTGCAGTACAATTTTATCTCTCATTGCTTTGGCAGCTGTTTGACTTCTTTGGCTGTCTATAATCAAAGTGTATGCTCACAATTCATTGTTAAAACTGCACTCTGTGAGCTTGACAACTACCTTTTTATACTTGCTGATTGCAGGGGTCATTATTGCATGTTAAATTACAGGCAAGTATGACTATGTTTGACACAGTTTGACACAGGTGCAACAATGCATCAAGCTATGAAAAGGAGGTTGCTGGAGCAGGTTAATAATTCAAGTTATAGGCACATATTCACAGTACTCCCTCCTCAGGGTTGTTCATCTGTACCAGTATAATCATAGTGGGCTAGAAAATCTAAGCGAATCACCCTTGACACAACTTCTGGATGCAGTAGACATCATTAATCCTCTTCACCACAAGAGACGGCCCTTGCTATGGTTTTGGAAGCTTGGGGCAGCACCCCTTGGTTGTGGCCTGCCTGTTGTAATGGATCACTGGCCGCTTGCTACCTGAATGTGTTGATGGGTCATATCATGCATGTTATAATCAGAGTATGAGATTCTCTAGTTGACTGTTGGCTATTCTGTCCCTGGGGGATTCCAAAAAATTAGGTTCCTGCAAAGACCAAGCTGACTAGTGTTAAACCAGTGGCATCATAGGTTAAAGAGTAGTATGCCAGTAAGATATCCCTGTCTCTCTTGTGTCCAAAATTCCTTGATTATTGGCCCTCCACATGCACTTTATCATCACCTCTTATCCTGCGGATATAACTATTTTGTCTTTCAGGATCGCCCCGGATATTTGTGTGACTCTGGTCGGATTATAAAATCCTCTGGCTGACATCGACCATCACCTCATGACTCCTGAGGGCATCCAGTCCCAGCATCACATCCTCAGCCATCCTCGTGACAAACACCCACAGGCTTATGGTGCTCTGTCCCAGCATCAACTATAGCAATATCTCCTTCTCCAGCTAATTGTCATCTGACATCGTCACTATATGGTAAGACCAACTAGGTTGTGTTGGCTAGTCTTTCATGCATCAGGTCTGAATACAGTCATGCTGCGCCTATGTTAACTAATATAGTTTTCCTTGTGATGAGGCTATCATCCATTTTTCTGCCAAAGGCATGTAAGCATCACTTGAGGGGGTGGTGAAAACAGCCCTGATGTATCCCTCCCCATGTTAATCCTCAATTGTTTCCCGTTTGCTGGTAGACTTGGTTATAGTCAGTCCTTTGATAGGTGATCTGGTTGGCCCCACCCCAACACACGCCACTTTAATGTTGTCATCTCTTGGTTGATTATCTCACCTTGTAAGGAATACTCTTGGTCTTAAGGTATGTGCAACTGTCTCTTGGTCACCTTCATCCTCATTGTTGCTGTTAATGCCTCATGGATTTCTACAATGCTGAGCATCAGGTCTGTCATATTTCAGCATCATGCACCCTGTCAACGGACTTCCTGAGACTAACTAGGTGGAAGGTTCACCGGGGGTTTATTCCCCAGCTGTTCAACTGCCAGAGTGAACTCCTGCATCATTTCTCCTGGCTGTTGCATTCTCAACTGAGCTAACTGCAGTAGGCTGCAGCCAAGTGGTTCCCAACCAGTGCTCGAGGGCCTCCCAGATGTATCTGGACACTGCTAACATTGCAACACAGTACTTCTGTTGCCTATTCTGGGTGGCTGCTATCAGTTGTGCAACTTCCTCATCTGTTGTCCATTAGTTGTGGGTGGTGATGGCACAAACTGTTGGTGGAAGACTTCAAAAGTTGACATCTGGGTGGCTTGATACATGCAATATTGTATTGTGTCCTGGCATCTTTACCTTAAAGCCTTCTGTTAAGCATATTTTCCATTATGTTATTCAGTTCTTGACACTGTCATCAAATCTTCCCACCAGGTCATTAAGTTCTTTCCCAGTGTCTTCCAGAGCATTAAGATATTGGTCCTAGTCATTCAACATTCCACCAAACTCTTCCAGCTTTTCCCCAAGCTCTTTTACTCTTCCGCCAATTTCTTCCATGTCCTTCATAATAGTCAGTTGTTTGTCAATTTTATTTGATATCTCTTCCTTCAGCATCTCCAATCTGAATTCCATTTACCCCTCCAACTTCTCCATTCCAGATTTCATTTTCTCCTCTATCTTCTCCATTCCAGTTTTAATTTCTGACTTCATTTTGTCCATACTGTGTTCCAGTCTTGTGTCCATTTTCTCCATTCTGATATTCAATCCCACTCCTGACAAAATTGTAACAACATTTTTTTATTATAATAAATGTCTAATTCAATGCACTAGCACAATTTTATCTCTCTTTTATATGTACATAGAAATTTTAACCCTACAGGTGGTGAATACATTTTAATGATAAGATATGAATAGCAGATATTAAAAATTTGATAGTTTTGGGCTTCTTTTCACCTCAACCAAAAAAGAAATGGAAACACTTTTTTTCTTAGAATATGGAGAAAGAAAGAAAAAAAAAAATAACAAAATGAAAACCGAAGTCTGACATTTTTTGGTCTCTGATGACCAGGCTCAGGAATTTCTAAGTATTAAGGCCTGAACAGAAGGAAATAAGGCTGAACTGTCATTGGACTATAGGTAGGGACATCATATTAACAAACCACCCTCATGTTCCTCATACAACCTTTTAGTGTTTTGGTCATCACTCAAATAGGTTTTGCTTGCCTGTTAGTGACCCTTGGTCTCAGTTATTTTGCGTTCTTTTATAATGTTAATGGTTTGAGTGTGGATAACTTGAAACCATTGTTCGAGAATTTCTGTGTCTGCTTAATGACATTTAGACCGTCTTTTCTAACTTTCATTCTGAGATAACCTGTTATGTTATTATTAATTAATCTATGTATTTATTAATTTATTTAACTATCAAACAAAGGTTCTAATGAATAAATAAAATCATGCCTGCATCAAACTGGTTATCATTCTTGGATTTCATCCTTGCACTCCAGAATTTACTGCAGTCTGTTAGATGTTACATCCTAGCTGCTAAGTTCATTAGTCATAAATTCTTTCATTTATCATTCCCATACATAATGACTATAAAACAATTCTCATAGTATTAGAGTCTATTACAAACAAATAAAAATACCCAAGCCTATTTTTATTCTTTATATTGAAAACTACTTACTTTGTGAAATATCTTGTATATATAGGTTGTGGTGTAAATGCATTTGGTGCCAATTGTGATGTAATATGCTCTGGAAATCTGAAAGGCTGTAAGGAAATGTTCTTTTGTCGTGAAAAGCTTGGTTGCAATTGTGCTGCAGGACTTCAAGGTGCGCTCTGTAGTTCAAGTAAGTACTATAAAACAATTAATATATACTTTGTAAATACAGTTTACTTTATCCTTATTCCTTTATTCAGAATGTTACTACTGCATTGATGAATTATACAAATTAATGTCTAAATATTATTATAACATTACTTACTTTCTTGTCCATTTTTACATAAAGATGTTCATGTAAAACTATTAAAGTGTAATGATGTACAGTGATATTGCAGCTGGTTTCATTTGATTTGCTGCTAACTGCTTTAATGTTTAAATACAAGAGTTGTCCTAGTGTCATTTTTAGTTTTCATCTCAAATAAAATGGAGTATAACTATAGGCTGTCTGCATTTAGAAGTCCTTTTACGAGGGACATATTCGGTATGCAGCTAGGCTAGCTACAAAGACCATTAAATTAGTAAAGAAAACATTTCTGCGCTCTGTAGTTCAAGTAAGTACTATAAAACAATTAATATATACTTTGTAAATACAGTTTACTTTATCCTTATTCCTTTATTCAGAATGTTACTACTGCATTGATGAATTATACAAATTAATGTCTAAATATTATTATAACATTACTTACTTTCTTGTCCATTTTTACATAAAGATGTTCATGTAAAACTATTAAAGTGTAATGATGTACAGTGATATTGCAGCTGGTTTCACTTGATTTGCTGCTAACTGCTTTTATGTTTAAATACAAGAGTTGTCCTAGTGTCATTTTTAGTTTTCATCTCAAATAAAATGGAGTATAACTATAGGCTGTCTGCATTTAGAAGTCCTTTTACGAGGGACATATTCGGTATGCAGCTAGGCTAGCTACAAAGACCATTAAATTAGTAAAGAAAACATTTCTATTAAGTTTATAAATAATAAGAATTTATTCCTAGTATGTTGGCTATTTGCATTCTAGCCTATTGTGTTTAGCCTCAAATGATATATTTTTCTATTCTAATAAAATTTTATTAACCATAATTTCTTTTCCAATTATCTTTACAAGAATTTATTATATCAATAGGCATAAAATGGGCACCTTGTGATAAATCTTGTAGCCCGTCATCAAGGTGGGAGTAGCATGATTGATCAACATCGTATAATGGTAGCTTACCATTTTTTGAAGACCAAACGCAGGACAAATGCTGTTTTCTTTGCTCTAAATCCAGGACACCAGGATACTTGGCACAGGATGTTAATTTTCTGCTGATTACAAATTTTTGTGTCTTCCAGAAATAATTAATTACATGCTTTATGATGTTTCAACATACTGCTCATGATTACATTCCAAAAAGGTTCTCTAATAGTGAGTGAGTGGATATTTAAAAATGTAATATAAAGACTCTCCTAAACATAAACAGACGAAAATAACCAGTTATTCATCACTGTATATCATTCAGTAATACGATCTGAATATAGATTCATGAAATATGAAAACATAACACAATCATCTCTTATTTAAACAAAGCAACTGCTCTGTTACACCTCTTAACATGAGAAAAATTTATTTCAAGTTACTTCTGCTCTATTTCTTTTTGCCAAAGACAATTAATTTTTCAAGTTTATAATTATAGGATATTATATGTATATGGTTTAAACCCCAGATATGTTTCAACCATGGAATTACCCTGAACAGTGTAAGGAAACCAGGACCATTCAGTCAAACCCTGCTTGGATGGTAACATTATATAATGGGCATATTTGCAAGATGAGATGGGAAGGGAAAAATCACCACAACAAACTACAAACTACTAGATCTTCTATCTTGTCATGTGAAGCATAACCCATGTGTCTCAAGGACAGCACATATGTGTTGAGTATTAACAGTTTAGTGACTTTTATTACTGATGATAGAGATTCTTTGTTTGCTTAAGGGGCACAAAATCAGAAGTTATTGTAACAAATGGGAATGCTTGTTACTGTTAAACACACTATATTTGCCACTAGGACACTCATTACACTCTTGGTACATAAAATAACTGAATCACTGTGTTCACTTCACTGCTTTAGCATTCATCAGTCACTCAATTGACTTTTAACTAACTTCATACACATACTCTCCCATCAGCAGTTGACGGTTCCTTATATGGTCTATAACCTGGCTCCAAAAGTTCCATTCAAAGTCTCAGGATGGACAGTTCTCAAAGTAGCAGCTGCAAACCTCAGGACTTTTTTACTGAGAAGCAACACAAAGGCCTTTGTTTTCCCAGCTATTGTGTTTGTTCACTCTATTATTAATATTATTAAGTCAGGTTAGGTACCTGTGGCTATGGGTTCAATGTTTATTATTATTAATATTATTATTTATTTATTATTATTATTATTATTAATATTATTATTATTAAGAATTATAATATTTACATTATTATAAATAACTCATTATTCAGAACAAAAATGTAAACACAATAAAAAAGCTAACCAGAGCTTGGTAGCAGCCTCTGCTCTTCACTGGTTTTAGTTTTAAGTACAAAAAGAATTCCTTGTTTCTAATAAATTTAATTTTAATGATATTGCTGAAAGTTCTAATGTTATATTTATAATGTAGTCCACAATCATCAATATCATAAAAAGATTCTAAAATCAGTTGCAAGAGGAAATCCTTTAATTCAGTTTGAGCCAATCATAATGAGCCACAACCCTAACATTTATATATATATATATCACTTAGTATTCAAATATTTTTAAAAACATTACATAACCAAAATCTACAAGTATTAGTCGGTTTGAGAAGCCCAGTTGGTTAGGCACTGGTTTTCTGAAATCAAGGTCGCAAGCTCAAATCTGGCCGAGACCATAGTTTTTAAGTGTGTTTAAAAGCTACAGCCCCTGTCAGCAGATTACTGGCATGTTGAAGAACACCCATGAGTGAAATTCTGGCATACTGAGAGGGCTGACATTTTTATTTATTTATTTATATAGATTGCCCCAATGAGCATATTGCTCTAGGTAGTGACTGCCCTTTAGTGAAGCAGTAAGCAAAATACAAAGAGATCTTGGCAATTGGCAGTATCGTTAATAATTGGGAAAAAGATGGAATGTCTTATAAAGTAGTACTGGAATGAGTCATTAGGAAGTTCTAATATGGAAAAGGAAGTTGTGAAAAACATGAAACACATAACTTAAGTAAGTTAAGGATGCTTTATGTATAATTAATGAATTTGTTATTGTAATACCCCAGATATACATGTTACGTGATTGTACAGAATTTCTAATGCAGTTGTGGAAATGCAACTGTTACGTAGTATAAAAATGTGGGTATTGGAGATAAACAGCAAATAATAGATTAGGTGCATGGCAGCTTTTAATCAAAACTGAAACTGAGTTTTATTTATGGACGCTCTTTAACAACTGTGGTTCTTAGCATCCCATTCTACATTGAGTATGAAAGACTATTTAATTTTGCATAGAGGCTTCTCTATCAAGTTTGAGATTCTTTTACATGCTGTAAATCTACAACATGGGACCAACATCATTACTTCCATTCCGAATTAAGCCATGGTAAGAATTTTTATACCCGAAAAAAGTCCATCACCCATCACTAGGTTTGAACCCACAAACCTTGGGAACCAAAGGCTAACATGTTACCCCAGACCACAGAGGACAATAGCTTTTAATGAGCAATAACAGTGCTGCTGAGAGCCACAATATGAGAAGTGGCCCACATAAAAGTAGAATGATTATCCAAGTCTCCTTATGGAAATAATGCTAAAATATTCCAAAATTACAAGTTTAAAGGGTGTCAGAAATGTGAAGAGAAATCATTTACAAAGTCGTGAATTGGCAAAAGTATTTAACGTCCTTTAACCTGGTTTGGTTATATCGGACGATGAATGCAATTGATGATATGATGCTCAAATGATCTCGGGGTCCATGGAGCTTAAAGTTACTCGACATTCGTCTTCTCAGGATAAGGTAAAACCCCGGAAAAAACCTTACCCGGGTAACTCACCCTAAGCGAGATTTGAACTCACGACCTTTTGAACGTGAGTCAGACATGCTACCACCACGCTACCCAGGCAGACTGCAAAAGTATTATAGAATGACTTAAAAGATCCTATGGGAAAATAATGTGAAAGTTTTTGGAAAGCAAGGAGGTGTTTTGAATATAGAGAAAACAAAAAATTGATAGATTATCTAACAGAAAGCATTTAATTGATTTTGGCTAATAAATGAAACAAAATTAGAAGATGAAAATACATTTAACATATCAAGATAAAGATGGACATGTACAAGGCCTGGTGTATGACAACTGAAAGGTATTATGTACTTCTTTAGGTGGGGCAGGGAGTGCGACAGAAGACAGGATGCATAATGTTGGAATGAGATGAAATAGAAAAATAAAAAACAAAGAAGTATACACACACACACACACACACACACACACACACACACACACACACACACACACACACATGCACACACATGCACCTACCACCCCACCCCACTCCCCGCACACACACACATGCCCATGCATGCACACACAACATTGCAATCAATAGATCCTATTATGAGATTAGACTCAAAGCTCAAACTCTAGGATGTAGATCATGTCAAGAATTACATTTATTCATACTTATTAAACCATTTATTTACAAATAGTAACTCTGACAGTGAATTTTTAGAGTTGTCAGTTTTGAATAATTTTCAATTATATATCTGTTTCCAAAGGCCTACTTGTACATTTGCATTCTTAGAATATTCATGTTTATTATATTTACAATGCTACAGTATTACCAGTGTTTTTTGATTGAATGAAATCCTCCTCTGTATACAAGGTGTGAGTAATAAAGTATCTTTTTAATTCTGGTCTAAACTTGTTTTTGTTCATTTGCAATTTTTTTATAGAAGAGGGAAATGAATTAAACAAAACTATTCCTTTGTAATAAACCCCTTTTTGGAATAACTGCAAATTATTTGTTGGTCTATGTAAGTCCTGCCTATGTCTGGTCTCTTTGTTATGAATATCTATATTTTTTATAAACTTTTATTTATTACAAATGCCAATATGGCTAGAATATATTCACAGGCTAATGGTAAAATTCCAAACAGTTTGAAAAGTGGTTTGCAGTGAGTTGATCGTTTTTCCCCTGCCATTATTCTTATTACTTTTTTTGCATAACATGGGAAAGGTAAATAGAGAGTAAGACTTGCAGTCAACTGTAAATATACATTTTTATTTGTATGTAGAAGAAGAATGTTCAAACTGGAACTACGCTAAACCTGACTGAAATGTTTTCTTGAGAATGGTCATCATATTTAAGAATGAGAAAGATAAGTTCATATCTACATTACTATATCTTAGATTGTTCTTTGCAAGAAAAACATTGCAACTCATGTTTTGCAGTTTTTCAGTAGTAACCAAATATGTTTTAAGATTATATAAAAAGCTTATGGCCTATAACATTAAAATTTCAATAAATAATGTAGATATGTGAAGCAATATAATATAGTTAAATCTAATATAAAATATACCAAATATTTTAACCAACACAGCATCAAAAGAATGTGGAATGGGGGCAGCACATCTCCTCACATTCAAAAGGTTCAGAGTTTGAATCTTAGGCTGAATAAGACTTTTTTTCAGGGTTTTTCCTTATCTTGAGAAGATGAATATCACTATTAAGCTCTAAGGACCCCAAGCCGATTCGAGCATCCATTTCATTTATTCACTGTACAATATGACCTACTTGGTTAAGGGATGTTAAATTTCAATTATTAAGTTGCAAAATTTCCTTGCATAGTGCAATATGAGCATGCTTAAGATCTCAGTTAAATGATAATGGATGGAGAAACTGTTAAGCATCAGATTCATTTTAAAAACATGCAAATGAAGTGCAATAATATATGGGGCAAACTATGATAAAATATTAAAAATGACTCTCTCGTTTACTTTGATTATGGACAAATAGATAAACCATTCCCATAGTAAAGTAGTACCATCTAGTATGGGGAACCCAGGTTCAATTTCCAGTGAGAGCATGAGGATTTTACTCTGACAGGATTTTCTCCCACTGTTTCCCAGGTCTGGGTGTTGTGTCCCTTCACCTCTATTTACAGAAGGCACTGGCACTGGCACTGGCACTGCACTATAATCCTGCCTAGTCGCCATGCTTGGTTTGTGGTCTTATCATGATTCTATTCTGATTCCAATTAACCTTTGGGTTGCTCACCCTCCTCCTCCCCTCCTCCTCCCCCTCCCCTACTCCTCCCCTCCTCTTCCCCCTTCCCCTCCTCCTCATCATCATCGTCATCATTCATCATATATAACTTTTTTATGTTGTATTCCCTGCAGCTTGTGATCCTGGATATTATGGAGCAGGATGCACAGAAAAGTGTGGAAACTGTAAATATGGAAACAGCACTTGCAACATCTATACTGGCTACTGTTATTTAGGGTGCCTGGAAGGATATTACCCTCCATTTTGCAAAGAATGTGAGTTACTAATTTTTCTTTTGTTATCTAGTTTAAAGAAGGGAAAATTACACATGGTGATTATTCCAATTGGAGATATTTTTAAACTAAGAGGAAATGTGAAGTCATAGAAATAAAAGAAAGCCACCTGATAGCTTTTGTATTATTTTTTGCTAACTTTAAAGAAACTTGAATAAGAATAATTTTAAGTCAATTTATCTTATTATAATGTTGTATACCAAGTCATGCATACATATATGATAAAAAAATAACAAAAAAACACACACACAAGCACGCATGCACGCACGTACGTGCACACACACACACACACGTACACACACAGATATATACATACATACCAGTCATTTTATAAAATTGATCACAGGTATACATTATTATTTTATAAATACTACACAGTATAACATGAGGACTGATAGGATTTCTGTAAATAGGGTCTCACCAATGGTTTGGGGGTTCTGCCAGAAGATTTTTATAAATTTAGCTTTGAAAATTTAAACTTTGAGGTAAAAACAATTTAGAGCAACACATCCTAATGACACTAATAATATTTATTACAGTTTAAACAACTAAACAAAAAGTACTTTAGAAGGGAAAATATACTAAAATAGTTGTGAAGTAAGAAATGTGCACGTAAACTCCTAATATTCTTATTTACGTTTTAAGACACTATTGTGACTTATGGATGAAAAAAAAAGAGAACATCCATGCAAAGAGATAATCTTCTGGGAAACTACATCTAAATCAATGGATCTATTCATATTACAAAAGCTTATTGTCAAAACCATGAAACAGATCCCTAAATGCTCTTCTTTGAAACCAGTGTTCAGAGAGTTTTGCAAACTACCATTACCTTGTATTTACATTTTAACAACTGTTCTTTTTATCCATACAAATCTGTCATATTTCAATAAGAATTCTGATTACCATTCCTACAATATCAGGGGATCACAAAACTTACATCTTCATTATCAAAACAGTAAAATCGCCTTTAGAGCATATCACACCAAAGAGCATATCCCTTTATAACAAATTACCAGATAATTGGAGATTACTAAACCATAAACAACTCAAACATCAAGCCAAGCAACATTTATTAAAACATGTTTTATAGTGTTGACAAGTTCATGTCCACTTCATTTTAGGCTCATGCCTTTTTTTTTTAAATAAAAAAAGAAATGTAACATGTCAGCTCTCTAATTTAAACTTTCTATTTTGTGAATAGTGTACATATTAGTATAAGTTGTGATGTAATGTAAATAATGAGTGTGTTGTTAATCTGTTACTTGGTGAACCTTTTGAATTTTTGTAATTCTTTTGGTGAATAAAACATCTATCTGCCTGCTTGCCTATTACAAGCACTATTACTGCTCTCTTTGAAAATATGCGGAATACCTTTGATGCAGTTTGTACAGATGTGAGTGGGGGCTGTGAGTCAGAAAAACTATTGTATCGCTAATATCAAGCTAAACAATAAGCAATTATTGGTTTGAGTAGCTAGATTGGCATTCAGGGTTAGCTTGTGCTAGCAATGACATTGTAGCTAGCAGTATTCATTTCAACAGTGAGTGTTCTAATGATGTCAGCATGGAAAGATTTGTGACAAAAAGGCATACAGAAAGTAATGACAGTTATATATTCCAGTTTCAATCTTAGGCTTAAACTCCAAGTAATGTTCAATTAAAAACCACAGCATTGTAAGTGACATGTATTAATGAAAACAGTGAGAGCAAGTAGATTACACTAATCAGGGTCTGTATAAACAAAACTATACTTAAAAAATGGGAAAAAAATAACTCCTGGCTTTCACCAAACAATTCCAAGAGAGTAGCATGCATGTACTGCTCAGGATTACAAAATCACAGTGCTTTTAGAGGCAGTAAAATGCATATTGAGCTAGTTTTTATGCAAGGGTTGAATGTTAACAAAAGTATTAGTGATCATGGTAGGAGCAAGTGTTACACATTTTTGAATGAAAAGAAAAGTAAGCAATCAAAAGAAGCCCTCTCTGAAGGTATCAGAAATTAGGAAGAAGAGAATTTCCAAACAAACAAATCAAGTTTATACATTAACACTTGTTGCACCTACAATGGCACACCATGCAGCTACTTTTATGATTACTGATATTGAGAATTTTGTGACAGTGATGAGTGATGTATACTATATGTAAGTATTATTTGAGTTGTAACACTTTACATCACTTACTTAATTACAAAATGTAAGTGATGTGAAAGTGTTACAATCAACTCAAATAATACTTATATACTTTTATGATATCGTAGGGTTAAGATTAACAGGAGAAGCAGTTGCAATAGTATTTTATTCTGTTTCATTTGTAATGGTATTTCTGAAGTTGAAAGGATTTACTTCAGATGGAGCTAAAAATTACAAGGAATTTATAAAGAGCAGCTACATACATTCATAATAATGTAACCCTAATATTCTAATTATTCATTGTTTGAATCATAAACTGGGGCTTGCAGTTCATGATGTAATAGATAAATTGTCTGTTCCACTACATTTAAAGTCTTTCATGGAGTCCCTATATTCACTTTTCTGCCAGCCAAAAAAACAGTGTGAATTGACAGAATTTGGGACATGAATTTTAAAAACTAGAAAGAATATATTTTGTATTCGCTGGATAGCATTCTCATACCAAATTGTGACCGCAGTAATGTGAAGTTATAGCTACCTTATCCAGCATTTGCAATTTTGGGGATTCCTTCAGAAAATAAATTCATAGAATTTTATGTATTAAATTGTGAGTTGGGAAATGGTAATACTACATCACTGAAAAAATATTTACTTGGATGCATTTTGGGAACAGGGTATTGTTCCCATTCGCAACAATTCTCCAACTGATTGTGCCACTTTCATTTCCTGTCAGGGGGAAGCCTTAGATTGCTGGTGTTCTCTGGTGACGGAGTGATGAATCTCCCAAGGGTGGTTGGCAGTGATAATTCGAAATTCATTGTGTAGTCTTTGTGGTTTGTATAAATATTTTCTCCCAGCTTTCTAATTCATAGCTGTTTTTTATTGGTTTCAAAAGTTTTATGCTGGGTGTGATGTTATGATTTGAGATCCAGAAATGATGTACTAATGCTCATTTGTCTAATCATTTCTCATATGTTCTTTGAGTCTTGTTTCCAGATTTATTTTGGTTTGCCTATGTATGCTAGATTATAGTCATTGCAATATATTTAGTTTTAGTTTTAGGAACTTAAAATTAGCGCCAGTATTGTTTCATCCGAATTATATTTTAAAGGAATGCTTTTTACAGGATGTTATGTCCAGTTTCTTTCTCTATTCTTTTTTACAAGTGTAAAATTCTTAGTTCCCTTAGCCATTCAGATTTTAATATGTTTAAATCTGTGATATGCTTCAGATTTTTCTGTCTCATAAAAGATGATTTAATTGCTGGATTTCAACGATAACAATGCTTTTATATTTATATTAAATTACTACTCTTCTTTTCTATTTTTACAGATTATAAGCATTTTACGATGGCTCCAGAAGCCACAGAAATAGATTCAGAGAGTGCAACAATTAGAGTTAATTTTGCTAATACCTCAGGCAAAGGAAAACCTACATTTTATCAATTACAGTACATTGTAAGTGTTGAATCTACTGTCAGAGTGAGTGCTATCTAACTATTTTAATAACTGTTTAATTGGTGATGTTGAGCTGATTTATTTGCCTAATTGTTTAGTGTTTGTAGAAATAAACCATTTTTGTTTTTCTAGCTGATAACAGTTTCTGGCCTAAAATGACGAAGATGACGGTTATATAATCTGAGAATTTAATTTTAAACCTTATCATGTTAACTACTCAAGTGAAAAGAGTAACCACAATGTTGTCAACTGTAGCATCAAATGATTCATACATGCAATCTTAATGTAGTACTCATGCTGCAAAAATGCATTTTACAAATAATGTGATTTTAAATGAGTAAAAGCTTGTCAAACAATTTTAATCATGTTGTGTGTGTAATAAGCTCCTTTAAACATTTTCAAACTATAGTTGGAAGACTTTTGCACCACCCTTATGATCATAAATGTTAACTCAAAAGAGTTAAGAGAAAGATATACTCACAAATGAAACAGGACTGTGAAGCTTTAAGGAAAAGCAAAAAGCATGTTATGTTTATGGGTATCTTATTAATTCATCATTTAATCTTTATATCTGACTTTGTATTAATTATTATTATTATTATTATTATTATTATTATTATTGCTACTGTTACTTATTCTTTTTATTTTATTATGCTTCTCTGTGCATACTATAATTGTGATTGAATTCTTCCTTCCTTGCTTGCATATCCAGTCCTAGTCATAAGTAATAAATGTAATTTATGTAATAAAAATACAAATATAAACATTTTTATGCTGGTAAATAATTTTTAGGAAGCTGATCAGCTCCAAGATGAGAATCCAGTTTGGCTGGAATTAGAGCCTCTTTTAGCTCCAGTTTGTGAAGTGAGTATTACAAACTGTTTACATATATCTGAAATGTTGAACTAAATCAAGTAGTGGTATAGGTAGGACACCGCTCACCCTTCCTTCTCCCCATGTTCCAAAATTCAGATTTTATTTAGATTTAAAGCATTAAAAAAATGCATCTCTAGTTCTACAAGCACAACTTACTTTTGTCTTTCATGAGAGAAAAATGTCTGTATTTCTACTAAAATGACCACTATATTTA
Source organism: Hymenopus coronatus (assembly GCA_030762935.1). Classification (NCBI taxonomy): domain Eukaryota; kingdom Metazoa; phylum Arthropoda; class Insecta; order Mantodea; family Hymenopodidae; genus Hymenopus; species Hymenopus coronatus. Next base: position 144,269,837 of record CM060881.1, on the reverse strand, counting down.
CAATCTCTGTGGCTTAAAATGAAATAGTGTATTAAAAACCATAGAATAGTATTTTTACTTTCTCTAGCCCACATGTACAATGAACATAGTGAATAGAGAAGGTATTGTATTCCACCCAAAAATTTGATGTGAAGATTTCACCCAAAATATATGTTTTGGGGTCCCTCGATACCAAAAAAAGCATTTTTGGAAAAAAAACTCTTGTGTGTGTATGAGCAGCATAGCTCAAAAACGAAAGATTGTTAAATACCACAGTTGGTATTTAGGTTTAGCTTCTTCCAAGGATGCACCACAAAGATTTTTGAGAAAATCCTCCACCACAAACTACCCTTTACATGGAAAAATTTTCGAAAACTTTGATTTTCTTAAAAATGGCTCTGATGATTTTGAATAAAATCCTGCATCCTGCACATTTAATATATTTACATCCCAAATAAAATGACTATCTTGAATTTTCTGGGAATAGCCTCTGAAGACCTCTTTATTCGGGATGAATTTTGCAAAATTTTGTTTAACTGCTAAACCATAAGAGTTAGACAAAACTTACTACACAAAATATGTAGGTCTTGTCAAAGCCACAATTTATGCCCTGTAAGTATTTGTTGTGGAGGTAACTGTTTCTGAAATATTCCTTGTAATTGGTTTCAATTGTATAGTACTTATACTTTTCTCAGACAAGAAACGTCCGTTATTCTTTTGTTCTCTCCTGGCCAAGCAAAGAAGCGATTTGCAATGACAATCGCATAATGATAGCTTTTAAAACATTTGACTATCACTTCAGCTTAGTGCATGCCCTTTGTTCCCTTCTACGTATAAGGAACTACATTATAAGAATATTCTGCTGTTTATTTCGATTAGTATTGTGTAGAAAGAAGAATACTATTTTGTAAGAAGTTTGTAGAGCAGCTAGAGAAAGTCATGTGAGTGTAACACATCAGATTTTTATATTTTGCACTGCACAGAATTCATTATACACACACAAAAAAAAAAATTATTCATATTTTGTAAAATTTATGGTCTTTCACCTTAGCAGAAATTGTTATAATGATCAGGGCTTCCAGATATTTTATTCTTACAGTTTTCTGTGAAACATATTTACAAAAGCCAAGCCACTCTTCCCAAGAAATACATCTGGAAAACCCTGTATGTTAGGTACCTTGTACATCATGTGCAAAATGCCCCTTATTCCTGAAGAGTTTTTATGTTTGTAAAGCTGTGCTTTTAGCATTATACTGTATTTAGTATTAAGCAAAGATAAAATAACCAGTAACTTCTATTTCCTTTTTACTAAGTTTAAAAGTTTCACAATGATTACAATCTATAAAGTTAATGTGTTGTTGTTGATCTAATGTGCAGGATTTTGATTCATCAATTTTTCCCTAGCCAGCCAATATAGATTATGTATCTTCCCATCTGGTACAGCTTTTCCCAATTCTGTGCATTCCAGTAGGTGTTCACCATTTAAAATCTTGTCAGCATTGCAGATCTTACATGTGTTGTCATTCACAAAATCAAACCTCACAATAAACTTAAAGTAATTTAGTGTATTTTATTTGATATTTTATTATTAAATTTGGACAAAACTATGCATACCCTATTTTTTTAAATTAATAAAATGAACCTGTTCATATCCTTAATTTATAAAATGTTGTGTTGCTTTAAAGTATATATGTAACAAATTCTGCATTTTTTCCTTCTTTATATTTTCATATTTTTGCAAATCTTTCATGTGTTACTTATCTCTAATTATCACTACTAACATTACCATCTAGGTACTAGCACCTCTTGCATTATTTTTATCATAACTGTCGTTCCATCTACTGTCACAGTTGGTAGTGAAAGTGAATCTCATCTCTATCTCAAGTTGGACAGGGGACTGCATGCTGCAAACTTCACAAGAAATAATGATGATATTTTGGTTAAGTTGTAGAACTCTTAATCCAGATAAGAGCTTTAAGAACAAATATTTCTAATATTGAAAGGAAGGCACTTCCAAAGATGCTGGCCTATTCAGTTATAATTTTTATGATGTATCAATTGTAGTGGATGAGCTCTTTATCTTGTATGAGTTTTATTTTCTTCTAGTGAGGGAAAAATGGCGTGTTATTTATGGACGCTCTTTAACTACTCTGGTTCTCAGCGTCCCATTCTAAATTGGGCGTGAAAGAACGCTTAATTTTGCTCAGAGGCCTCTATTAGGCTTGAGGTTCTATGACATGGGACCAACGGCTTTACTTCCCTTCCGAAGGAAGCTATGCTAAAGATTTTACACCCGAAAAATCCATTGTCCTCTGCCGGGTTTGAACCCGCGAACTTGGGTATATGAAATCAGCATGGTAACCATTACACCATGGAGGGCAACACTAATGAGGGAGAGTGGGGCAATCAACAGCTATCAATAATCCTTCTCAAATTGGAAGGATTGTCTTGAATGTTTCTGTTCTCATAAACAAACTCAGTGTCTTAAATATTACAGTACAACAGCAAATTTGTTTTCAGTGAGTAATAGATAATATAATTCTGAGTATTGTGGGAAAATAAAACACTCGCACACTCATGCACACACACACACACACACGCACTCACACAAACACACACGCACTCACACACACACACACATACACAGATAAACCTAAATTCCCATACTGGCCTTTTTCTAGATTTTTTTTTTTTTTTTTTTTTTTATGCCTACAAACTTGTTTTTTTTTTTTTTTTTGGTGAAATCTGAGTTTCAATTTTTGGCAGAATACAATATCATTTCTGCCTATTATGCATATTGTACATACCTGCTAGATATAATAAAAATAGAAGTTTCCATCTCAGCACTTTTGGTATAAGGCAAACTCCTGGAACACATTCAAAACTTTACTGCAGACAAAACAACAAAGAAATTATCTTGACACAGAGCACTAAACAGTGAAAAACTGGATGCAGCTTGCTCAAATATAATCAGAGGAATGAACAGTCCTGAAATGTGTTCAGGTGCTCATCAGAAAATATAATAAGTGAGTTGTAAATAGTGATGTAGTGTTACCATTTACCAACTCACTTATTATATGACTACATATCATAGGTACTAGCTTCTATTCCTTCAAATTAGTGAATCATCAGAAAATATTTAGAAGAACAAAAAAATATTATGAGAAAAAAAAAGGGTGAGAAGGGAGGAACTGGAGTACATAATCTCTCTCTCTCTCTCTCTCTCTCTCTCTCTCTCTCTCTCTCTCTCTCTCTCTCTCTCTCTCTCTCTCTCTCTCTCTCTCTCTCTCTCTCTCTCAAATATATAATATCTAACAAATTATTTAAACTTGAAAGTATAAAAATAAAAAATGGCATGTTATTTATAAATGTTCTTTAACTATTGGGGTTCTCAGCATCCCATTCTAAATTGGGCGTGAAAGTAACAGAAATTATTAACAAATGTGATTATTTGTATTCTTTATTTATTTTTTATGTTTAGGATTTAGTTTCAGACACTAGATTTTTGAGCAACCTCATTAGTGCTGTATTAAAAAATTATATATCAAATATAACCTTTTGCAAGTGTTTCTGAGAGATCCGTGTATCTATTGTATTGCTTGTAATAGTATCAGTGTTGTTTTAGATTATATGCATCATAATGGTACACTTTTGCAGGTACATCTGTGTATTTAAGTGTCTGCAGAGCCATTTGTTAATAAATACTCTCCTTAAAATAAGAACTGAAGCTTTCCTGGCGACGTATTAATTCAAAATCTTCTCGGGCTTCTAGCCAGGTAAAAACTTGGTTTGACACCAACGTTTCGAAGAAGTGCATCTTCCTCGTCTTCAGGGTGAACTGATGGTTTGATGCACTTCTTCGAAACATTGGTGTCAAACCAAGTTTTTACCTGGCTAGAAGCCCAAGAAGATTTTGAATTAATACTCTCCTTGTTTCCATGATTTATAAGGTTGTACTCTGTTATCTTAAGCTTTTGCAAATTTAATGAGTAAACAATGAGTTTAACATACCTGATCATATTACCTACAAGCATTATTAGCATCATTGAGTAGTGGCGCATTCCGATAAATAGTTTTTATATAATTTTATAATGTTTTATCTATTGATGCATGGAGAAATTTTAATATATTTTTGTGAGGTGATTAGGATAAAGTAATTAGCATACTAATATTTAAATATAAGTCATTTCAAGGCTCTTTCTTGACAGAGCTAAGAAACCGTTATTCAGTTTATCTCAACAGCCCAGCAAATCCTTCAAAATTTGCAAACTAGGGAAGAAAATTTTTAGGCCTATCTAAACCAAGACCCTTTACATTGGACTTCACCAGAAAATATAGCCACTGCTAAGACAAAACGTGAACTGCAGTTGAACAAATCTTCCTTGAAAATGAAAGAGGCCTAATGGAACAATAACTCTATTAGCAGATATTTATGTTGCAGGAACCAGTAAGAATATTCTAGTAATGCAGTTATCAATAAGTTTTTCTTCTTATAGTGACAAAAAGAGCCAATGCAGGAGAAGAGAATGACAGCATCTGTGGATTTTGTGCAGACAGGTTTTTCTCAGATGTATCCTCAAAGAAGGGGGACTGGATCCAATGCCCGCATTGCAAACCCTAGTTTGATGAGGGATGTGTTGTAGTAGAGGGACTAAAACAATTTATTTGTGGTCAGTCATTGTGCCAGAGATTTGTATAAGATTGAACTGGTTGCTTTATTTGTCTATAATTGTTTTGTTTTTCAGTATGAAGTGACAGGAATTAAATATTAAAAATAATGGTAGATACAATGTTTTTTTTATTATAGTAGGTCCATAAACCTTCATTTTGTTGTTATTCAAATAACCATCCAGTTAGCCCTGCATAATATTTATTGATCTTATTAAATTCATGGGTAAAATGAATAATGGATTTACAATTTTAAATTTAAACATACTCTTTTAAAAAATTGAATTAATATTCTTTAAGAATATATGTTCCCTCCTTTCTATTAAATGAGTAATATGTTGAAAAGTTTAAAATGATTTAAATTATTCCACTGTACCCTATTCATATTATAAACTTTATGTCTTTGGTAAGTTTGTTGTGCAGTGTTTAACAGCCCACTCCTGAGTTGAGTGATGCTCTTTGTTTATTTACTACTTCATGTAGTGCAACAATGTATATCTTAGAATAGTTCTCACAAACAGATACACTATCTGATCACAATGCTATTCAAGAAGAATGCATGAAAGAAAAAGGAACTGTTATAATTGTTTTTTTAAGATAGCATTAGCACACAAACAGTTAATAATAATTCCATTATTGCAGGAAATGGAGTGTTTAGTCACTGAAAATATAACAGATCTTAAGCAGGGGAAAGCGTACAAAATTAGAGCAGTTCTTCTAGACCAAGATGGTAATAGTTACCAGGGTCAGAACATTCCTCAGCTGACTCTTACAACCACAACCAACTGTATTGGTAAGAAAAACTAAAAATATGTTTATAAAGCACAATATCAGTGTGATTATATTTTCTGCCATATTTATAAAAACTTATATTTAGAAATTCTTTGCTAAGCTGCTATTAAAGCACTTTTATGAATAGACCAATATTCTCATATTTGTTTTTGTTTTTTTTGTTTTTATTTTCATTTGTTTTCCAAAAAAATATAACATATTTGTTTTCTTTCCATCATTAGTGGCGCATTAACTCTTTAATAAAAATGTACCATAATTATCTGTAGGTAATATATTTTAATACTCAAGATTATGTTATTGGCATAGTTCATGGACATCTCTGGTTAGGTGCAAGAATGCTTCAAAATATTTGTTTTTTATTTTGTAATATAAGTACTCCTGTGTTTGCTTACTTTTTATAATTTCACTTCTATAATTAAAACTTTTCACTAAAGATAATCTTCATATTAATACAGTAGTCATAAGTATTCTGCCTTTTGGCAGATTCTCAAATTTTGTATGCAAATTTTGTTCTTCATTGCTTTGTATCCTCCTATTAGCATCCAATATTTCCATTTTTCCCTTAAATTGTAGTAGCTGAATTATTATTCCTCCTCCTCCTCCAACTCCTCCTCCTCCTCATCCTCCTCCTCCTCCTCCTCCTCCTCCAATTCCTCCTCCTCCAACTCCTCCTCAAATTCCTCCTCCAACTCCTCCTCCTCCTCCAACTTCTCCCCCTCCTCCTCCAACTCCTCCTCCTCTTCTTCTTCTTCTTCTTCTTCTTCTTCTTCTACTACTACTACTAGTACTACTTCTTCTTCATCTAATTGTTCCTTCTACTTTTTCTTCTATGACACCATGCAATAGGCAGTTCCTTCTTAAAATTGCCCTATCCAGTTTTCTTTCCTCCTATAAATAGTGTGTTTAATTGATTTTTTCTCACTTTCTCTTCTCAGAATCTCTTCATTAGCCACCAAGTGCATCTGTTTTATATTTTCTATCTGCATCTAGCACCACATCTCAAAACTCTTCAATTTCTCAAAGCACAAGTACTGAGTAATGCTCCAAATATAACACATTGTTAGACTTTTATGTGCTCTAGGTTCAAATTGCTAGTCATCCATGTTCTCATCTTCCTGAAGACTTTCTTGGCCATGGCAATCCATGTTTAATCTCCTTGGTAAAGAGGGTTATTTGTCAATAAACTTCCCAAGTATTTACCTGGGTCACATGTTCTAATTCTTGATTTCCAATGACAATTTGGGGAGGCTCTTCTTCTTTGATATCCTCATCATTTTTGATTTCTCCTTGTGGATTTCCATCCCATTTTTCTTCCTGTTTCTACCACCCTGTCAATCATTCTTTGCAGTGTTTCTTGTTTTATTGTCTAAAGCACCAGGTCATCTGCATATTTGATGGTGTTAATTATATTTCCCTTTATCTCAAAACCTTTAACTCTTTGTAAGGCTTCCTTTGCTAACCAACCTCTGTAATGGTTGAACAAGATTGTAGACATATATTTAAGAACCTGAATATTCTTACTATTTCATGCATATCTAGCAGTACTGTAGAATGGAAATTTTTAAAAGTAATGTAATTAATATAGAAACTAAATTGTAAGACAAGTTACTCCTCTTGGTTAGGCAACATTAAAATTACTACATTTAAAAAAGAAGTTCAATCTTTCCTGCTACAACATACCTTTGCTACGGCATGACCATGAAATGAATATTTAGTGTTATTGTTGTATATATACATTCATTAAGATGTGTTCTCATTATTTACTACTTAATAGGTTAACTATTGTAATTTTTGTGTTTCAATTATCTTATAAAGTATTTTATATTATGATTTTTTATTCAGATTTTTTTGTACAATATTGCAATGAAACTATACAAAACATTTGCTCTGTGAATAAAGCCATATTTATTAAAGTATAAAATCTATAATGGAGGGAAAATATATACAAAATTGTTATGTACATTCATATGATGTGAGAAAGAAAACAGATTACTTTAGGACCACACTTGGCACTTTAAATAGCTGTGACAGAAAATATTGGGGAAGAAATGTATTAGGCTACCTAAAAAAAATAAAACAATACAACATTAAGGTTATACTTTTATGGTATCGAGGAGTATAAAAATGTAAATAATATGACATGTTAGACTTCTAAGCGATGTAAATATTAATCTTCATGCCATCTTTATGAATATTTTTATGAGATGATGAGCCCTTTGTAGTAAATTTAAAGGATGAAATAAAATGAAATGGGTGTCATGCAACATCTTCGAAGCACATCTCTTCCTATTTCTTCATTGTTAGTCACTGCCTACGAATTTATGATTTTTGGAGTTTCTAAAGGGAATTTTAAATTTTAAGGAATAATATTTTCTTAAACAGCAGTATACAAAAACTTAATATAAGTAAGGTTCAATGTAGATTATCGATCGGTGAATTGGATTGGTTGATGAGGGGTGAATTGGATTGGTTGATGCTCTAGATGCACTTTCACAGATACAAGTTGCAGATGAATGTTTGTCCTTTCAGTCAATGCCAATTTGCTGAGATTTCATTACATTTCCCAAATCGCCTATCCAAAAACTTTATGCCATTCAATAAAGCAGGCAGGCACATGCTTCTTCATTGATAGTACTCTCTCTGATATATTCCTTAGCTTTTCAATTACATCTGTGGTTCCTTTACATTTTCTGAATGCAAATTTGTCTTCTCTTATTACTTCATCTATTCTTTTTTCTATTCTTTTGGTCAGTATGCATGGCTTAATTTTTTCCTACGTCAGATATAAGACAATAATTCTGTGATCACTACAAGTTTTGATTTTTTTCTTCAATGCGACTACAGTGATCTCCAGGCAATTTTTAGGTCATTCTTCAGTATAGTAAACTGAAGCTCTATGATTTCATCACAAATTTCTTAAGGTATTTTTCTTTTGCTATCTCTGTCTCTCCTCTTGGTTCATATGTTTAAAAAAAACTGTAGTTCCAAGGTTCTTTAACAGATTCCTTGTCATTTTGCATTTCTTCTAAGTTCCATTGATGTTGATTAAACCTGATTGGGCTCTCCTGAGGCCTTGCACATAGGCTTCTAAAGCCCTTTGTGCCTCATAAACTGACTTCAATAAAATTCCAATAAATCGGATCACGTCCCTGATGTCTGCCTCTCTTTAATCCCTGAGCTCCAACAAGAAGAAACCCAGGTTTACATATCTGTAAATAATGAATGCCTCACATTTACTTGAAATGGTCAGTGAAGCTTCAAAGTCCAGCCAAGCCCCTACACGCCTGCCTGTGCAGACCAGTGCACCTGTCGAGGATTGAAGAACTTGGGTGGAGGGCAAAAGATGTACAAGGTCGCACACAATACATTGGTTGTAATGGGAAAACAGTGAAATTTAAAACAGTTATAATTATGTCATAAGGTACCCAAATTGGAAAAATTGTGGTACCACATTCTTTATGATCGTCAGCATCTATGCACAGGGATTAGGCCTTGAATGCCCTGTTGGGAGTTGAATAAAATCACACCACTGACTAGATGGAATTTCATTCCACAACTGAGAAAAACAAAAGTAAATATCATTGAATTTGAATATCACATACCTGCATTTAAAGTGTTTTTATAAATGGGATGCAAGCATCTTAGAGAGCACAATTCAACTTTAATTCTGTTTTTTACAGTTTCTTCTCAGTGATTTGATGTGCACTTTCTGCTTTTACTTTAATGCACAAAGCCATCAACAAGAATTATAAAGAGGGCCTGTTAAGAGTGTCTCTGTAGTAATGTGGTTAAAGTGCTGAATTAAAATTGCAAAATATGCTGGGTTCGATTCTAGGTTGATGAAGCAATTCTTGTTTCATTATTCTCCACCCTCAAGAGCCTGGATATATGAATGTGATACTGAATGTGTGTCAAGTTAATCGAGAAGTACAGTTTTAATGTACACCTCAACAATAAAAACAGTTATATAAGGTCAAAGTGGTAATGCAACAATATTACTTCAAGGGGTATGTAAATAAAAACAAATAAATAAAATGATTTACCAGAAAAAAAATAGATAAATATCTATGAAATACTGGATTTTCAGAGATAGTATGTACAGTATAAAAATAAAATAAATGTGAAATTAGGTACCTATATTCCTCTTCAGTAACCTATATTCAAGACCTTAAACATTTTTATCAGTATTTGCGATATATTTGTGTTATATAAGATAGGTATATTAATATGATGTGTATTACAGGAGATTATGATCCGTGCTTCCAGAAATGATTTATAAACAAATCTAAAATTAGAGTCGATTATTACTTAATGTTATTTATGTTCTTACACTTCTGCAAAATTCCTTTTTAGCATCCTCAAGGGTTGTGTTTCAGACTGAAATTACAGACTTGAAAAACTAACTTCATTGAGATATCGGGTAATTTATTTTAATTCAGGACAAATGATAGTATTGAATTTAATATTTTAGCATTGCCATTCACTTAGTAGCCAAGGAAACCAAGAGAATAAATCAGAATGAATTTGGAACACAAATCATAAATATTACAATTTATTCTTACTGATGGAAAGTGATCTCGAAATCATTTTTCCGGTAGTTGTTACAGTTATGCAGCTTAGGAATACACCATGATCACCATTAAAGCCTAATTAACCTTTAAAATATCTTGCTCTTAAAGCCTTAAGTGTATTGAACCTAGGCAAAAAGCACGTAATTGACCTCCAGAGACAACTGCACAAGAGGTTTCAATTAGTGATGGCAACACTAGTGCCAGTGGCATGTGTAGGTAATATAATTCCAAGGTCTTTGAATCCAGGCTGCATTTCCTACACATGAGGAAATTCAATAAACCCCATTATGCATAAGTGTCTTCTCATAGTGTTGTGTTGAGTGAGATAGCAACAACTGCTCTGAGCCTGGTTCTAGTTAGGTTCAAAAGAGCCTCACATAGATTGCCACCTGGCCCTGGATAAAAATTATGAGCCTGTCTGGTGGTAATTTGCTTTTTCCAATTGTCAAGAGCCTTTGCTGTGAGCTGGATTATCTTATATTTAACATTACTGCAGGAACATGCCCTAAAAGGACTTGGATCCTACAAACCTGCTCCCTGCTTAGCCAGCCGGTGCACCAATTCCTTACCTCTGATGCCCACATGTCTCAGAACCTAAACAAGAGTAATCTGTCCTCCAATTTTCTTTGACTGTGCCACATTAATTAGGACATCTTATTAACCACCATAAGGGCTTTCAAAGCTGCCTGACTACCTGAGCAGATACAAATGTCTGCTTGTTTGCCTGGTATGTTTAAAATATGCATGCCATAGGCTAAGGTGACAAACATCTCAGCCTGGAACACAGTAGCAAACCTTCCAAGGTGAATGCCAAGCCTGGTCATGGGACCCTATGCCCCATCCACTAAAGTGTGAACTATCAATGTACCATGTCAGGCTCCCATTCCTTCCTGGTCAGAAATGCCACCATATACTTGGGCTTCCTGCTATCGGGGGAGATAGGACACATCTTAAATCTACTCAAAATCATTGAATGTCCTTTAAGGAGTAGTTTGAAACTCTACCTCCCAATTTCCTAGAGGCAGTGTCACTCACCTTTGCGACCTCCTTCACAAACAAATTCAGAGGAGGAAGATTCCACAAAATTTCAAAGGCAGACTGTGGGATGGTCCTGTTGGACTGATGCCTCATTTTCCAGAGTCTTATGACTAAAAACACCCTGCCATGGACAGTTTTTCCACAGCCCAGCACCCCTGCCGTGTAACCACAAGCTGGTGAAGTGCCGATTCTGTGGATTTTCCCAACCGGTAGGCATATTACTGAGGATTTATGGTTCTATTAACCAATACCCAATCTCTCAAATGTATATCCACTAGCCCTTTCCAAAACCTTCAACATGTACAGGTTGAGCAGAATGTCCCTTTACACTGCCTTAATCCAGTTCTATGAGGCAAAGAAGGAAGAAAATGTGTAATGCGAATACAAATTATCAAATTATGTAATATGATTATCGATAAGGCTGGTAGATTTGACAACAGTGATGGCTGGTAAAAACTTGGCCAATACAAATCCTTTTAGTGTGGAAGAGCATTTGATGGTTTCTGTGTGGGTCCATGAACACTGAAACACCAGACAAACAATGCAGGATATCCAGAACAACTTCATGGTGCATTTTGGCAAAGCACCACCATCATGTCCAACGTTATTGCAGTGGGAGAAAATGACTTTTGCCACAGGAAGTATTCTCAATGCACAACAGTGTGGGCAACCAAGCACTTGAGTTGAAACTTGTACTGCTGCAGAAGCATCAATTAAAATTCCCTGGTAAAATCATTATGCAAGTATTCTCTAGATTTGAGCATTCCAATATCAACAATGCGAGACCACTAATGAAAGATTTAAAACTGAAATGTTTTCTTCTAACCACTCTTAATGAGTTTTCAGATGCTGACCTGGATCAAAGTTGCATGCATGTCAGTTATTGCTTGAAACTTTTCCGAGTGCAAATGACAAAAAGAATGTAATGTTTTCTGACAGGTTTGTGATTTATCACAGCTCTTGTAGACGTAATGTGTCTTCTGGACGAAAGACAATTTTCACTTTTTTGGGAATTCAGAATAACCCACCTCATGTTATGGTTTGGGGAGGGATGACTGCAGATCACCTGTTGATCCCTAGTTCTTTGATGACACTGTCAATCAACATACTTATTTTGAAATGATCAAAGAGTGGTTATTTCTGGAACTGATGACACAAGGAATTACTGACACTGTCTTCTTTCAACATGATGGCACACCAGGATATTTCAATGACCATATCTGCCAGTGCCTGGACAAAACTTTTCCAAATTGCTGGATTAGATGTGACTCGGAACAATCTCTGGCTCCATTACCTTGGCCAGCAAGAAGTCCTGACCTCACCACTCCTGATAATGCACTGTGAGGTATTGTGAAAGAAGATGTGAGAAAACACTGATATGTAAATGATGAGCAACTGAAAAATCCAGTTTGTGCTACGTTTCAAACTATCGCTCGTAATATGTGTTGTGGATAAACAATCGGACATGGAGGTGCATTAAATTATGCTACAAACAGGGAAAAACCCATGTTTTGATGTTTTGGACCCACAGGAGCTAAGTTTACATAACTATAGAGTTTCAGTCTAAAGGGACTTTGTGTTAACCCTGTAAGATATCAAATTAAGGGGACAAAAATCCTGAGGCCTGCAGTATGACTGCCGGTTAGGTATAAAAACCACCTTGGCCAAGCATCAGAAGCTAAAAATATTCCTCATGGCAAGGAAGGCCCTGAAAAGTCGCACTATATGAGAAGAAACAATCTCACAGCTCTCTTGACCTTACCCTAACCTGTGCTGTTATAGGGTTGAAAAGAAAAGACACCCATTTAATCTTCTTAAAAGTCATTTTCTCAGAGGCCACATGCCAGCCTTTCTGCTAAAGCCTGTGTGCCTCAAATGAGGTTAATTCTTGATCGATAATGTAGGTCCCCAGAAAGTGGGTATCAAACAACAGCCTCAGGATCTCCCCCTTTGATTGTATATTAGCACTGTAGGGATCCTCCAAAGAGCCCAGCTTGGACCCATCTCTGGAAACCAGCAATTTCTGTTACTGAGCTGCATCCAATTGCTTCTCTTTATTCCCACAGATGTGCCTCTAAGATTCCAGGAAGCCCTCCTACTCTTTCTCTTATTCAGTCTCTGGGATTCCAATCCAAGGATTCCAGGTTGCCTGACACTTGGTAGCTTTAAATGTATTAAAAAGCCTACCTGTCTTTAACTTGACGACTCTTTTTGTTCTATCTCAACCTGTTTGTGCATACCTCCCACAGGAGAGGGAAGTTCCTTTTATAAGCAAATACTAAGTTGTTGGAGAAAAGTTTGCATCTCAGTCCAAGTCTGTCCTCCTAGGGTTCCTGTAAGTGCAGTGCTTTCCTTTTCCTCAAAATCAAAGCAGATATGCCTGTAGTCAGATAAGGTGGGTTCCATACAACCTTCCAATCCTGCACATCTAGGATTCCAAAAGAACACTCATTTCAAGTCTAGGACCTCCTTCCTCTGAAAATAATTAATGGCAGATCCATAAAGTTCAGGAAATCCAGTAATACCTTCCCTCTCCTATTGATGTCCATACTACCCCAAACATTACAGTGGGATTGGGATCACAGCCAATCAATAGATAGAGGATTTCACTATTGAAGTTATCCAAAGATTACTGAACTCCTGTGATTGTAGAAGTTCCTTAGAGCCATAAGGGAAATAGGCTGAGGAGACTACTACTTGCCACGGTATTCTGCCCACCTTATATATCAGTATGTTCACCAATAGATCATTTATTAAAAAGCTTGTCAGAGTTCAATGCACCCTGATGTTGTTAAGACACATGCTCTGAGTTTCTCACTGGCTAAAATGCTGAAGATAGAAAAACCCTTAAGTTTAGTCCCTTAATATGGCCTTACCAAAGCCAAACTTCCTGTATTATGGCAACCTCCAGATCCTGCCTTGTTATGCTATTAGATTAAACCCAAGGCAGTAATACTGGTGGTTAGCCTGAATGAAGAAAATTATTTTGGCTTTCCATCCCACACATATAATTCCTTCCCTTGCAAGGCCTGTTCTGGTCATGGAAATCAGGCCCTGCATTGGAAGATATTATGGGAGTGGAACATAGAGTTCAGGGTCTCCTCCCATCTGGTTCTTTTTGGAGGAGTATTATGTGTAGGCATGGGCCCCACTGTGGTTTCTGCAGGGTCAATCATCTGCCATAATGACATGTTTGAGTTTATAGCTGATGTATGTTCTAGAATATTCTAACAATTTGTTCAATCTCAATTTAGATAGTACTAAACCTGAAACTAAATTATACTTAAGATTACAAGAGAAAAGAAAACACACTCTTGGAGATATCTGGTTCTTGAACCTGTGCTTAAAACGAAATGTAACTCGCATTTTCGTTACAAAAACAGTTACATTTGATAATGGTGATCATTAAAAAGTGGTAGAGAAAAATAATTGCAGCAGAATGAAATTTGCATTTTAGAAATTTAAATGATAAGAGCTAAATTGTATAATTTGCATCTAAAATTGATTCAATTTGGCTTAATTTGTAATCTAAATTGTTTGAAAATCTTAATCATAGTATGAGAAATAAAACAAGTAGGTTAAAAATATAATTAAATGGATTATGTTCAAGAGAAAATAAAATGAAACAAGTTAAACATAACCCAAAAGATAATATAACTAATCTTTTAAACTATAATTTCAGTTAAAAGGAACTCAATTTTTTGAATAAAGGTTTAAAAACCTGTGTAGAATTTTCAAGAAATGCAGATGATCAATGTATCAGATGAAATTGCTAGCCAGGAAATTGAAAATCATTGGTTAAAACAAAATGCAATAAAATCTTACAGAATTTGAATAAAAATCATTCTAAAGCTGATGAAGGTAAAATTGAGTAGTTACATCAATAGAGTGGAAATCTTACTTCAAAGTGAAGATTATAGAACAATTCATAATGATCCTTAAGTAAAAAGCAGGGATGGCACCTCAAGGGGTTGCAGGTTTTTACAATCCCTAATAGTTTTCCCAAACCTGCAATTATATTTTCAACATTATTTTACAATTTTATTTCCTGATTTTGTGCAGGAGACAGTTTTGAGCCTGTTAGGGGTATTTATTGGTTTGTAATGACAATGCAAATTCTTGAATCAGCTCCATTAAGGTGTGCAAGAGACATGTTGAAGGAAGGAGCAAGGAAAGGGGGGTAGGAAATAGGCATGCCGAACTCTCTTTGCGAATAACCTTGCCACCATTTGTCAAACCAACCATTAGTACCAATGTAATAACGCGATGTTAACTAATAGAACATTCTATTTAAATAAAATATTTGTCCAAGGAAATAAAAATGGCAGCAGGATGTATGGATTTTGCCTGCTTTTCATGTAGGTGTGCAATTCATTTTAAATTTTAAATAAATACTTCACATCCACAATGGAGGTGTATGATTCTCCAGTATAGCGCTGTCAAAGTTTCGGCATTTAGTAATGCACTCTTTCGGCAGTCTGTCCAACTACAATGGAAGTAACTTCAAGTAATAAAAAAGATTCATGAAAATGTTTATGCAGTTGTACTTTATTTGTGCGTGAAGTTAATTTTGTGTAGTGACTTCAGTGATAACATATAATGGTGGTGGCGGCGGCGGCGGCGGCAGTGGCGGTGGCGGTGGCAGTGGCGGTGGTGGTGGTGATGGTGGTGGGATGATGATAGGGAAAATTATATTTAAGAAAATCGCAGAGCTCTTAAATATTGTAAAAACTCCATATTTGTACAATTTTGTAGCATTAACTCTTCCGAGATATTCACTTTCAGTTGTCATCATCATCAACTCTTCATGGATTAGGAGGATTCTCCTGTTCCGGCCTCATATTTCTTCCCATCTTTTAACTGGTCTTCCTATTGTTCTGTAGCCTAGAGGTTTATATTTGTATGACTGAAATGGAATGCGAGAGTTATCCATTCTTTGTAAATGGCTTTCCCATTTTTCTCTATTTATTTGTATCCTTTCTTTTAAGCAAAAAATGTCTAATTCTTTCCTTATGTCTTCATTTCTAATATGATCTTGTCTGGTGCAACCTTTTACTGCTCGGAGATATTTCATTTCTGCCGCTTGTATTTGGCTCCAATCTTTCTTTTTAAGAGTCCATGTCTCTGAACCATACAGTAAAACTGGAACAGCCATTGTCTTATAGAATTTTAGGTTTGTATCTTTTCGGGTTTTCCTTTTTAAGGTACGAGCTATTACTCCACAAATATATTGGAACTTACTCACTTTATTATTTATTTCTTCATTGTTTGTCTTGAAGGTTACATTACAACCCAAGTAATTAAATTTTATCACCTGTTCTAACACTTTATTGCTTAACACTATCTTTGATCTTTTTATATGTTTTCCTATAAATGCCATTATCTTTGATTTTTCTATTGATATATTTAAACCATAATCCTGGATCAATTTTTGTAGCTTGTACATACTTATTTGCAGCTTATCTTCTCGGTCTTGTATTAACATCATGTCATCTGCAAAGAGTAGCATATTTAAGGCATTATCTTTATTTATTTTTATTCCTAATGGTATTTCATCTTTTAATTTTCTGAGAATATCATCCATATAGATATTAAATAAAAGCGGAGATAAACTACATCCTTGTCTTAAACCATTATTAATTATCATATCTTGTGATAATCGTCCATTTCCTAAAACTATTTTTATTTTTGTTTCTTGATATATATTCCTGAGTACATCTATCAATTGTTTTGGGTATCCTTTTTTATCTAATATATGCCAGAGTCTAGTTCTGCTTACCTTATCAAAAGCTTTTTCTAAATCCACAAAAGCTATATGTGTTTCTAAATTATATTCTCTTCTCTTTTCAATAATTTGGTTAATAGAAAATATATTATCGGTGCAGGATCGTCCTTTTCTAAATCCCATTTGGTTTTCTAATAATAACGGTTCTGTAATTATACTTAGACGTTTGTTTATGATTTTTGTATACAGCTTATAGCCTGTGTTCAGGAGACTTATACCTCTGTAATTACTACATACATTTCTTTTGCCCTTTTTAAATATATTGATAACGTGTGCATCGTACCAGCATTTAGGAATTCTATTCGTTTTCCAACATTTGTTGATAAAATTAAGCAGTCTTACATTTAATTTATCTCCTCCATACTTTATTAATTCTGCATTTATTCCATCTGGTCCTGGAGCTTTTCTATTTTGCATGTTTTGTAAAGTTAATTGTAATTCTTCTTCGGTGATTAAATCTATAGATGTTTTAACTGTTACTTGATCCTCTATTGACTTTCCATTTTCTTCTAATTTATACCATAGTTCCTTATAATATTTCAACCATTCTTCTTCAGATATATTGTTTATTTTCACTTTGTCTTTCTCTTGTTTTGTTAACGTCTTAATCACTTTATAGGCAAATTGTTGTCTGCCATGTATGTCGTTTTCTATCTGGCTAATAAAATTCTCCCATGAATTCTGATGTCCTCTTCTTGTAATTGCCTTTGCGATGTTTCTTTTTTCTTTATAATTTTGTCTTGATTCTTCAGTTTTATTTTGTAGAAATCTTTTATACGCTGCTTTTTTGTTGTCAATAGCTTGTTTAATTTCTTCATTCCATATTCTTAAGCCAATTTTTCTTCTATATTTATTTCTTCTTCCGATTGCTTCTTCTGCTGCTCCTTTGATTGCTTTAATTATATTGGACCATTCTTTATCAATATGTTCTTCTACTTTTGTATCTTCTAGGCAAATGTTTAATCTTTCTTGATAAAGCCTCCTGATACTAGGTTC
Source organism: Hymenopus coronatus (assembly GCA_030762935.1). Lineage (NCBI taxonomy): Eukaryota > Metazoa > Arthropoda > Insecta > Mantodea > Hymenopodidae > Hymenopus > Hymenopus coronatus. Next base: position 144,252,008 of record CM060881.1, on the reverse strand, counting down.
TTGAAGTAGGTTTATTTTGAAAACCGTTTTATTTTGTTCCTCGTTTGCCCTTATTTTTGATTTTTTCCATCTTGTCCATAATTCTATTTTAGATATCACTAAATAGTGGTCGGAGGATATATCACAACCCCTGTAAACTCTAGTATGTATAATCTGTGATATTAATTTTTTATTTACCATTATATAATCAATTAATGATCTTTGACCACGTGCATTCCATGTATATTTATGAACATCTTTTGTTCTAAAAAATGTATTTGTTATCTTAAGTTCATTAAAAGTTGCAAACTGTCGTAATTGTTTACCATTTTCATTAATGTGGTCTTCTCCAAATTTTCCTACAGTTTTAGGTATAGGTTGTTTCCCAACTCTTGCATTTAAATCTCCAGCAATGATCATATATTGGGTTTTGCTTTTATTTACTTCTTCTTGTAATTGTTCATAGAATTCTAAAACCTCTTCCTTTTTTCCCTCTTCAGGACTATACACTCCCAGAACAATTAGATGTCCTCTGGGGATTTTAAACGTTACTTGTATAATTCGTTCATTAATAAAAGTATAGTGTTCAATTCTCTTTGTCCATTTTTCATCAATTAGTATTGCTACTCCTTTTGCTGCTCTTTGTTTTAATGAAACCCCACTATATACTAAAGTGTATTTCCCTATCTTTTCTGTACCTTTTAATTTCTTTTTAGTTTCAGTAAGTACCGTTATATTTACCTTCATTGTTTCTATTTGTTTTACTAATTCTTCTTCTTTTGTGGATATTCCTCTCACATTCCATGTTCCTATTTTTAATGGTTCTGCAATTCCAAATCGTGCCTCCTTTTTCTTTTGCTGTGGTCGAAATCCGATATTATCAATCCGGCTATTATTTTGAGGCTGTTCAGTATGTAAAAGTTTCACTCTGGCCGCGGTACGAACGCTGCGCAGAGCTAGTTCAGTGGTGGGGCTGCCACCTCTCTGCTCCTGAACTCGCAGATGCTTTTCGGGCATTTACCCTAGATGTGTTGTCTTCACCTCGACTTTCGAGTCACATCCACCCGTTGTGCCAGCTTTGGTCCACCCCGAGTATTTTATTTCCTCGGTACCACCTATATCTAGGAGGCATTCCCCGATCCGCCACCTGGGGAGGCGCCCGATGGGGGATTGGCACTAAACCCCTCACGGGACTTTCAGTTGTTTAAATGTTAATGATTATTTGCAGAATGAATAACTGAAGCATTGCAGTATTTCTTAGGTTTCAAGTTTCAACTTACCTCAATGCCTTATGTACCCCCCACCCTAGATATTTTAGAAGCATTGGTATAACAATTCCTGATGTTGAAAGCAAGGTTTAAATTAGTGTCTGTATATCGTTCATTCAGTGTCTTCCAATTCCATGGATTTAACCTTAAGATCTGCAGTGTTGTGTTATTATCCATAGATATATGGATTTTAAAACAAAATATATTGATTTCTTTAAAATGGACACAACTCCCAATTCTGGGAAGCGCATGGAAAGTTACCAGAAAGAAGATCATTCTCCACCCCTCCCACTGGGAATCAAACCTGGGACCTCAAGTTAATGCTAATGACAATCACTATATATTGAATTTATATTTTTCTCAACTTTTTTTCCTATATGATTCTTCACTGTACTTGACTTCTGAAAAATCTGCTTATCGGATAAAAATAAAAGTCTGGGATTTTTAACTGTGATTTAAGCAAAATTAATAGGGACAGAAGATAAGATATATAAAATATGGTTAACTTTATTTTATACCTGCTTGGCAGATAAGATATCAAGAACATGGATAATATAACTGGAGCAAATTGATCTGCCGAAATGCAATGATGCAGTCTGGCTCCACATTAATCCAACCAGATGCAGGCTCAATGCAACCGATTAACAATTTATTTGATTTAAATATGCAATCTTATGTGAAATATCTTGGCAGACTAATATGACAGTTCAGCCTCCTTGCTGGATGGTTATCACTAGGGCTAGGATAGTTATACAATAATACCTTTTTTTTATTTCATTAAAACATATGAATAATGTTAAATGTGCATGAAACAATGTTTCCTGAGTCCAAAAATGTAAATATTATTGCACATGTTTTTGCATATTTTCGATTTTTTCATAATTGCATAATATTTAGAGAATGTCATTACAATTATACATATTTTTTATTTTTCACCGGATAAATATTTAAAAAATGTAATTGAATATGTATTTCAAAACAAATGAATAAAATAAACGAAAATAAAGCCTGAGACAATAAACAGCGAGCACTAGATATCGCATTTACAAAGAGTTTTCAATTGTTAACGTGGTGAATACTATATCAAAGAACTGCCAATATAAACTTATCCAGTAGAACGATAATACAGATGCAGTTTGGGTTTGTTTGTGGGTGTAGAGTGATTGCATTAACCTCCAGCGTTCTCTAGTTATAGCAGACAAAATGCCTCCAATGAAATCAAGTTTATCTACTCAGCTAAATATATTTGTATGCGAAAACAAAGTTGTGCTTACTGAAAATGGACTAGTTTTATTTTGTGTTGTATGTGAAAGATGTTTAAGTGCAAGTCCAAGTGATGCAACATTTAAAAGCAGCAAAGCGTTTTTAAAATGTTTCACTAAAAAAGTGCTAAACAGTCGATGCTAAATGTCAATACGGTATCAAAAACGAAGCAACTTGTTCAACTTCAGGCCCCCAGTTGTCAACCTTTAATAAGGACATATGTGAAGCTTCTAAATTCTATTCTATAAATTAGAACATCCTGAATTGCATGCATTCTTAGAAACATATACCACATGAGTCTACTCTTGGTAAACATTATGTTCCATTACTTTATGAAAAAACAATACAAGAAATTTGTGATTATATTAAGGATAATCTAATCTGGGTTTGCATGGATGAAACTTCAGATGCGTGTAAACGATCTATATGTAATTTAATTGTCGGTACGCACGGTGAAAATGGACTGTCAAAGGCTTATCTTCCAACAGTGGAAGAAATAGCAATGACAAATCATTCAATAATTGCAAAAATATTCAATAATGCAATGCTGCTATTATGGCCAGAGGGAATAGGTATGAAAATGTAGTTTTGTTTTTATCTGAGCAGCCCTATATATGGTTAAGGCAGGAGGGTGGGGTTAAATCTGCTTTATAGTGGACTGATTCATGTAATGTGCTTGGCACATGCAATGCATTGCCTGAGTGAAACTGTGTGCTTAAATTTTCCTACTGTTAATAGTTTAATATCAAGCATAAAAAGGTTTTCCTTAAATCTCTGAGTAGAATCAGTTTAAAAGAATCAAGATACTGGAAGTGGTACACAGTGAAGCATAATTACACATTGGAAAAATGAGTCAAATTTACACTTGATTTGCTTCACTAAGTAATTAATTACCTGGACATGTTTCGAAGGCGTATGTTGCCTACATCATCAGTAGTCGAAATCGGTTGATGATGTGGGCAACATACGCCTTCGCAACATGTCCAGGTAATTAATTACTTAGTGAAGCAAATCAAGTGTAAATTCGACTCATTTTTCCAATGTAGAATCAGTTTGTTTAAACAGTTGGCTCCAGGAATTTCACTTCTTCCTGAACCGATCATTACAAGATGGGGAACCTGGTTACAGGCTGCCATATATTATGTGACAATTTTGACACTATCGAGAACATACTTCAAGAACTAAATGAAAACGCTTCATTGTTGATGCAAAGGGTGTTATATGTAGGGATGGAATGTTTGTAAGTCACATTTCAACTGCATTTCTACAGCCATCACAGCGCTCAATCAAAATGACGTACCACTTGTCACAAACTTAACTTCAATAGAAAGTTTCTCACTAAAGCTAAAATCTACACCAGGTCAAGTTAAAAAAAAGTAGTCCAAAATTTTGAATATGTACTACAAAATAACCCAGGGCACCATACATTAATACATATTGTAAATATCATTTCTGGTAAAATGGAGAGAAAATTGTTGGACATTGAAGAAACATTATCGCTGGAAGAAATTGTAAAGCTTAAATATGCCCCTATAATGTCTGCTGTTGCCGAACATTGTTTTTCTTACTACAAATCAATTCTCAGAAGCAAAGAGAATCGTTTCTGTTTTCAAACCTTAAAATGGTTACTGTTATACAAAGCAATGGGAAGAATCAAGTTCACTTCAGCAGCAGCAGCTGATCCAGTCCACAAATTCAGTGAGTTTTACATTAATTTATTATTTTGGCGGATTATAATGTTAACTTGTATTTTCCAATATAACAAATATTAAATGATTTCACAATGTCGAATTCTAAAAATTATTATTTCACCATTTTTCTGAGATTTTGGATAGCACATAATTTCTAGATTGTTAATGCATTTATCGCTGTTTTAAACTGCATAATTACATACATATTTTACTTTTTTTAATGCATAAGTATCTGAGCCGTAGTTATCATGCTAGCTCCTAGTTCTTGAGGAATCAGTTATTTGATCAAAATACTGGCATACAGCGATATTGATACATACAAGCCTTACAATCAAAAGCATTGTTAAAGATTATCATTAGTACATGCTAACCCAAGACATACACTTACTGGCCACCACTGGTAAAAGCATAGCAGATAAAGAAAAACAAATTATAAAATTGAGTAATCTGGTTTTGCCTAGAATTTACAGTTCTCAAAATACATAAACCTGGTAATAAAATAGGGCTATTATAAATTGCATAAATTTGCCTTCTTACATCTAGCCTAATGGTTAAATAAAAAATTCAGTACCTTTGAAAAAAATTGAGACAAATCTGCAATATCACATCACTTCTGTACTTCATAATACATCAAACTTACTAAATATGTGAAAACTACAATGGAACTAGCAATTTGGGAAAGGATACACATTAGAAATAATGCACACATAGTTATGAATTTTGAAATACCACCACCAGACGACATCTTAAGATTACCCTCAAGGAAACCAGATGTAGCACGGATGAAATTACGACAGGAATTTCTCCCTTTTGGAGCAGTCAAACAGTCTCTAACAATGAAAATGAACATCTTTGAAGTGCATCCTATAGTGTCCATATTTTACTCAAATTACTCACATAATAATTTAAAAGTTTCACTGTAAATAACTTCATATACATGCCTTTTTTACACATTATTACAAACTTGCTATTTTTATTTCTCCTGCTAATTTATTGTTTTTTTTTTTGTTTTTTTTTTTGTGGGTGCCTTGGAATGAAATCCAGTATGATTGGTGAATTGTCATATTGTCTTAGGCATTACATGCTTCCCATACTATTCTTCTGCATATGTAGCAATTTCAAAAGAGGCACTTAACAGGTTTTTCTTTCCCCTTTACATCTGTTTTTGTATCCTAGAATTTATAGTATCTGTAGGGGGCCCACTCTCTGTCCATTTATTAGCATATTAGTTACTTTTACTGCGAATGACTTCTTCTTAAGGTGTGAGCTATTTCAGAATGTGAGTTGTTTCTGCTGATCTAATGTAACAGTAACCTTCCTTAGGTCTAAAGATGCTTACATTCCTTTGCAACTCATTTTGTCCCTCTGTGGCTCAGCAGTCACTCCCTACAACACAACTAGCTGATACTACTATAGCTGGCAGCTATATGTGATAAGCACTTTGTGAGTTACCAGATTTGTTCTGTGTTTATGATTACTGTACAGATGCTTATGCATTGCATAGCATATAATCCCTGAGAATAAGTATTTTTGTATTATTTGTAGAACAATGTACACATAATGTTAGTATATAAGTATGCTAAAAGGATGCTGAATTTCATATGTGTGAGAAATGTTTGCATCTTTAATGGTGGATATGTTCAAAATAAAATATTTTCTTATATCTTAGGTCCAAGCGGATCTTGGAGGATCTATATTAAAACTGAGTAAACAATCTCTGGTAAAAAATTGATTTATCTGCTGCTTTTGGTTTGAAATGAACAAAGAAAAGATGAATAGTAATTTTAGTGATGGGTGATAGGAATCATTTTTACTTTCTCTATATGCACTATGTACATAATGTATAGAGAAGGTATTGCACTCCACCCAAAAATTTGATGCCGAGATTTCACTGGAAATACATGTTTTAGGATTCCCTGTTTCCATAAAAAGCATTTTCAAAAAAAGGTCCATGTGTGTGTGTGTCTGTGTGTCTGTGAACACGATAACTCAAAAATGAAAAGTCGTAAAATACCAAACTTGGTATTTAAGTTTACTGTCTACCAGAGATGTGAGACGAAGCTTTTGAGAAAAATCCCCCCGCCCCAAACTACCCTTTACATGGAACTTTTTTTGAAAAATTTTATATTCTAAAAAATGGCTCTAACGATTTTGATTAAAATATCGTATATTAAAGATATTTACCTGACAAATAAAATGCATATCTTGAATTTTCTGGGAATAGCCTCTGAAGACTACTTTATTCTTGATGAATTTTACGGAATTTTGCATAGCTGCTAAACCGTAAGAGATAGACAAAAAATTATCACACAAAAAGTGTAGAGCACGTTAAAACACACAATTTATGTTATATACACTTTTCTCGTGGAGTTGATCGTTTTTGAGTTATTCCTTTTTTTTATTTCACCTTTAAAAAAAGTATGCTTTTCTCACACAGGAATTTGTCAGCTCCTGTCCATACAAATAAAGGAGCTTCAGTCACATAACAACCAGCTTTTGACTATCACTTTAACGTATGGTACTCCCTTATTTCCGTTCTACTTACAAGGAAGCAAGTAATAAGACTATTTCTGCTAATTTCTTCTCGATTAGCATGAACGAAATAGAAGCATAAGCTTTTTAACAATATTTTGTTGCAGAGCTATAGAGAAAGTCATGTGAATGGAACACATCAGATTTTTGTATACTGTAGCCAAACATTTGCATATCTCCATCATAGCAGTTGTACAATACTCCACATTAAATGTAATATAGTGGTGTTGCTCTGTAGGTTTAGATGGAATCAAAAACAACTTTTGTTTGCACCTATATTTATGTTGATAGCTTTAAAGATCTGACATTTGCAATGTTTCTTACATAGACTGGCAGTGATAAGTGATTTTTGCTTCTGGATATGCATCTTTTTATATGACTTTTGCGGGTATTAAAGTATGATGGAAGTGACTACATAAACAGATAAATATTGTTTCTGTTACAGTTCCCAAGAAATTGGACTACAAGCTACGAGCAGAATATGTTACTGAAAGCAGCTTTCATATATTCTGGGAGGTAAGTTGATAATGTGTCGATCCTCCAAAACCATCAGGGACAAAAATTTGAAGATAAAAGCATTTGAGACTGAGCATCTTTGCTTCTATAGTCACAAAGAGTCAGTGTTACCTCATACTTTCACATTATTCTGCATTATTATAGCATTTGATGAAGAGTTGTTATTTTATATATTAAGTATATTCTGTATGAAAAGTCACTCACAAGTTTTGATTAAATGTAAATGTTATAAAATTGAATGTATGGAATTTTAATGAAGCAGTCAGCAAATCTACTAAAATGAAATTGTTTTAAGTTTGGATCAAAAATGTCATAGCAAAAGCAAGCATCTCTCCCTGTGTGTGGCTGACATGAGTAATGCTGACACATAATTCATAAACTTTACCTGATCTTGGCCAAAAATGAGTCTCAAGCACCTTGTTTCTTCCTGTGTGCACCCAGTATAGCATTTTTATCAATTTTGTTATATTAGTGATTCAAATGTATAACCCTTCACTAAGTTTATATAGGTGGAACAAAAGATTCTCACTATTCAAACATTTTTGCACGCTATTTGCTGTGCTTCTCAGTTTTAAATTCAATTACCTTCTAGCACTTGTTATATCATACATAAGACAACTATGTGATGTACTGATTGCAGTTACTGTTACTGCCATTGTTTATCATGTTTAAATTCATTTATCCAATTGTAAACTGTTGCAAATGCAGGAGCGGAGTGCCATGAACTTTATCCAACTCTGTTTTTATCTCTCTTAGTGTTAAGCCTTTTAAATAGAAGTGTTTAATCACTGCACAAAACTCGTTTTTTCCATCTTTCTAAAGAAGCACAAGATTGTTGATTCAATCACCAATGGCAGTGAAACCATTTGATAGATATAACTGAAACTTTAACTGCCATCTAGTAAGAGATGACAGTTACTAAATACAAACTTTTTCAATGCTACGAGTGTAACTTTTTGGACTTTCTAAGGACTTATTGAATGCCCTTCGTATACACCCTGATATCTAGTGGCTTCAATGCCAAGGTTTCATTCTGTATGCAGACCCGGAGTTCATGCCCATGTATATGCACTATGTTCGTTTAACAATTCAGTTAGTTGGCAGTAAATTAGATAACCTATTCATAATAACTGCAAAGATTCTTTGAAGCCCTTTGATTTATAATACTGCAGAAAGAGAGGCAGGCATAGAACTCTTCTTTCCCCTGGCTCTCCCTGTAAAACTAGTAGCCCAAGAAACTGTGCACACATAGTAGTGCATTGGAGAACCTCTGTGCACTACAGCCAGTACATCATCACTTAAAACTATTCATATTCATTCTTTTTCTTAGAAATATCTTTTTCTTTAATTTAATTGTTTTTTCACACAAGCTGTGTATAGGACAGGAGTCAAGACTGAAAAATTCAATGCCATAGCCAGGATTTGAGCCATGAATCTGTCGGTCTCTAGCCGGTTGCTCTACCACTGAGCTACCATGGCAACATGCCAGTACAGCACTAAATTTCTCAACTGACTTGCATGTTTTCCAGTGAACCACAAGGTGATCAAGATTATTTTGAGATGAATACCCCTATGGTGACTTACAATGTTATAAGAATTTTAAGTCCCGGACTTCATAGTATCACCCACTATTATGGTCAATTAAGTTTAATTTAACTGTTTTTTCACATAAGCTGTGTGTAGGAGAGGAGTTGGATTATTGGCATTACTGGACAATCCCACATAGTTTATTAACCACTTCTACTGTTGTTCCTGCCAAATTCCATTTTTCAGCTTAAGTTTGTTTCCTCTTTTAAGCACTATAATGTTGCATTTACTTCCATTAATTTTAGGCCCCATTTATTACAATATGCTTCCATTACTAATTATAAATTACTTTGCAATTAAATCATGCACAAAAAGTAAGTTTGGGATATTGTTATTTATTATTGGACAGTGAGGCTTCAATATTCTTAATATTGTCTTCTTTAGTTTAGTTCAAATGGTGTGAATTCACAATGATGTGCATCACCCCTAAATCTATAAAGGCATTAAGAATGTATCTTTTTTGGCTTAAATATTTCTATACAATTGAAATATTGCAAATATGTAAAGAACTTGTGATGTGATTAAACTAAAAACAAAAGAATTTGAGTCAGTTTTTGTAACGCAAACATACTCAAATTTTTTTATATTTAATTTCTGTACTAGTTTTCTAATCAAATGCTGTCAAAGACCTCTCATCTTTTTGAATGCGCTCCCTAAATTCAGACAATCATATTTCCTTCTGTGCCCATTTCTACAATTACCTATGCTTTACAAACAAGTTCAAACTGTAATTTTCAGTCTGTGATGAGTTGATGAGTTAATGAGATAGATATGTATAACCATGTCTTTTGAAGTGAATGGTAAGATCTCACATTAATTAAATTTTGCTGTCCTAATGTACTGTAAATCAATCCACATCTATAGTATTCTTTCCTACTGTGGAGAAGAAAATTAATTAAAAAGGATTATTATAGTAATGGAACAGACATTATATATTTATTTTATAAAAGAAAGATATTTTAATGTTACAGTACACACCAGAAAGCAACTGGTGCTCACTGAAGACATTTGAGGTTGAATTTAGAGAAAACTCAAGATGGATTCCCTACTACCGAGGAACCGAGCAGAACACAGTTTTCACAGATATGTGGTATGGGATGGCATATAAAATAAGAGTTGTGGCCATCACTGTTGCTGGTGCTGCAGCTTACTCTGACATCCTGGTTGTCAAAACTAAGGAAGAAGGTTAGTATAATCTATATTCACTATCTGAAATCATTGCAGAAATAAATAGCAATAGAATGGTATGCCCATTTCATCACTACCACTATTTATTTTGTTATTAAGTTTAAGTTTATTGAGGCATTAAAAAATACATATATTGTACAATATATATCTTGTGCTGCTCACTAGAATTTGCCTCAGGCCACTTTTTCAATGGGCAGTCCAGTTTTAAGTTATACAAAAAAGAACATATTACTGTAACTACCACTACTACTAAATGTTCATGAACTATTATAGTTCTTCTCTGTTAATAGTCCATTTCCATTTATTTTTGAATTTTTCTAAATATTGTCCAATATCTTATAGTTTTTATCTATAATTTTATTTATATAAGATTTCATTTTCATTTTTGACCATATACTTTCTTTTCTCCATTTCTGGATTTTAAATTTTAGATCAACAACAATGATGCGTGCCATTATTGGCACTATATATATTTATTATTCATTCGCGTCGAGATTTGCTATACCATCTGCACGGATTTAAATTAAAAGTTAAATATGCTTTTTGAGCAACTGCTGACATCTGATGCATTCCTATTATTGTGTCTTGAAAATCTTGAAGGTGATCTAGCTCATCTCCTCGCAAATCTCGTCGCGAATGAATAATATATATAGTGCCAATAATGGCACCCATCATTGTTGTTGATCTAAAATCCAGGTGTAGCTTCCAGCCAAGCAGTGTGCCCGAATCAGGCACAGTCCAAAGCTTAATGCAGTGGTATCGATCAGTTTGCAAATTATTTTCAATTGCATGTGTTATAGTATCGATATTGCGTCGTCAGCCATAATAACGTCTGCGTGCCGGCGGCATTGCTGCAGGAATGACAAGTTTGAACGCGTTGTCTGTTGTCAACCGGAAGCGCGCCGCGATACGAGAGCATAGAACACCTAGTGCTCTTGTACGCGATTTTCCCTGTACCACGCGCACAGAGGCTAAGTCCGCGTCCTTGAACATATTTGCGTGCAAGAAGGGCATATAGCGCGCAACGGAAATTTCTAAAAAAAGCTTATGCTGCTACCCAAGCTACAATAACAAATTATATGTCGAACATCTTCCTTTCCCCCCCACACAATGGACTTTCACCTTGTGTGTTCCCCTTTCGTTGTCCTTTTAGCCTCCATATTCATTCTCTTAGCCATGCTATCCCTCTCCTTTCTTCCTGGCTAGTCTTATCTATCACTTTTCCAGCTGTTTTTATGGGTACATAAAATATAAGTGATCTCTTTTCTGATAGTTGACTAAACAAATTTTGAATTTCTATATCCTTAAATGTTTTTCTTGCTCACTTTCAAAAACCGTTATAATTTTTATGTAGTATTGCATTATTATTCATATTATAATCATAATGTTACACAAAGCATACAAACAGTATGCCCATAGGTGAATATAGAAATTAAAGCAAAATGTTAGAACACAAAATATACTTGTGTATACTGACAGTGTTGACAATATGAAAAAACTTTCATATAAAATAACTAGAACAAGTTGTTGTGTCGAAAGTAATGATAAAACAGTAGTTATATTTTACCAACCCTGATGTTGCCATTTGGGATGCCGATTCAAACAAAGTGGAGGGATATTTAGGAACACCAAGCATAGTTTTTCTCTATTATACCAACTCAGAGCTAAGCACTTTCTCATGCAGCTTTAAGTGTGCTCTACAAAAGTTTGTGTTTAGAAAGTTAAAGACTTTTGCAAAGAAGAACAAATAAATTTGGAAATCAAAATGCAAATTGCTTACTATTTCAGCTCCTCATGAAGTACTCGAGATAAAGATCACATCTGTAGCAAGCAAATCACTGACTCTGGAATGGGTTCCTCCTTTGCTCACTGGGGGATTAATAAAATATTACAAGATAACATTTAAGGTAAGTTGTCAGTTTAGCTTTCTTTAACATTAAATGATGGATAGTATATAATGAGCAAATATTCAATTTAGATCCAATTTTAATATAGTATTGCTTATCCAACATAAATGGACCCACAGAATATAGGATAAGTGAAGATAATGGACAATAGAGAAGCATTAAGAGAAAACCTATAATATAATTTGACACACTGCAAACCTAATAATCTATTTTTTCAACAAAACAACGACAAAAAATTAATTGAAAAACTGAAGTTAGTCACACAATATTTGTGTAAAAATAAATATATGCACTTAAAAGATCAGTCCTGTGATGATTTAAATAAACTTTTGATCATAGTTTGCTTTCATGACGGGAGCCCTTTCTTCCCTGAGAAGTATATTTATGCTTGTTTCTGGAGCTTCAATTGCATGGTTTTGTGAAATTCTGCAAGGCTCAACAGTTGGTGCTTGATGAAGTTGATCTTCAATTTCATTGTCATCAAAATTCACAGGTGCAATGGTCTGAAGCTACAGGGTAACTCCACAGGCTCAGTCTCAGCAAGACCTCTGTTAAATAACAAGCATGAATACATAAAAAAATTATACATAAAAAAAATAGTTTCTCCATCAATTATTTCATATTGTTGTTCATCATCATTCATCTAGCTTTTGATTTCTTGCAAGATGCATCTTTGGATCTATGGATACGTTGCACTGAATAGATGGTTTCTTTGGTTTGATCTGTTCTTTTGTTTTTATACTTTTGTTATTGTCTAGCAGTTTTTTCCATGATTTGTTAATTTTGGGACCTTATGTAAGCAATCCAATAAGTATCATTCTTTACATTGACATGTTTTAGTTTTTCAATGATGTTTTGCCCTTCTTCATTCTTCTGTCTGTATGTAGTAGCTTCGGGTATTTATTCTTTTTATCATTTCAAAATTCCCCTGATCCACGGATTGACATATGGTGGTAACATTGTGGGACAGCAATATTGTCTTAATGCTACTTTCTTGAAGCTTCCCTTCTCTTTATTCATACAGTTACTACATGCAAAAAGTTCCTGACTGACCTTTCTAATTTGAGTGCTAGCTCCTTTAAGTTGTCTGGATTGTCTACCAGGGGATTTCGACTAATGATGTCCAGAGAAAATTGGTTCAGAAACCATTTTTTGGCCCAGACTATTGTCAGGTCAAGTCAGGGTTACAATTGAGCCAGGAAGATGCTGCAGAAGTGTGCCCTGGCAATTAACAGCAATTGAACCTCTTATAGTTACATGTCCCTGGAATCTACCTACTCCTTTGTCTATGGGACGCATGATGCTGAGATGCAACAGCCTCTTATGCTCAGCAGCTATAGGACCATTTACGAGGCACTTTCTGTCATATTGACGATACAGGCAATTAAGGTAACAGCTGCCTATACTTTGGAGATCAGGAGTATTTGATATGATGGGGACAGAAGATCCACTGAATATCAATGAAGATATTAAAATGGGGTATGATCAGCCAATACACCTAATGAAGTAGTGTCCACAACCAAGCTGATAAAGTATGAAATGGTATGTGTTGAGGGTGTGAGCAGCCAGATCATCTAGCAAAGGACTGTAGGATGTCCACAGCCAAGCTGATGATCATCAAGTGCTGAGTGTTGAGGGTGTAGCCAGCCAGAATACCTAAGGCAGGACTGCAGTATTGTCCACAACCAAGCTGTTGAGCATCAACTGATGTGTGCTCAGGGTGTGACCATCCAGGATATCTAGTAAAGGACTGTAGGATTGTCCACAACCTAGACACGGTTGAAGAAGCAACACAGCTCAATGAAGATGGGTAAGAAAATAGGAAAGAAAAGCACCACAGTAAAATGAGAAATCTTTTTGATGAACTTCAGAGTACTACACTGAAAAACTCAACACCAAGTAATTCACAAGATACCAACTCAACTTCCTGATCATTGACACCAACAGAAACGCAGTTTACAATGACCACCACATCAAGAAAGACACAACACACCATATTTGACGAGTCGACAAACACCACACCAACCAACACAGCGCTGATCACATCAGGAAAATCTACCCCAAACACAACAACATGAGGAACACTACTTACACAATGAGATGACAGCCACAGCAACACCAGTTGAGGAGGTCACCAGATGCATCAGCCACTGTAGTGCAGTAGCGGTTAGAGTATACCCTCAACTGCCAGAATGGTTTTTCATGGAGCAGGTCCAGGAAATCTGGCCTGCCATAGTGAAAGCCACCATTATCTACAACTATAGAGGACCAATGCTGTTAATCTGACTTGTCTACCAGGACAGACACCAGCACACCACAGCCCTCAACTTCGGACTGAACTTCCTTGGAATGGAAGTCTGGGTAGAAGACAGAAGAACTAAATGGATACTGCCAAGTAGAAGATGCTGCCATAATGAACAGACACACAACACTACACCTGAACACCACACTGCCATTATTGCGGAACACCAAACTTGACATCAGAATACAGACAGCACAATCTTGCAAGGTGCTGTCATTTCTGTGCAATTCGTTATGAACATGACCACTTCAAAGGCCAGACCTGTTGCCTGTTCTACCCTTGAGAAACTACACACAGTATGAAAACACCAACGACAAGGGTGGACACCAGGTAGTGATCACAAGGAGAAAGAAAGAAACAATGTACATCCGACAAACAGGAAGTACACACAACAATCACCACAACCAAAACCCAGAACTGCAAGAGAAACATAATTACAGAAGAACCAACCGCTGCGACTCCACAGAACCCACAATTAAAGGAAACACAGCCACAATGTGAACTTCAAGAGCATCATTCCAGAGCAAAAGAAGTACAACCAGCAACAAACTACACCACCATCATGACCATTCAGAACACACTAACGACTCAATAGGAAATCCTTATGGAAATTTTCAGCGAACTAAAATCAACCATAGAAAACCTAAAAAAAAATGCAAACCAAGGATACAAGAATATGAAAGCACTAAACCTCAGTAAACTAAACAAACTGCTAACAATGAGACAATAGAAACCATCCAGAATATAAACAGTCAACAAAACATCAGGAAAATAATAAGCACCACCGATCAATTATTCAAATTACTTAAAAAACTTTGTAATTTTAATGATTTTTTTCAATAAAGTTTAAAAAGAAACAAAGGAAAAAAGAGAGGTGCCTATCATGTTAAGAGTAATGAGCACTTTTACACAAAATCACATAAAAAAATACAAAACATTGCTGAATAGGAAAAAATCCCTAAAGCAGGGGATTAATTAGAGTACAAAATCCCCTTCATATCCTATCCTATCCACAACCAAGTTGATAAGTGTCAAATGGTATATGTTGTGGATGTGGCCAGCCAGAACACTTAACGAAGCACTGTAGAACTCTCCACAATCAAGATTCAAATTCAAGCCAATGAGCAGATGGGAAATAAATACTGACATGATGAGAGATAAAGAAACAAGAAGGATAGTGAATAATTCTGTTATAAAAGCACAGTTCATTATTTGAAAGTCTCTGACAGCATCAAAGAGTCTCTATTCAGATATGATAAAGACTTGCATCAAGCTTTAAATTCTTTATTTATAAACTGCATTATTTGTTAGGATAATATCACTCCTTATTTCTTATTAAGTAGGTGTACATATACATTAGTGTCTTAAAATGCAGTTCTTATTTGCTCGTGGATTCCATTATAGCTATGTTCCACTTCTATTATGTACGAAATTTTAATAAAAATAAAAGAGTCTATTTAGTTCCTTCCATCCATTTCAATCATTGTTTACATTTAATTGTGGATATTAGATAGCATTGTTTTAAAGTGCTTAGCCTCAATTCAGAAATGTTCAGTTGCAACCTCAGTCCAGAGATGTTTTATCTTAACTGCACTATATTTTGTTCTTCATTTGTTGGCAAGTTATTTCATGATGGACAGATGGATACACAAAAGGAACATTATCTAGAGTGTGCATCTAATAAAAATGTTGTTATCTTACGGTGCAGTTTGTTGAAGCAGTTTTAGCTTTCTCTTTTCTGCATCTAACATTTTTAGCGATGAAGTAAGGATCTGTGGCCCTCTTAGTTTTTTTCATTGGTATAAATTAAAAACTAAAATATTAAAGACAAACTACATACCTTCAAAGAATTATAACAAAATGTCCACTAGTTATTGGCAAGCATTGTTCAGTATGAACTAAAGCAAGTAATAGAAGTTTTTGTGATAAGAAATGTACAAAGAAAGCATGCATTGCAGTAGCAAAATTCAGAAACTTCTCTCAAACTGTTAATAAGTAAAACCTAATAATATAGCTCAGAAAATTGATATATGGTTCTGTCAGCACCACTCAACAGTACCCAAAGATTACAGGTAGTGCCAATCTTGACACAGATTCATTCTCCAATGTGTTACTCTCTACATTATCTAAATTGCTGTGCAGGTCTTAGTTATATGTTGATTTTTGCTTATAATTGATAAAGCATGTCTTTTACAATATATGAACTTTTTTTACATTCAATACCTGTTATATTTTTAACATTGTTCAAATTTGGTCAAACAACATTAGTTCAGTTAAGAACAGAGTGAGAAAAAAAAAAAAAAAAAAATATATATATATATATATATATATATATATATATATTATTTGAAGTTGCTTTAACTACTTGGTCATATCATGATGGATCTTTTAGTTATATATCTCTTGAACGGTATGTGGTAGATCTCAGCCTTCTACGTCTCATCCCTATACCATGCTACTTTTTGCTTCATACCAGCAGATGGCATAAAGGTACCCTCCAGTCAAGCTGGTTTAACCATCCATAGTCAGATAGCAGAGTACAGCCAACCTTCAATGTCTGATCCCTTTATGTTGTACTACTTTGCTCTGCAACAAGCATTAGGGTGTCATCCAATGAAGCTGCTTTCACTTTTGTAGAGGATGGCAACACAATTATAATTACTATTCATTTTTCAGTTTTACTATAGTTTTTGACTTAAGGTGTAAATTTGAGTTGTGGTATTAAACATCAATCAAATATTTACCTTGGCCTTGTGAAACCACAAGAATACCCCAGTCAGATTAGTTGGGCTATAGACTTGAACCCAAGACCACTTACATGCAGGCCACAGAAGTTACCGCCTGAGACACCCTGATTGTATCCTTATTCCAAAGCAAACTTTTTGCAACCTCTCCACAGAATTGGAGAACTTTATGAGAGACTCATTTGTGTTTTGAGAGGGAGAGAGATACAGAGAATAGAATGGCCTCAAATATAAATAGTTGCACAAATCAAAACGTTGTCTTTATTAGAGACAGCTCCTCAAGGGGGTTGCAGCTTTGTAAAGTCTCCAGCAATTTTCACAAAGCCCCAATTATATTTTCAACATCATATTACAATTTTATTTGTTGATTATCTGCAGGTGACACTTAGTTTTGAATAAATGCTGGAGTATCACGATGCAACTCTCATTAAGGTATGCAATAGGCATGTTGAAGAAAGGAACAGGGATTGGGAAGTAGGAAGGTGTGGTGAACTTGCTTTGTAATAAACCCTTCCACAGGGTATCAAACTAACTATTGGAACAAACGTAATAGTGTAACTGTTAACTAATGAAACATAGGTATTTAAATTTGATATTTGTCCAACAAAAATAAAAAGGGGGATTATGTATGGATTTTGTATGCTCTTCATATAGCTGTACAATTCTCAGTACTACTAAGTTTTAATGTTTAAATTAACACTTAACGACTGCAATAGAGGTGTGCAATTCTCAAGTATAGTGCCGTCTAGGTTCGGCATTCAGTAATGCACTCTCTTATGGCAGTCTGTCTAGCTCCATTAGAAGGAACATCAAACAATGAAAATATTTCTGCAGTTTTGTTCTATTTGTGCATCAAGCTAATTTTGTGTTGCAACTTCAGTGAATAGCTAGTGTTATAATTGTTGTTGTTGTTATTAAAGTAAGACTATGACAAACATAGTTTCAAAGAGAAATATTTCTAAAGAACGTTAAATTTTATTTTTTGATTTTGGATTTATTTCTTGATTCAAAAGTATTAACGCCACAAACAAAATGTATATCTAAGATTCCTGGGCATGTAAAAATTTTTACATTTGTAACAAATCTGTATAATATAGACTGGTACATAATAGGGAAAATTTTACTAAAGGAAAAATGTAGAACTTGGTAAACTTCACAATTACGTTATGTGAGTTTTTCATACCTCTAACCATTTCTGAGTTATTAACTTTTATGTTTTAAAATTTTTAACTATTTCAAAAACAGCAAATGATAGGGAAAATTATTTTTAAGAAAATGGCAGACCTTTGTAAATTTTGTAAAAAATCATATTTATCCAATTTTGTAGCATTAACTTTTCCAGGGTATTCACTTTTGTTTGTTTAAATGTTAGTGATTATTTGCAGAATGGATATCTGAAGCATCACAGGGTTTCTTAGGCTTCAAGTTTATTTACCCCAATACCTTATGTCCCCACTAGATATGTTAGAAGCAATGGTATAACAATCCTTCAAAAGCAAGGTTTTGATTAGTAGCTGTATGTTGTTCATTTACTCCCTTCCAATTCCACAGATTTAATTCCAGAGATTTAACCTTTACATCTATGGTATTTTGTTATTATCTACACGTATATGGATTTTAAAACAGAATATATGGATTTCTCTTACAATAGACACAACAACCAGATCTGGGAAGCTCATGGAAAGTTTCCTGAAAGTAGACATTTCTACATGCTCCTACTTGAAATCAAACCTGGGACACCAAGTTAATACTACTGACAGGCAACCTTTTTGACTGTCTTATTGTGATGAGCCTTGAAAACGAGTTGTGTTGGTGGCAAAAACATAGAATTTATATTTTTCTCTACTTCTTTTTTGTGTAATACTTTTCTGTCGTTGACTTCTGAAAAGTCTGCTTATCGGGAAAAAAGTAAGTAGATTAAATACATGTCCAGGACTTTTAACTGTGATTTAAGAGAGACAAAGAGAGACAGAAGGTGAGACATATAAAATAAGGTCTTCTAATAATTAATAAGATAATAGAAGGAAGTAAAATTCGAAAACTATATTATTTATTTGAGGAAATGCTTTTTTAGAATTTTTTCCAAAATGTATTACAATTCATTTTATAGCTCAAAATTATATAATTTTCACACCTACCATTCTTATTATATCATCCTTTAACTTTATTTTATATGTTCTTGGGAGATAAGATATCAAAGACAAGAATAATGTAACTGGAGCAAAATGGCCCACCAGAACTCAACAATGCAGCCTGGCTCCACATTAATTCAACCAGATGTAGACAATCTTATGTGAATTGTTTTGACACATTAATATGACAATCCAGCCTCCTGGCTGGATGATTAGCAGGCTGGCTCCTAATTTCTGAGAAATCAGTTATTTGATTAAAATTCTGGCACACCAGCAATGTTGATATAATCCTTGCAGTAAAATGCATTAAGATCATTATTAGTACATGAACCCACCTTTGGTGTCTATCATACATGCTTTACAAGAGAGAGATTTTCAGAGAATTTTAGCTAGGTTTTATTTTCTCAAACTTAACTCTAATGGTTTTGGTTAAAATATCACAATCTGAAGTATTAGCATGATGAATAAAATGCTATCTTGATTTTTCTATAAATAGCCAGTTCAGTTCTCTTTCATTTACTGTTATACATATGGAAGCTATAAAACTTATTACAGCAGTAGTCCTTGTTAAAATATAAAATATTTATACAAAATAACTCCTGTTTTACTGTTAGGTATTTCTGAAATTTCTGTCATACATTTATTTAGGTTTCACCAGATTTGCAGTCCATTATTTTGAAATGTTAAATCTCATTATTTTGTTTCTTATGGCTGCATTTTTAATGAATTATTTCATTAGTAATTTACTGTTATCTCGGCTTCTGGGAAACTTTTTGGGTTCATATTACCATGAAGTAGATGGAAAAATAATATACTTTATCCTGTAGCAATCTGAGATCAAATTCAGACAGTTGAATAACAGGAGTTTTCATGAGATCAATTTTTGTTTTCTTTTGTGGGAGTTCAAGGGAGTTTTAGGGATTGTAACATATGTGATACATGGAGTCTATATCAAGATTTTAAGGTTTTTTCAGTTCTGCCAAGGATACACAGGTCATAGAGACAGAAAAAATATATGAGCATGAAGTGAATAATGTATTGAATGTGGTACAATCATTTGAACATTCATAGAGACATTAAAAATACAAAATCCATATATGATATGGGATCTCAACAGTTTATGAATAATTAGCAGATCTACTGTAAGATGAGATCATATGAATGTTACACATCAAGTTAGATTTTTAATTTCTACACTTGCCATAAACATGCAGAAGAAAGAACGCCCACAATTAAATTAATACCTAAATTGCTGGTGGTTAAACTGAAACTCTATCTGTAAGTGCTGGCAACTTTAGAGTCTCCTTTCAGGGGTATAAACTTCTTATTCTTGAGATGAGCTTAAGAGGTCTACAAGATATGTGAAATGAAGGTGGTAGAAAGATCTTGTGGTTGGGTTTAGGGAAGAAAAGTTGGTATGAGCTTCATGAACAAGATCAAAGATTCATCATTCATACACAAACTTTAAACTTTTCAAATACATTCTGCTTTTAACCTTTGCCATCAGAGAATTCAGCAGTTCCAGAAATAATGTAAAAACTATTCATAAATAACACTTCAATAGATAGTATTTGGCAAATTACACACTAACTGTAGTATTACATTTACAGTGTGTGAAGCTGTTAGGATGCAGGGAAGAAGACTGCAGCTACTTTACAGGGGAACTTAGATCACTATCCACCTCTATAACAATTGGGAATCTGCTACCATTTGCCCAGTATTCTATATCAGTAGCTGCTTACACTTCAACCTTAGGATCTGCAAAACATATGCTTGCAGCTACTGCTATTGCAGGTAAGTGCACTGCAAATAATATTGTTCAACTATTTATCTATTAGTTTTAATTTCTAACTCTTCTTTTTACTTTCTCCACACATATAAAAAGGTAGAGAAGATGTTGCATTCCATCCCAAAATTTGATAGCACCTGAGATTTCACCAAAAATACATATTTTGAGGTCCTGGAATAAATAATGAGCATTCTTATAAAGGCCTGTGAACAATATAACTGTAAAACAAAATGTTGGATTAAAATACATATATTAAAGATCTTTATATGAGAAATAAAACACATATTTTGAATCTTTTTGGTAATAGCCTGTGAAGTCCTCTTCATTCGGGTAGAGTTCTTATAATCTTATATAACTGATATACATTAAGCAACAGATGAAAACATACTATACAAAAAATGAAAATCTCTTTACGAGGGTGGTCTGAAAAGTTCTTGGCCTGATACTGAAAAACGACAATTCATACTTTCAAAATAGTTTTATTTTTCAACATAATCTCCTCTAATATCAATACATTTTGTCCAGCAGTGTTCCAATGCCATTATCCCCTCTCTGTAGTGTTCCTCTGGAAGTGCTGCAAAGTACCCATTTACAGCCGCAATTGCTTCTTCATTGGACGAAAAACACCTACCAGCAAGGAATTTCTTCAGTTTTGGAAACAGATGAAAGTCTGAGGGAGCCAAATCTGGGGAATAGGGAGGATGATCTAGCACTTCATAGTGCACATCTCTCAATTTCTCCATTGCCAAAACACTTTTGTGGGCAGGTGCAATGTCCTGATGGAAAACAATTTTTTTCTTTTTTAACCCGGGTTTGTTTTCACGAATGCTTGCATTCAGTTTGGCTAGAAGTTGAGAATGGTATTCTCCAGTAATGGTTTTACCTTTTTCGAGATAGTCAATCAAAAAAATTTCTTTGGCATCCCAAACACTGACACCATGATCTTTCCCGCCAATGGCACCATCCTCGCCTTATTTGGAGCTGAAGAACCAGTTTCTATCCACTACCTCGACTGCTGCTTGGATTCAGGTGTGTAGTGGTGAATCCATGTTTCACCCATTGTGACATATGGGCACCAAAAGCTATTTCTGCTCTTCTGAAAATGCGTCAAACACTTTTCAGAAAGTGTCATGCGAATGCATTTGTTATCCACAGTGAGGATACACGACACCCATCTTGTGCAAAGCTTTTTCATGGTTAATTCCTGATGCAAGATGTGACCAATTCGTTCCTTTGAAATTCCAAGAGCATTAGCAATTTCAGGCACCTTTGTATGCCGATCTTCCAAAATCATGTCATGCACTTTTTCAATGATTTCCGGTGTGGTTATAGTTTTTGGACATCCTTTGCATGGAACGCCTTGGACGCTTTCATGGTCACATTTAAAATCGGCTGCCCATTTCTTCACAGTGCAAACTGAAGCTGAAGCATCACCACACACATTTACAGTCTGAAAATGAATTTCTGTAGTTGTTAAATCTTCTTTTACGAAGAATTTTATCACAGCACGATATTCAAATTTCTCCATTTTCAAAGCAATGCGCACTTCCATTGCTTCAAACAGCTGCCTACAGTCAACTATTGCCTGGAATGACTTGTAATTTTACATAGAGTCTATTAACATGTGTACCAATGTAAGGAAAAATAATCATACAAGTAGTGCCGCAATCTCTGGATGAGGCAGAGAATTTTTCTGACCACACACTGTTTATTTCAAACAACACTTTTCCTTTCTTTTTTATTTCTGGCATAATTCATTTTGAAGGAAGGCATTATTAATGCTTTGAATTGTTCAATACATTGTCATTCTTTTAAAGTCTTTTTAGGTAGACACTGGCTTTGTGTTACCAAGGTAGCAGGTTCAAACCTAGCCCAAACTGAGTTCTTCAGTGTACCTAAATGTAATAGCTCCATTTCAGTTGATTTACTGGCATGCAAAGAACTCCTGTGGGACAAACTTCTGGTGCACTGGTGGCACTGATTTAATCCTGGCAATTGACAGCATTGTTAATAAATAATTCAATCTTAATTTAATTCCTTTGTAGTCCTGTAGATTTTCAGTTATATCTTGTGCTTGCATGGAAAGATTATGACATTTTAATGACTGTATATAGCACTAGTTCTTATATTTTACTTTCACTGTGCCCTTGTACCTATAACTAAATTTGTAATGTATTTATCTGCAAAACTTTATCTTGGTTGACGAAGAGGATGGAGAAACAGTTTTTCATAAGAATAATTTTTATACCCATTAATAAATGATAAAGAATAAAGAATATCATATGAATGTTACAAATTTGATTTTTTTCTGTATAACAGAAAAAGTTGAATCAGCTATGCAATTTACTATGGTATGATATGCCATTACTTCTTTTTCAATATTACATGGTGTTGTCATGTAACTCATTCAATCCATCAATCCCACTTTTTACTTTCTCTAGCATGTATGTACATACATACATTGTATATAGTAGCTGAGAAGGTATTAATTCCATCCAAAAATTTGATGTTGAGATTTCACTATACATATTTTATGGTCCCCTGATTCAAAAAAAAAGAAGCATTTTTAGAAAAAGGTCTCTGTGTGTGTGTACAGCATAACTCAAAAACGAAAAGACCATTAAATACCAAAGCAGGTATTTATGTTTAGTAGCCACCTTTTGTTTCATCTCTCATGCAAAGCAAATCGAACCTCAATTGTTTCACATAGTGACATGCTTTTGAAAGATTTGATTATCACTTTAGACTAGTGCATTTCCTTATTTCCCTCCTACTTAAAAGGAGGCAAGTAATAAGACTAATGCTGCTAATTAGTATTGGTATTATCTCAATTAGCATGATGTACAACATAAGAAGAATAATCTTTTGGTAAGAATAATTTGTATATGGAACAGCTAGAGAAAGTTATGTGAATGGAATGCATCAGATTTCTTATAAAGGTAAAGGTAGTATTGGATTCATTAGAGATTGCTAGATGTTAATTTATCGAAATTGAAAAGAGTTGAAAGATTTGAATAGCATTATAAAAATATTCAGAAGATTAATAAAACTTTGATTTATTTGGTTTATAGCATTGTATATCAAGTTGTACAGAGATACATTGTCAGCTTTGAAATTGGTAAAATGATGCTCATATGATCTCAGAGTCCATGGAGCTTAAAGCTACTCAGCATTCGTCTTCTCAGGATAAGGGAAAACCCCGAAAAAAAAGCCTTATCCAGGCAACTCACCCTCAGCGAGATTCAAACTCACGACCTTTTGAATGTGAAGCAGACATGCTACCACCACACTACCCAGGTGGGCATTGTCAGCTTTGTTGACAGAATAATTGTCATACTTCCGTGGTAGTTTACTATTCTTTGAATGGTATCCAATTTTTATGCAGTTGCAACACTTCATTCTTTTGTCTTTTGCATTGGGATCATTCCTCTTGGTTTTCTTTTCATTTTCATCACTATTGCAGTGACGGTTGACTGCCTTTGGTGAATTTACCAGCAATCATCGCATTCTGCTTCGCACTTTGGCTTGTATCTCTTTGTGCGTCGAACTCCTCCCTAACTTTGATTTGTAGGACCTCCAAAGTTGGTAACTCATACCATGAAGAAATGGCACAGCAAAAGTTTTCAAAACCTTCCAGCAAGCTTCGCTACAATATAACAGCAAATAGATCCTCATTGATTTCTACCTCCAGCTCTCAGAGTTTGCCCACAATATCGAAAAATTTACATGTTCACCCTTTTGCATTTTTTATGAAATCAATTGATTTAAAAGTGCTGCCTTCCACGCTGGACCTTTTGATTGATAGATTTCTTCTAAGTTGACCCACAGTATGCAGGAAGTTTTGCATCCTTTCACGTGTTTAATTTCAGACAGAATGAGAGTGAAAATAATGACAAATTGTGCTTTTAAATAACCTTCCATTCATGCTTGCATGGCTGCAGTATAATCCAGCATCATTTCAGGATTCATTTTACTGCTGTTAACATAGTGCCATGCATCATTCTCAATAAGAATAACACATATTTGAATCTTCCATGCATCATAGTTCTCTTTACTTAACACTTTGAATTCACTGGGTAGGTATCATCCTGCAATGAATTGAAGATATTTTGAACAAAGGAAAATGTCCTGCACTCCAGAACACCATTAGATTCGCGCTAGAAATTGGAAAATTTTCACATATTATATTTAGCGATTAATCCTAGACTAAAATATCTGGGCCCATAACCTGCTGCAATAACAGTGTGTAGCAACATAGCAGGCAACTGAGTAGATCACTAAATAATAAAGTTGCATTTAAGTTTATAAAGTTTAGATACACAAAAGCACATTATCAAAAGATGGAGATCACATTCTTAGCAGGTGAAAAGTTCTGTGTGTGAAAACAAAAGAAAAATGGTTTTCAAAATAACAACCATACATAGAACATTTAACAAATTGAATTACTGTATTTTGGCTATTTCCAACACCCCTTAAATACATTTTTCTTATTAATATAACAATTAATAATTTTTAAGAGATTTCAAATTATTCATACCTTTGTGAATAAACTCAAATCAAGGACTAGTTTTGTAATTCACTTTTGATTGCATCTTCAGCTTCTTTGTTATAGGTTATTTATGTTGTTATGATTCCTACTACTAGGTGATAAATTGTTTACATGTTGTAATGTACTGGAGTTAAAATAAGTCAATTGCTATGTATGTATAAAACCTGGAAATTACCCCCAATAAACAGGCCATGAACATGCAGTGAGCAAAAGCCTCAATTATGAGAAATAAATTTCCCCAAATGCACTAAAATAAGATTTAAAAGCAAGGCACTTGGTGAAAAGCAAGTAGGTGTCTTTTATTTATTAAACAAAATAACTAAACAACAGTCATCATGCTTACCTACAGCTCCATATTATCAAGAACCCAACTCAACTGACCCACTCTCTCAGTGAACAGCCACCAGCCAAGAGGAAACAAAAGAATCTCAACCAGCATGCAACATGCTGAAAACAGCCCATAGAGAGTAAAACTTCCCCCATTAATAAACACTGAGGACAAAGCAAAGTGATAGTGGCATCAGAGAAGCCAATGGCCCAAACCATAGAGGAATCTTTTGGATAGGCATTACTGAAGTGGCTTAGACCGGCCTTAAGAGATGGATTTGCCAGTGTGATGCATGAACAGTAAGTCACAATTGACAGATTAAGAGCAGGGGTCAAAAGAAACAGAATGACTTTAACCTATTGCCACCATCTTTCCCATTGTCAATTTGGTATTCAAGTATCTACTGCAGCCATGAACTGTTTCACAATGTCTCAGAGTCTCTTTTGGGTGCCATGAGAACTACACAGTGATGAACAGGACCAGCTTTAAGTCAATCTGATGGATGGGATGCATTGAAGGAATGCAAAATGGTAAACAGGGGTGATAGTGTCACGACTACTTCGTGGGCATTTGAGGAGCATAGCTAGGAAGGGGTAAAGCACTTACAACTACTAAGTATGCACACCAAGCTAGTTGCTAAATGTTTATTTAATTGATGTTCCTCTAGTATACATAATGTTTGTAGGGAAGTACCCTGCACTTTATCGATTACATACTACAATATGTTTATGAGCAAGAAGGCCCTTCGGCCGTACTTACCGGGAGTGATGGGTCGAGTTGGAATATCGAGGATCTACTCGTTGCGTTTCTTGCTATCAGCCTCTCCGTTAATTTCGAGAGTCTCACTCTACCTCCGGTCATGTCCCTGGAGTTATATATACACAACCCCATATCCTGTCAGATTGACGTCATTATGACTTTCCCAATCCCTCGAAAACCCGGGGATGTGGTAAACCACAAGAGATCCGTAAATCCCGAAAACAGGATGCTGTTCCATCTGCGAGGATGGACTCTGTGGCCCAGAGTTGAGGTCATATAAACTAAAATAGCTTAAAGAAAGGTGCAACTTCCACTCTGTGACGCACATGCTTAAGTCTGTAATTTCCGGGGACTTACAGAACTCTAAAGCTATTAAATTCAGGTCCTCGATATTCCAGCCTGTGACAAGAGCACTACATCTGATAATTGTTCTTTCACACTGACCCATGTAGCCACTAAGATGACAGTTTACAACTCAACTGATTTGTGTTATGGTCAGCCACCAAAAGGAACAGAGGTGTCCAGGTGTGCCTTTATTCCTGTTGGCTATAGGTTGTTGACACAAGCAAATTTGGTGCTCATCAGAGAACTCTACCTACCATCCTAGCTACGGTTTAAGAAGAGTCTGCCCGAGAAAGAACAACCCAGCATCAAAGTAAAGTGTAATACATTTTCATGATTTGCATTGATGGCTTGTCATCACTTGCAGATTTGAGAAAATGCAAAAACGTCTGATATGATGAACCAGCTATTAATTGGGTTTCCAGGAGGGTGACCCATACAAAGACAACTAATAACAGGAGCAAGGCCACAGTGACTACATCCAAAAGTTGCTCTAAGGGAAAACTGCTGGATCATCCCATACTATAACATGATGAACAGCTTTGAGGGGGAAGCAGTGTCACATAATATCAGTAAAGTTCATTTCTGAAGTTAGAGGTGGAATGGAGCATATTAGAGAAAGCCTTGCACATATAACTGTCAGATGTTTTGTTTCCAGAAAATTGAGAATTTTTTACACAGGGATCTGAGTGGTGACATCATTTTGGAAGCTACCCAGCACAGAAGTTTAACCGTTATTCATTCATCTTCCAATGCAACACTTACACTTTCAGAAAAATCCCACCACCCCAAACTAAACAAAATTTTTGAAATTTTTCATTTTCTCAAAAAATGGCTCTAATGACTTTTATTAAAATACTGTATATTAAAGATATTTACATAGCGAATGGAATGTATATCTGCAATTTTCTGGGAATAGTCTCTGAAGACTCTTGATTCTGGACAGCTTTTGCATAAATTCTAAACCATACGAGATAGGGAAAAAGTTACTACACAAAAAATGTATATCTCAAAAAAACCTCAATTTTGTCATGCACATTTTTTCACAGAGTTGGCCATTTCTGAGTTATTCCTTGTTATTGATTTCATTGGTTTCAGTTTTTCTCATATGGGAATTTGTCAACTCCTGGCCATGCAAAGAAACAAATTTCAATCACTTAGCAACCAGCTTTTAAAAGATTTGACTAACGCTTTAGCCTAGTGTATTTCCTTATTTCCCTACTGCTTACAAGGAAGCAAGTAATAAGATCATTTCTGCTAATGTTTATCTCAATTAGCATGAAGTAGAAACTTTTTAACAATAATTTTGTTGCAGAGATGAAGAGAAAGTCATGTGAATCAAACATCACATTTTTTTTATCTTGATATATAAAAGTCAATGTAAGCATGTATTTATGTTTGTATGTATTTTTGTTATATGTTACCACACTGTTGCAAGCTTGGCGCAGATACCTTTTGGACAAGGCAAAAAGCATTATCTACCTTATAATTCAAAATTCTGCCCCATTTTACAGGATTAATTATTTAATTTATTTTATTTTATTTTATTTATTTATTTAATTTATCTTGTTATATCTACCAAAGCTGACAAGACCATTTGTATCGTTTTCAATGACAATTGTGATAGTTCGAATAACAATTTGTATATTCATTTTTGCTTTTGTTTAGTTTTGTCTTCTGTACATTTTATTAGTTTTTCTATGTACATATTTATGAGAATAAACAAGGTTAGACTGTCGTTATTGAAACTGTTATTATTTCTTCCTAATTGAGATGTTCTCTATAAACAACCACAATTCAGCTGTAATATAACAACATGTAGGTCACTCAATTGCATTCATAAGAAATTATCAAATAATATAGATTACACTCAAACTTCACTCTTGAAATAAAGTAACTAATGAAGTAAGTTTGAGTGTAATCTATGTTTTTACTCCTAATTAAATATGTACTTATTCATATTTTTTAATTCACGATTTAAATTGCGGAAAATAATGCATAATATCCCTACTATTAAATAAACATACTAGAATATATATATTCTATATTACTTAATATTTAATAACAGTATATTTATAAATAAAAATTTTCGCTGTAAACAAGCATCTACAATATAACTGGTACTGGCACATAGAGGTTTTTTCTCAATTCATTTTCAGAAAATATCGGAAAATCTGGGCCCATCGTCCATGAGAGCAGATGATCCCAAATCATAACTCGGACATTAGCGGAGTTAGAAGACTGTGACATTGTTGACAGTGATAGCATAGACGATCCCACATTGTAATAGAAAGTAACCATTAACTCAGAAAGTGCACAAAGTAACGTTGCAACTTTCCTAGGGAAAAAAGTTTCCTTTGGAACAAAACACCCCCACCACAAAATGTTCAAACCAGAGCACACAACATTTTATTTCATCATCCTGGATTGCGACCTCCAGCTAAATCTATTGGTAACAATCCCAAACCCCAAAATGCATGACAATTATTGTACATCAATGAAATGGGGCCACGCCATGTCCAAGTGGTTAGACTACTCGCCTCTCACCTAGATGGCCCCAGCAACTGCATATGAGATTTGTCGTGGACAAAGCAGAGCAGGGGTAGGTTTTCTCTGGGTTCTCCGGTTTGCCCCGGAGACTCACATAGAGGAAGACTTTCACACAATTTACTCCAAGAATTGAGACTCGATATAAGAAGGATTTTGAGGCTCCCTGACAAAATTTCAGAGAAGGATGCAGTTGAAGAAGAGGTTTCTGAAAACAGAAAAACATATACTCTGTGCCCCCCAAAATTGAAAAGGAAGACAGAATACCCTTGCTACAAGTGTTAGCATGCAATATGTGGATAAGTTTGTCAAAAAAAGTGTGTTGGATTTCTGCAGAGAAAAACTGACTGTTTATATTACACAAAAGTGTTTAGTTTCCAAATTAAAAAAATAAATACTTTTTGACCAATATAATAAAGTTATTTAAGTCATAAAGTGTTTATTAGTGAACTTTTTAATAGAGTAATGCTGTCAGGATTGTTAACCATAATTGTTTTAAACTTATACAGTCTCTCAGAACTCTAGTACCAATTATGCTATATTTTCATACCATACCAGTTGAGGGTTATTATCCACTAATCCTGATCCCTTTCAAAATTACATTAAATAACTATTATTTGTGTATTTAGAAGTCACAATGTTATAATATGTTTAATAACTGTTTGTTTTAAAGGTGCAAGGAAAGGGTAGTTTTGCAGGTGAAAAGAATAAATTTTAATGCATTTATTTTAAATGAATGAGGTAAGTTTATATACTTTATATAGCACATTTAACAAGTGACACAGTTGATATTATCTATTGCAAAGCATCTAGAAGCCACAGTGTTGCAAAACGTTTTGTAATGCATTCATTTTTAATCTATAAGGAAAAGATAGTTTTGCACCCAGAAAATTGCAAGTATTTATGTTTTGCATTTATTTAGTATTTCACAGTTTTCTACTGCCATAGCATATAGCATTTTTGCAACTCTACTGAATTCCACAATGTTTACTTTAGCCACAGCAATTTTTATGCTTAACAGTTGGTAGCTGACATTGCTCATTAAAAACACATGCCATAACACCCCAATTTCTGAAGCAATATTAGCAAGACAGTTTCAGGTTTACATATTGCTTTAGTAGCAGACAACGGCATATGCATTAGCATCTTTCTTGTCCTGAGAGTTTTAATTAAATCACTGTTTATGTGGATTGAGTAGTAATTTTGCTACCATTCCATGAAATGTCCCAGCAAACAAGATATTTAAAAATAAACCATATTATCCAGTGCGGAGCATTAGGAAGCCATTATGTTATTCTTTATGCTTTTAATCAACATGCAGCACCCACCATGTTAATGCTCTTGCTTGAATACAACAAATTATGAAAATATATATAGTGGGGAAGATTGCATTTTGGATTGCATGCAAATCAGGATAAACACACACTAACCTAGACCTAAAATAGTGCATATGAATGACTTTGGTGAAACATGTTGAAAACTCTGCAGATGTGTTTTCACATAGCATAATAAGGCAGCTAAAGCAAATGAAGTACTTTTGGTGTATTTGAATATAAATTGTGTGTTGCAATGAACTTAAATGACCAAACATAATCTTGAGGAATTTCTAAAGCTTCATAGTACTACAATAGAAATAATACATTAATAGATTTACAAGTGAGACAATTGTGGAGTAGTAATATACTATTTTAAATACTTCTAAAGAAATGTAGGGCTATTGAGCAAGTGGAACCATCAAGTCTTGATCAATGCTGGGTGTTTCAGCTAGTAATTTATATATTTTGTAAGCTTAATGTACTTTAACCAGATAGACTTCAGTTTGAAATGAATGTCAAGTTAGCATATAACATAAAGCATATTCATTCTAAGGGAAAAGCTCCAAAAAAACGATAATAATAAATATCTATAAATATATTATAGCGGTGCTACAAATTGTGAAAATATACATTCCTTCTCTAGAGCTTTTATTTCTATATGAAAATGGAAAAATCTAAACTAAAATAGGTCTTAAATGTAATGAATTCTTTTTCTGCAGAACCAGAAGTAACTCCAGGCAGTGATTTCAATCCAGTGTCAAGCAGTACAAACACAAGCATCACAGTACAATGGAAACCACCACGTAATTGCAGTCGTATCAATGGATTCCTGCATGGTTATTTGTATGAGCTTGTTCAAGATCCACAGGCAGGATTGCCTATATCAGTACTATCTAACATTACCAATGCCACATTTTTAAATCTGATACCACTAACAGAATACACTGTGAAGGTTTTTGTGATTAACTCAGCAGGGTGGAATCCTCAGTATCCACTAGTTATTTCAGCAATTGCAAGAACTACAAGTAAGTATACAAGAACAACTTAATTTATTGTAGGTTTATCCATTTTATTTCTAAGTCCTTTTTTACTTTTTCTACACATACTATGTACATAGTGTATAGAGATTTCACTGGAAATACTTGTTTTGGGTCCCCTGAATAAAAAAAAAAAAAAAAAAGCATTTTTGGAAAAAGGTCCATGTGTGTGTCTGTGAACAGCATAGCTCAAAAACAGAAAGCCTGTTAAATACCAAACTTGGTATTTAAGTTCAGTATCTTCCAAGGATGAAACATGAAGATTTTCAAGAAAATCCTCCACCCCCAAGAACATGGGAAAATTTTCGAAAATTTTTATTTTCTCAAAAATGACTCTAACGATTTTAATTAAAATGTTTTATATTACAGATATTTACCTTACAAATAAAATGTATATTTTGAATTTTCTGGGAATACCTTCTGAAGACTACTTTATTCAGAATGAATTTTATGGAATTTGTATAACTGACAAACCATAAGAGATAGACAAAAACTTAGTTAACAGAAAAGGTAGAGTTAGTTAAAACACAAAATGTATGTCATATACATTTTTTTCATGGAGTGGATCATTTTTGAGAGATTCCTTGTTGTTGGTTTCAGCTTTAAAAAACATACTTTTCTTTTAAGGGTATGTGTTAACTCCTGGTCATAGACACAAAGGAACTTCAGTCATTTTGACTAATACTTTAACTATGCTACTCCCTTATACTTGCATGGAAGCAAGTAATAAGATTATTTCTGCTAATTTTTTCTCAGTTAACATAAAGTAAGAAGAAACATAAGCTTTTTAGCAATAATTTGTTGCAGAGATGCAGAGAAAGTAATATAAATGGAACACATGAAAAATTTTATTAGGATTTTTCTACAATAGAATATTTATCCTTCAGCCTAAATTGTATTTCTTTACAGACTTCTGTCTTCTACACCTTCTTCTGTTAGTTCTTTGCTTTTCATAAGTCTTCTTATAGCATCTATCCATTGTTCTTAAGGCTTCCCTTTTCTTTTCCTTCTCTTGGCCTTCCACTCCAGTATCATTTCTAGAATTCTGCTGCTTTTCATTCTTTTTAGGTGTACAAACCATTTCAATCTTTGTATTCTATTATTTCAATAAATTATATTTGACATTTATTTCTGTGTTGTTTTGGTTTCTATTTTTTCCATTCTTGATTTCCTTGCTGCCCTTCACTAAAACTCCATTTCAGTTGTTAACAATTTATTTGCTACCTAATGACCAAGTCTCTACCTAATATAACATGGCACTTTGTACCAAGGATTTAATAATTAATGTTTTAGCCTTATGTATAATATCCTTACGCCATAGTAAAGAGTTTAGCATGCCAATTATTTTTCTTTCCTCGCTTAGTCTATCCTTGTATAGTCTAACATGTTATATTCATAATCCTATATTGTTGCCATTATTGTGATAAGTTTATCTTTCTGGTTTTCATTTCTTTTGGTTCTTCAGTATTTTATGAATTTTAGGTCAGGAAGCTAGCCCATTGCTACAACCCATAACCTGGAAGGCCAAATTATTTGTTATAATGGTTTTCTTCTCCTAGCCTTTGATGAACAGTCTCCTATAAAGCAACAGTTTCTCTTTTCTAGACAGGGGCTCCTTACTGGGTGCTATCACCTGTGTCAGCTGAATCAGATTTTTAGTGAGGTTGTTACTTTCTCTCTGCACCCTGTTTACACCTAATTACAACCTTTGGAAGGTATTTTTTACTTTTTCTATTTGCTTATTTAAAATACCCTGGCATTAAATATGGAAACCAATGTTAAAGGTAGAATTGAGATATTTGTTGTATAACATATCAAACATTTTAAGTTTCTGTTTGATAAAGTTCAACAGATGGCAGAACTGTACATAATATTTACTTTGTACTACTACTTATCGCCTGCTGTGCCATAAGTAGTAAAAGCAGGTGTTAAACACTACAAAAGAAAAGTTTCTAAGGAAGTATGGATATTAAGATTTCACAATAATACATATTTTGAGGCCTCCTGGATTCAAAGGAATACTATTTAAATGTAAATAAAATAGATAATAGTGATAAAATAAAAAGTTCATGTGTGTCTGTGAATAGTATAACAGACAAACAAGATGTTCAATAGACCCAAGATTAAATTAGTATGTTCCAAAGATGGTCACAAAGATTTTCAAGAAGCATCCTTTACATGAAAAAACGTTACTTTTTTCAAGATCTGGAGATTTTAATTAAAATACCATACAAGCCAGTGTTTTCTTTAAAAGCTTTCCAACTGATTATCTTGAAAGCAATACTTGACATTAGCCATAACATTACCTGCTTCTTATACTATAGACATTTATTTTTAACTCAGCTGTTATGTTCTTTAGAAAGTTGTAAGGTAAAAATCTTCTAAGTTTAAGGACTTAAAACCTTGGTAGCTAAAACAATTTAGGGCACTCTTAATACATAGAATAAAAGTTTATCCATAATCCAGTTTGAGCTTCAATAATTTGTTGAATAAACTATTACAACAGAACTATAGCCTGCCACTAAAGTTTGGAGGTACTATGTCTGCCTCACATTCAAGACATCCCGAGTTTGAATCTCAATTAGGGTTAATTTATCGGATGAGATTTTTCTGGGATTTTCAATTACCCTGTGAAGACAAATATTGGGTAACCCTAAGTTCTGTGTACCCTGGGAACATTTGAGGATCATTTCACTCATATCATTCATTATCTGATATGACCTACCAGGTTAAAAGATGTTTAAGTTAAAAAAGAAAACAGAACTATATTATCTGCTGTATCTGGAATTTATAGCATTAAGTAGAATAACTGTAAGAAGTTTTAAATACATCAAAAAAGATGTTGGTATCAAGCTTAAAGAATTCCAAAGAAGTATTAAATTAAAACAGTGGCAGGCCTACAGCAGCTCTTTTTTTGAGTTAAACCAAGAAACAGGAAATGAGATTGAGTTGATACAATATCTGCAAAATCTGCTTAAGTTGGAAGCTTGGGAAAGTATTCATATCAGGCACAACTGAGCTGAAACTTTAAATTTTGAATTTTGCCATTGAATGATATTCTCCATTCTTACTCCTGTCAGCAGGGAGCAGCAGGGTTGGAAGTGAATGTATAAGAAGCAGAAATGCCCATTACCAATAGTCATATTGAAACTAAAGAAAATAAGCCCCCCTTATGTCCTCTATAAGAACAACATAATAGCTAAAGCATTTTAAGAGGTTTATCTATAAGCTTTTTAATGAAGTACCATGTGTTTACAATATTTGCATTACTAATAAAATCAACTTCTTGAATTTTCTATAAATGGAATACTATAAGAAAGACAAAAGTTACACATGATGTACATTTGTTAAAACATAAAACATAATTTATGCCTCATAAAATTCTTTATGGCATTAACAACTTTAAGAGCATTTGTTTCTCTTGATTCAAATGTTCTAATGCCTAATACTTTTTTGGATTTTGTGTCTCAATTTTTTGTGTCTCATGATAATGCAAAGAATATGAAACTTCTGAGCATATAAGTTGTAATGTTCAATAGTCTAGCTTTCAGACTAGTTAATGCTCCACTCAATCCCACTGAATATAAAAAAGAATATAACCACATTCTGAGCACAGCAGTAGACAATGATTTCAATACTTTCACCATCATCAAAAAGATCAATAAATATAAAAGACAGAAACACATCAAAGAAATTATCACCTTAACTCATAAAGAAAAACCTCCCAAATTTTACAAAATCACATACAACCAACAACTCCACAACAAGTTAAAAGGAGTATTCAAGAAATTCAACATCAAACTAGCACCGATAAATAAATACAGTGTAAAAAACCACCTGCACTCCTCTCTAAAGGAGAAAAAATCTCCCACGGAGAAAAAATCAGGAATGTATGCAATTGAATGTCAAGACTGCAACATGAAATACTTGGGAAGATAATAAGAAATCTTGAAACATGCAACAAAGAACACAGAATACACATCAAGTCGAAATAGCCAGAAAAATATGCAGTGGCACATCAGTTTTGGCAATCACACCATGAAATCAACCCTCACATCAAACTCTTGAAAGAACTTTCAAGTCTGTTTGAATGATCGACATGGGAGAAAATTTACATTCACAAATACCACCACACATTAATGAACATGGAGTTCCCCCCTAAGGATTGCTTAACCAATTTCATTGCATGCCCAACAGATGTCACCAAAACCAACACACCTACAGCTTGGAATACAAACCCAAGCAGTAGTGGTTCATCAGCTGAGGATGCGGGCAACAGTCAGTGAAACAATTGTCCTACAGATAAAAATAAGTGAAGTATGTGATAATACGTACCACATTAATTAATTCAATTCTGAGCATATACCTAGTAGCACACTTTTAAAGATTTGACTATCAGTTCAACCTTCTGTATCCCCCCTTCTGCAAACTACAAAATGTTTAATTAAACTATTTCTGCAAATTTCTACCTCGCTTAACATGAAGTAAATAGAATCATCACCTTTTGTAATAATAATTTGTAGAAGATATGTAAAAACATGATAATGATAGTAGAAAACTATTTTTTTTTATTTCTCAGTATGAGACCATTGACATGATTTCTGTTACACAAACAAAACTGCCACCCAGCAATATCAGTACCTATTGGTACATTTATTCATTGCTTTAGTGTCTTATTCATAAATTTATTATAATTATAAGCCCATTTATAAAATAAGCCTGAAATTTATGGTAGTTATCACACCATACATTTGCTTGATTACAAAGTTGCCTTACTAAAATCAAAGAAATCAAACATAGATTAAAACTTCCTTACTTAAAAGAAAACATACAAACAAATATTAACCCATTAAAACTATTTGATATTGAACAATATTTACACTTAGCTGAAGAATTTACTAAATCTGAAACCTCTTTGTGTGTTAAGAAACAAATGACATTAGAAATAATAAATTTAAGATACCCTACCAATGAATAGCTAATATGTTTATACTGATGATTCCAACTTACCAAATAACAGTGGTACTGGCACAGGTGCAATATGCCCTCTCTTCTCTTTCTACAAAAGATTAAGCTTAATTACCACAAATTTTGTTGGAGAGATTTCGGCAATACTTCAGCGCTTACAAAACTTACTAATACATAAATAAATTTGAAAAAATTGTATTATTATCTGACTCTAAAGCAACTATAATATCCATAACATTTGATGTAACACCTATTAACCTAAATATTACAGAATGCCACAAAATCATAAAACAACTAATGAATTTAAATAAAATATTAATATATTAATACTTCAATGGATACCAGCACATTACAGAATACAGGGTAATGAAACAGCTGACTTTCTAGCCAAGGAAGGTGCCACAAAATCATAAAACAACTAATTAATTTAAATAAAATATTAATACTTCAATGGATACCAGCACATTGCAGAATACAGGGTAATGAAACAGCTGACTTTCTAGCCAAGAAAGGTAGTAAAATTACATCAAATTCATCTGATCCAGTAAGTTATCACTCTATCAAAAGAAACATTATATCAACATGTAATAAAAAAATTAAAGAAGATAATGTATTATAAACAAAAGAAAAACCATGGGTAAATTTATGTAATAACACAGCCAGAATCACTACACTATCAAGAAAATCCTCTGTAGCAACTTTTAGACTCCTAACAGGCCATTACTGTCTCAATAAACATTTATTCAAGTTTGGTATACTGAGATATCCTCTGTGTCCTTTCTGTACACTTAAAGAAACCACCTATTCTGCTGCCCATGATAACATAACATCAAAATATTGGAATGCAGGAGAGTGAATGGCTTCACTGCCAACTGCTCAACATTAGATAGCAACCAACCAATCACATTTGCTTGCTTTCAAATTTTGCCTTAGTTTTCGTTATATTGATGGCCACCTTTGCAAGTTTTTTTTCTTTCTTTTTTTTTCTTTCTTTTTTTTTCTTTTCTTTTCTTTCTTTTCTTGGTTTAACAATTTAAAGCTTTGTTAAATCATTATGGCATATGTATCCATATAGGAAACCACCCATACATGATTGCATCAAAAAGTTCAAATTCAGAGCCCATCAACATGCAGCTTTTTTCAGTAGAGTGATCAACATTCCCTTTAGCAAAGAACAATGGTAGAAGGAATATCAACAAATTTTAAATACTCACTATGCTGTGCTACAAAACAAGTTTTATAGAAAAAACAATAGCAAGATTCTAGAGGAAATCGCAGTTAAGCAGATCATTAAGTAATAAAATTAGAGCATCCAGTTGAATTTACTCTAAATTCAAGAAGACTTTCAAAGAACTCAACATAAACCCAGTACCATATAATGTCACCACTAATAGACAGTTCAATGAAAGACAAAATTTGTCCACTTCAAAGGTCAGACATATAATATGATATTAAATGCTCTAATGCTGCAAAATGTATATACGGAAACAACATGAACATGTAAATCAGAGTTGAGGAGCTTTAAGATATTCAAAATAAAAAGAAAATGTTAAATCAGCAATAGCAGCCAATTTTGGGTTCCTAATCATTAAAATCCAAGTCCATGTCTCCTCAAGAACTGCAAATATACATTTGTTTCTTCAACAAGACACACAAGTTTCCATATTTGATATCCCCAAATCTAAGCAAAAACACTTTCCAGAATCTCTTAGTGTCTAACCAGTCATTCCAAAGTTGAAGATTGGAGAAATGCTCTGAAAAAACATGTTCCTATTAAATTACACGTAAGTGAAGTATAATATTAAAACTAACTAGTTTGCTGTTTTGTATAAAGTACAATAGTTCCAAAGCACACATTTGTTGATTTATTTTATATTTTTATATTCTGCAGCACCTGATATGGTAAGGAATTTGACAGTCTATAAACAAAGTCGAAGAATGATTGGTTTTAGATGGAGTTATCCGAAACAGCCTTATGTAGAGTTGGAATCATTTACTGTGTCATATCAAATGAATTCACCTGGAAGTAGACCATTAACAGTGGTAGTGAAACCAACACCTTGTGCAGCATGGCCGGAGCTCTACTGCCATATGTTTGCTCAACTTCAACCTGATAAACAATATATAATATCAGTGAGTAAAAAATATATAACATTTTCTTTGTTATAACTTGTAAAAATAGGAATGAATATAGGTAGGGCTTAATATTGTATGTGCAACTTGTTTTATACTTCCCCATTTCTTGGCAGTGTCATGATGAATCTTAATTGGCAGAGAAATAATGAAATGAAATAGCAATAAATAACTATTAATTTTCACAATTTGTGGCAGTACAATAATGTGTAACCTGAATTACCTACAATGCCAATTTGATAGGTGTCCAGATGATAATTATTTTGTTACATATGACAACACTTAGAAATTACGATCCATCTCTCCCAACTTGAGTATTCTTCAACCAGAATTCCTATAGATGGCACTAAAAAAGTTGCAAATTTCAATTTCAATTTAATACGTAGGTATTTAAGAAGTAGACATTTATAATCAATTTGTAAGAGTAACATTACAAAAACATTAAGGATGGAGAACTGAATTACATTTCCATCTATTCAATAAAGCACGAATCATCAACTGATTGATTAAAGCAATTATCCTCCTTGTCTAGGAGTAACTAGTCTTTGGTTCCTAAGTCTGTAGGTTCAAACCCAGCAGAAGGAAAAGGATTCTTTTTTAGCATAAAAAATCTTTAGTATGGCTTCCTTCAGAAGGAAAGCATATGGTTCCATAGCATAGATTTACAGCAAGTAATGGGACCTTGAAATATGATTAAATAGGCCTCTGAGCAAAATTAAGCTGTCTTTCACACCCAATATGCAATGGGAAGAACAGCAGCAGTTAAATACCATCCATAAATAAAGCACAAATTCAAGGCATTGATAATTTTAATCAACACATTAAAAAATATATATACATATATATATTTTTTTATGTGTGTATTATTATAAAGCATTTAATTTCAAAATAAGTACTAAATATTTGTAAATAGTTCAGTTGCATGATAGTTTTTAACTCCTTATTATCTAAATATTTCATGAAACTTACAAGCATTTAAATTTTAAAATGTTAATATGGTGATCATTATGAACATGAAAAATGCTGAAACAAGAGTTAGAGAATTTAACAGACTTGAAGTATAACACTGTGAGCTGCAAACAAGGGTTCACAGATAATGTCCTAATAAAGGTAGCAATAATAAGTAATCAAGTAATTGTGCAATTTGCAAAAACTGAAAAATTATTGCTTTATTGTGAATGTTCCATAAATTAAAAAGTGATAAATAGTATGGGTCATTTAAATGGCTGTGAGAGGTATTAAAATGGTCAGTGTTAAGATAAATGACAATGTAGTATGCAAATACAAGTTAAAAGCAAAATAAAAATGCAAACTAATTTAAATGCCTAACATTTTTATGCAAATTTCACCAATGTTGCCTTAAGTGAATTTCTTGTATGTTATAGAAATTGTGTGCCTATTAAAGTTTTAAATATATGAAATTCATTAATATTTAAAAACATATAATTTTTTTTATAATAGATTTGCAGTTAAATGTTTATTTATTCTGTAGTTCATTGAGAAAAATTAGCTACTGTTGAATGTGTTTTGGATATATGACTACTAATACATTTAGACTTATAGACAGAAAAATATCAATTATTGAAACTGAATGAAAAATGTATTTAGAGACTAGCATTAAAACTACTACCTTAAAAATCTTTATCTAATGCCTATCAAATTTTTATTCAGCCATTAGACAAAATATGTAGTTTCAATAGGCATCATTGATAAAAGAATGCTTACAAATCCAGAAGCCCATTGATGGAATTAAATTAAATATGTTATGACTAAATCTCAGAATTTAGGCTAAATGCTTCTTTTTTATGTGTGCAAATAAACTAAATTAGTTAAATATGGTTATATATCCAAAGCCATATGCCTACCTTGCTACCCTGAATTGTTGGTTGTTTTACATAGCTCCAGTAGATTGTTGCAGTTGTGCATAAATTGAATACATGTGAGAAAGATACTTTACATCATACCTCTGCATTAGCACACTTGCATGTAAAGAACATGTGCAATATTTGTTGAAATTCATTGCTGCATAATTGCAGGCTACATATGGTGAGCTGCCAGGGTTAGAAGAGATCAGTTATGACAGCTCATTTTGATCAGAGAGAGTCAAAGCAGTTGACTACATATGGTGAGCTGCCAGGGTTAGAAGAGATCAGTTGTGACAGCTCATTTTGATCAGAGAGAGTCAAAGCAGTTGACTACATATGGTGAGCTGCCAGGGTTAGAAGAGATCAGTTATGACAGCTCATTTTGATCAGAGAGAGTCAAAGCAGTTGACTACATATGGTGAGCTGCCAGGGTTAGAAGAGATCAGTTGTGACAGCTCATTTTGATCAGAGAGAGTCAAAGCAGTTGACTACATATGGTGAGCTGCCAGGGTTAGAAGAGATCAGTTATGACAGCTCATTTTGATCAGAGAGAGTCAAAGCAGTTGACTACATATGGTGAGCTGCCAGGGTTAGAAGAGATCAGTTGTGACAGCTCATTTTGATCAGAGAGAGTCAAAGCAGTTGACTACATATGGTGAGCTGCCAGGGTTAGAAGAGATCAGTTGTGGCAGCTCATTTTGATCAGAGAGAGTCAAAGCAGTTGACTACATATGGTGAGCTGCCAGGGTTAGAAGAGATCAGTTGTGGCAGCTCATTTTGATCAGAGAGAGTCAAAGCAGTTGAGTACTGAGTGAATGAGCATTGAAGTGACAAGGAGACAGCATTGAAATTATGACATTAGATGTCAGGAGCTGGATTAAATATAGAAATGGAGGAAATGGTGAACGTTTTTCTAGCAAAAATTGAGACAGAAGTGAAATCTGGAATGGAGAATATAGACACAAATATGGAATCTGGTATGGAAAAAAATGAAGTATGGAATGGAGAAGAAGCAGGCAAAAACGAAGACCTGGACTGAGAAACTGGAGGGAAAAATGGAGAAGCTGATGGTGCTGACCAAAACAACAAACAATTGGCCAGCATGAAGAAGGGCAAGAAAGATCTTGGAGGAAAGGTGGACGAGCTTGGTGGAGTCTGGTGTAAAAGGTGGAAGACCATGATTAATGCCTAATACCCTGAAGGATATTGGGAACAACTTAATGCTCTAGGTGAAGAGACAATGGCAGCACCAAGGAACTGAATGTTATGGTGGAATGGATGCTTTATGGAAGGCTTAAGGACTTAAAGGGCAAGACATCAGTTCATAATACATTACACATGTCATGCCAACCAAATTACCTGGACATCAGCCTTCAAAGTCTTCAGCTGACAGTTTGCT
Organism: Hymenopus coronatus; assembly: GCA_030762935.1. Classification (NCBI taxonomy): domain Eukaryota; kingdom Metazoa; phylum Arthropoda; class Insecta; order Mantodea; family Hymenopodidae; genus Hymenopus; species Hymenopus coronatus. The sequence continues at coordinate 144,209,867 of CM060881.1, read as the reverse complement.
GCTGTTGCTACCCACAACGAATGGTCAGCAGAGGAGGAAGCCAATGTAGTTATGCCCACAAACAGCAAGGTGGTGGTGAAAGTGCACCTGGAGAATCAAGAGTCAGGAAACCTAGTTTTGGACTGGAAAACACCATTGAACACATTATGCATTGCCTAGTTATTGTTGCCTGCTGGTAGGTAGTGTCCATGAGGTTACTGAATCCATTATATATTGATCATGCCGAAATGGAATTGGGGAAGTGTGAGCCAGCTGCGAGTGTATCACCTAGCATCATATTTGAAGATATGCTTTGCAGGATCTGGAGCATGGCTAAAAGATTTGTTGAAGAGGGCAACTGAGCATCTGACTGCCTAACAACTGGATAGGGTCTGGAGCCTACTTAGGTGATACCCATCTATCCTCAGCTAAGGGAATAGAGATTATGACCACATTGATCAGGTACTCTATCACATCGATGCCTGATCCATCTGGCAACCACCAAGACTTTGGCTACATAGTACTATCTGGGATGGCTACAGACTTGGGGAATGTTTGGCTGTGAGAGATTGGCCTTGCCTGAAAGATAAACGAGAGCCATGAGGTTTCCTGGTCCTAAGTAGTTACTGTCACAAGTTTATTAGAGGTTTCTCCAGCGTTGTATAACCCCTCACTCATCTGATGGATATACATTGGGCTTGCTTGATCAAAAGAGGCCAGAAGCACATTAGGTTTTCCAGAACTCAGCAGTAATTTCACTGTGGACCAATGTCAGTGACGCTGGAATGAAGATTTAATAAATGATTTTGTTAACCTTACTAATCTTTGTTTGGATCAAAATATTTTCAGCTTTAATGACAAATTCTATCAACAAACTTCTGGTTTAGCAATAGGTAGTCCACTTTTACCTTTTCTTGCTGATCTTTTCATGAGCTATTTTAAAATACAAGTCACTAAAGCATTCCCTCTAATTCTTAAAGCTTGGTATAGATATGTAGATGGTATATTTGCTATTGTTCCTGATAAACATGTAAATGATGCTTTAAAATGTTCAAGATAAGGCTATAAAATTCACATTAGAAACTGAAAGTGATGGCTATCTACCTTTCCTGGCATTAAAAATAATAAAAAAGACAATAAATTGAATTTTGGAATATACAGAAAGCAAACCCACACTGATAATTATATAAAAAATAATGGCTTTAACCCTTTTTCACATAAATTTGCTGTTTTTAATAGTTTAATTTATAGGTTAATTAATTTACCCCTTAATAAAGATCAATTCAAAGAATATAAACACATTATCAACACTGCTTTAATTAATAGTTTTAATACTGTGTTTATAAATAAAAAATTTGAGAAGTTTAAATATCAAAAAGCTATTAAAGATATTTCTACGCTTAAGAAAATAAAAGATAATTACATTTTTAAAAAATTTACTTATCACCCTTGTGCAAGTTAAAAATTCACAAATAGTTTCAAAGAGCATGATATAATATTGGTTCCTCAAAATAAATACAGTATAAAATATTTGTTAGGCTTTTCTAAAAAGGATGAAATTTAAAAAAAAAAAAGTCTGGCATTTATCAGTTAAATTGTTTAAATTGTGACCTTGTTTATATTGGTAAGACTAAACATCATTTGGAAACCAGAGTAAAAGAACACTTTAGGAATATTAAATGCAAACAAATTGATGAATCAGTTGTAGCAGAACATTTTTGGAAATTTAATCATGAAATAAATCCAGACATTAAATTATTAAAACACTTAAATGGACCCATAGATTTAATGGTTTGGGAGAAAATATTTATATTAAAGTATGAAAATCATGCAATGAATTTTGATATACCTCCAATTGACTCTCTTACCAAATTAGTTTTGATTCCGGTAGTTAGCAATGCATTAGTACACAAACCATAACAGTGTAAATAAACAACATCAAAAACCAGACCAAAAGGAAATTAATGTTGATAATGCAATAGATTTATTATGAAACTAGCCCAAGGATTCCAAAAGATAAGTGAAGATTTGTTGCAACTATTATTTTTATATTAATATTTGTGTTATTATTTCACTGTTACTAGCTTCTTTTTACATTAATAATTAAATAGATTTCTGTTAATTTAATTTTAATGCTCTCTAATTAGTTGTATTTTTAAATTTGTTGAACTTCTAGAAAGTGTAAAAATATTTAATGTACATAATCAATTGTTTATCTTGAATATACTGTATTTAGGTAGTTAAACTTGTTTTTAAGGGCCTAAAAGTCTGACATTAGGCTATTGCAGCTAAAGCATTAAAAGTACTATCATTAGCATACAACTGTTTAGATTAGAACAAATCAATTTCAATGCATAAGTAACAAAATTATTTAAAATAGGAACTGATTAATATTATTTTCATTTTTTTCAATTATACTAATCTTATTTAATGCAATAAATTATAATGCGCCTTATAACAAAAGAACTTTTCTTCCAACAATTAATTACCAAAACTTTATCTTAAAATTGTTGTACATTTAAAAGTCCCAGTTAATCATGACTGAAAGATAGTTCAGTTTTTGTTCTTTCTTTCTTTAAATGGGAATTGCATTTGCATTTAGAGATTTCCTTACCTATAAGGTCAAATTAAAGTAAATAAATTAACGTTACTTACCAACATAAAGTTCATTTAAATGTTTTGCACATACAAACTTTGTTTCTCTCTCTCTCTCTCTCTCTCTCTCTCTCTCTCTCTCTCTCTCTCTCTCTCTCTCTCTCTCTCTCTCTCCTCTCTCACTCTCGCTATCACTGAAGGTTTATTTTATTTTGATCCATTATCCACATATTGGACAACATGACATCAACACAGATTGGTAATCCTTTAGTCTTTAAACATTAATGAATGTGTATAGCAGATGGCAGTGACTACCACATAAATAGGTTATAAGTTGGAAGGAAAGGTGAAAGAGTTCAAAGTTTGGGGTTCAGTGCATTATATTTCCAGGTTTTCTGAAGCATTCATTTTCTTTAATCACAGAGTGACAGCCGGAGAAAATAACAAAATAAATTGTATATATTTTGAGCAATAGATTAACTTTTTTATAAGCAACAGAAGAATACCCTCAAATCCTGAAACATTTTCCAAGGATTAACATAATAAAACTTTAAACTAATGTTTCAACATATCCATCATTCTGTTGTATGTCCTCCCTTTCCTCACCAAGTTATGGAAGACAGCCCCAAACATTGTGCTTGTAACAATCATATCCTGAAGTATGACATTCAGTAGCTGGTTCAGATTTTTAAGGCAACTAGCAAAAGTCAAAAATAACCTCAGAGCGTATTGCTGAATCTGTTGATTACAACTTTGTTCTGTTTACATGCATAACATAAAAGATAAACTAACTCATCCTTTAACTATCTGATTCTGGTTCTTTCAAGACATCCATTGAAATTGGGGATGTTTCTTTGCAATACTGGTTGCTACCATACTCACATTTCCCTTCAGTGAGAATCCCTGTTATGAAATAAGACTCTATAATGAAGACTGATTGTTTTTATGTTTAGGAATTCTAATACAAATGCTGATATATAGTCTGCTACAATACAGGAATCTAAATGTATAGTTTAAATGTAAACAGTACTTCAACCCCTCCATAGGTACTGGTTATTTTTTGGGTGATTGAAGTCTAATAGTCGACCGAGAGTGCCATTGTAGGACTTAGTTGCTGGAGAACTAGGAACTTCTTCAAACATAAACCTGATTCACTTTTGCATTCTCTCAGGAGGATAAAATTTGCATCAAAACAGTGATGTAATTTAGAGCCTAGTAAACAGGAAAATTTAAAATGAACACCCAGTATACAATAGTCTGCTTAAAAATATAGAATCAGAATAGGTATTAAAAGTTTTGGTGCTAGCTGTAAACATTACTATACATATCTGAAGTATTTGATAAAAATGTCAAAGAAGACCACTTGTTGATGTATAGCAAAATACACAGTATAGTCGTGAAGGTCCTTAAACTTTGATGTGTTACATTCACATAACATTCTCTACCTGCTCTGGAAACAAAGTATTCTTACAGAAGATTATTCTCTTCTCTATATATACTAATCAAGATAAACATTACCACAAATAGTCATATTACTTAGTTCCTTATAAGGAGAAGGAAAATAAGGGAGTACACCTAGCTAAAGCAATAGTTCATCTTTTAAAAGCTATCTAATTTTCATTGAAATTTGGTTCTTTCCATAGCCAGAGTAAAACAAAACAGATATGAAATGGATGAGGACTTCCTGTTTGAGAAAAGTTAAAGTATTTTAAAATTGAAGCCAATGACAGAAAATATCTCAAAATGGTAGCTGTGCAAATAAACTATATATGACTTAACTTGTGTGTTTTAATAAGATATACATTTTTATGTATTAAATTTTTTGCATATCTCTTACTTTACCAGTTATGAAAAAGTCATCTGGAATAAAGAGGTCTCCAGAGGCTATTCCCAATAAATTCCAAGATATGCATTTTATATAATTTACCATGTAAATATCTTTAATGTAGGTACAGCATTTTAAACAAAATCATTAGAGCTATTTTTGAGAAATTCAAAAATTTTGAAAGAGTGAAGGGTAGATTAGGACAAGTTAATTTTTACTAAAATCCTTCATGTTACATCCTTGAAAGATGTTGAACTTAAATACCAAGTTTGGTTTTTAACAGGCTCTTCTTTTTTGAGACCTTTTTTTTAAAATGTTATTTTTAATGCATTCTGATGAAATCTGGACATCAAGTTTTTTAATGCAATGCAATACCTTCTCTACCTACTACATATATAGTATGTGTAGAGAAAAAAACTAAGGAACAGTAAAGATTATTAGCCTCCTTACGTGTTATTATAATTGTTGTTGTTGTTGTTGTTATTATTATTATTATTATTGTTATTGTTATTATTATTATTATTATTATTATTATTATTATTATTATTATTATTATTATTATTATTATTATTATTATTCCTCTCCACAGGTGAGTGTTAGAAACAATGAAGTTGATGAAGATGGAGAACCTCTCACTGTAACCGCACTGACAAAAGAAAGAGGTATGTTTTCTCACAAATTACGATACTTCTGGGATCACTGAGTATACATTTAATGATAAAGCAGTAAACATAATCTCCTTTTTTAAGTAGGCCGAATGTTTTAGATTCAGACTCATCTGTGCAATTGACAAATGTATGTTAGGAGAAACCGTCTTTTGTATTGTTTTGTTTGCTGGATATAGTACATATGAGAGCTGTTATACAATATCACTTAATCTTATTAAACAAGAGTCCATAGACAATGATGATGTTCTACTAGAGGTACCAGAAGTTCCTTGTCTTTAGGTATACAGCTAGGGTGAGAGTAGAAATAAAGTTATGAGGTTAATGTGTTGAGACAGGAGGTGCAAGAGAGAAAGTGGATACAAATATGATTGTGGGACAAAGATACAGAAATAAATGTACATGAAACATCCATAGGATAATCCAGACTAAGAAAGTTTGTGATCATGTCAGCCAGGAGGTCCACAGTCAATTCCAGAATTTTGATCACCATTCAGTAGAAAAATTCATCCAAAGTAAGAACTTTCACAATATCCAAAATCATTTCTAAATACTTATTGTCATGGTTCATCATTATTTTACCTATTTTGGATAATAAATCTGGCTGAAAACTGAGTTTTCTGTCTTAATACGAGGTACGTCCAGAAAGTAAGTTCCGTTTCAATTTATCTCCGCTGCAGCGCTGCGATCGCAGTTCCGCACATGCGCGGTAGACGCTCTGTATCAAGGAGAAGAAACGTGCGCCATTTTGAGATCGCTGTCAGCCACATATGCTTTGTTGTGCTTGTTTACAATGTCGGTGTTGATTGAAAATCCCGCTGCTTGTGAAATCAGATCTGTGATTCGTTTTCTCAATGCTAGGAAAGTGAAACCAATTGAAATTTATCGGCAAATTTGCGAAGTTTACGGACAAAATGCGATGAGTGATTCAATGGCGAGAAGATGGGTCCGACAGTTTAATGAAGGACGTAGTGAAGTGCACGATGAATAACGAAGTGGGCCTCCATCTTTGGTTACAGAAGAACTGGTTCACGCGATTGATGACAAAATCCAGGAAAACCGCAAGTTTACAATTAGTGCTCTCACTATGGAATTTCCCCAAAGCTCACGATCACTAATTCATGAAATTGTTACCGAAAAACTGAAACTTCATAAACTTTGATCACGCTGGGTACCAAAGATTCTTACTGAGCAACACAAAACAAAATGGATGGGTTGTGCACTTCAGTTTTTAACCCATTATGATGAAGACGGCGAAGAATTTCTGACACAGGAGATGAGACTTGGGTTTCTTACAACACCCCTGAAAGTAAGCGACAATCAACGGAATGGAGGCACACTTCATCCCCAGCAAAGGTTAAGCCGAAAAAAATCTTGACAACTCGAAAAATGATGTGCACAGTGTTCTGGGACTGGAAAGGCATTTTACTCATTGATTTCTTACCGTGTGGTCAAACAATCATAGCAGATGTTTATTGCGAGACACTTAGGAAATTGCGCCACGCAATACAGAATAAGCGCCGAGGATTGCTGTCAAACCTTTCTTCACGACAACGCACGACCACACACTGCAAATGTGATGAAAAACCTCCTACAGGGATTTGGCTGGGATGTGTTTGACCATCCTCCGTACAGCCCTGACCTCGCTACTAGCGACTTTCATCTGTTCTTACATCTCAAGTCTTTCCTTGGCGGTCAACACTTCAACAATGACGAAGAGCTGAAAAAAAATGCTTCCAACTTTTTTAAGACACAGGTGGCAAACTTCTATGAAGAAGGTATACAAAAACTTGTGCAATGCTATGACAAATGCCTGCAACATTTCGGCAGTTATGTGGAAAAGTAGTTTAAGAGTTGTGGAATTTTGTGCAATAAATAATTATTCTGTATCTGTACACAATTTAATTTTATTACCAAACGGAACTTACTTTCTAGACGTACCTCATATTTATTAGCTCATGCCCCCTTCAGTCCTGACTTGATTGCAAGTGACTTCTTTTTGTTCCCAAAAGTGAAAAACTGTGTGGCATGAGGTTTTTGATCCCTGAAGAAGCTATTGCAGGGTATGAAAGTGAGCTTTTACACCCACATGAAAATGAGAGGCAGGAGTGCTCTCAAAAATGGTTTGAGAGAATGAGAAAGTGCATAAAGTATGGTGGTGAATACTTTGAAAAATTCCACCAACCAGACTGATTTATCCAGTTTAGTTTTGTGTATTTGAAAACTTTCATAGTGGCCCTTGTACAGCTCAATGCAATGGACTACACATACAAAAAAGTTTCATTTGTCTTCAATTGGTGCTAACCTCAAAAGTGCCATCATCTGCAAGTATAGGTAACCCTACTGATAATATACTGATTTTTCTAAATTAATGCAATGTAAAATACCAGAAATTCTTTGGTCAGCTCACACGTAATATAAAATGTTACACTGTCCTGCTGCTACCTCAGGTGATTCATTTCTAGTCTAATAGCACAAAAGCTGAAGCTCCTAAAGAATAAGTTGGCAAGCAGTGTTACATAATACAGTGTAAATCTTTGTTTTCATGATTTACTTTTAAGAAATTTATAGACAAATTTTACTCCCCACATCCTCAATTACCACTTTTAATTTCTCCTTGCTCCTGTATAATATAATTTCTTTGGTGTTAAAATCCTTTTAGACATGCTTTAATTTTCTGTTTCATTTCCATTGATTATATTGATTTTACAGTGCTTAAATGTTGCCTTTGTTCTGTTCTTTCTCTGTGTGTGTGTGTGTGTGTGTGTGTGTGGGTGTGGGTGCGTGCGTGCGTGGTTTTTTTTTTTTGTTTTTTTTTTTGTGCATGACTAACATATTTAGATTAGAAAAAAAAAGTTGTTTTTCATCATTCATTGCTGAAATACTCTTTAAATTTGTTTCCCTCAAACAGCTGAAGTATAATTTTTACAAACAATGTTTTTAGCATTAATTTTTTTTTTTTTTTTTTTTTTTTTTTTCTGACCACAATATATTGAACAAAGGATAAGTAAGCTTCTACATACATCTGTGCTTCTTAATTTTGTAGTAGCTCCACTATTGAAAGGAAACTGCAACAGATGGGTTTCTATGGGGTTGCAGTCAAAACACAGTGATAGTTGCACAGTTATTATTTGAGACAATAAGTTTATCCCACTAAAACAAAAATAAAAATTAGTTCACAGTATATACTGTTTTCACAGTCATAGGTGGAAAAAAATATTCCTCACAGTTTTAATTATTGTAAACTAGAATATTTTGCTCCAGTATAAGATGTGGCAGGACTGAAGCCTCCTTTTGAGGATTGTTCACAGGCCAAATACTTATATCATCCATTTGGAAGCCATTGAAGTTTGTGTTTTCTTTTGCAGCACCTGCAGAACCATCATACCTGAACGTGATAGAGGTAACAGAGACCAGCATTACTCTTGAGTGGGGTTTGCCATATATGGTAAATGGCCTACTACGGTCATTCTTGCTCAGTGTAGAAGGTACTGATTCCCATAATTATAATGAATGCTGTCAGTATCTACCTCTTCAAGAAGTAGCTGTGCTCAAGGAAGAGCCCAGCTATCAATACAAGGTATGGTTTGTTTTATTAGCCATAGATTCATGTCAGAGCATATATAATGAGTTTGTAAAGCTTCTCTCTTGTGTTCAGATGTAACTAAAAATAAAATTTCCATAGAAGGGAAGCAGAAGCTCTATTCTATATCTTGGTAATTTTGTTTACTTAGCCACCAATCATCATTATCATCATCATTGTTCCATATGAGCAAATATTTCAGCATATCAACCCAGGACAACAGAAGCAATTCAATAGATGAAAGAATGGAGTATGTAAGTGGGGTAAATGGAATAAGATTTGGACAAAGAGGATGCAAAATTAGCAACCTGTTATGATATCAGTATTGCAGCACATGCCAGAAGTGGTGAGGCATTAACGTCTATACCAGCAACCACTCTAGTGCCATCTAATATTTCATCTCTGTGTTCTCCAGTTGCAGATAGTAGGCATTACTAGAAATTTGAGAACGATTAGAAAACCTTATTAAAGATGCCATTTGGTCTCAGGGATGAATAATTTTTTACATAAACACCCTTACAAATACCAATGCAGCCCACCTGGGTAGTGTGGTGGTAGCATGTCTGCCTTACAGTCAAAAGGTCGTGAGTTTGAATCTCACTAAGGGTGAGTTACCCGGATAAGGTTTTTTTCGGGGTTTTCCCTTATCCTGAGAAGATGAATGTCGAGTAACTCTTAAGTTCCGTGGACCCCAAGAACATTTTGAGCATCATTTCACCAATTTCATTCATCATCTGATATGACCAACTAGGTTAAAGGATGTTAAGCTACAAAAAAAGAAAGAAAAACAAAAACAAAAAACCATTGCAGCCCATGACTTAAATGAGAGTCTTTTCACATAAAATAATATATGCAACTTGCCTACTTCTTAACCAACACAGGCAGATCAGACATTTTGTTTGGGACTGACATTTGGAAGGTCATGGAATCAGTTCCCCGCAGTCGATCTTTCTGTCCCACAGGTTTTTCTGGGGTTTTCTGGAGTCACTAGGCAAATGCTGAAGAAGGTTCTTCATTTCCCGAACTTTCAGGGTTGTAAGTGTCAACGAGAACTGCGGTAAAGGTGCCATTTCGTGAGGGTGACTGGCTCTGGAAATATAGTTCTTGGCGGCAGAATGGTATTAGTGATTGTTTGTGCTCTCAGGTGGTTTATTTGGACCTGAGTGGTGGCTTCTGGTGTTCCCCACATTGAGATGAAGAACTGCTTGTGAATTGTTAGGGACCCCTCACGATGGCCCTTTCCCTGTTTGAATGTTAGCTACCCTCTGAAATTACACTCATTTCATCCTTCCTCCAGGAATCTGACGTAAAATAAGTCCACGGCTGCAGTGCAGAATACCCCTGTATAACGTGCACACACACACACACACACACACACAATCCACCTATTTCTTATATGAGGATCAGCTGATAAGTCCTGGGACTCTCACAGATATGGCATCACCAGGCCAGTTAGACGGTAGTATCTTATAATTTAACTCTAGACTAGCTTGTATTCATAGTTACAGGTCAACAGCTTGTTTAGTTTTTGAATGACAGCATTTTAAACAAAACAACTTTAGAGTTTTCACAAAAATGAAGGATTTGGAAAAACGAGCAGTGATTAGATAGTTCCATTTGAAAGGCTTAATGCCTAAAGAAATCAATGAGGAAATGGACATTACATTTAAAGACAGTACATCTGCCCCTTCATATTCAATGATTAAAAGGTGGGTTGCAGAGTTTAAAATGGGACTACAAGCCCTAGTGATAAGCCTTGCTCTGGATGCCCTGTAGAAGGGACAACTCCAAAAATCATTGAAAAAATTCATTGTTTAGTATTGGAAGACCGCAGATTAAATTTGTTTGAGATAGCAGCAAAGAGTAGGTCATTGATGCAGTCAACAGCTATTTTGAGGACCTTGATAAATCGCACTACAGAGATGGTTTAATTAAATTAGAACGCTGAGATGACAAACATATTAGCATTTCCGGAGATTATGCTGAGAAATAAAGAAAAAAAAACATTCTTTTTAAATGCTGTTTTCATTGAGAGGCCTTGGACTTATCCGCCAACCCTAGTATATTAAGTTGATTCTGTTGTTCCTTCTCTTGTGTCTTAAAATATGACTTTGCCTTGAGCAAAAGCCTCTGATGTCACACTTTGCACTTTCTTCCCACTTCATGTGCCAAACACTAAGAATTGACCTGGTATACTAGTAATTATCACACCTCTTATTGCCCTCTGTCCATTTTTACTCAAACTAACTCAATTTAATAATAATACAAAATTAACATTCATTCCAATGAATTAACAATTCTTTTAATGAGAAAGATGTTTGTAACTCACAACAACATAAACTTATTGTTGTTACTTTGAACTCTCAAGAGCATATACAGTGTAATATACTACACACTACATCATTTTGCACATACCTCTCTCTGATAACTTTAACCAAACAAAATAGTTGCAGTGGAGATAACTTCAGTAAAATAAAAGAGTATTCAAATACTCAGCCACTTATACAATATGTTTACACTGTTGTTGACCTATTGGGGAAATAGAGATGCCAAACATCCCTAGGTAATGGGAGGGATGACTTTCAAATGGTTGCTTTATTATGAGTGCAATAAACCCATGGGCTAACCTCTATAAGGGAGTTCCTCTGTTTGCTAAATTCCTATTCCGATAGCCTCAAAACAGACCTTTAATTCCATTTCATTGTCTTGGCAACTGGATGTAAAACTACAGCTACAATTCAGTTGACAGAAAAGAGTTGCAAAACCATAGCCATCCCTTTTATTTTGTCTCATTAATGCCCTCTTCAAGGCTATCAAGCCAGAAGGCAACCTTCCCCCATTCCATCGTTTCCTTCTTCATTCACAGATATGTTCCTGAAAGGTACTTTGGATACTTGAACGCCTACATTCAGATTTAATACAACTAAAAATAAGTAAAGTAAAGCTTTATCTGAATAGCTGCCACTGACAAATATAACATTTTTAATTTCCCTTGTAAAAACATGCAAAAATGTTGTAACTCCTCCAAGAAGATATACTTTATTTCTCATTTTGCTGAATGTTGGTAACTTTGCAGAAACCTTTATATAAGCATACATGCTTTTGCCTTTGCAGAAGTTCAATTTTTCACTATTTTCCTTTTGAGAGAGATTTTTAAATGGCATTGCTGTGTCAGGTGTCCATTAACAGAGAACACTGTCGCTTTCAGTAAATTAACTAAATAATCTATAGGTATCTCAGAAATTCTAATTTTCTTTATAAGTGTTTTATATTGCCCTTTTGTGGTCAGTGTAATCTGTGCTAATAAGGTACTGCTATGCACATATCAAGGTCAGCACAAAATAGTTAAATTACAATTGGTAATAACTACTGCCATTATTCTAAGATTGGTACATTTGACTATAAGCCGGCCCAGAAGCTTAATTAGGTTACTCTCTTATCTGACAGTTTGAAATAGTGTTGTTATATAATCATTTAATTTGCCAATGAGTTGATTAATTTTGCTAAACAACACTTACTTGGGATTTTTGCCAGAACATGTTTCAACCGGACATCGATGTTTCAGCAAAACTCCCAAGTAAATGTTGTTTAGCATAATTAATCAACTTGTTGGAAAATGAAATGAAAAAATTAATTAGGTTAGTTTTTAGATGAATAATATTATGCTAGGTACAACTGAGAAGATTAACCTGAGCAAAACACAAAGGGGTGAGACCTGCGTTTTGATATATTAGTGGAAGAGAAGGAGAGATTTGGCAAGAAATCACTGCAGAATTTTTGGATGATTTGCTGTAATGTAACATAACTTAAATGTCACTTTCCATGGCTAAACTGAAATACTGGCCCTAGTAAAATCTGCAAAACTACAACTTCATTAACATCACTGGTTTACGGAGTATGACGTTTAGTAACTATCTTGTCACATAATGCCAACTCCTCCAACACCAAACCATCCACCAAATGTTTTGCTCATGTCTACCTTACCAGTTATTATAGCTGTCTGTGTTGCCTATAGAATGTCTTCACTTGAACTCTATGGAGAATTAAACCACAACCATAAGAACCATCAATATCTTTAAAAATTATAACTTGTATAATATTAAAACTCCTCTATAAATTAGAGGTATTATATTATACTCATAGCAAAGATGGACACTTTAAATTGTTTTTCCAAACAGGTTTCAGGTCTACTGCCATCATCTACATATTCTGTGAGTGTATCAGGAAAGACTGTATCCCTAGGATCTGCTGTGAGCATTTCAGCTCATACCAGACCATCTTTGCCTGTGTTGGATGACGTTATAAAACTTGGTTCTGAGCCTGTTTCAAAGAATATGCCTGTCATCATCAAACCAGTTATGGAAAACAAAGATCTTGTTAGGTAAGAATCTCTCCTCTCAAAAAGCTTATATAATCTAAACCTATATGTTTATTTGCTGAATATTGTATCCAAGATGTGGCCATTTAGTGTTAGTGAATTATCTTTGAAATTCATCTGATTGTCAGCATCACCTGTGTTTTATGTACAAAGTGACTCATTTTGATGTGTTGTGTGAAATGCTCAATGGAATTGCACAATAATTACTTGCTATAATACCTTGTGTTTAAATAAACAAGGGCAAGTGGAAAATCCTTTCCTGAAATCCTTGTGACATGATTTGAGAGCAAAATGGGTGATAGTTATTCCTTGCCTAAATGAATGTAACTAATTTAATATACATATGCCAGTGGCATGCATTCAGGGGAAGTAACTTAAGCACTGCTTTGATAACAGCTATAATAAGTGTGAGAATTGAACCTGGAATTTTTGTCAGAAGGCTTGCATAACACAATTGAGCAGCATGAGACAGGTAATATCTAGATCTATTAATAGTATATGTCATTATAATCACATAGTTATTGAATAATATCTAGATAAATCATAATGTTTCTCCCAAACGCAAAGATCTCTTATAGCCTCCCTTGCCAGCTGAAGCAATTTCCCTACTGCTTCAACTGAGCAGTGAGAGACTCTTGCACACACACCTGTAAAGGCCACAGGCTATTTACGTGTTTCCTACTTTAAAAAGCAAGCTTTGGAGAGGAGTTAGCAGTAATAACGTAACATAGAGTATCAGTCTAGGTAAACACATTTGAGAAATTCGGTGATCAGCACCCAAACATGAACCATTTAAGATTGTCTGTACTTATAGCTGCTTTTAGAGATATCAGAATACAAAATGAAATATACATAATCAAAAACTTGAAAACAAAGCTATCTCTAAAAGGCTTATTAGTGCAGTAAGTTTTTGGCAGAAAACAAGAATTGGCCTTTCAAGCAGCAAATTCTATTAATCAAGGCAATTATGTAGAACTGTTAAAATATGAGGTAAAGTTATACAAGAGTATCATCATATAAATGTATCCTTAAGAATTGAAACTAACCTTATAATCCACTTTAGAGCATCAAGGAGCTAATATGTTTTCATCTAGAATTGGAATATCCCACTGCTCCTACCCTGAAAATACTCTTTCTTAAATAGCAAAATTCACGAAAATTTTCATGGTGGGGGAAGATTTAACAGCTGTTGCTAGGCGGGAAGTAAGTATTTATGGTCTAGAAACAATGACATGTGTATGCTACCAACGTAGATAAAGTCACCAAACAGAAAGAAAAAAAAGTGAAGCTCAAAAGTCACCAACACTCGCACATTAACAATGGAGTGCTAAGGCTCAGTTGGTGAAACTGGTGGAAATTATTAAAACCAAAGTATAAGAAAGTCAGTTTAATGTTACACACTAATCTAAACCTACACACCTAATGCTTCCTTCGCTTGCATGCTTTGGTTGGAACAATCAAAATGATTAAAACCAAAGTAGACAAAAACTAAGTAGTTTATTTAATACACTGACCTAAACCTAAGACAGCGTATGCTCGCTCCGCTCGCATGCTTTGGTGACACCAGTGACAATTATTAAAACCAAAGCACATGAAAATCAGTATATTTACATGCACACTAACCTAAACCTATCACAGCACATGCTCGCTTCGCTCGCATGCTTTGGTAAAACCAGTGGAAATTATTGAAATCAATGTACAGAAAAATCAGTTTCTTTACACACTAACCTAAACCTATTACAGCGCATGCTCGCTTCGTTCGTATGCTTTGGTGATACCACTGAAAACTACTAAAAACAAGTTACAAGAAAATCACGTATTCACACAACAATAATGGATTCAGAACTCTAAAAACGCAGAATCACTTTTAGAATCGGCAGGTTGGCTTATGGTGGTATTTTTTGTAAAAATGTTGTAAATCATCATCATGATGTAAAAAAAGACAGCTCATGCCTTAAAATCAATTATAAAGCGACTCTAGTGATCTAATAACAAACCACCAATGATGGTTCCACAACCTTTTAATGGCTAGTGATAAGCAGTTTTCAAATATTGGTAGTTCAGAATTTTGCAACATGAACGTCAATTATGAATGATTTAGACACCACCTGTCTGATAGCTAGTGAAACAATAGAAATTTTGAAAAAAATTAAGCAAACGAATACTTTTGGTATATTTTAATGTAAATTGTGTACTTTGTTGAAATTTAAAGTCCAAAAATAAACAATATATGTTTTTAAAAGTTAGTAATATAATGTTACGGTGAGTAAAAGTGAAAAAACTAATACCTAAATAGATTTAGTGGTAGTTAAAGCAGTGGAACCAAGATATAGTAATTATAAATATGAGCCTCTTTTAGCACAGAACCTGCCTAGAAACCTCTATTGTGTTTAAAGGATTTTATAGTTAAACTCAAAATGATATAATACAAGCTGTGGTTTTGATGGTTTTGCCAATTATAAAACATGACATTCTGGATGTTCCTTTTGTTCAATACAATGGAATTGCTTGTCAAGGTTGGTAAACACTGTGAATGGGAAAAGCTACTCAAGTTTGTAATGTGTTTAATGCTTTGTTAGAATACCCTCAAGAAATTGATTCAGATATTTTAGTACCAGTGGAAGATTTCAAATTTGCTTTTCTCATTGAAATTTGTTTTGCTCTTAAAAATATTAGACAAAATATTCATTTTCGTCAATGTATGGTGTAATATACTTAAAAACAAGTGTCAATACACGATAAAAAAAAAACTTGATGCTCAATAGCAGCGTTAAATAATGGCTAAGAACCGATTTTTCAATAAATTGTGTCTCGGAAGTTTTCAAAAAGGAAAATATTGAATATAAATTTATCTTCCCTGAAGTGTTTGATAATGTTGATAATTGTTTGTACATAAGATTTTAAGAGTATTCTAAATCGAGAATTTTCAGCATATTGTCACATGAAAACTAAGTACTAATTCCCCAAAACCAGCTTTCAAAGTTTCTTTTTGATATATATGGAAAGTACTTTGACACCATTTGATTGGGAAGAGAACTGACTGTAGTGTGTAGTACAAGAATTTAGAGACTGCTTCCATAGTTGCATAACCAGCAAGCTGACTTATCACCCAGAGGTCCCCGGGTTTCATTCCAGGAAAAGTTTTTTAACCAGAAGTATTCCCTATCTCCCACAGAGTCTGGTAGTATGTATGTCAGAGTGAATGCTTGTGTTTTTGAAGAACAGAAGATGATTAAAAACCCAATGTTATAGTAAATAAGTTGTTTCTAAAGAAAAGCCCCCAATATGGCCATAGATGTAAAAGTTGGCCATATAAATAAATATTAAAAAAAAGAGTTTAGAAATGAAACCATGAATGACATATATAAGTATTGATCATAATTTAATGTTAAAACAATGTGGATTAAAATGTTAGTGTCATTCTGTATAAGTACAACTCCTGCAAGTACATTTTCAGTAGAAAGTTTGTTTTCAACGCTGAAGAGAATGAAAAGTTGCTCAGAATTCTACTGGAGAAGAGACTAAGAGAGAAATTTTCTCATTTTGTAATCATTTCAACTGAAGCTCACTTACTAGGAAAAGTAAGGAAAAGGAACAGTTTGAAAGAAAGGGAAAACTAATACATTTGCTTCCCAGGAGAGCATGGATTTTCAATACCCTTGATCTTACAGAGGTGACTACCAAAGTGACAAAATGAATTTAAATTCAGAAATTAGCTATTTTCTGATAAATTTTACCTAAGGTAGCTTTCTTAAATATAGTATTTTAATAACTATTCTTTTAATTTAACTCTTGAAAGAATACAGGGGTAACTTGGTACCCCAATGTGATTCTTTATGTTTTGGCAAATTTTCATTTTTGATATTGGTAGACCTGTGGCTTGGTGTATTCTCAGTTTGGTCTGAGGTGCAATTGTTGCTGGCTGTACTCTCAACAAAGAGAAGAACCATATGTGTTGGGAAAAATAGTCACCCCTGTATCAACTATGGAAGTACAAAAGTTTGAGTTTCGGATCATGGCGACCAGCAGTAGAATAAAATTAACAGATCCAAACTTTAAGAACATTATAAATATGTGAATAAATGAGGTGCAGATAGATGACGAAGATGACAATTAATTTGAAGATTATGTTGAGATTCTCTCAGATCATGAGAGTGTTATTTCTGAAGCTGAATTATCTGACATACACAATGTGAATGAAGATATGGATCGACAATATATATGGAAGAAATGGACTTATATGGAGTACAAAGGAACCGCCCAAAACTAGAACAGCTGCCAGAAATATAATAGTCAGAATTCCGGGTGTCAAGGGCCGTGCAAAGAATATTTCTAAGCAGAGGGATTCTTGGAATGCACTGTTTGATGATAATATGCTGGATCAAATTGTAACTCATACCAACCAAGAAATTGAGAGACAGAAGCTGAACTATAAATAGGCTAGATATGTTGAAGCAACTGATAAGGATGAAATATTCTCACTTATTGTACTTTGTATATCTTAGGAGTGCGAAAGGACTCCCATTTGTCCATTAGTGATATGTTTTCAAAATAAGGACCAAGAATATACAAATGCATCATGAGTGAGTCAAGATTTAAATTCCTACTCAACTGTATAAGATTCGATGACATAGTAGTGAGAAACTGAGATGACAAGTTTTCTCCAATTTGGGTTTTCTGGCAAACTTTCATACATAATTGTACCACAAGTTATACATTCCATACCTACTGCACAGTTGATGAGCAATTACTTATGCTCAAGAGTAAAAGAGAGAAAAATAAAAATTGTGAGCTCAAAATGTAACAAGCCTGTATGCCAGGAGCACCGTATGGATAATGTTCTTTATGTAAAACACATAATTGTAAAGTGAGAGCAATGGATTAAGAGTAAAAACATAGATTACACTCAAACTTCACTCTTGAAATAAAGTAACTTACTTTGGACATGTTTCGGTAGCTGTGCCATAATTTTTAATGGAGATTTACTGATGAACTCGTGTTAGCGATTTGTGGAGGTCTCTCTTCTGGATAGATGAATTTTGAGATGAGTCCATTTATTTGTGGTATGTCATAATTTATGATCTTGTTTTTGTGTTTTAAAATTAATAGATTTTTCCCAAACTGTTAATCCAATTGGTTTCTGCACTAATTTTAATAACTTGGGCTCACTGTGAAAATTATGGTTTTGAGTCCAAAAATGATGTGCTACAGCTGAATTATCTGTCTGTTTATATTTTAAATATCTCATGCATGCTTTAAAATGTAATGTTTTGTTTTGTTTTCCCTATATATGTCTTTTCATATTCCTCACAGCTGATTTCGTATATCCCTGATTGTTTCAATGGAGAGATTTTATCTTTTGTGTTTGTATGGAGGAGCTTTTTTAAACTGTGCTTATTAACTGGGGCTAAGTTGAAGTTCCATTTTTTGAAAATCTTTTGGTAAAGAGGAAGATTAATAAATTTATGAAACAGAAGAAAGTAAAAGAAATTAGCACTCCAAAAAGAATAAAAGCAGAAACCAGCTTAAAAAAATTAACCTACCACCCTTTGGCATATAAAATTAAGCAGTCTTTCACGCCCAGTATAGAATGCGACGCTGAGAACCGCAGCAGTTAAAGAGCATCCATAAATAACACTCCATTTAAAAATTTCAAAAGATTTTCAAAAAATGGAACATCAATGTAGCCCCAGTTAATAAGCACAGAAAAGTTCGAAAAAAGTTCCATGTAAAGAGCAGTTTGGAGTTGGGGGATTTCTTTCAAAATCTTTGTGTCACATCCCTTTTTTTGGTAGTGTTTAACGCCCGCTTTAACTACTAATGGCACCGCAGGCGGTGACACTGATGATACATGAATGATGCTGGAGCACCGGTGGAATGCGATGGCGGGGGAAACCGGAGTACCCGGAGAAAACCCACCCCAGCGCCGTTTTGTCCACCACAAATCTCACATGCGGTCACTTGGGATCGAACCCCGACCGTCTAGGTGAGAGTCAAGTGGTCTAACCACTCGGCCACGGCGCGGCCCTGTCACATCCCTGGAAGATACTAAACTTAAATACCAAGTTTGGTATTTAACAGACTTTTCGTTTTTGAGCTATCGTGTTCACACACACACACAGACATGAACCTTTTTCTTAAAATGCTTTTTTTTGGATATAGGGAACCCTAAAACATATATTTCTGGTGAAATTTTGGTATCAAATTTTTGGGTTGAGTGCAATACCTTCTTTGTATACTATGTACATAGTATGCATAGAGAAAGTAAAAAGAAAACAGGGCATGGTCTAAGTGTCACAGTTTTTGTTCAGCTCACAGATTCATTACAAGATTGTTTCTAGCCCTACCTCCACAGTGTGGGGTTTCACTTATTTAGAAAACATGAATATGAAGTAACTGTAAGCTCTAGTTACCTCAGGTCCATTATTTCAAACATTTTGTTCATCATCCAACATGACCTACTTGATTAAAAGATGAATTAAAATAAGAAAAAAATTGAACTATTTATATGCTATATCCCTATGGCAACTGGTATTAAGTTTGTGTCTATAATTAGTAAACCAAAAAATTCTGCACATAGCATGCTTTTGCTTTGCACTTTTCAATTAATGAAGAATGTTTTTGTAGTAAAATAAAAAAAATAAAAAAAAGTAATTGCTGCAAGGTAAGATTTGCCTCATGCAAACCATCCATTTCCTTCCAAAAGATTGTACACTTAATTTTCCAGTCTGCTGCAATATATAGCATGTTAAAGTATAATATAATATAGTATGTAGTTAAAGTCCTGTAACACCTACATAACAAGATCTGAAAATAGGAATTTAATTATTTTGTATTATTTTAATTTTTTTAGTTATGAACTTTCTATTTTATGAGCACACAATATATATTTAAGCAGCTTTTCTAAAATTGGCATGTTCATCGATTGTCTAGGTGTAGGTGTACCATATTTTAAAGTAATGAGAACCTAAATAGCACAAGACAAGAGCTCCTTATACTGTTTCCATACCCAAATCTCATGCTATAAAATAGACAAAGCATGCAAATCTATATTTTTTGATAAGAGCTTATTCTTAAAATTGTATAAATATAAATAATTAAGTACCTGCTCCATGGATTTAAGTGCCATCACAAATATTTTGAATGTGTCAGAACATGCATTACTGATTTAATTTCTTCTCTTTTATTTTTTAGTGCCTATCTGTTGATTGTAGTTCTTGAGAGTGCAAAACAAGTTCCTGTATCAATAATCAGGGATAAATGGCTTAATGAAACTATCACTGAAGACCTGGACTATACTTACTATGTTGCTGGAGAATATACTCAGGTAAAAAAATGTATATTTAAACTTTTGAAACAAGTTTAGTAGGTACCAAGAACTCTCTTATCTAGAAATTAATACTAACTTAATCTGTTTTGACAATTTCTTAGTTTTCTTTTCCTGCCATTTTGTTCTGCTAAATTCAGTGTCACCATTTGTGGGTATTAAACTTCCAAAATAATAAAAATAGTACAATATTTAATTATAGCAATTTACAATTATTCATTTATCTATTAAAATTAATACTGCCAGGAGCAAGTATAGACATATAACCAGATACAAATTTGACAGTTTTATAACAATTCCAAAGTTTTTTCTTCTTTTTTACATGTACATAGTGTATAGGAAAGGTATTATATTCCACCCAAAATTTGATGTTGCGATTGTGTTAGAAATGTTTAGAGGTCCCCTGAGCTTCAAAAATAATAATTTTTAGAAAAGGAAGCTGTGTGTATGTGTGTGTGTGTGTGTGTGTGTGCGCGTGCGCTCGTGCATGTGTGTGTATGTATGTGTGTGTTTTAGATGTTAAAAGAGGCTATATAAATGAAATAATTAGAACAAAATTAAAAATCTAAATTTATCGTAATACCTTTGCGATTCTAGTGCTACACTATGCTAGGGGTTAAAGTTTCAGCAATACAATTAATAATAATTTATAGCAATCAATTTTAATAATAACTTTATCTGAGAAAATCAAATATCAATTTAAAAACAGAATTACTTTCTGTGGTTTTTCTTACAGTTTAGGAATGTGGTTTTGTTTTCAACTTATCATTAAATGAATGATTAAATATAAATAGATAATATCTGTCAAAAGTAATTATTTTATACAGAATATAATGCAAATAGATTGTAATTACTCATAAATCATTAATGTTGAACACCTAACTTAAAATAAGTAGTGTTTCACATATTAATTGTTAATAAATTGCATTTTTAAGATTTAATTTTCATTTATTTTAATTCTTTACTGCAGGATGACCTGGAAGAATATCCTGAGGTCCTCATAGGTACAGGCTCAGTGATGCATGTAAAAAAACTTAGCACAACACAAGACCCAGAGCTTTGGAAAAATGCTAATTACTCCCTGGCAGTAGCAGTTGTGCTTGATTATTGTGGAGTCAAAAACGTGGGTATCAGCACAACACCCACTTTTAGAATTCGTGCTTGAAAACATTGTTACATTCATGATTCCAAAAATTGTTAAAAAATGTAGGCTTATATGAAAAAGTATGTTTTTTTCATTTTTTACCACTTTTATCCCCATTTGATTTTAATGCATAAAAGCACTTAAGCTTTTCTTGAAATAGAATCTGATTCTTGTTCAGTAAGTATATCTAGTGCATTTTTTAAATAGTTATTCTGAGTAGGTACTTAGTGTAAGAAATGTGTTGAAACTTTGAAATATTTGTACATTTTCCTTGTAACATATCTATTGTACACTTTGCAATACAAAGCAAAAATAAAAGATATTTTATGCAATGAAGGTATTAATTAATACTTACAAACATAAATAAAACTACTGATCACTACATGGATTTAAAATCAGCTATATATAGACTTCATTTCAAAAGTTTCCAGATCAATCAGCTGTTTATAAGCAGAAAATTTAAGAGGAAGGGAAAGCAGAAGAAGTAAGCTTTTCAACCTTCCAGCTACTGATGCTCCTTACACAATTCCTCCAGCTTTGTGGAATGTATCTCAATTTTCCGTGCATTTGTTGAATAATTTAGTTATTTATGATTTTGTGCTTATTGCATACAGTGTCCTGCTTTTTCAAGTCTTTTATTGCTTCTTTTATTCTGTTTTGACGTGGAATGTATAAAAATTGTCCATTTATTGTATGTTGGTGCCACCTGTACCTGAGAAAGATAGTTCATGATAGTACACACACACACTCTCTCTCTCTCTCTCTCTCTCTCTCTCTCTCTCTCTCTCTCTCTCTCTCTCTCTCTCTCTCTCTCTCTCTCTCTCTCTCTCTCTCTCATGCAGCTTAATGTCGTTTAACCTGGTTGGTTATAATAGACGGTGCGGTGAATGAAATTGGTGAATAATAGTCTCGGGGTGCATGGAGCGGAAAGTTCCTTTTCATCTTCTCAGGTTAAGGGAAAACCCCTAAAAAAAAAAAAAAGCCAATTAGCTCACCCTAAGCAAGATTCGAATTCACGACCTGTTGAATGTGAGGCGACAATACACAGGCAGGTTGCCTGTCATGGGGAAAATGTATTGTTATTGGTATTTTTTTACTACATTTAACAGATTCATTTTTATCTCTTCGTCTTTTTCTGTATTCTCTGTATTTTCTTCTCATCTTTGTGTAAACATGAAATTCATTTTTCATTTTAGTTTTTGTGACTTTCTGTAGTCTTAATAATTGTAGCAGTTCTTTTAGAACTATGGTTTGGATCTGTTTTTGCCTTTTTCTGTCGCTCATTGAAGATTGTTTTAGTTTGCATTTCAGATGCCGTGTTGCTTTGATGTTGCCTGTTTTTATCGACTTACAATTTACTTCTTCTTTTTTTCAGATCTGTATACAAGTTCATGTTAGTAGCTCTCTTATAGTTTGTTGCTGTTTACAATTGTTTTCTTCAGTTTTAGAAGATGGGACACTGAAACCAAAGATATAATTAATGCTTTCTGATTAGGGTCGATGAAGAGTTTGTAATTAAAAAGATTTCTCCCAAATACCATTACATCATTGTTTATGATTTTTAGGAGTAATGAATAACTTATAAAACTAGTATTCTATTTTAAGAATACTGGTACTTGCAAGTCAAGTTTTTGACTGCTGTTTGAGTGTAAACTTTAATTTTAAATTACTCAAAACTATTTAACATAATGAAATAAAACATTGACCCTGAATACAGCAATCTTTACAAATATAATGTTGATTTTTTCAAAAATAGCTCTAATGATTTTGATTATAATACTGTGTATTAAAGATATTTATATGGCAAATAAAATGTATATCTTGAATTTTCTGGGAATAGCCTCTAAAGACCTCTTTATTCTGAATGAATTTTGCTGAATTTTGCATAACCCATAAATCGTAAGAGATAGACAAGCACATAAAAAATTTAGATCTCGTTAAAACATACAATGTATGTCACATACATTTTTTTGTGATATTGAGTGTTTTAGAGATATTTCTTGCTATTAGTTTCAGTTTTGAAATACTTAAAACTTTCCTTATACAGAAATTTCCCAACTTCTGGTCATGCAAAGAAATGGATTTCAATCACATGGCAACGGGCTTTTAAAAGATTTGACTATCACTTTAATTAGTATGCTCCCTTAGTTCTCTTCTACTTACAAGAAAGAAAGACATAATAACATTTCTGCTAACGTTTTTGTCAATTACCATGAAGTAGATATAAACTTTACAACAATAATTTGTTACAGAGATGTACAGAAAGTCATGTAAATGGACACATCAGATTTTGTTTTGTTTGTTTGTTTTGTCCTGGACATGAATCAGGGAAGAATTTTAAAGCAGAAAATTGTTGAAGTTGAATTTTCTCTTCAGTAATATTAAACAGTTTGCCAAACAAAACATTACTACATTAGATCCCCCTGGAAGGTCCTTTAGGTCCATGTGTAAAAGAAAATATATCTGTTAAGCATCCTATCTTGAATTATAATTGCTACATTATATAACTAAATCAGAGTGCTAAGCTGGCAATGGAGGAGAGAGATACTGTTTCTTGGAAGCCACAGGAAGAAGCAAAAAACTGACACAAGTAGCAATGGAGGAAGAAGAAGAGGAAAAAATTGCTTATTTAATAACATGAAATGGAATCTGCTAAAAGTTAAAGTTCGGCAGGAAGGAATGAAGAGTACATTCTCTATGCTGTCTATTTTTGGGATGCCGCTAATCATTGGAGGATTTGAGATTAATCCTGGACTCAATGGAAAAATTCTGTATTAAAACAAATCCTGAGTAAAATGCACAGTATAGAAGATCAACCTTTAGACTTCTTGTTTTATACATGTTCACTGTATAACAATTTGATGACTCATATTCTCTTCACTCCTGTTATTCTTGTACCTTAGGTCCTTTTCTATCTCATCTGCTGCAATCCAGGGTTGCAAGTTACAAATATAGGTACAAGTTCCCTAGAATCTTTATTTCTTCATCTGCTGTACCAGTTCTCTGTTCAAGGTTATCTGGTCCAGTGATAATCTCTATTAATAAATATATTCGTGCCTTTAAATTTCTTAATTCTTCGGAGAATTTCATGCACAATTGGTGCTGTTACAAATCTAGTAACTATCATTCTTCTTCTTCCCTTTCTGGTAACACGGAAAGCTTCAGCAATTTTGCATCTGCTCAATACATTTTCCAATCTCCTTTCCAAAATCTCACTTCTTGGCTTGGCCATACTCCTCTTCTTTCTTCTTCTCCTGATATTATCATATTAAATGTCCAATGTTTTTATTCCAAATTTTCTACTCTTCTTTTGTTGACTTCAACTTTAGATTATGTATATCAAGTTTTATTACTTTACACGTACTATGTACATAGTGTATAGAGGTGTTGCATTCCATCCAAAAATTTGATACTGAGATTTCACTGGAAATATATGTTTTAAGATCACCTGTATCCAAAAAAAGTATTTACAGAAAAAGGTCCGTGTGTGTGTGTGTGTGTGTGTCCGTGACTATGAACATGATAACTCAAAAACGAAAAGTTGATAATATACCAAACCTGGTATTTAAGTTTAGTATCTTCCAGGGATGCGACACAATTTTGAGAGGTCCCCCCACCCCAAACTACTCTTTACATAAAAAATGTTTGATGTAAAATGTTCTTGTAAACTCCTGACCCTGCATAGAAACAGATTTTAACCACATGGCAACCTGCTTTTAAAAGATTTGACTATCATTTTAGCCTAATGTATTCCCTTAATTTTCCTTCTACTTGCAAGAAAGCAAGTAATTAAGACAATTTCTGCTAATGTTTACTTTGATTATCATAAAGTAGAGAGAGGAATATGCTTTTTAACAACAATTTGTTACAGTGATGTAGAGAAAGTCATGTGAATGGAACACATAAGATTTTTTTTTTCATTTTCTCTACGTACTACATAGTGTATAGAGAAGGTATTGCAGCCAAAAATTTGATATACAGATTTTAAAACAGAAGGGGTTTCTTTACAATAGGCACCCAGATCTGGGAAGCACATGGAAAGTTTATTTATATTTTTCTGTATTTGTTTTTCTAAATTACACTTCACTGTAGTTAACTTCTAAAAAATTCACTGATTGGGTAGAAAGCTAGTAGATTAAATACATGGCTGGGAGTTTTAACTGTGATTTAAAAGAAACAAAGTAGGAATGGAAAGGAGACTATAAAATAAGCTTAACTTTATTTTGATGCTCTTGGCAGTTGGCAGGTAAGATATCGAGCACAAGAATAATGTAATTGGAGCAAATTGACCTACCTAAATGCAACCATGCAGTCTGGCTCCACAATAATTTATAATTTAACAAGATGCAGGCTTAGGTAGGGAGATAATGCAACCGATTCACAATTTATTTTATTTAAATGTGCAAACTTATGTGAATAATGAATTGCCTAGACTGGATGGTTACCGCACTAGCTCCAGTTCTTGAGGAATAAGTCATTTGATCAAAATTCCTGCACATCAGTGATATACTATAATCCTTACAATGAAAAAGTGTCATTACTGATCATAATAAAATTAGTACATGAAATCCCCAAGACATGTACTCACTGGCTGTCATTGCTGTGAGAGGACCCTCGCACGTGGAGTCAGTAAGGGTAGACAAAGATCTAAGGGTAACATGCTGGCATATATAATTATATGTATTTTACTAAATTCCACTATTCTCTGTAAGTGTATACTATGTATGTAATTTGTTTCCAAATTTCCACTCGTCAGCTACTATGTTTTTTATATATTTTATGTTAAGGTAAATTCTATCATAAGTTTGAAGTAATTTCTCTCTTGAAAGTTTCACAGTTTCATACAAATTGAGTCTGTTATGTATTATTACTTTCTCTTCACATACTATGCATGCACATAGTGTAGGTATAGAGAAGGTATTGCATTCCACACAAAAATTTGATACCAAGATTTTACCAGATATTCATTTTAGAGTCCCCTGTGTCTGTGAACACAAAACTCAAAAATGAAAAGTCAGTAAAATACCAAACTTGGTATTTATGTTAAGTATCTTCCAGGAATAAAACATGAAGACTTTAAGGAAAATTCCCCCACCCCAAACTAACCTTTACATGGAAAAAAATATCAACATTTTGATTTTCCCAAAAATAACTCTAATGACTTTGAATAAAATGTTTAAGACCTTTTCCTGACAAATGAAATGTATATCTTGAATTTTCTCTGAGATCTCTTCATTCTGGATGAGTTCTGTATAACTGGTAGACATATGAGATAGACTAAGACTTACTACACAAAAAATATAGATCCCGTTAAACCACACAATTTACATTTTTTTTTTTTTTTTGTTTTTTTTTTGTAGAGTTAATCATTTCCGAGATATTCCTTGTTGTTGGTTTCAATTTTAAACTACATATTGAAAACTTTTCTCATGTGGAAAGTCAACCCTAGTCCCAACAGAGTTCAAGTCAGTTTTCAGTTGCTGTTTAGTCAGTTTTCAGTTGCTGTTTAGTCAGGAATAGAGCAAGTGCAACAGCTTTTAGTGGTGAATCTAAGAGCAGGTATCGCATAGCCAGGCTCAAAGTATTATATTTAGGGTCTACATGTTTTTTAAAAAACTGCTGCAATGGGGAAGACAGAAATTGACTGGATTTCAAAAATGCTCAACTGCTTACCGTTAAAGTGTGTGGTATAAGTAAAGCAAGTGTGTCTCGCATATGCGAAGAGGCAAGAAAATCTGAACCCAGTAGAGCTCCAGTGTTTGTGTCACCTAGAAAGCACACTGGACCTCCGAAGAGGGTTACAAATTTAAATTACTTTGACAGGGACGTTCTATGTACGACTGTATTTGAATTTTATGGCCAAGGGGAGTTTCAAACAATACAAAAAATAACTTGCGCTCTTAGAACTAAAATATCATACACTGGTTCAAATTCGTCTACTTACAGAATTTTGAGAGGATTAGGGTTCAGGTACAGGACAAATGATGAGCATCAATTTTAATGGAAAATAGTGACATTGTTGCGGCAAAGATACAATAGGATCTGACCTATTTTAGCAGCAACAAAAATTATAATTGCAATAATTGGATTCATTAAATTGAATTTAATAAAAAGCTTATAATTTCAGGAATATTAATTTTAACTATTATTCAATGATTAAGAGATGTAGTAGGAGAAAGAGTTTACCAAGGATGACATACAAGGATAAAATTCTTATGCAAAAAGCACAAAATTCGAAATCCTGATGATGCAAGACGTCTATTTTACTTAGACGAGACTTGGGCAAATAAAAACCACACTCAAAATTCAATTTGGCAAGACTCCTCAAAAAGGGTGGTCTAAAGGTACCTATTGCAAAGGGCAGTTGGCTCATCATTTATCTTGTAGGATCTGCTTAGACAGGATTCGTACCTAAAAGCAAATGGATTTTTCTGCCCAAACCATCTACCATGACTATCATGAAGAGATGATAGCTGACACATTTAAAGAATGGCTTCTGAACATATTCTTAAATTATATAGAAGAAGGAAGCATTATTATCATGGATAACGTACCATACCATTTGATTATTGAAAACAAACTTTCGAATATGGCCAGCAGAAAGCCCCAAATTATTGAATGGTTGCAAAAAAGGGGATTGAATTTTTGGCAACAGGAACTAAAATTGAGGTATTGCAACGAGTATTTCCTTTTAAAAACTGTATCAGCTGCATCAAGTTGCAACCGAAAAAGGACATGAGGTAATCCGCCTCCCCCCTTTCCACTGCCAATATAATCTAATTGACTTAGTGCAGGCTCAAATGAAACGGGGGGTCACAAACAGAAGTAACACTTTTAAATTGACTAACTTAAACAACTTACACAGGAATAAATTGACAAGACAACACAGCAAGACTGGGAATCCTGCATGTGACATGCAGAAAAACTACAGGGAGATGACTTTTGGAAAGAAATAGGTCGTGATAAGATTTTGGAACCTATGATCATAAATTTACAAGACTCAGTCAATGAAGACAGTGTCAATGATGAATTATTGTCTCTTGACGCAACTGATGACAGCAATATGGATGAGTCACTGGCAGTTCCATTGTATTAAAAGAGCAGGTAATTTATAAACTATAATAATATAGCATTTAAGAAAACATAATATGCAAATATGCAGGTTCAAGTTTTACATTTAAAAACTGCAAAATTATAGAAGTTTAGAAAAATCAGTCAGGGTTTCCTTATGTCAACTATTATGTCGCCAGGCAGATTTGCATGCTCAGTGTGCAAGTGAGAGGGAAATATGAAAAGAGTGGGGGATGAGGTAGCGACCTGGCAACACAAAGCATGATAGTGCATCTCATTCGTTGCAGAGTAGAACTCTTTCCATTTGAAAAATATAGTGAGACTGCCTCAGTGGTTGAGTGGTTCCGGGTTTGATTCCCGGCTAGGGCAGTGAATTTTTCTTTAACTAGAATTATTCCCTATCCCCCACAGAGTATGAATGTGAGAATGTATGTGCATGTGTTTAGGGATATAAAAATGACTAACCTAATGTTCTATACCTCCAGTAATATGGATTGTTTCTCAAGTCAATGCCCCTGATATGATCATTGAAGTTAAAAGGAGCTATAAAAAGGAAAATTAGCAGATACATTTTACTCTAGAATGTATGAAACATTCATATATATATATATATATATATATATATATATATATATATATATATATATATATATATATAAAGCAAAGGAACAAGATAGACTAGTAGGCAAATTACAAGCTTTATTAATAATAATAATAAAAATAATAATGTGTAATTGTTGTTATAATACATAAAGAATGTACTGATTAGTTCGACGTAACAATCAAAACTAAATGATACCTACTACACCAACACCTGCATATGTCTTGCACACGGTGATAGTGTTGTTAGCAACACCAGAACATTTTTAAATTAAATAGCTGCAGTAATAGGAGCAAATAGTACAATGTAACAATGCTAAAACAGTCGAGAAATTGTACCATCCCGGACGTTGAATTGCCTATTCGAACAAAGAGGATGGAGATTTGGAAACAGTATCCATGTGGCTAGAATACTAAAGGTGAGCCACTCTGGGTTGAGAAGCTACTATTTACTCTCTGCCTATGAAGTAGCTGAGAGCGAAGTCGAGCTCGCGGAATACATATTCAGTGTAGCGAAAGCACTGTTTCTTCAATTATTAAAACGTATGTTGTCACATTTTTAAAAGACATATTAACTCACTACATTGTGGACACACCACACACCAAAGTGCGTGAAAACTACATTACATTAGTAATGTCTAACTACAGGAATAAGAAGTTTGGGAGCGCAAACTGTAGGTGCTACAAGAGATTTAAGACATGCATTTCTTTAAAAGCGATAAAAAATAATTTACAACTACTCAAAGAATACGTTAAATAGACATGCTGCTACATATTTTGACCGTAAACAATTAAAACTTACATACCACTAGTGTTGGTTTATGGTATTTTGGAAAATGACGCGACCCACTGCTTATTCCTCCTTTCTGCGTATTTATTTAACGTTTGTTGCCCATTTTTGGAATTTAAATATCTAATTCTAATAAACGTTCTAGTTCGAACATAGAGAGTAATAATATTTTCCTGGACGTTTGGAAACTTTTCTTTTAGTAAACTAGCAAAGCTTTCAACACACATTTGACTTTTGAAACGGTTTGCCCGTGAAATGCACAAAACACTACTTCAAATTGGCTAATTGTTTCTATCATTTCTGACAGTGAGTGTCGTTAAATCACATGATTTATGTCAAATGCATTTTTGTTGTAGAACTGGCCGTTTCCGAGATATTCCTTGTTATTGACTCCAATTTTAAAACACTCATAGCGCTTTCAGACAGAAGAGAGTCAATTTTTCTTTTGTTCTACTCCTGTTCTTACTCGTGCAATTACGGAGAAATACGGGAATTATATGCAATTATTTTATTACTTGCTTCCTTGTAAGTAGAAGGGAAATAAGGGAATACACTAGGCTAAAGCGATAGTCAAATCTTTTAAAATCTGGTTGTTATATGATTGAAGTACCTTTGTTTGTTGACAATTTCCCGTATAAGAAAATACAAGTTTTTTCTTTCTCTACCGTACTATGTACTTAGTGTATAGAAAAGGTATTGCATTCCACCCAAAAATTCGATACCGAGATTTAACCGGAAATACACGCTTTAGAGTCTCCTGTATCCAAAAAAAGTATTTTTAGAAAAAGGTCCGCGCGCGTGTGTGTGTCCCTGTGTCTGTGAACACAACTCAAAAACGAAAAGTCGGTAAAATACTAAACCTGGTATTTAAGTTTAGTATCTTCCAGGTATGTGACACGAAGATTTTGAGAAAAATCCACCGCCTCCCAAACTACCCTTTACATAGAAAAAATTTCGAAAATTTTGATTTTCTCAAAAATGGCTGTAACGATTTTGATTAAAATGCCGTATATTAAAGATATTTATATGGGCAATAAAATGTATATTTTGAAATTTCTGGGAATTGCCTCTAAAGACCTCTTTATTCTGGATGCCTTTTGCGTAACTGGCAAACTGTAAGAGACAGACAAAAACTTACAACACAACAAATGCAGATCACGTTAAAGCACACAATTAATGTCATATACGTTTTTTTTTTTTTTTTTTTGTGTTTTTTCGTTAAATGGACTATTTCTTAAATATTCCTTGTTATTTGTTTCAGATTCAAAATACTTATTAAACTTTTCTTACACGAAAAGTTGTAAACCCTGCATAGAAACGGATTTCAACCACATGGCAACCAGTTTTTACGTTATTTGACTCGTTTTAGCCTAGTGTATTCCCTTACTTTCCTTCTACTTAGAAAGAAGCAAGTAATTAAGACAAGTTCTGTCATTTATCTCGATTATCATAAAGTAGATAGAAAAATGTGCTTTTTAACAATAGTGTGTTACGGTGATGTAGAGAAAGTCATGTGAATGGAACATAACAGATTTTTTTAAAGCTGAAACTAATAACAAGGAATATCTCAAAAACGGTCAATCTCAGGAAAAAAATATTTATAACCTAAATTATGTGTTTAAACGAGCTCTACATTTTTTGTGGGAAGTTTTTGTCGATCATTTACGGTTTACCACTTATGTAAAATTTCACAAATTTAATCCAGAAAAAACATGTCTTCAGAGCTTATTCCCAGAAAATTGAAGATATTAATTTTATTTGTCATGTAAATATCTTACATATAAGAGACTTTAATCAAAATCGTTAGAGCTATTTTTGAGAAAATCAATAGTTTCGAATGTTTTTCCATGTAAAGGGCAGTTGGAGGGGGGGGGAGATTTTCTAGAAAATCTTCTTGTTGCATCCTATCTTTTCTATTCTGTCCACGCACACACACATACACACATGCACGCACACATACACACACTCACACACATAGGACCTTTTTCCAAAAATTATTTTTTTGGATTCAGGGGGACCCAAAACATGTATTTCCGGTGAAATCTCAGTATTGAATTGTTGGGTACAATACAATACCTTCTCTATGCACTATACACATAGTAAGTGTAGAAAAAGTAAAAGTACATATCAAGTTTTCAATTGTCCTGGCCATTAAATATGGTTTGTTCAGATAATATTTGCAAGATAACGTGATCTACATACTCGTACAATTTCCTTTATTAAGCTTGTCCTTCCCAGTACTAAAGGAATAGTGCATACAGTTATAATTTTGAAGCAAAGTTCACGATTTGAGAACGTAAACAGTTGAAGATAATTTCCTTGTTAAAATTCGTGTGCTAATGCCATTCTTTGTTTGTTTTTTGTTTTTTAATATAATACAATTAAAGTCGAGCAACAGCATAAACTAACAAAAGCAGTTTTAAAGTTTACAGCGTAGAACTTCAGAATAAATTTAAGGACATATATTTGCTTCCTGACTCTCTTTCTCCTTCTGTGAATACCAAACACCACCTACTGCATGCCAATAAAACCGTAATATGCTGTAAGCCATATCTCAGGTTTCATTTCCACATATCTACAGCGTTTTAGTGAACATTTGAAGAGAAAAACGTAATTGATATTTAGGCTATTTAGCTGTAAAAAGTGACAGATTTACATTTCTTGTTTCTAAGATGATGTGAATTATTATAGATGCGATCTGTTTTCAATTGTGGGTGTGATCAAATTATATCATAACGTGAATTTTATCTGAAAATGCAAGCTCAAACGAACGGGCAAGGTACTGAATAGCTGTGACTTCACTATCCATGACGTCACGCACCAGGCCAATCGAAAGCAAAACAAACGAAAACGATGCGGGAAGAGACCTCCCTGAAACAGTATAGTGTTCCGTTGGCTTTTAAACTGCAGTTCACTTCTGTGCTACTACGCGCGCTCACTTCCAGTGGATCACCGGGCCACGCTACATGGTGATTCCCCTGTTGCCTAACCTCATTAATCAGCAGAGCTGACTCAGCTCTAATTTTATCAATACAGCAAGCGAACTCTTCCGCCTCCATAGCGCATAAATAGTAAACTGTTTTAACAAATGAAGATTCGTATGGATTAATCTCAATCTTATCAACAAGTCTAAACATGTTGATAGGGTTGTGAATATTGATTTATAAAGAAATATAAACACAACAAGACTTGATGACAGGGTACATGGAACTGCTGCTTATCTGTAAAAAAAAACATTTGCGATATATGGAATCATTCATGAGTTCAGCTGTAAAAGTTACTTTCCTCTCTTTGTTACAAATTTCACATATGCATTTCTTCAAGCAAATATAATTATTTGGATAATTTTACAGAATCGTTTAGTCATCAATTCATTGAGGTACTACGTACGTCTTATTAAGTATCTTTTTCGTTCATGAAACATCTCAAACTACTGTATTAGCCTTAGCGTGGTTTCCTTCGGTAGGGAAGTAACGCCGGTGGTCTCGTACCCTTTTACGGCAGGTAAAAAAACCTCGATCGACCTCCGTGGTCTAGATGCTATCCTCTAGTCCTCTAGGTTGCGGGTTCAAACCCCTGCGGAGGGTAGTTGATTTTTTCGGGCGTAAAATTCCATAGCATGGCTTCCTTTGGAAGGAAAACAAAATCATTGGTCCTGTGTACTGTTTATGTGCACATAAAGGGACCTTCATACCTGGAAAGAAGAGATCCTTCGGCTATATTCGCCATGTTTCACGTCCGCAAGTTGTGATTTCTTCCTATGATATCATCTATGGGCGATTAATTGAACTCTCGTCACCATATGCACATAGTGGCGAACTCGCGAACTAGAAATTCCCTGATCAAGAAATCACTTTAATGGTGACTGGCATGGTGGAACTGGAATTGATTGAATGAATAGAACATAACCTCAAGGCTGATAAAATGTCTCTTAACAAAATTAAGAGGTCTTTCACACCCAAAATAAATTTGGGACATTAAGAACATAGAAGTGAAAACGCGTCCATAAATAAAATTCACTTTAATATTCTCAAACTATTCAAGGAAAGGGGGCAATACTTATTGATAAATAGGTTCATACATAAATTTCTATTTGTCTTTAAAGCACTCTGTGATATATACCTATAGTATAGGTACATTGCAACAAACTTTGTGCATATTTCTACCGCTTTTCGGGTCATGTTTAACAGTCCGTCTTACTGCATACGGCACCACAGGTGGTGGCCCATTATGCCACATAACATAAACTGATTATTGGGAACGGAGATTTAGGAAGGAAACATTCCAGGTCAAAACTTAAAGTACTCTAATTTACCAGTTTTCAGGAAAATCTGAAGAAGAAGAAGAAGAAGAAGAAGAAGAAGAAAGGGGGATTTGAAACAAGAACCACTCACGAGTTCGTGCTTTGGCGAGCTCGACCACTCTTGTCGATTTACTTCCTTATTAGGTGTTTATTTATACACCATACGGATAGATTCTTGCAAGGCATGGTAAATACTGAGTATTGTTTCCTGTTAACTTCATTTATTTTCTTTTATTTGCCTCATTGCCAGACAACATGCCTATAATTTATGGACCATTAAAGATATATAAGTATCTATATATACATATATATGCCATTTAGAATACATATTCTCTACTAAGCTATTAGGAGAGGTTTATCTGTATAGAAACTTTAATTGATTTCATTTTAAAATGTTGCCTTTCGTTTGCAGAACAGGAAATCAAAATAGCACTCCTCGTTTATTTTGTACGTTCAATTAATTAATAAATGAAGTGCACACAAACGTACAGAGTGAGACACAACTTCAGCATTCAGCACTGAGTTAAGTCACAGTTTTTAGCTTGGTATTTCAGTTCAGTATCTTCCAGGAAAATCCCCCCATCCCAAACTACCCTTTACAAGGAAGATTTTTCGATTTTTTTCTCATAAAATGCTTCTAACGGTTATGATATGTATATCTTCAATTGTTGGAAGTAGCTTAGTAAAGAGAAGAATGATCTTTCGTAAGAATAGTTTGTTGTAGAATAGGAAGAGAAAATCATGTGAATGGAGTATATTCTATTTTTTTTTTTATATATATTTTTTGTCATGTACAGCGTATGTAGAAGTGTTGCATTCCACCCAAAGATGTTATTGGAAATAAACATTTTAGGCCCCCTGAATAAAAACAAAATCATTTTTACTTTCTCTATACTCACTATGTACATAGTGAGAATGTATTGCACTCCACCAAAAAAATTCGATACCGAGATTTCACCGGAAATATATGTTTTAGGATCCCCTGTATCCAAAAAAAATATTTTCAGAAAAAGGTCCGTGTGTGTATGTGTGTCTGTGAACACGATAACGCAAAAACCAAAAGTCGATAAAATACCAAACTTCGTATTTAAGTTTAGTATCTTCCAGGGATGCGACACAAAGATTTTGAGAAAAATCCCCCCACCCCAAACTACCCTTTACATGGAACGTTTTTCGAAAATTTTGATTTTCTAAAAAATGGCTCTTACGAGTTTGATTAAAATATCGAATATTTAAGTTATTTACCTGACAAATAAAATGTATATTTTGAATTTTCTGGGAATAGCCTCTGAAGACCACTTTATTCTGGATGAATTTTTCATAACTACTAAACCGTAAGAGATAGACAAAAACTTAACACACAAAAAATATGGAGCACGTTAAAACACACAATTTATGTTATATACATTTTTTTCGTGGAGTTGATCGTTTTTGAGATATTCCTTTTTCTTGGTTTCAGCTTTGAGAAACATACTTTTCTCATACAGGAACTTTTCAACTCCTGTCCATACAAACAAAGGAACATCAGTCACATAGCAACCAGCTTTTGGCTTTCACTTTAACCTATGGTACTCGCTTATTTCGCTTCTACTTAGAATAAAGCAAGAAATAAGACTATTTCTGCTAATTTTTCTCGATTAGCATGAAATAAATAAAAGATAAGCTTATTAACAATAATAATTTACAGAGATATAGAGAAAGTCATGTGAATGGAACACATCAGATTTTTAGTAAAATGTCCATGTGCGTGTCCACCTGTGAACAGCATAACTCAAAACCGAAAACTCGGTTAAATACCAGATTTGATATTTGCTTAGCACCTTCCAAGGACGTGACACGAATGCGTTTTAATAAAATACCTCATCCCAAACTGCCCTATACTTGGGAAAAAAAATGTCGAACTGTTTGAGTTTCTTAAAATGGCTCTAACGATTTTAATTATAATTAAAAACCAAAACAATATTTTGATAATATTCATCTTTAATTTTCTCGGAATAGCCTCCGAAGTCCTCTTTCTTTAGCATAATTTTTGCATAACTGGTAAACCGTAAGAAATAGATAAAACTTTATGCCCAGGACTTAAAATCCGCACCCCAATGGGTGGACTCGAACCCCGCGCGACACACTCCAGCCCACTGCGCCATAGCCCACGACAGACAAAAACTTACCTACTACACAAAAATTGTCTCGTTTCGTAATCGCCTTACCCTCCCCGTAAGTGTAGGAGTGACACCCCCTAAGACTTACAAGCCAATGCCTAAGGGTCAAAAGCCTGTTGGGGAGCCAACGGCACGAAACCACAGAATGGAGAACCTGTTAGGAGGGGTCGGCTCATAGCCAGGCACAAACACAAGAAAGTGGATGATATGAAATGTAAGCGAAATTGATGATTGGAAAGGTGGTAATGAAGCAGTTGGTGGAATGAGTGGCGGGGGAAGCCGGAGGACCCGGAGAAAGCCCGCCCAGACGCCTCTTCGCCCACCACGAATCCCAAATGCGGACGCTTGGGATTGAACCCGGGCCCCCTAGATGGGAGGCGTGGGGGTCTAACCACTCACCCACGGCGCCGCCCCACAAAAACTATACTCTAGTTAAAACACACCATATATATGTCCACCAATGCTTTTTTTTTAACGGACTTAAGCATTTCTGAGATATTCCTAATTATTGGTTTATATTTTTCAATACTTCTACTTTTCTTAAATAGGAAGTCGTCATTCGTTTTTCTTTTTTCTGACTATGCAAAGAGAACGGAAAATCAATGCAAAGCTTTTAAAACATTTGACTATCTCTTACTTCTGTTCTACCTACAAGGAAATAAGTGATGACTTAATTGGACTATTTCTGTTGGTGTTTATCTTGATTAGCAGGGAGTAAATAGAAGAATAAGCTTTTATAAGACTAATTTGATGGAGAATAAGTAACAATGGCGTGCATTTAGGATGCCCCCGCCCAAGTACACTCGGGCGACTAGTTCCTGCTCCTGGCTCCTGGCTTCGGCTGTCTCACAACAATCGTTAACGGTAATGTAACGCATTAGATCTACGTGTTTTTGGGTGAAGCGTTACGATTTTTGTAGATATTATTCAAGAATAGGTGATTATAATACATATGGAATTGTCTGTCTCCGTGTCGTTCGGTCGTTTTAGTATGCTAGCCTTCAGCATTGCAGCTGTTACCGAAACAGTGCTTCGGTTGCTTTTCCTAAATGCACGCAATTTCCCTACAGCTTTAACTGAGGAGAGTATCATTTGCGCGCGCACCTCTGAAGGTCACGGGCCGTAGTGTTTCACTGCTCCAACGAAGTTGCCAATTTAGCCATTTTATAGCTAGTTCTGGCTATTTATAAAAACGATTTGCTACAAAATTTTGAGTTTAGCAATTGGTTATATTTTTAGCCATATTTTTTTTTTTTTTCGTCCGCTATTTTGGTCTTCATTCATTTTAATACTATTTTTACTTTCTCTATATGTACTATCTACGTAGTGAATAGAGAAGTTATTGTAATCTACCCAAAAATCCGATACCGAGATTTAACCAGAAATACAAGTTTTGGGTCCCCCCCGAATCGAAAAAAAAACATTTTTGGAAAAAGGTTCGTGTGTGTGCGGACAGCATAGCTCAAAAACGAAAAGACCGTTAATTACCAAACTTGGTATTTAAGTTTGGTATCTTCTAAGGATGTGACACGGAGATTTTAAGAAAAGTCCCCCTACCCCCAACTACCCTTTATATTGAACTTTTTTCGAAAATTTTGATTTTTTCAAAAATGGCTAACGATTTTGATTAAAATGTCGTATGTTAAAGATATTTACCTGATAAATAAAATGTATATTTGAATTTTTTTGAGAATAATCTTTGAAGACTAATCTATTCTGGATGAATTTTACGGAACCGTAAGAGATGAGCAAGCAATTACCACACAAAAAATGTAGAGCACATTAAAACACACAATTTATGTTATATACATTTTTTTCGTGGAGTTGATCGTTTTTTTTTTTTTACATATTTCTTGTTTTTGGTTTCAGCTTTGAAAAACATAATTTTTTCATATAGGAATTTGTCAACTCCTGTCCATACAAACAAAGGAACTTCAGTTGCATAACAACCAGCTTTTGACTAAAAGTTTAACCTATGGTACGCCCTTATTTCGCTTCTACTTACAAGAAAGCAAGTAATAAGACTATTTCTGCTAATTTTTTCTCGATTAGCGTGAGGTAAATAGAATCATAAGCTTTTTAACAATAATTTGTTGCAAAGATGTAGAGAAAGTTATGTGAATGGAACACATCAGATTTTTACTTTCTCTATACTCACTATGTACATAGTGAATAGAGAATGTATTGCACTCCACCAAAAAATTCGATACCGAGATTTCACCGGAAATATATGTTTTAGGGTCCCCTGTATCCAAAAAAAAAAAAGTATTTTCAGAAAAAGGTCCGTGTGTGTGTCCGTGTGTCCGTGTCCGTGTGTCTGTGAACACGATAACTCAAAAACGAAAAGTCGGTAAAATACCAAACTTGGTATTTAATTTTAGTATCTTCCAGGGATGCGACACGAAGATTTTGAGAAAAATCCCCCCACCCCAAACTACCCTTTACATGGAACTTTTTTCAAAAATGTTGATTTTCTAAAAATGTCTCTAACGATTTTGATTAAAATATCGTATATTAAAGTTATTTACCTGACAAATAAAATGTATATTTTGAATTTTCTGGGAATAGCCTCTGAAGGCTACTTTATTCTGGATGAATTTTTCATAACTACTAAACCGTAAGAGATGGACAAAAACTTAACCCACAAAAAATGTAGAGCACGTTAAACCACACAATTTATGTTTTATACATTTTTTTCGTGGAGTTGATCGGTTTTGAGATATTCCTTTTTCTTGGTTTCAGCTTTGAGAAACTTATACTTTTCTCATACAAGAATTTGTCAACTCCTGTCCATACAAACAAAGGAACATCACTGACATAGTAACCAGCTTTTGGCTTTCACTTTAACCTATGGTACTCCCTTATTTCGCTTCTACTTACATAAAACAAGAAATAAGACTATTTCTGCTAATTTTTCTCGATTAGCATGAAATAAATAAAAGATAAGCTTATTAACAATAATAATTTGCAGAGATATAGAGAAAGTCATGTGAATGGAACACATCAGATTTTTTGTGATTGTGTTTTTCTATCGCACTGCGAATTACACACGAGTCAGTACAGTGACTACGCGTTGCATCTTTATAGGTAAATGACGCAACCATCACAGAGATTTCCCTAATTCCAACGGTTAGCAGCTCATCTGAAACTGCAACTCAGTATTCGTGCAGTGTTTCAAGAAGCTGATGTGTATAATGTGGAATAAATTCTGACGCAAAGTAAATGAGTGAAGGTAACAGTGTAACGTAATGTAATATAGTGTATTTACTGTCGTCAATAACATTATTGGGCATATATATTTCTGAAAACAGTGAAAAATCCTCCTAAGTATACGCAACAGTATAGAAAAGAGTGGGAATCGTTAGCGGAATTTAAAGGTTGGCTCCAACCTGTTTCATGCTAAAACCTAAATATAATGTAAATATAAGTGTGAAATAAAATCGAAGGTGTTTGATATAAGATCACATGCAAATCGCGATAAACATAAAACAGCAGCCGACCTCTTCACCTCTCAGCATCAACGAAGAATATAGTTCCAAATTACTGGCTCATTAGGCGTACTAAGGCAGAAGATAAAATAGCTATGTTGGTGTCAGAACATTGTGATCTACTCGCTAGTACTACTACTCTGTAAATGTGCTTTTTCGGACAGCAAATTTTCTGACATTCGTTTACACCGCACTAAATGTACAGAAATGTTAGCCAGGAATTGGTTGCAGATATAGGCGATCAGAAATACAGTCTGATAATAGACGAGTCTAGACGACGTTTTCAGTCCTTGAGTCATCTCGATGCAGCAAAGTTGTTAAATTGTACATTTTTTGAAAGCTTTATAAATAAGTTTCCCGAGAGTGGATTTCAAACTGCTGTGGACACATACAATGCTGATCAAGAAAATGCTAAAGACGCAACTCAGCGGTCTGACTTTAGAAGCATTGATAGGGCTGTGCGGTAGTTGCAAAATATGATTTCTAATAATCTGGAAGATTCATTCAACTGTTGATATCACACTTAATCTCAGTGCTGAATCTAGTAATAAGGACTTATTGGTAACCCATGCAAAAATATTACAGACACCAAATGGATAAACACTTCTAATATAATAGAGTTTAGGGTTGAGGCAGATAAATATATGAACACTAATGAAGAAAATGCCTTTAAGAACTTGTATCCCTGGTATTTTCTCTATTAAGCCTGCCATATTAAAATGTCGATACCGAGATTTCACCGGGAATATGCTTTGAGACCCCCTGAATCAAAAAGAAACCTTTACTGTTTCTAATTTACAATTGTAATTAGGTTTCTCTTTGCCTAATGGTTTTAAAACTAGTTGATAAGCATCTAATACAATTCATACAAAAATCAAATTCTAACTTTTCTACTTTCACCACTACGTGTGTACAGTGTTCATAATAGATAAGGTATTGCATTCTGCCCAAAAATCCGATACCGAGATACATCGGAAATATAAGTTTTGAACAAACAGTTGAATAAAAAAAATCTTAGAAAAGGGTCCGCGTGTGAGTATCTGTGCGTATAAGTGTGTGTGTGTGTGTGTGTGTGTGTGTCTATGGACACAACTCAAAAGCTTCAATACCAAGTTAAGCGTTTTCCAAGGATGCAACACAGACTTTCAGGAAAATTCTCCTACCGGCAGCTACCGTGTACAAGGAACATTTTCCGGATATTTTGTTTTTCTCAAAAATGGCTCTAACGATTTTGACTAAAATTCCATTGTTAAAGATATTTCATGGTAAATGAAATTATATCTTGAATTTTCTTGGAATAGCTCAGAAGACCTCTGCCACTGTGGATGACTTTTGTATAACTGGTAAAC
This sequence comes from Hymenopus coronatus, assembly GCA_030762935.1. Lineage (NCBI taxonomy): Eukaryota > Metazoa > Arthropoda > Insecta > Mantodea > Hymenopodidae > Hymenopus > Hymenopus coronatus. The sequence continues at coordinate 144,168,611 of CM060881.1, read as the reverse complement.
CGTAAAACTTACAACATAGAAAATGTAGACCTCCTTTAAACACACACTTAATGTTATATACATTTTTTTCTAGAGTCAACTATTTCCGAGAAATTCCTTGTTATTAATTTCAACTTTAACCCTGTAGCGTTATTGAGCCCCGCGTTTGAAAACCATATGCGGTGTTAATATGGTGTTGACGTTAAATGTTATATGCAGGGTTGCCTCTTACACCACATTTAAGACACCATATGCAATGAGCGCAGATTGGAGTCGTTGACCAGACTCACTCCCCTACCTATGAGTAGAACCACTTACCTGGTACGGTGAATCTACTACCGGTGAGTTTGCCTCGGTGTCGCTCAGCCTGCACGATGATTGACTCACTCGGGGTGGTAAAGCAAATGGGGGTAGCTCAGGAGTGGTCTTATAATAATTAAAAGTTGTATACTTTGCTTGAGTTTATTCCTTCCTAGAAGAGACGAAACAAGCCTTATAATAAAATTCACTTATAGCTTGTTACGATTCTAATAACATGACTGAATACACGTAATATATTAGTACTCGTCACTGGCTTTGTGTCTAACTTGATGTGAAGTACTTAAATTCAGCCCGACGACCAACAGCAGAACAGACAACTTTCACACACACATAGGTCAGAACAGATGAATTAGAACAGAGCTCCCGAGGTGCCTTCTTGGGCTCTTTATATACAAAAATTACTGTCATAGCGGCCTCTTTCTGATTGGACAGAAAGGGCGCACAGTTGACGTCAATAATACCCAAGAATCAATTTCCTTACCCCAGGATGCACTGTAAACCTCACGTGACAAGCCTAATACAACGAAGAATTACCATCTTCCATATTTTTCAGTTCGCCCCCGACCTAGCTCAAGTGTACCTGAGTTGACAAAAGAGTCCTTTCTGACAAAAGAGCTTCTCATCCCCTTTGACCCTCTTGGCGTCAGCTTTCTTCTCCAACTGAATTTTCAGTTAACTACATATATTTATACTCTTTTAATTTTACATTGCTAAATGATTAATAATTAATAATAATTGTAATAGGGGGCTAATTAACGGTCTCAACCCTTAAGTGGTAAAATACTTTTTAAATGCACAAATGGTAATATTGGTGAGTTTTCACCCAACTCAAAATTATAACTGTTACACTATAATAATCGCAGTAAATAAACAAATTGTTACAAAATGTTAATGCTTTTATTCATTCAAAGCACACATAATGGTTGATATAGTATATAAACCCAATGCTACAGGATGTTGGAAAGTTAATCACATGTAAATAATAACGAATTTCGTTGTAGAATAAAAATAACAAATATTTGGGAAATCTGTTGTTCTTTTGTTGACATTTAAATGCCAAATACTTTAATTTATGACCTGCAATTATTTTTGCAAATAACTTCCTTATAGTCACCACAGATGAAATTCTTGCAAGAGTATTTTAATATTTTCTTCTTTCACTCTTTTTGCAGAGTTTGTATCGCCCTTGTCTTGGATCCGGTGCAGATGATTTGTTTCTTGCTTCGATGAGTGAACCGGCAAATAATTATTTCCCTTCAGTACAGATTCTATCTTCATCCAAAGATCATTTGGAAGATTCCTGATGGTCAATCTCCGTTCCATAAAATTTATTGCTAAACCAACCCCAAGTTTATGAAGAAACTACAGCTTTTTAGTAATTTCACTCCTCGAGCTACACATACATATTGCCAAATTACATATACATTAATTCAACTTGCATTCAGTAACCCATAGAAATACAACCATAGGTCAACGTCGTGTGCGTTTGCTGCATTAATAATTCTTACACATTTGGTGACATATGTGGACCCCTCCTTTCGTTTCACTATAAAATTCAATGGCTTCTGCTTTTTTTTTTTTTTTTTTTTTTTTTTTTTTTGTATTTTGTATTTTGATAAATAGTTGGCAATAATGCATGGTTGAAGCTGCTAGGACAATTTCCCTTCTTAGAGTCAAAGTTGTAGATAAAAATGTTATTTGTGGACGCTCTTTAACTACTGTGGTTCTCAGCGTCCCATTCTAAATTGGGCGTGAAAGACCGCTTAATTGTACTCGGAGGCCTCTCTTTCAGGCTTGAGGTTCTTTTACGTGCCGTAAGTCTACGACACGGGACCAATGGCTTTACTTCCCTTCCGGAGAAAGCCATGCTAAGGATTTTTACACCCGAAAAAATCCATCCTGTTACCTTGGGTATATGAAGTTAGCATGGTAACCATTACACCACGGAGGGCGACAAAAAAGTGGTAGATACTGGTTGTAGTTTAGCCTGAAGAGCTTCATTGGGAATTTCTTGTTTGTTCCTTCCTACAGTTCCAACCATAGTTATACAATGATTCAACATTGCCGACAGAAGAGTTATGTTTGAATTGGTGCCCTAAATTGGTTTTGCTAGTTCTTTCACCAAGAGGTTCAGGCCCATGTATGTTTCTTTTCGTATGTATCGGCATTCCTGTGACCTCTGAATCCATAAGCGGCTAATCAATGATGCTTTCAACTGATGGTCTGTTCTTTCCAGCGTGCGAAAAAGCTGTTCCACAAATATCGGATATTTGTAACAGCTTCCTTGTCTTTTCTGACTGCCCTGGCCTGTTTGTAATAAATCTGGATCTCATCAGTGGTATAAATAGGGCCTCCCATAGCGCTCTATAGAAACTCACCACTCATGTGACACCAGTGACTAAAAATTGACTGATGTATGCTTCCATCTCTGGTAGAGTGATATCATCAGTAGGTACATCTTTGTTCGGAAGAATATCCCTCTCTTTGTAAAGATATTTCTTGGTTGGTGTGACAAACACAATATCTTTCACTATATTTTCATCAAAGAAGAGATCTTGAATGGTCTTATTTGGAATAATGATATCATCTCCCTTGAATTTAAAAACAATTTACAGATGTCTTCCGCTCACTACCTTCTTCATCAATCAAATAAACTCGCACTAATGATAACATGGGTAATTTTTCATCCAGATATTTTCTATACAGAAATACTTAAGCAACACATGTTTCAACAATGACTAAATTTATACAACTAACAAATGAACATACCAGGATGACCACCACTCTAACTAGGTTTGCCACTTCACAACTGAGATATTAAATTTCACTAGGGTGAATTTTCACCCATGTTATCATTTAATGGTTAAAATGCTTATTTTTCTCAAACAGGAAGTCAACCGTGTTTCCTTTGTTTTACTCCTGACCATGCAAAGAAGTGAATTTCAGTGACAATCGCATATATTTTAAAACATTTGACTAGCGCTTTAATATAAGCATTCCCTTAGTTCCCTCTTACTTATAAAGAACTAAGTAAAGAGACCATTAGAACCGGATTTCAAACACGTAACAAGAGATTTTAAAAGATTTGACTATCAATATAGTATTTTGTATTCCCTTATTTCCCTTCTATTTATAAGGAACCGAGTAATAAGACCGTTTTTCTTGATAAGCATGAAAAAGATAGAAGAGGCATATTTTAAAGAAAGGAATAGAGAGGTAGAGGAAGTCATATGAATGGAATACATCAGATTTTTACTTTCTCTATACACACTATGTACATAGTGTATAGAAAAGGTATTGCGCTTCACCAAAAAATTCGAAACCGGGATTTTACCGGGAATATATGTTTTAGGGTCCCCTGTATCAAAAAAAAAAAAAAAAAAAAAGCATTTTCAGAAAACGGTCCGTGCGTGTGTGTATGTCCGTGTGTCTGTGAACACGATAACTCAAAAAGTCGGTAAAATACCAAAGTTGGTATTTAAGTTTAGTAACTTCCAGGGATACGACACGAAGATTTTGAGAAAAATGCCCCCACTCTAAACAACCCTTTACATGGAACTTTTTTCGAAAATGCTGATTTTCTCAAAAATGACTCTAACGATTTTGATTAGACTATCATATATTAAAAATATTTACCTGGCAAATAAAATGTATACCTTGAATTTTCTGGGAATAGCCTTTGAAGACTACTTTATTCTGGATAAATTTTACGGAATTTTACGGAGATGGACAAAAACTTAGAGAACGTTAAAACATACAACCTATGTCATATACATTTTTTCGTGGAGTTGACCGTTTTTGAGATATTCCTTGTTTTTTTTTTTCAGCTTTGAAAAACTAATACTTTTCTCATACAGGAATTTGTCAACTCCTGTCCATACAAACAAAGGAACTTCAGTCACCATAGCAACCAGCTTTAGACTATCACTTTAATCTATGGTACTCCCTTATTTTGCTTCTACTTACAAGGAAGCAAGCAATAAGACTATTTCTGCTATTTTTTTCTCAATTAGCATGAGGTAAATAGAAGCATACGTTTCTTAACAATAATCTGTTATAGAGATGTAGAGAAAGTCATGTGAATGGAACACATAAGAATTTTTTAATATGCCCTTGAGCCCTAAAACCATTTATGGTTTTACAATGCTGTGAAATAGAAGCATAAATTGATAAAATATGTTACATAATAGGCAATTGTATATTCCTTTGTATTTATGCAGGCATTTAAAATCTCAAACTTAATTCCAATGTCTTGAAATAGAATGGCTACATATCACACTGAAAACTCTGACTGATATCTCCGTCAATATTATATTTGTACTAGAGAATCCGCATGCGACTCAATGAATGGCCACATTTACATTTTTTCTTAATATACTTTAATTCATAAGTACGACTTTTCTGCTTAACATCCGGCAATATGGATTTTGCTGAATAAAAGCGCTCGCTTTTTATAGCAAAGACCCACTGCAGCGCGCTTTCCATATAGTTTAACTCGTTGCGTAAACCAAGAGTATCTGAATGCCCAACCCATGGTGGAAGTAAACAGATGGGCGCAGTTAACGGGATAGAAGATGACGTCATCTTGCTCGCAAACATCTTTATTGGTGGGTATCTTATGCGCCTTAATGCGACATGTACGATGTCCCTGAGACTGAGTTAATACTTTTATTTTTTATACATGATTTTCAGAGTTAAAATGGATAATTATGCAGAGTATAAGCGTGATGATTACCTACACCGTTCTGCATTTCAAAACTTTTTTTTTAATCTGAAAAAACGGATTTTTTGTGCTAAATTCAAAAATAATATCCATTTTCTCACACCAGTCAGGTTTTCAAAATATTCATCAATAACTAGAAATGAAATTAGAGCTTTGTGAAACGTAATAAAAGTTACTTTCAACAAGAATTTTGTGTGAAAAACTTGGCCAGAATTTATTGTTTGTCAAAAATTAATTATTACTTAATAATAATAATAATAATAATAATAATAATAGCACATTCATAGCCTTACTTCAATATTGCATTTCAAATTTTCTGCTCTTTGACCTTCTCGTATGTTGTTCAGAGCAGTCCCTTTTTAACATCCAGCAATAGTCAGCCATCATGTCAACATTCTACTTCCCTTGATGCCTCATTTCCATATTTTTTACTTCACCCTGTTCCTCACTAAAATCTTCTAAATTATAAGGGAAATAATTCAGATGGGAATGAAGGAAATGTACTTTGAAATGTACTCATGTTACAACCAGTTTGTTTGAAATTTCATAGCATCACTTTCACTATGTTAACATAATTTGTGTCTTTTATATTTCCAAGGAAATTAAAAATAAAATTTCTGAAAGAATTCCTTCACTTCTCGACTCATAGATTCTCAAACTGACTGTCCATCATGAGTTTTCAAATGTGTGGGCCAACGAATACAACAGTTTTCATTTTTAAAGGATAATGAAGGAAATGTATCACAAAGGTATTTAAAGCACTCACTGTCTTTATCTAGAGTTTTCACAAATTGTTTCATTAAACCTAATTTTACATGGAGAGGTGGCAACAATACTTTTGAGGGATCAATAAGAGGTTCACTTTTTATATTTTTTTTCGTCCGGTATGAAATTAGTCCTACGTGGCCAGTGTTCCCTTTGCCAGTGTCCTGGCCTAGTTCTTCTATTTTATTCACATAAGAAACAGGAGTATCTTGTGAACATAACCTGCTGACCAAGCAATAGTCCAATAATCTTGAAACCTCCAAGATTAAACATAGATGGTTTTCGTACTACATTTTCAAATGTCTCCTTTAAAACAAAAGAGTGGGCTACAGGAATGGAAGGATGAACGTTTCCATTATAAAGCAAAACACCTTTAAGCCTTTTTTGAGAAGAATCTATGAAGAGCCTCCAACCTTTGGAATTATAATTTATGTTTTAACATTATAAGAAAGCAGGGATGTGTTGCCAATGCACTACATTTTCTTCTTCAGCAAAAAGGGGACAAGTTCCTTCTGACGATGTCTGTACCATGAAAAATATGTGCCCTCAGCCAATACTTTCTTTTCTTTTAACCTAGTGCTTAACAGTTGTGCTGATTCTTTAGGCAAATGTAAATCCCTCAGTAAATCATTAAGCTCACTTTGACTAAAACATCTGTCATGATCAGAATTATCTGATTTATAAGTATGATCTACTGGAGATTCAGTTTCAGTGCTACTGGATGCAGATGGCAATGTATCTGATTCAGGATGTAAGGGGACCGGATTATCAGGACCATGAATGGCAGAGGGAATATACAATGTCTATCTTGTTTTTAGATTATATCCTGCTACCTTACTGTGTAAAAATAACAATTGTCTCCATGATTTGTAGGTTCCCTCCAAATTATAGGCATACCAAAGGGCGATGACTTCTGTTTTCCATTTTTCCAACTCCTCAACTCTGCAACACAGCCACGACACCCTTTGTGAGGGCACCACGATTTATCCTGGACACCTAACATAATACCAAGCTATTGAAAGTAAGTTTTCTTTATAAAGGATGTTATATTTTGGCTTTATTTTAGTAACTTATATGACCCACATATATAGCAAAACAGATTTGCATCATTTATACAACCACGTTTCGACATTTCTATAAAACAAAACTATTATGTTGTACTCTCGCAGAAAAACGAGAACTCTCACACTTCATATTTACGTGACAACAAACAACGCAAAACTGATCTCTATTAAAATAGCCTTTAAAATGGGATAGGTTTATTTTCTCAGAAAAGAAATCCTTAATCTGATAAGCTGAATTGCACTTCGACCTTCTGCCAGTTCTCTAATGTATTGTTTGTTTTAATTGGCAATCTCTAAGGGCAAATACTTCCTTCAATTAATTTTTATCGCTTAAGACACTAAACATTTGAACTTACTATTCTTAGATAAGATGAATGAAGATAGATAAACATATCCAAGAATAACAACAAATATCTTAACCCCTGTAAATTTTAAAGGGAAAGCACATTTTTGTACGGACCTACGGCAGATATAGTTAGTAGATTTATATAAACAAAATAAATAAATATAAACAATATAAAATATAACATAATAATAGTTATATTATTTCACATTTTAAATAATAATAACGTTGTAATTATAAGCTGTTAAGACTTCCTAACAAACGATAACCACACTGTAATACTACTATAGTACATACATTACGAAAAATAATTCAAAAAATAACATTTTGAGTTGTATAAAATTCTGACGCGGTACACGAAAACAGTTTTCATTTTTGCAAACAGAATGAAATTGTGACCCAGAAACGCTCATTTATTTGAAAAGAAGAAATTCATGCAGAACGGTATTAATAATGGAAAAATAAAGCAAAGCGGCACAAAATACTTCTCATTTCCGAAACATAAACGTATTTGTGAAAAATGGGAACATTGTTCCTGAAAGTAAGTCGCATGCTTCCTAAATTACGTAAATTGAAGCTGTACAATAAAAAGCAAGAACCGCATAATATTAAATAATTACTTTAGATTATAAATAGGGATATTGTTTCTCCGTAATAATTTCTGCTAAATTCAAGTTTTGTGTTTGGCGGTACCACGCTCCCATTAATTTTAGTGAGTTTTCTTAAAATAGAAAATTACCATGATTTTGAAATAGCTGTGCATTCCTCTGAGTTTCTTTCTAAACCTGCAAACTTTTCAATAACATTTCTAACATCTTATGTTTAGAAAAAAAAAAAAAACTATTCAGTAACTAAAATTAAAGCAACTCCATACGGTAATGGCGAGGATCGTGCTATGTGGCAATGATTTGAATTTTTGAGTAATTCACATTTAAAATAATTACTACCACTATAAATCCTAGATAAAACTAATATTTTAAATGAATTTATAATATTATAATTTTATTGAAACAAGCACCAAATTATTCACATTTCTACAAAATGCAAATAAATATGTATGTATGTATGTATGTATATGTATATATACGGACTTGCATTTAGAGTTTTAATGCATATTAAATATCATACATTTGTTCAAATTGGTTCCCGGGATATTTACAATTTTAATATTTTTTACCGCTTTAAAATGTCCCAAATATGCAATTATATTTTTAAAAAATTGCCATACTTAATTTCGGAGTTAAATAGTATGTGAACAAATCACATAGATAAATGTTTAATTATCCTACTATATTGTTGGGAGAAAATTATAAATACAGAGTTCAATTTTCAGCTTAAACATTAAAAATATTATATTAAACATACTATTATATAACTAGTACACAATCAAGCTTATTATCCCATCATTTTAATGTTGCTATTTTTAAGAAGATATATAAAAAAAAAAAAGAATTCACACGTGTATAGTTATAGAAAACTGCATTGCGTGAAAAATTTGAAAATAAGAAAATTGCGACACGCGAAAACTCGGGGAGAGAGAGAGAGAGAGAGAGAGAGAGAGAGAGAGAGAGAGAGAGAGAGAGAGAGAGAGAGAGAGAGAGAGTGAGTGAGTTTAAAATTACGCTATCCGCACTCGCGTAGTTCCGAGAATTGAGACTGGGTTCTGCTCGAAGCTATTAGAAATCGCTGAGACTGCAGTTCCAGCAAGAATGAGAACATTCTGGGAATTGTCGCGGTAAGAGAGTGTTGACACCAAGCGAGTGAGTGGGCGTAAGAGTGAGTTGTGTGACAGTCGCATTGCGTTAACAAGTGAACTGGTGTTAGTTCTTTGTTACATTACTAAACAAGTGTACTACTAGATTTTTATGATGCCAAAATGGTCCAGTGTTCCATTTGTTGTTATGGCTCAGGAATTCAAACAAGATTTGATGGAACTGTTTTGCGATGTACTATTTGCGATTCAGGAATTTTGTTAAATGACAAACACCAGCGAGATCGCATCAAACAACATATTTCCAGCTCTGAGCATCAAATGAATAAGACTCTTCAAGCAAACAAATCACGGCAACCTCTATTACGAAATGCGTTTCAACAGAGTTCTACAAAACGCCAAAATTTGAAGGAAGTATATACTGATTTGTGTGCAGCTCTTACAAAAGAAGGAATTTCACTCAATAAGATCAACCATCCAGCCTTTAACGGATTTCTTGAAAAATGGACAAAGATGTCAATATGCCCGATGAGAGTACTTTCAGAAAAAACTACATGAAATCTGTTTACCAAGAAACCATATAAAGAATCAAGGAAAACGCTTCTGATTTCGATGTGCGAATCATTGTGGGTGAAACCATAGACTCGATGGAACGATATGTTTTGAACATTTTAGTTTTTCCCTTAGCAGAGGAGAAAGTTAAGCCCATGTTGTTAAAAATGAATGTGCTGCAGAAAGCCAATGCCAGTATGGACTTCTGCCATGTGACATGCTTGGTTCATGCCCTTCGCAGGGTTTGTGAATTCATAAGGAACGAAAAGGACATCGTAAATCAATTCATCTCTGCCCTGAAGAAGATTCTACTGAAAGCTCCGAGTCGTGTTGTTGCCTATAGGGTAGCTGCCGCCTTCCCCTTCCAGATTTTCCGATCATTACTAGCTGGGGATCTTGGATTGAGTGTGCTGCTATGTTGTGTGAGAATTTTGACAAAATTAGAGGGTCTGTGCTTTCTTTGGATCCTGCCGACGCAGGCGTAATTTTCAAGGCACAGCAACTCCTATTACCGGAGAAAATACATAATTTACAGACATACCATATTGTGTCCATAGTTACAAGTACTTGACTGCAGCAATTAAACGATTAGAAGAACAAAGTCTAGAAGAGAAAAAATCTGATGTGTTCCATTCACATGAATTTCTCTATATCTCTGTAACAAATTATTGTTAATAAGTTTATCTTTTATTTATTTCATGCTAATCGAGAAAAATTAGCAGAAATAGTCTTATTTCTTGTTTTATTGTAAGTAGAAGCGAAATAAGGGAGTACCATAGGTTAAAGGGAAAGCCAAAAGCTAGTTGCTATGTGACTGATGTTCCTTTGTTTGTATGGACAGGAGTTGACAAATTCCTGTATGAGAAAAGTATGTTTTTCAAAGCTGAAACTAAGAAAAAGGAATATCTAAAAAAAACGATCAACTCCACGAAAAAAATGTATATAACATAAATTGTGTGTTTTAACGTGCTCCACATTTTTTGTGTGTTAAGTTTTTGTCCATCTCCTACGGTTTAGTAGTTATGCAAAATGCATCCTGAATAAAGTAGTCTTTAGAGGCTATTCCCAGAAAATTTAAAATATACATTTTATTTGTCAGGTAAATATCTTTAATATATGATATTTTAATCAAAATCGTTAGAGCCATTTTTTAGAAAATCAAAATTTTCGAAAAAAGTTCCATGTAAAGGGTAGTTTGGGGTTGGAGGATTTTTCTCAAAATCTTCGTGTCGCATCCCTGCAAGTTACTAAACTTAAATAGCAAGTTTGGTATTTTACCGACTTTTCGTTTTTGAGTTATCGTGTTCACAGACACACGGACACACTGATACACGGACACACACGGACCTTTTTCTGAAAATACTTTTTTTGGATACAGGTGACCCTAAAACATATACTTCCGGTGAAATCTAGGTATCGAATTTTTTGGTGGAGTGCAATACATTCTCTATACACTATGTACATAGTGCGTATAGAGAAAGTAAAAACAATGGGATATTATTATTCCCGTGAAGGAGCAGTTAGATGGCTTTGCCAAAGACAAACTTGAGTCTAGGCTTCAGAAGAATCCAGACATAGAGAAATTCGCCACATCTGTGGAGTTGTCATTCCGAGTGAATACAAGGTTTCGATGTCGAAAGAAGCTTTAGCATCTACAAAGACATTCTATCTCTAATAGTAACAGACTTTTAAAAATCTGATGTGTACCATTCACATGACTTTCTCTATATCCCTGCAACAAATTATTCTTAAAAACTTATACTTCTATTTACTTTATGCTAATCAGAAAAAAATAGCAGAAATAGTTTTATTACTTGCTTCCTTGTAAGTAGAAGCGAAATAAGGGAGCACCATAGGTTAAAGTGAAAGCCAAAAGCTGGTTGCTATGTGACTGATGCTCTTTTGTTTGTATGGACAGGAGTTGACAAATTCCTGTATGAAAAAAAGTTTTTCAAAACTGAAACCAAGAAAAAGGAATATCTCAAAAACGACCAACTCCACGAAAAAAATGTATATAACATAAATTGTGTGTTTTAACGTGCTCTATATTTTTTGTGGGTTAAGTTTTTGTCCATCTCTTACGGTTTAGTAGTTATGAAAAATTCATCCTGAATAAAGTAGTCTTCAGAGCCTATTCCCAGAAAATTCAAGATACACATTTCATTTGTCAAATAAATATCTTTAATATACGAAATTTTAATCAAAATCGTTAGAGCTATTTTTGAGAAAATCAAAATTTTCGAAAAAATTTCCATGTAAAGGGAAGTTGGGGGTGAAGAGATTTTTCTCAAAATTTTCGTGTCGCATCCCTGGAAGATACTAAACTTAAATACCAAGTTTGGTATTTTACTGAATTTTCGTTTTTGAGTTATCGTGTTCACAGACACATGGACACACACGGATCTTTTTGTGAAAATGCTCTTTTTGGTTACAGGGGACCCTAAAACATATATTTCCGGTGAAATCTCGGTATCGAATTTTTGGGTGAAGTGCAATACATTCTCTATACACTATGTACATAGTGAGTATAGAGAAAGTAAAAAATCTGGTGTGTACCATTCACATGACTTTCTCTATATCCCTGCAACAAATTATTCTTAAAAAGCTTATTTTTCTATTAACTTCATGCTAATCAGTAAAACATCAGCAGAAATAGCCATATTACTTGCTTCCTTGTAAGTAGAGGTGAAATAAGGGAGTACCATAGGTTAAAGTGATAATCAAAAGCTGGTTGCTATGTCACTGAAGTTCCTTTGTTTGTATGGACAGCAGTTGACAAATTCCTGTATGAGAAATGTATGTTTTTCATAGCAGAAACCAAAAATAAAGAATGTCAAAAAAACGACAAACTCCACGAAAAAACGTATATAACATAAATTGTGTGTTTTAACGTGCTCTACATCTTTTGTGTAGTAAGTTTTTGTCCATATCTTACGGTTTAGCAGTTATTCAAAATTTAGTCAAATTTACCCAGAATAAACTACTCTTCAGAGGCTATTCCCAGAAAATTCAAGATACATTTTATTTGTCAGATAAATATCTTTAATATACGAAATTTTAATCAAAATCGTTAGAGCCATTTTTGAGAAAATCAAAATTTTCGAAAAAAGTTCCATGTAAAGGGTAGTTTGGGGTGGGGGGATTTTTCTCAAAATCTTCGTGTCGCAAGTTTGGTATTTTACCTACTTTTCGTTTTTGAGTTATCGTGTTCACAGACATACGAACACACGGACACACACACACACGGACCTTTTTCCGAAAATGCTTTTTTTTTAGATAAAGGGGACCCTAAAACATATATTTCCGGTGAAATCTCGGTATCGAATTTTTGGGTGGAGTGCAGTACATTCTCTATACACTATGTACATAGTGCCTATAGGGAAAGTAAAAATATAGAGTTGCTTAATGGCTTGAAGTACAACAGCATCATGTTTTTTCCTTATTTTAATGAGCGACTATTTGATGTACTTGTTTGTAATTCAATAAACTGGAATAGAGGAAAGCGTAATCGTTGAATTAGTTGAATAAAAGAGCACTTTTTGTTCTCCCTCCCTTTTTTTTTTTTTTTTAACATTATTTGAGCCCATTTTCTGTTCCTTTTTTCATATGAAATTTGCACCTAAAAATTATAGCCCTGATCGCTTATTGCTGCTTGCAATGCTCTCTCTCTCCACCACTAACAAAAACCTCGCGATTCGCATGCATATCTGATGTCACATGAACTTGCGAGAGAAGGGAGAATAACGTAATCGGCAATAGTTGCGCACCTTTTTCATTACCCTGACAGGGTATAGCATATATTGTTGGTTCCTGTTTGGTGCTACTGCCGTTGTTTTAGTCAGGGTTGCCTGGTTTGGCGATTTTTCGCATTCCTGGCCATCTTTTTTTATTTGAAAGTAGGTATTTAAAAGATTTGTCGACCGACGAATAAATTTAGTTAGTAACAATTATAGTTAGCGATTATATGCACTTGTTTTACATCTCAAAGTAATTAAATACTAACGATTCATCCTCTCTAATGGGCCGCGCCACGCCGTGACCGAATGGTTAGACCACTCTCACCGACCCGGTTTTCTCTGGGATTTCCAGTTTCCCCCGCCATCGCATTCCACCGGTGCTCCATCTTCAATCCATGTATCGCCAGTGATCGCCTGCGGTGCCATAAGTAGTAAAAGCGGGCGTTATACACTTCAAAAAACCGCCTCTAATATCTTCTAAGTGATTCTGCACTACGTTGTAAAGTTTTCTACATTATATGAAAGTCATCTATCATAATGTTTATGCTGATTCCGTGTAGGAGAGATCGTTATTATCGTTCGATTGTCCATTACAAATAATCAGCTTTAACAATTCATACTTCAGCAATGTTTCAGAGGCGTAGCCAGGGGAGGGTTTGAGGGGTTGGACTCCCCTACTAAAAATCTGATGTGTTACAATCACATGACTTTCTCTAGCTGCTCTACAAACAAACTTACAAAAGATTACTCTTCTTTCTACACGATGTTAATCAGATAAACATTAGCAGAATGTTCTTATTACTTAGTTCCTTATAAGTAGAAGGAACCTAAAGGAATGCGCTATGCTATTTTAAAAGCTGTCGTTATGCGATTGTCATTGCAAATCGCTTCTTTGCTTGGCCAGGAGTGGAACAAAAGTAAAACGGACACTACCTGTCTGAGAAAAGTAAAAGCACTTTGCAATTGAAACTAATAACAATGATTACCTAGCTCAAAAATGATAAACTCTACGAAAAAAAAAGTTATATGTCATGAATTGTGTATTTTAATGAGTTCTACAGTTTTTGTGTGGTAAGATTGCGTTTTTCTCTTATGTTTACTAGGTTTGCAAAATTTAGCAAAATTCATCCAGAATAAACAGGTCATCAGAAGCTATTCCCAGAAACATCAAGATATAGGTACCTACATTTTATTTGTGATGGAAATGGCTTTAATATGTGATATTTTAATCGAAATCGTTAGAGCTATTTTTAAGAAAAACAAAATGTTGAAATACTTAGTTTGGTATTTAACCGTATTTTCATTTTTGAGCTATGCTGTCCACAGACACGCAGACATACACACACACACATGGACCTTTTTCTGAAATTTTTTTTTGATCAAGGGGATCCTAAAACATGTATTTCCGATGAAATCTCGGTATCTAATTTATGGGTGGAATACAATACCTTCTCTATCCATTATGTACATTGTACATACGAGGTTGGAGAAAGTAAACATGTACAAAGTAATAGCAAAATATATTTATAATTCCAATTGCTACAGTTAATCTATGAATATAAAATCGATTATTTTTTATTTCAACGCAGGAGTAATTCGTGCTTAATTTAGTTTTATAAAACTGTTTAAAAAATGGATCCCCATTAATATTTTCCTGGCTACGCTACTGCTTCTACGTTGTAAAAACTTAATCAAAATACCAATAAGTTTTAAAAGTAAAGTAAAACTATTAATTTAAACTTTTAATTTTAATACTATATTATGTATAATTGGTTGGAAATTCTAAATGTTGAAGTTTATTCCCAGTGATGTAAAATAGTTATACTAATAACAATAAACAACGACTTGCTATCCGGCTATCGTCCAATAAGGATTCTACACATATTGCAATTCAAATTCAGATTGATACATTGATGGTTAGATACACGGAAGTAGGCACTCATTGTTCATTGTCACTGATGTACTTATTTATTAACCAATAGTTCCAGAGTACAATGTTTCGTGTTATCAAGGAAATACTGTGAGTATTGAGATTGTAATATGTGGATTAATTAAATATAACTGTTGCCAATCATTGTAATAAGATAATGATCATTAGAAAATATCGATGATTGTTCTGTAACTGGCTACAATGACTGTAACTGGCTACAATGGAATGAAAAAATGGCAACCCTGCTCTTGGTTGTCATTTGCGGAAACCCTAATCAATTATGTAGGACAGTTTTGGGCTGTCACCGAAACGTCCGCACAAAGTCGCTGGTTTATAATCTGGAAAGACTTTGCTGCCCTTTGATTCCTAGGGCGATAATTTCTACAGTCGAGCATTATCGCTGACGTAAATAGTCTACCCGGAATAAAAACGTCGAGCAAGAGCAGCTTTAGTTCAGATGCTGTTAGAGTCTAGCCAGCATGCACTGGGGAGGAATTATCCTACTTCTGCTTTCTGTGAAATCCATTTCAGCAGGTAAGCTTTCATTCCTTGTGAGGAATCAAGAACATAATATACAAATTCTCTCTTCCTTTGTTATTTTTTTTTTCCTTGTTCATTTTTACTTTCGCTATATGTACACATAGTGTATAGAGAAGGTATTGCACTCAACCCAAAAATTGGATACCAAGATTTCACCGGAAATATATGTTTTAGGGTTCCCTGATTCCAAAACAAGCATTTTCAGAAAAAGGTCTGGGTGTGTGTTCGTGTGACTGTGAACACAATAACTCAAAAACGATAAGTCGGTAAAATACCAAGGTTGGTATTTAAGTTTAGTTATCTTCCAGGGATGCGATACAAAGATTTTGGGAAAATTCCCCCACCCCAAACTACCCTTTACATGGAACTTTTCTTGAAAATTTTGAATTTTCATAAATGGCTAACGATTTTCATTAAAATATCATATATTAAAGATATTTACCTGACAAATAAAATGTATGTCTTCAATTGTCTGGGAATAACCTCTGAAGCTTACTTTAATCTGGATGAAATTTACGGAATTTTACATAGCTGCTAAACCATAAGAGATCGATAAAAACTTACTACACAAAAAATGTAGAGTACGTTAAAACACAATTTACGTTATATATATATTTTTTCGTGGAGTTGATCGTTTTTTAAATGTTCATTGTTTTAGGTTTCAGCTTTAAAAAACGCATTACTTCTCTCATATCGGAATTTGTCAACTTCTGTCCGCACAAAGGAACTTCAGTCACATAGCAACCAGCTTTTGACTATCACTTTAACCTATAGTACTCCCTTATTTCGCTTCTACTTTCAAGGAAGCAAGTAATAAGACTTCCTACTAATTTTTTCTCGATTAGCATGGAGTAAATAGAAGCATAAGCTTTCTAACAATAATTTGTTGCAGAGATGTAGAGTAAGTCATGTGAATGGAACACATCAGATTTTTACTTTCACTATACGAACTATGTGTATAGAGAAGGTATTGTATTCCACCCAAAAATTCGATACCGAGATTTCACCGGAAATAGATGTTTTGGGTCCCCCTGAATCCAAAAAAAGCATTTTTGCATAAAGGTCCCTGTGCGTGTGTGTGCGTGTGTCTATGAACAGCATAGCTCAAAAACGAAGTCCGTTAAAAACCAAATTTGGTATTTAGGTTTAGTATCTTTCAAGGTTGCTACACAAGGATTTTCAAGAAAATCCCCCACCCCGAACTACAATTTACTTGGAATTTTTTCGAAAATTTTTATTTTCTAAAAAATGGCTCTAACGATTTTGATTAAAATGTCATATAATACAGATATTTACCTGACTAATAAAATTTACCTATATCTTGAATTTTCTGGGAATAGCCTCTGAAGACTTCTTTATTCTGGATGAATTTTCGGAATTTTGCAAATCTGCTAAACCATAAGAGATGGATAAAAACTTACTACACAGAAAATGAAGAGCACATTAAAACACACAAGATATATTATATACATTTTGTTCGTGGAGGTGATCGTTTTTAAGGTATTCATTGTTTTTGGTTTCAGCTTTGAAAAACTTATACTTTTCTCATACAGGAATTTGTCAACTCCTATCCATACAAAGGAACTTCAGTCACATAGGAACCAGCTTTTGACTATCAGTTTAGCTCATGGTTTCCCTTATTTTGCTTCTACTTGCAAGGTAGCAGTAATAAAACTATTTCTGCTAATTTGTTCTTGATTAGCATGAAGTAAATAGAAGCATAAACTTTTTAACAACAATTTGTTACACAGATGTAGAGAAAGTCATGTGAATAGGACACATTAGATTTTTTATTCTTTCTTTGTTATCTCTCATCTCCAAAAGAAACTGTGGACCCAAACTAGATAGGATCATTACTAATTCCGACAAGCGAGGGCAACTTTCCCTGTACATTCGTACAACTTTATATTCTATTGATTGGAGTCAGTGGGATTATGAACAACTGGACAAATAACCGCTTTAGGTTGCATTTCAATAAGGGAGTTTTGTAGCAAAACCGTTTAAAATTCTGAAAAAATGCAGGATTTATAAAGCTTTCACAGTAAGAGCTATGAGAAGCAGACCTGAGTACCCAAAATGTTTATTATTCATTTTGAAATGTTGAAATGTCATGATAAAGGCATTTTAAAATGTCAATTAAAACACTAATGTGTTCCATTCCCATGACTCTCTCTCTCTACTTGTTCTGCAAACAAACTTCTTACAAAAAAGTATTCTTCTATCCACTTCATGCTGAGATAAACATTAACAGAACGGTGTTGTTATTTAGTTCCTTATTAAGTAGAATGAAAATAAGGGAATACACCAGACTAAAGCGATAGTCAAATATTTTAAAAACTGTCGCTATGTGATGGCTTGAAATTCGGTTCTTTTTGCTAGGTCAGAAGTAAAAGAAAAGAAAAACAAATGTCGACTTCCTGTTCTAAAGTAGAAAAAAAAAAAAAAAAGAAAGAAATAGCTCGGGAAAACTTACACAAAAGTATCTGGCATAAATGAGTGTCTTCACTGAGATATACTTTCTTGTGAAGTAAGATTTTGGCAAATTTTACAGTTGACCGGTTATGCAAAAGTTCTCCAGAACGAAGAGGGCTTCAGAAGTTATTCCCAGAAAATTGAAGATATTCAGTTTATTTGCCATGTAAATATCATTAATACATGACATGTTAATCAAAATCGTTAGTGCCAATTCGAAGAAGAAAAAAGCCATTTAAAGGGTGGTTTGGGATAAGAGAATTTACCTGGAAATCGCGTCGCATCAACGAAAGATACTAAACTTAACCGATTTTCGAATTAAGCTGTTCACAGACAAACGGACTACTGCGCACGCACACTCACGGACCTTTTCCTAAACGCCTGATGTGTTCCATTCATATGACTTTCTGTACATCTCAGTAACAAATTAAAAAGCTTATTCTTCTGTCCACTTCATGTTATTCCAGATAAACATTTACAGAAATGGTACTATTATTTAGTTCTTTGCATGGTCAGGCAAGTTCCCGTATGAGAAAAGCTGTAGGTATTTTAAATATGAAACCAGTAAAAAGAAATTACTCGGAAGTTGTCAACTTCACGAAAATATGTATATGACATAAATTGAATGTTTTATGAGATCTAATT
The DNA here is from genome assembly GCA_030762935.1 of Hymenopus coronatus. Taxonomy (NCBI): domain Eukaryota; kingdom Metazoa; phylum Arthropoda; class Insecta; order Mantodea; family Hymenopodidae; genus Hymenopus; species Hymenopus coronatus. The sequence continues at coordinate 144,149,829 of CM060881.1, read as the reverse complement.
TTTTTTTTGTATTGTATTTAGTATTTTTCTATGTCATAAGGTTACGCAAAAGTCATCCAGAATGAAGAGGCTGATCCAAGAAAATTAAAGATGTACGTAAATATCTTTAATATGCATTATTTTAATAACAATGTCGACATATTTTCCATGTAAAGAGTAGTTTGAGAGAATTTTTCTGAAAATCTTCGTGTCGTATACTTGGAACAGTAAACCTAAATACCAAGGTTCGTATTTTACCGACTTTTCGTTTTTGAGTTATCGTGTTCACGAACACACGTTTTCTTTTTCTAAAAATGAAGAAGAATAAACTTTTGTAAGCAAATAGAGAAAGTGAGTGGAACGCATCATATTTTTATCAGGTAACTTTTGTTCTACCTCTTCGTTTACCAGTTATGCAAAGGTTATTCAGAATGAACAGGGCATCAGAGGTTATACCCAGAAAATTCAATATAGGCATTTTATTTGTCGTATAAATATCTTTATATGGTATTTAATCAAAATCGCTAGAGCCATATTTGAGAAGCCAACTTTTCGAATTTTTTCCATGTAAAGGGTAGTTTGGAAAGGGGGATTTTCTTGAAAATCTACGAGTCGCATCCTCGGAAGTTGCTGAATTTAAATATCAAGTTTGGTATTTAACTGATTTTTCGTTTTTGAGTTATCGTGTTCACACACACACACACACACACACACACACACACACACACACACACACATACTGACCTTTTTATAAACATCTTTTTTTATTGATGGAGCCTATAACGTGCATTTACAGGGAAATTTCGGTATCGAATTTTTTGGGCGGGTTGCAGTACTTTCTCTCCATTTATGTACTATGTACTTAGAAAGTAAAAATACTTTTGTTTGAATTCAAAGGATCTATTTCCGGTGAAATCTCAGTATCTAATATTTGGTTAACATACAGTACTTTCTCTACTTACTCTTCTTAGTAGTGAAAGTAAAAAAAAAATAATTTCTGAAAAATTTGAACCAAAACATGTTTTAATTAAGAAAAGAACCCTATGCTCTTTAATAAACAAAGTTATGGAATAAAATAGATGAGTGATTATATGCTGTAGAAATTTCAGTCAGATGTATGTTAAACAGTTTTTGAGTTACTGTGCCATGCTGGTTGTCTTGTAGATATAAATAAAGATAACACAAGCGTAAATTGAAATGGGAGAAACATTTATTCACAAGGAAGTTCTAATTGATGCTCAGAGTACAGTGAATTCCTTGGCTCCAATATAATAAATAGTGCATGTACTTTTGTAAGTGGAGAAAACAAAAGAATGTGAACGGAGTTAAGTAAGATATTTGTTTTAGAATATATTTTAGAAAAAGATAAGTAACTGTAAACAATCGTCGTTTTGCCCATATCATTTCTATGTTAGAGGATATTATAGAAAATGGATCTATATGAAAATGTATTTCTGTTTGTATTATTTTAAGTATAATTTTAGAAATTCAATGGATTAACATATTTTAACTCACCACTGGAATTAAAACTAGTATTTAGGTTGTTTGGATCGACGACAGTTTATGTGACGGAACAATGTTTAGAATGTCTAAGGAACTATTTTATCTCAACAAAATTTTGGTATTAATATGTCTCTAAAGTTACAGAATGTTTATTTTCTCTACACGTACTATGTACTTAGTGTATAGAGAAGGTATTGTATTCCACTCAAAATTCGTTACCGAGATTTCACCGAAAATACGCGTTTTAGGATCCCCTGTATCCAAAAAGAGTATATTCAGAAAATGGTCCGTGTGTCTGTGAACATGATAACTCAAAAACGAAAGGACCTTTAAATACCAAACTTTGTATCTAAGTTTGGTATCTTCCGAGGATGCGACACGAAGATTTTCAAGAAAATCCCCACCCCCAACTACCCTTTACATGGAACTTTTTTTGGAAAATTGTGATCTCAAAATGGCTCTAACGATTTTGATTAAAATACCACATTTAAAAGCCATTTCCACCACAGTTAAAATGTATATCTTGACTTTTCTAGGAATAGCTTCTGAAGACCTGTTTATTCTGGATGAATTTTGCGTAACTAGTAAACCGTAAGAGATAGATAAAACTTACTACATAAAAATGTAGATGTTAAAATACATAATTTTATGTCTTATACATTTTTTTTTTTAGTGGAGTTTACCATTTTAGAGATATTCATTGTTATTAGTTTCAATTGTAAAGTACTTATACTTTTCTCAGACAGGAAGTGTCCGTTTTTCTTTTGTTCTGCTTCTGGTCAAGCAAAAAAGCGATTTGTAATGACAATAGCATAACGATAGTTTTTAAAACATTTGACTATCACTTTAGCACTGCGCATTCCCTTAGTTCCCTTCTACGTAAGAAACATGCTGCTAATGTTTAACTCAATTAGCATTGTGTAGAAAGAAGAATAATCTTTTGTAAGAAGTTTGTATTTGTAGAGCAGCTACAGAAAGCCATGTGAGTGTAACAGATAAACTTTTTTAGCATATATTTCAGAAAAGATAAGCAACTTCAAACAATCGTCATTTTGCCCATATTATTCTATGATAAAGAGGACATTTTAGGAAATGGGTCTAAATGAAAATTTATTTCTGTTTGCATTACTTTTAAGTATAGCTTCAGAAATTCAATGTTTAAGAAAAAATTGTATCTCAACCGAAACTTTGATATTAATATGTCTCCAAAATTACAGGATTTTTAGAAAAAGATTTCTGTCGGTGTTTATATGTATGTCTGTGAACAGTATAACTGAAAAACCTGATGTGTCGCATTCACACGACAATTTGCACTTATTCTCATAGGTACAGAGCATTCTGCTTACCACATCACGTTCTTCTGCCTACTTATTCATTTCATTAGTATAACCCCCTTTAAATTCTATGGTCAAATATCGGTCTTTGTCTTGGGAAACAACCGCTGGTGTTTTGCTCACTACACTGTAGGGTTTCTTAATTTTGGTTTTTCAGTTTTATACCATTTAACACATACACATTCACTCCTACATTCATTCTGCCAGAGTCTGCGGGCACAGGGGAATGATCTGGTTATAGAAAATCGAAAACGGAACTTCTGGATGAGAAGTCAGAGCGCTGACCACTCGACCGCAACAACAGTCTGTCTACTGCTTGATAATCGAGATGAATCTTCATTAAACATTTACACATTTCGTTGTATGTAAAAGGATGGAGTGAGCTAAAGGTCATGAGATGGCTATGATATTCTATGTTCCTTGAATAACCACAAGAAAAATTGGATGCATTCCATTCAAATGACTTTCTCTAGCTGTTCCACAAACAAACTATTCTTAAAAAAAATCTGATGTGTACCATTCACATGACTTTCTCCATATCCGTGCAACAAATAATTCTTAAAAAGCTTATACTTCTATTTACTTTATGCTAATCAGAAAAAATTAGCAGAAATAGTCTTATTACTCGCATCCTTGTAAGTAGAAGCGAAATAAGGGACAACCGTAGGTTAAAGTGATAGTCAAAAGCTGTTCCTTTGTTTATATGGATAGGAGTTGACAAGTTCCAGTATGAGAAAAGTATACTTTTTCATAGCAGAAACCAAAAATAAGGAATGTCACAAAAACGACGAACTCCACGAAAAAATGTATAGAACATAAATTGTGTGTTTTAATGTGCTCTACATTTTTTGTGTAGTAAGTTTTTGTCCATCTCTTACGGTTTAGCAGTTATTCAAAATTCAGTAAAATTCATCCAGAATAAACTACTCTTCAGAGGCTATTCCCAGAAAATTCAAGATATACATTTCATTTGTCAGTAAATATGTTTAATATCCGAAATTTTAATCAAAATCGTTAGAGCCATTTTTGAGAAAATCAAAATTTTCGAAAAAGTTCCATGTAAAGGGCAATTGGGGGTGGGGGGATTTTTCTCAAAATCTTCGTGTCGCATCCCTGGAAGATATTAAACTTAAATACCAAGTTTGGTATTTTACCGACTTTTCGTTTTTGAGTTATCGTGTTCACAGACACACGGACACACACACACACACACACACGGACCTTTTTGTGAAAATGCTTTTTTTGGTTACAGGGGACCGTAAAACATATATTTCCGGTGAAATCTCAGTATCGAATTTTTGGGTGGAGTGCAATACTTTCTCTATACACTATGTACATAGTGCGTATGGAGAAAGTAAAAAACTGATGTGTTCCATACACATGACTTTCTCTACATCTCTGCAACAAATTATTGTTAAAATGTTTATGCTTCTATTTACTTCATGCTAATTGAGCAACAATTTGTAGAAATAGCCTTATTACTTGCTTCCTTGTAAGTAGAAGCGAAATAAGAGAGGGAGTACCATAGGTTAAAGTGATGTTCAAAAGCTAGTTGCTATGTAACAGGACCAAACTTGGTATTTAACCGACTAGCTTTATATAACCTAACTACCCTTTATATGGAACATTCTTCGACAATGTTATTGTCTTATAAATGGCTCTATGATTTTGATTAAAATGTCATAATTTTTTTATATTTTCTTGAAAAAATAAATATTGGCATATCTTGAAGTTTCTGAAGAACTCTTCATTCTGGTTGACTTTTGAATAACTCGTAAACCCTAGGAGATTGACAAGAACTTGCTACGCAAAAAATGTAGATCTCATTAAACACACAATTTATATCTTATACATTTTTTGTAGAGTTAACCGCTTCCGAGATATTTATTCCTTGTTATTGGTTTCAGTTTTAAACTACTTAAACTTTACTCAAGCGGGAAGTCAACTTTTATTTCATTTCCTTTGTTTTACTCCCGGGAAAGCAAAATAGATACCGAATTTCAATTGTCACATAGACGCAGCTTTTATAAGCTTTGACGATCGCTTTGATCTGGTGTACTCCCTATTTCTCCTTTTACCTTCAAGGAAGCAAGTAATAAGACTAATTCTGCTAATGTTGAGCTCGATTAGCACGATGTAGATAAAAGAATAATCTTTTGTAAGTATGGTTTGTTGGCAGAACTTGAAGAGAAAGTCATGTGAATGAAATACATTAGAGTTTTCCCTAAATTAATAGGATTCGTAAAAATTCATGTCTATAAGCTGTTTACATACTGAAGATTCAGTTTTTCGAAAAATAATTGTATTATATGGAGCAACTTTACGAAATAGTAAACAATAATAGTAATAATAATAATAAAAATGTACGCTCACTTGGGTAATGTGGTGGTAGCGTGTCTGCTTCATATTCAAAAGGTCGTGAGTTCGAATCTTGCTTGGGTGAGTTGCCCGAATACATTTTTTTCACCAATTTCATTCACCATCCGATATGACCAAACAGGTTAAAGGACGCTAAGCCAAAAAAAAAAAAAAAAAAAAAAAAATCTTTGTGAAACTAACTTAGAAATATTCATGAACTTTGGTTATACATTAAACCCGCGTTGCTGCATAAAATTTCAAACTAATTTCTTAGATATTGTTTGTGTTTATTTTCAAACTTCACAGATGGGTATCCCTAACAAGAAGTTGATAGAAGAATACACATTTGCAACAACAATTTAAGAAGAATGAGAAGAGAAAGTTATGTCAAATGATCATATTTTTTTTTAAATATTTTTCAGTATACAAAAATTTATAGTTTTGAAAATCTCTGCTTATTTCAATCTACTTTTAAGTGTAAATTAATAAACATTTATCCATTACTCAACAAAGTTATATGAGCTGACCTCTCTATTTGCAGTATAATGTAGTCTTAAGCAATAAATCTGCCAGGGTACGAGACAGTTTATGGTACAGTTAGTGCTATAATAAATAAGCTTATAAAGCTGATGTAGTTCTGTTTGAATGATTGCGTTAGCTCGCGGATAAATGACACAACCGCGGTAATAATTTATTTTTGTCAATTATTCATGAAAGGAACGCAATTTATTATTGCTGTCTCAGCTGCTCTCTGTTTCATCATTTATTGCCATTTATAGTGCTGATGTAGTTAATAACAATGCAAATGTTCTGCTTATTCTCAATGTATTGTGAAAAGATGTTTTGATGTCAAATTGATCGAGCTTCAGATTTTTCTGCAGCATTCGCCACTAACAAGATCCGAATGGTATAATAGCGTACGACAGGACTGAATCGTTCGTTCTTTATGATCAATTCCTTGTGTTTGTACGTATCCTTTAGGCACTAGTCGAGCCCTGAAACGGAAGTTTGCTCTTTTTACTTTCTCTATACGTACTATGTACATAGTGTATAGAGAAGGTATTGCACTCCAGCAAAAAATTCGATACCGAGATTTCACCGGAAATGTATGTTTTAGGGTCCCCTGTATCCAAAAAAAAGTATTTTCACAAAAAGGTCCGCGCGCGCGCGTGTGTGTATGTGTGTGTGTGTGTGTGTGTCAGTGTGTCTGTGAACACGATAACTCAAAATCGAAAAGTCGGTAAAATACCAAACTTGGTATTTAAGTTTAGTGTCTTCCAGGGATGCGACACGAAGATTTTGATAAAAATCCCCCCACCCCAAACTACCCTTTACATGGAACTTTTTTCGAAAATTTTGATTTTTTAAAAAATGGGTCTAATGATTTTGATTAAAGTATCATATATTAAAGATATTTACCTGACAAATAAAATGTATATTTTGAATTTTCTGGGAATAGCCTCTGAAGACTACTTTATTCTGGATGAATTTTGCATAACTATTAAACCGTAAGAGATGGACAAAAGCTTAACACACAAAAAATGTAGAGCACGTTAAAACACACTATTTATGTTATATACATTTTTTTCTTGGAGTTGATCGTTTTTGAGATATTCCTTTTTCTTGGTTTCAGCTTTGAAAAACTTATACTTTTCTCATACATGAATTTGTCAACTCCTGTCCATACAAACAAAGGAACATCAGTCACATAGCAACCAGCTTTTGGCTTTCACTTTAACCTATGGTACTCCCTTATTTCGCTTCTACTTACAATAAAGCAAGAAATAAGACTATTTCTGCTGATTTTTTTTTTGATTAGCATAAAATAAATAAAAGATAAGCTTATTATCAATAATTTGTTACAGAGATATTCATGTGAATGGAACACATAAGATTTTTTCAGTTTTCTGGCGAAGAAACCATAGATTTTTCTAGACTTTTGTACCTTCTGTACGTTCAGTACTCCCAGGTACAGCTAGTTGTTTTTCAAAGACTCTAATTCCTCATTTATTGCCACTGGTCTTTATTTTTAAACCTCAATATTTCAGCATTTGAACTTTTCTTCAGATTGTCCGCTGGTCATTCAACATGGTTTCTTTCTCGCACTTTTTTTACTATGCATACAATGTACATAGAAGCTAGAGAAGGTGCAATACAGTTATTCCATAAAAAAATTCGATGTCGAGATTTCACCGGAAATCTATGTTTTGAAGTCCCCTGAGTCCGAAATTTTGTTTTTGGAAAGAGTCCGCCTGTGTGTGTATGTGTGCGTCTCTGTGGACAGCATAGCGAGAAATTCTGTTAAATCCTAAACTTGGTATTTAGGTTTAGTTTCAAGGACGCTATACGAAGTTTTTTAAAAAAATCCCCTCACAACAAACTACCTTTTACATAGAAAATGTTTGAATATTTTATTAAAGTACCGTTATTTAAATGTATTTACATCACAGATAAAATGTATATTTTGAACTTCCTGGGAATGGCCTGTGAAGACCTCTTTATTCTGCATAAGTTTTGCAGAATTTTGCATAATGATTAAACCGTAAGAGGTGGACAAACATTTACTGCACAAAAGATGTAGATCTCGTTAAAACACGATACGTTTTTCTTGTAGAGTTGACCGTGTTCGAGACATTCTTACCTGAATTTTTTTCAAACTGGACCATGCAAAGCGAACCAAACCTCTTTTGTTTCACAAAGCGACAAGCTTTTAAAAGCTTTGACAATGCTTTAGCCTAGTGTATTCGCTTTATTCTCTTCTCCTTACAAGGAGAAAGTAATAAGACCAATTCTTCTCAATTAGCATGTTGCATAAAAATAATAGTCTTTAATTAGAATAATTTGTATCTGGAAAAGTTATGTTAATGTAACGCATCCGATCTTTACTTGCTCCAGCCCGTATGTACAAGTGCATAGTGACTACAAAGTTCCTGTACTCAATCCAAACATTCGGTGTCGATATTTTACCGGAAATATATGTTTTGAGGTCACCTGAGTCCGAAAAAAAGCATTTTTAGAAAAAGATCGTGCACTCGTGTGCGTTTGTGTATCTTAAACAGCATAGCTCAAAAACGAAAAGTCCGTTAAATACCAAAATAGGTATTTAAGTTTAGTATCTCCCAAGGATACTCGAGGCGCTGACCACGTCTCACCCTCCAATACTGCACCCCATCCATGACGTCTGTAGTGGACCGAGATGGGGGACGCAGCGGCCGGGCGGTAGGCCAAGGTCCCCCGTGAGCTGTCGTGCCATGGAGTTATTATCTCCCAAGGATGCGACACGAAGAGGTTCAAGACACCATTTTCGAAAATTTTGATTTTCTTAAAAATGGCTCTAATGATTTTGATTAAAATGTCGTACATTAAAGATATTTACATCACAAATAATTATCTTGGTCCAGAGTTTCCGGTGTAGACCGCGTCTTAAGGCTAAAATCTGCCGACGTTTCGCCCATCTTATGATAAGGCTTCCTCAGGGCTAACTGCGTCTGGTCCGGCTGGCGTACCTTCTTTTATACTGTAGTTGGGACATGCCAAGTACCGCCCTCCTGTGTTGCCATTGGTTATCGTTTGGCCAATGGCTGGGGTCGCTGCTTTCTGTATTCCTATTGGCTCGCTGGCCGCAAGGTGGGATGCTTTTCTTAGCAGAGGTCTCCATAAAAAGTTTGAACACCATCTGGAGACCTCTGCTAAGAAAAGCATCCCACCTTGCGGCCAGCGAGCCAATAGGAATACAGAAAGCAGCGACCCCAGCCATTGGCCAAACGATAACCAATGGCAACACAGGAGGGCGGTACTTGGCATGTCCCAACTACAGTATCAGCCTGCCAATCACACTGGACTGGACTGGACTGGACTGGACCAGACGCAGTTAGCCCTGAGGAAGCCTTATCATAAGATGGGCGAAACGTCGGCAGATTTTAGCCTTAAGACGCGGTCTACACCGGAAACTCTGGACCAAGATAATTTTAATATTGGCCGTGGAAGTTTACGAAAACATATATCACAAATAATATCTATTTCTTGAATTTTCTGGGAATAGTGTCTGAATATCTCTTTATTCTGGATGAATTTTGCATAAGTGGTAAACCGTAAGAGACAAAAGCTTACCATACTAAAATGTAGATCTCGTTTAAACATAAAATGTTCTCAAATGGGACCACACAAAGCAAGCCGAACCTCAATTGTTTCACATAGCGAATCACTTTAGGCTAATGTATTCCCTTATTTCCCTTCTAGTTAAAAGGAAGCAAGCAATAAGACAAATTATACTAATATTTATCTCGATTAGCATGATGTAGACAAAAGAATAATCTTTGGTAAGAATAACTTGTCTTTGGAACAACTAGAGCTATGTGAATGGAACCCATCAATTTTTTTTTACTTTATCTACACGTACTATGTAGTAGTGTATAGAGAAGATAGGTATTGAAGTGCACCCAAAAATTCAATACCGAGATTTCACTGGAAATACACGTTTTGGGATCCCATGAATTCAAAAGAAGCATTTTAGAAACATGTCTATGTGTGTTTTTCGGCAGCATAACTCAAAAAGGAAAAGTCCGCTAAACACCAAACTTGATATTTAAGTTCAGTATCTTCCAAGGATGTCACATTACAATTTTCAAGAAAATCTTCCCACCCCAACTATCCTTTACATGGAAACATATTTCGAATATTTTGTTTTTCTCAAAAATGGATCTAACGATTTTGATTAAAATCCATTATATGTAAGATATTTATATGGCAAATAAAATGTATATCTTGGATTTTCTGGGAATATCCTGTGAAGACTTCTTTATTCTGAATGAATTTCTCTAAATGTTGCATAACTGGTAAACCTTAAGAGATAGACAAAAACTTACTTAAAAACTATATACTTTTAGATCTCCTTAAAAACACACAATTTATGTCATACATTTTTTTTTTTTTTTCGTGGAGTTGACCGTATTCGAGATATTCAGTTTTAAAATATGTACTTAAACTTTTCTTATCCTGACCACGCAAAGAAACTGATTTTAACCACATAGCAACCACATTTTAAGCATAAGACTGTCGATTTAGCCTAGTGTATTCACTTATTTCCCTTCTACTTATAGGCAAATAAGTAATTAATAAGATCGTTTCTTGTAATGTTTATTTCGATTAGCATGAAGTAAATAGAAAAAAAGCTTATTAATAAATCATTTGTTACAGAGATGTAGAAAAAATAATGTGAATAGAACACATCAGATTTTTTCTCAATTTATTCTATTTATTTTTACTTTCTCTACACGTACTATGTACATAGTGTATAGAGAAGGTATTGTAATGCACCCAAAAATTCGATACCAAAACATTTTTGGAAACAGGTCCGCGTATGTGTGTGTCTGTGGACAGCATAGCTAAAAAACGAAAAGACCGTTGAATACCAAACTTGGTATTTAGGTTTGGTATCTTTCAAGGATGCGACACAAAGATTTTCAAGAAAATTTCCCCACCCCCAACTACCATTTTTTTTCGAAAACTTTGTTTTTCTCAAAAATGGCTCTAATGAGTTTGATTCAAATATCCTATATTGAAAATCTGATGTGTACCATTCACATGACTTTCTCCATATCCCTGCAACAAATAATTCTTAAAAAGCTTATACTTCTATTTACTTTATGCTAATCAGAAAAAATTAGCAGATATAGTCTTATTACTCGCATCCTTATAAGCAGAAGCGAAATAAGGGACAACCGTAGGTTAAAGTGATAGTCAAAAGCTGGTTGCTATGTCAATGAAGTTCCTTTGTTTATATGGATAGGAGTTGACAAGTTCCAGTATGAGAAAAATATACGTTTTGCATAGCAGAAACCAAAAAATAAGGAATGTCACAAAAACGACGAACTCCACGAAAAAAATGTATATAACATAAATTGTGTGTTTTAATGTGCTCTACATTTTTTGTGTAGTAAGTTTTCGTCCATCTCTTACGGTTTAGCAGTTATTCAAAATTTAGTAAAATGCATCCAGAATAAACTACTCTTCAGAGGCTATTCCCAGAAAATTCAAGATATACATTTCATTTGTCAGGTAAATATGTTTAATATCCCAAATTTTAATCAAAATCGTTACAGCCATTTTTGAGCAAATCAAAATTTTCGAAAAAAGTTCCCTGTAAAGGGTAGTTGGGGGTGGGAGGATTTTTCTCAAAATCTTCGTGTCGCATCCCTAGAAGATACTAAACTTAAATACCAAGTTTGGTATTTTACCGACTTTTCGTTTTTGAGTTATCGTGTTCACAGACACACGGACACACACACACACACACACACACACACACACACACACACACACACACACACACACACACACACACACACGGACCTTTTTGTGAACATGCTTTTTTTTTTGGATATTGGGGACCCTAAAACATATATTTCCGGTGAAATCTCGGTATCGAATTTTTGGTGGAGTGCAATACTTTCTCTATACACTATGTACATAGTGCGTATGGAGAAAGTAAAAATATGTACCTGACAAATAAAATGTATATCTTGAATTTTCTGGAAATAGCCTCTGAAGACTACTTTATTCTGGATGAATTTTACGGAATTTTGCATAATTGCTATGTTATATACATTTTTTTCGTGGAGTTCGTCGTTTTTGTGACATTCCTTGTTTTTGGTTTCTGCTATGCAAAACGTATACTTTTCTCATACTGGAACTTATCAACTCCTATCCATATAAACAAAGGAACTTCATTGACATAGCAACCAGCTTTTGACTATCACTTTAACCTACGGTTGTCCCTTATTTCGCTTCTACTTACAAGGAAGCGAGTAATTAGACTATTTCTGCTATTTTTTTCCTATTAGCATAAAGTAAAAAGAAGTATAAACTTTTTAAGAATTATTTGTTGCAGGGATATGGAGAAAGTCATGTGAATGGTACACATCAGATTTTTTCTCAATTAGGATGAAGTAAATAGATACATAAGCTTGTTAACAATAATTTGTTTGGAGGAACAAAAGAAAAACGGGTTGGGTAATGTTTTACGAGTAATTTACTCTCAATGAATATATCAACTGTGAGTGTTTTCAGGCTCTATACCCCGTTAATTTTAGTGTGTGTGCACTATAATAATAAACACTTTAGTTTTTAAATTAGTTAAGCTAAACTAGAGCTAAAAGTGCAAAATTAAGTTTAAAGGAGGTTAATAACTTCCCAGAGGTTATGCGACATTATCTCTGTATGTAAAGCTGCAACAAGAGTCCTATAAGTTCTAGAATTTCACCGAGAAAAGACAGCAATGTAGCCTCTGCAGTTCCAGCTAAAATGAACCCAGAACCTAAAGGTAATTATGCGCAAAGTTAAGCTCCAGTAACACAAAAGACACCATCTAAAGATCAGGACATTGTTATAGATTCCTAAAGTGAAATCACGCTAAAAGAATATGTTTTAGTCTTAGGTCCAAGCTGCAATAGATTTGTTTCGCGCATTTCAAATGCAAGAATATCTATGTACTTGGTTAATAAGACAATGGTACAAGACTTAATACGCAATCATCCTAAAGTAAACATAAAGAATATGTCACTAAGTATCAAAGCCCTCGTCACAAAAAGGCAAAGGTTTCTTTTTTCTAATGTTTGTCCAACAATTCCTGATCAGCTAATAGAACAGCAACTCTCAGTATTGGGGGTTAAGCCCACTTCATCTATAGTTCATATTCGTGCAGGAATGAACGAACCAGGTTTTTCACACATCCCAAGTTTTAGAAGACAAGTGTATGTCAATCCTAATGACCTAAAAAAGCTCCTTGAAAGTATGCAGATTAAGTATGAAGGTACAAACTACTGGATCTATTTTTCATCAGGCAATTTAATTTATTTTACATGTAAACAGGAACGACACCTTGCAAGGCAGCGCCAGGTTAACGCTTTACCCATGGCAACAATACAGGATAGCAACGAACATGTGGCAACAGTTGCCGAGTTAGATTTGTGTTTCCTAACCTGAACACGAAACAAAACAAACGAAATCACACAAGCAACTGATTGACTCCTTCACAAAGGTGGAAGCCAAGCAAAATCCTCTTTTAATGCTAAACATCCGCAAAATATGGATTCCTTTACAACTAAATCATTACACAAGCATACATCGAACGTAAACGCTGAAAACAAACAAGAGGCCTCACTCATTCCCCTAAAACGTGTACACTCCACAAGTAGTACATCTATAATGCAAATAGGAGAACAGGAGTTCTCTTCCTCTGAATCTTCTCAGAAAGACACCTGATAACTATGAAACAAATAACAATAGTCATCAAAAACAGACACTAAGAAAACAAGAATCAGGGAGGCAATGTCACCGGTGCGAAATTAATGGAGGCAAACCCAGACGATTATGCTATAACATACCTGCAGCTACTTAGTTTTCTTTAAAATTCTTTTGGAATTTCAGACGTACAATCTTTAGCCCCAGTGATCTTGAGGGGCTAGTAAAAACAAGAAAAAAACTCTCTCCTTGTTTAACAGTTCGTGGCATCAAAAACAGGTGCACTAAACAAATAAAGAAACTTAAGCAAAATGTCAACGTTATGAATTCCAATGAGGCCTAAATTTCACTTAAACCAATCAGCTTAAAAATGGCATTAAATATTACAATGAACTCTTAAAGGTTTCTGGAAACAACATGAATATCTTCAACTTATTTTAAACAAAAATAATCCCAACAGTATCTGCTTTCAAGAAACCAAATTTAAGCAAAATTACATAGATCACATGAAAACATACTACAAGAACCGCATAAGTGCTTTACGTGCTGGTGGTGGCGTTGTCACCTTTATTAAAGACAATATTCCACACAGATATAAACACTTCTCTAGAAGCTGTAGCAATTACAGTAAATCTATCAGTAACCATAACAATCTGTAAATTTACCTTCCAAACAGCAATGAAATAGAACTAACGACACAACATTATTGGAGCACCTATCCAAACCATACATTGTTGTGGGTGACTTTAATATTCGCAACACTTTATGGGGTTCAAAATATACTAATCGACGCGGTAGAATAATCGAAAAACTATTAGATACAGCACACTTAATGTTACTCAACAATGGACAATCCACGCACTATGATTTAGGCAATAATTCGTACACTAGCATTGATTTAACTCTGTGCACACCTGATATATGCCATTTTTACTTTCTCCATACGCACTATGTACATAGTGTATAGAGAAAGTATTGCACTCCACCAAAAATTCGATACCGAGATTTCACCGGAAATATATGTTTTAGGGTCCCCAATATCCAAAAAAAGCATTTTCACAAAAAGGTCCGTGTGTGTGTGTGTGTGTCTGTGAACACGATAACTCAAAAACGAAAAGTCGGTAAAATACCAAACTTGGTATTTAAGTTTAGTATCTTCCAGGGATGCGACACGAAGCTTTTGAGAAAAATCCCCCCACCCCCAACTACCCTTTACAGGGAACTTTTTTCGAAAATTTTGATTTGCTCAAAAATGGCTCTAACGATTTTGATTAAAATTTTGGATATTAAACATATTTACCTGACAAATGAAATGTATATCTTGAATTTTCTGGGAATAGCCTCTGAAGGGTAGTTTATTCTGGATGAATTTTACTAAATTTTGAATAACTGCTAAACCGTAAGAGATGGACAAAAACGTACTACACAAAAAGTGTAGAGCACATTAAAACACAATTTATGTTATATACATTTTTTTCGTGGAGTTCGTCGTTTTTGTGACATTCCTTGTTTTTGGTTTCTGCTATGAAATTCGTATACTTTTCTCATACTGGAACTTGTCAACTCCTATCCATATAAACAAAGGTACTTCATTGACATAGCAACCAGCTTTTGACTATCACTTTAACCTACGGTTTTCCCTTATTTCGCTCCTACTTACAAGGAAGCGAGTAATAAGACTATTTCTGCTAATTTTTTCTGATTAGCATAAAGTAAATAGAAGTATAAGCTTTTTAAGAATTATTTGTTGCAGGGATATGGAGAAAGTCATGTGAATGGTACACATCAGATTTTTTTCAGCTGGGAAGTAAATAAATCTATTCAAGATAATGGTTATCTTCCCATTATCATCCACAGTATATTTAATTCCAACTTCTCATTTATTTACCACAATCAAATGGAACCTAAAAGACTAATACCTCCAATTGCCTTTCAAGAATAATATTGATGCAATTCTAAAAGAATTCACCGACTGTATTATTAGATCTGCAAAATTAAGTATTTCACAAACATTTATTACACCTGGAAAACGCCCCGTTCCGTGATGGAATGAAAAGTGCAGGGAAGCTATAGCATACAAAAATCGTGCTTTTAATCGCTTCAGACGGCACCCAATTTAAGCAATACGTGGAATTCCTAATGCACGTAGGATCGTTATACAAAGCAAGAAAGAAACCTGGCTGACCTTCCTCTCCACATTAACTGATAAGACACCCCAGTCAATTTTATGGAACAAAATGAAGATAAAAGGAGGAAATTATGGTGCCCAGATAACGGCTATTCGCAATCCTGATGATCGCAGTATCGAAACTAATTCTGCACGTTCCTACTATGTACATAGTGTATAGAGAAGGTATTGTATTCCACCCAAAAATTCGATACCGAGATTTCACCGGAAATATGTTTTGGGTCCCCCTGAATCCAAAAAAAGCATTTTTGGAAAAAGGTCCGTATGTGCGTGTGTGTGTGTGTGTGTGTGTGTGTGTGACTGTGGACAGCATAGCTCAAAAACGAAAAGACCGTTAAATACCAAACTTGGTATTTAAGTTTGGTGTCTTCCAAGGAAGGTTTTCGAGAAAATCCCCCCACCCTCAACTACCCTTTACATGGAACCTTTTTCGAAAATTTTGATTTTCTCAAAAATGGCTCTAACGATTTTGATTAAAATATCGTATATTAAAGATATTTACCTGACAAATAAAATGTATATCTTGAATTTTCTGGGAATAGCCCATGAGATTACTTTATTCTGGATGAAGTTTACGAAATTTTACATAACTGCTAAACCGTAAGAAATTGACAAAAATTTACCACATAAACAATGTAGAGCACATTAAAACTCAGAATTTATGTTATATACATTTTTTTCCAGGAGTTGATCGTTTTTGAGATATTCCTTGTTTTTGGTTTCAGGTTTAAAAAACTTGTGCTTTTCTCATACAGAAATTTGTCAACTAGTGTCCATACAAACAAAGGAACTTCAGTCACTTAGTAACCAGCTTTTGGCTATCACTTTAACCTATGGTACTCCCATATTTCGCTTCTACTTACAAGGAAGCAAGTAATGATACTATTTCTGCTATTTTTTTCTCGATTCTCATGACGCATTCTTGGAATTTAAATACCAAGTTTGTTATTTAAAGGTCTTTTAAGTTTTTGAACTCTGCTGTCCACAGAAACACACATACATGAACCTTTTTCTAACAGTGATTTTTTGGACTCAGAGGACCTCAAAACAAATATTTCCGGCGAAATCTTGATATCGGATTTTTTGGGTCGAATACAGTACCTTCTCTATACACTATGAATGGAATACGTGCAGAGCAAGTAAAACATCAAAGGCTCAAATAGGGTTCGTTAGTAGGGTTCGATTGGTTCAATTCTATTCTGTATAGTGGGAACTGACCTTTATTCTTCCTTGTTAAGAAAGCATTTGGTTTACATAAAATTACTACACTCCTGCTAGATTTTTTACTTTCTCTACACGCACTATGTACATAGTGTATAGAGAAAGTATTGCACTCCACCCAAAAATTCGATACCGAGATTTCACTGGAAATATATGTTTTAGGGTCCCCAATATAAAAAAAAAAGAATTTTCACAAAAAGGTCCGTGTGTGTGTGTGTGTGTGTGTGTGTGTGTGTGTGTGTGTGTGTGTGTCCGTGTGTCTGTGAACACGATAACTCAAAAACAAAAGTCGGTAAAATTTCAAACTTGGTATTTAAGTTTAGTATCTTCCAGGGATGCGACACGAAGATTTTGAGAAAAAATCCCCCACCCCCAACTACCCTTTACATGGAACTTTTTTCGAAAATTTTGATTTTCTCAAAAATGGCTCTAACGATTTTGATTAAAATTTCGTACATAAAAGACATTTACCTGACAAATAAAATGTATATCTTGAATTTTCTGGGAATAGCCTCTGAAGAGTAAGTTATTCTGGATGAATTTTACTGAATTTTGAATAACTGCTAAACCGTAAGAGATGGACAAAAACTTACTACACAACAAATGTAGATCACATTAAAACACACAATTTATGTTATATACATTTTTTTTTTTTTGGAGTTCGTCGTTTTTGAGACATTCCTTATTTTTGGTTTCTGCTAAGAAAAACGTATACTTTTCTCATACAGGAACTTGTCAACTACTTACTATCCATATAAACAAAGGAACTTCATTGATATAACAACCAGCTTTTGACTATCACTTTAAGCTATGGTTGTCCCTTATTTCGCTCCTACTTACAAGGAAGCGAGTAATAAGACTATTTCTGCTTAGCATGAAGTTAATACAGGTATAAGCTTTTTAAGAATAATTTGTACACATCAGATGTTTTATTGAAAACTCAGGGTTAGAGAAGTGAAAACCCTGGCCACTAAGACGCAGAAACATCTAGCCCACAGATCGCATGCTCTTGTTATTTTCTCTACACGTACTATTTACATAGAGGATAGAAAAGATATTGTATTGCACCCAAAAATTCGATACCGAGATTTCAACGAAAATATGTTTTGAGGTCCCCAAAAAGCACTTTTAGAAATAGGTCCGTTTGTGTGGGTGTGTGTGTCTGAGGACAGCATAGCTCAAAAACGAAAAGACCGTTAAATACGAAACTTGGTATTTAGGTTTAATATCTTCCAAGGATGCGACACGAAGAGTTTCAAGGAAATTCCTCAATTGCAAACTACCCTTTACATGGCAAATGTTTGTAAATGTTTATTTTCTCAAAAATGTCTCTAATAGTTTGATTAATATATCGCATATTAAAGGCATTTACATAAATAATATGTATATCTTGAATTTTCTGGAAATAGCTGCTGAAAATCTGTTCATTCTGCATGAATTTAGCCGAATTTTGAATAGCTTTTAAACCATAAGAAATAGACAAAAACACAACACACAATAAATGTAGATCTCGTTAAAATACACAATTTATGTCATATTAATTTTTTGTTGTAGAAGTAACCGTTTCCCAGATATTCTTTCTTACTGCTTTCAAATTTAAACAAGGTATCTTCTCGTACAGGGCCACCTTTCTTTTCATCTCTCTTTTGTTTTTCTGGAAATGCATAGCGAACCGAACTTCAGTTGTTCATACGACCGACTTTTAAAAGATTTGACTTTCGCATTAGCCTGGTGTATTCCCATATTCCCGTTCTACTTATAAGAAGCAAGTGATAAGACAATTTATATTAAAGTTTATCTCGACTAGCATGAAGTAGATAGAATAATACTCTTATGTGAGAATAGCTTGCTTGCGGAACAGGTAGAGAATGAAATGCATCAGATTTTTATTTCTTATTTGTTTGAATCTTAACATAAATGTGATAATACACGTGGGCCTTTTCTAAGAACGCTTTTACTTGGATTCAGGGGCTTCAAAACATGCATTTACGGTATCGAGATTTTTGGTGGAACACAATATCTTCTCTACTCACTAGTACATAGTAGTACATAAATACATCACTTTCATTCATTGTTATTAATATTGTATGTATGTGCTAGCAAGTAATATACATTCAAATAGTAAACATGACTAATATGCGTTACGACGAACATGAATATTTCACTGAAAATAATTTTATGTACAGTTTTTCTTTTCTTTTTATTTCAGTATATTTGTTGCCCCTTTTTATATGTTTTATTAAGTTGTATATAATTGTATTTTTACTTTCTCTATACGAACTATGTACATAGTGTATACAGAAAGTGTTGCATTGCACCCAAAATTCGATACCGAGATTTCACCAGAAATACAGGTTTTGAGAGTCCCTGAATACAAAAAAAAGCATTTTTTTAGAAAAATGTCCGCGTGTTTGTGTGTGTGTGTGTGTGTGTGTGTGTGTGTGTGTGTGTCTGTGGGCAGCATAGCTCAAAAACGAAAAGACCGTTATTTACCCTTAACATGGAAACAATTTGAAATTTTTGATTTTCTTAAAAATGGCTGTAACGATTTTGATTAAAATATTGTATATTAAAGACATTTACCTGACAAATAAAATGTATATCTTGAATTTTCTGGGAATAGCTCCTGAATACTACTTTATTCTGGATGAATCGTGCATAACTGGAAAAACTTACTACACAGAAAATGTAGCTCAAGATAAAACACACAATTTATGTCATATACATTTTTTTTTTCGTTGAGTTGATCATTTTTAAGAAATTCCTGGTTTTTCGTTTTAGCTTTGAAAAGCTTATATTTTCCTCATATAGGAATTTGTTAACTCCAGTCCACACAAACAAAGGAACTTCAGTTACATAGCAACCAGCTTTTGGCTATCATTTTAATCTATGGAACTCCCTCATTTTGCTTCTACTTACAAGGAAGCAAGTAGTAAGGCTATTTCTGCTAATTGGCATGAAGTAAATAGAAGCATACGCTTTTTAACTTCAATTTGTTGCTGAGATGAAGAGAAAGTCATGTGAATGGAACACATCAGAATTTTTGTTGTTGCAAAAGTATCGAATGACACTCCATTAAACCCAATACAAATTGATAATATGAGTACAAATACTAACTACGCTTAAAGGATTCAATCAGTATTGAAGAAGTACAAGATGCTCTATTTGGTTTTAAAAGCACGAGTCCTGGCCCAGATAATATCCCTTTTGAAATTCTAAAGCAATTACCTCAAGTTGGTGTAGAATATCTCACGAAAATATTCAAGCATATATGGGTCAATAATGTATTTCCTTCATTATGGCAACACTCAACAGTAATACCTATTCTTAAACCAAACAAGGATATTCTACATCCAGAAAACTATAGGCCCATTGAACTAACATCTACTGTGTGCAAAGTCATGGAAAAAGTTATAGATAAACGTTTACGATGCATGCTGGAGAAGAACCACTTTTTCAGGCAATCTCAAAGTGGTTTTCGCCAGTTTCACTCTACGCTTGATAATTTAATTGTTCTTGAAACTGAAATCAAAGAGGCATTTAATAATTCCAATCACCTCATGTGTCTCACTTTAGATATAGAAAAGGCCTATGACACACATAACAAAAACTACACCTTAAAAGTATTACAATAATTAAATGAACACATGCTAAGCTTCATTCTCTAATTTCCTTCAAAACCGACAGATCCCAGTCAGAGTGAATGGCAGTCTATCTCAGAGCGTATTAATAAATAATAGTGTTCCTCAAGGCTCAATCTTGTGCAGATGACGTTTTTATTTTTTGTATAGGAAGAAACTCATCTACAACTCAAGAAATTTTACAGAAATCATAGCACTCAATTCAAGACTGGTCCAGTGAAATAGAGTTCAACTTTTTTGACGGGACCGTGGCTCTGCTGTTACATTGTGTGTGTGTGTGTGTGTGTGTGTGTGTGTGTGTTCATCTCTTGCCGTTGGAAGACTGGTCCCTTGCTATCAGCTCACAGCCGACCCCTGCACAAATCGCCGGGAGTGTCGGGACTGAGCACCGACCCTTGACTCCGCCCATTTCCACCGTTGTTACTTGCACAAAACGGCTCCAAGGAAGTAGTAATAATTGTCCTGGCGTTTCTACTGTGAGACTTTGCTGTACTAACGCCGATATTTGTATGCAAATGCACTTCTAGTCGTAACGGAACACGTTACACGTCCAGCGGCAAATGATGGCGTCTATTGTTACACACGTGCGTTAGTGAACACCTGTGTCGCAGTAAGTTCTTTTGATATCGCAATTGTGATTATTGTTAGTTACGCGCGAGTGGGCACGTGTTCTCATGGAAGGTTCCTTGACGTTAAACCGCGCAATGTTAAGTTGAGTGAGTTTGTGAAAGCCATCAGTGTACTGCACATGTAGTGGTTTCTTGCTATTTCTAACGACGTAACCAAGATATATAGTAGTGCGCAACAAAGCCCTGCGGTGGGTGCAATTTTTGGTGGGAATGCATCGTGCGCAACAGTTTGACGGGAATTTCGAACAAAGTATCTTGTCACCGCAACGAACGTGGAAAAGAGAAAAAAAAAAAAAAAAAGAAGAAAGAAAACTGTACGGTGGAAGTGTTACGGAAAACAGTTATTTCTGAGCAAATTGTAGTCAGTTTGTGGAAAAATAAAGAGTTGGAGGAAAGAGTTTTTGTTACAGTACAAAAAAGTATACAAAATGAACTGCATGTTGGAAGTTACCATGATCCAATTTGAGATGAGGTTATTAAAGCACAATGCGTTGCAGCAATGGCAGATGTTGCAACAGATTTTTTCATAAATGCTCAGATGTAGTTTTCAGGTATGAAATAGATGATGTGCTATTTGAAATACTTTTTTTCGGGGGGGGGGGTATAGTATAGGGAGTTAACATTCTTTGCAATATTTAATATCTCATGTACTCATATGGACTACAGTATGTTATACCTACTCCTAATAAATTACTCACATAAACTTACGATGGTGCATCTGTTGTGAGTGGAGAAACTGGTGTAATCCAAGGACACATTTTATTAATACGTACTAGTTAAATCTGGTTATAGAAAGTGCAACTTCGGACAATTTTAATACAAGAGTATTTTTTGGCACATTGTACGGATTCCTGCGTTTTTCAACAAATTTGTGCACTTGAAGAAATTGTCAAGAGACTCCCTACTGGTATTCTAACACGATGGAATTTTAAATGAACAATCAACACTGTGCATGAGTATAAAGGCTCGTTAATTCAATGTTTCTTGGAATTAGAGATTCTCATCTTTTCAAGACCAACATTTAAGAGGCACCAGTATCACTAAATTTGCCAAACGAGGAATTGCATTTTTGGCTTTTATTCTTTCAGGATTTGTGTGCATGTGGAGATTTGTATAAATAGATATAGGCTGCACGGTTTGCTCCACTGAAAGCTAACAATAATGCTCAGAACGTTGCACTGTAGTGCCAAGTGTAAGATAGAAGTTGGATACAAATGTTAATGTGAAGCAAAGATGCGGAAATAGACATATGTAGGATAATAGAGGCTAAGGAAGTTTGTAACCATATTACACAATATTGTTCGGAGTTCTGTAGACAACTACATACAAAGCAAGAAGTTTCCACGATATTAAAAAACATTCCCTGACGAAGTGTTTTATGTAATGTTTTAACCTATTAGTATTGCAACAAATTAGAATACCAGTTTCTGTTAAATCCACTTTATTGGTCACTAGAGCATACATTTAAAACATTTACACTTTTTACGCTGTGACTGCGTTCACTTCAGTTCCTTAGCAAGCGTCACTCACTAGATTGATATTTAACTCACTTCACTTTTCTCAGAAGCGGGCCAGATCGGTGTTTGCCAACTGCTTCGTCCTTATGGGCTGCCATATCCTATCCATCGACCACCAACGCAGATATCACGCAAACTGCCGTGGCATGCTCATTCTCCTCTACATTACTGCAGTAGTCGCTGTCCTCCGGACAGGGTCTTTTTTATATAGCATCCACGTTGGAATGGCTCTTCCCTCTCCGGTGCTCCGATGTAAAGGTTTACTCCTGCAGCCTCTGGACGCAACGGGCACTCTGACCCTCTAGGTTCTTAAAGTTCAACAACTAGGTGAGGGAGGAGTGGCCAGTCCTCAGGTGGAACAGCTGGCCATACAGGTATTTCTGGAAGTGGTCGAATGATTTCACTACTGCCAGGAGCCCCCGCCGAGTAACGCAATAGTTCTTCTCTACCGTCTCTCTAAAGTACTATCTCTATCGTCCGCTCCTTCCCATCTTGGATCTGTGAGAACACGCCTCCGATACCACTGTCGCTTGCATTGGTGCCCACGATGAAATCCCGACACCCAATTAGGGGTACCCTAAAACAGGTACAAAGTAGAGTGCTGTCTTCAGAGTCTGGAACGCGGCCTTGGTCTGTTCTGTCAACAAGGCAGGGGTTCTTCCGTCAGGCGAGTGAGAGGCTTCGCGAAGTTGGAGAACCCTCTAACGAATCGGCGGTAGTAGCTGCACGTACCCAACAAACTATGCAACTCACGCTTATCCCTTGGGCGAGGCCAATCTCTCACAGCCCGAGCCATCTCTGGGTCGGTTGCCACCCCGCTAGGCGAGACGACGTGGCCCAAGTAATTGACTGTTTTTTTTTTTTTTTTTTTTTTCAAAGGAATTGGCGCTTTTTTGCATTCAACTTCAGGTTGGCGGCTTGCAATCTCTGCAGCACCTTGATTAGATTAACAAGGTGGTCCTCGAAGGTGCTACCTACAACGATAATGTCGTCCAGATATAGTAGCCAGGCGTTGTAAGTCAGCCCTCTCATCACTGACTTATTAGGCGCTGCAAGGTGCCTGGCGCGTTACAGAGGCCAAAGGGCATAATTGTAAATTGTCAAAGCTTTGATCGGTTAGGAATACGGTCTTCTCCTTATTCTTGGTCTCCGGAGCGACGTGCCAGTATCTTGATTTCAACTCCAATGTCGAGAACCACTGGGCTCCCGCGGGGGTGTCCAGAGTGTCGTCAATCCGGGGTGTGGGGAAACAATTACTGGTGGGAGCATTTAATTTCTTACAGTCCACACAGAAACGTAGCACAGCGTTCTTCTTTTTCACTAAGACGAGAGAGTACAAAGAGCTGTCGGACTCATCTATAATCCCCCGGACTCTCATGTCTTCCAGCATGTCTCGTATTTCCACTTGCTTCTTCATGCAGACACGTCTGGGTGGTTGACGGATTGGTCGAGCGTCTACGGTGTTGATTTGATGGAGCACTGGGTCGGTACAACCATAATCGCTATCCCCTTGGCTGAAAACAGGCAATATTTCCGAAGTAGGTGCCGAACCTGTTCTAGTTGTGCCGCGGTCAAATGGTCTGTCGCTCTCCTCAGCAAGTCTTCTAGTCGGAGCTCCAGATCTTGGGTCGATACCGGCCTCACGGTTCCGTGGAACGGTGATACGTTTGCAGCTGACTCACATTTCTCCAACTCTGTCCCGGCCCGAAAGCCCCTGTTCAATGGGTCCGATGGGTATAATAGTCTCACAGGCACTCTTTCTTAGCAAGGCAACAATGTCCTGGTGACGCATATTCCATTTAATGGAGTACTCGGTCCAAAACATGCACCTTGATCGCTGGCTTTACAGACGCGCCTTCAACACTATCTCGCTCCCTGCAGGCACGACCCATCCTCCGTGAAGGTCACTCTGCAGACTTCTGGTTGTAAGTCGGAACTTCGAAGCGACACCTCGTTCCGGCAAAGTCGAAAGACTCTCTTTCCAACGACGATCGCCGCGCCGTAGCCCCTGAGGGCATCCAGACCCAGTATCACATCCTCAGCCGCCCTCTTGACGGATCCCTTAGTCTTACGATGCTCCGACCAAGAGTTAACTCTAGCAAGACCTTTTCCACAGGCAATGTGTCGCCCAATGCCGTTACAGCTGGCAGGGCCGATTTGGTCTTCTCGACGGCAAACCCATCGCGATGGCAATCCCTTCGCGACAGGAGGTCTGATTACGGTCACGGCGGCACCCGCGTCCACTAGAACGGAGCACAACGTCCCACGTATCCAACAGTCCGCGACGAGGCCATCATCCAGCCGTTTGCTCAAGGTTTGCAATGTCACTCGAGGAGATGGTAATAATGGCCTCGACATGCCCCTCGCCACGCCGGTATTATTGATTTCCCGTTTGCGCCTCGGATTGGTGTGGACAGTCTCTCATCAAGTTTCCAGGCTAGCTATTCCCCCACAACACACTCCACTCGATCTTCGTTGACGTCCGTAGGTTGCTCCTTCGTTCCCTTCGTATCGGATGTGCCTGGTCCTCGATGTAGGTGATTTTGTCAACCTAAAAGCCACCAGTGCCTCGTGGATGGTCTTGTACTCGCCGAGAATCAGACGCTCTTGTCTCTCGGCATCGCGCATCCCGTCAAAAAAGATAAGGCAGCATCTTAAGCGGTGTAACTGGACAGGAGGTCCACTAGAGCTTTGGTAGCTAATTGTTCGATGGCCAATGCAAAATTCTGCAGCGTCTCTCCTGCTAGCTGTTGCCTCGACTAGAGCTGACTATTGAAAGCTGCGGCCAAGCAATGGTTTCCCAAGCGGTTCTCGAGGGATTCCCAGATATCTCCGGACGACGCGAATGTCCGGATCGTGTTCAAGGCTTCCGCTGCCCGCCCCTGGAGGTCGCTATCAGCTGTGCTATTTCCTCTGTCGACCAACGGTTGTGGATAGCGATGGCTGCGAACTGTTGGCGGAAGACTGCGAATGTCAACATACCGTCGAACTTTGCCGATAGCAGATGTAATGCCGCGCCCAAACGCCACGAACTTCATGTCCTTAAGTCTTCCATTAAGCATTTCTTCTATATGGTGTTCGCTTCCTTGGCATTGCTGTTGGTTTTCCCCTCCTGGGATTAACATGCTCCCTGAGGCTTTCCAGGGCGATAACGCGCTGATCAAGGCTCTTATCGTTCCCTCTAGGTCTTCTACCTTTCCTCCCAGCTCCTCCACTTCCTTAATCGCGCCGGACAGCTGCTTGTCAATTTTGCTAGAGAGTTTCGTTTTCACTTTTTCCACTACCAGCCTATTTTATCTTTCATCTTCTTCATCCGCCCGCTGTGCCATTAGTAGTTAAAGCGGGCGTTAAACACTACCAAAAAAAAAAAAAAAAAAAAAAAAAATCTTCTTCATGCTGAGTTGCATTTTTTCTTCTTTCGATTCCATTTTCTCTATGCCGAATTACATCTTCTCCTCCTCCATCAATAATCATCATCATCCTCCTCATCGCCTGCAGTGCCACAAGTAGTAAAAGCGGGCATTAAACACTACCCAAAAAAATTTCCATTTCAAATTTCATTTCATCCATTCTGGTTTCCATTTTCTCATCTCTCTTCTCCACTGCAGTTTCTATTCCATCTATTTCACCCCTCATTTCTTCCATGCCAGTAGCTGCTTTTGCCTTCATCTTCTCCAAGCCAGATTTCATCGCCTGCACTTTACTTAACAATTGCTGAAGTATATGCTCCATTGCGAAGTTCTTCTTTTTTGGGATGAGAGGCCATTGTTTAATTTTACTTCATTCACACCTCATGAATCAAACCAATTCCCACTCCTGATACCAATGTCACAAATGAGAACACCAGTTTCTGTTAAATTGGTCACTAGAGCACTATACATAATACAACACTTAAACTTTTGGTACACAAATAACTGAGTCACTGTAATCAGGTCACTTTCTTAGCAAGCATCCATCACTAGATTAATGTTTAACTTACTTCACTTCCACACTGGCATTTGTCGGGCCCTTATATGGTTTGTCCCTGTGATTCAAAAGTTCCAATGTTAGAAATTACAGGAACATTACGTTTCGTCCTTTAGAAAAGGCTTAACCTAGAAGAAGAATTTTTTGATTCTAAGGATAAAGAACATGCGAGAGGTCTTGTAGGGAAACACACAAAGGCCTTTGTTTGTCTGGCTATTGTGTCCATTTGTTCTATTCTTAGCAGACCAGGCAGTATTCCTTTGGGCAGAAGGGAGATTCTGCTATCCTTACAGTATTTTAGATAAAAACTGGCTGCAAACAGAGCTTCTTATCCTTATAGAATAGTTAGGATTTTCCTTTATTAAATTGCATTTTATTGGAAAATTTGGGCAAAACCTTATAGGAACTGACAAATTTCCTCAGAATTCTGATAACTTCACCTATGACATCTGTAAAACAGAAATATTTTCAACTCTTTGTTGGACCAAAATCTTTCTAAAAAATACAATGACAGAAGAATGCCTTTCTGCATTTGCTATTCTCTTCATTGAGAATTTCAACAGCAGGGCGATAAACACATTTTCCAAGCTTAAAGATTGATGACGATTTCATTTTTTGTCCCTAATTAGGTGTTTTGATTTCATCAACTCATTTTCATGTTACATATCTTAGCACAGGATATCTATTAGCCATGAGCCGACACTGTAGTCAAGCCTGAAACCAGATACTCTTTGCGCCATATTGGTGCACAGTCCTGATTTGATATTATTTTTAGTCCATGTATATCACTGTGGCAGAATGGTTAACCCACTTGGTTCCAATCTAGGCAAATCTTGGGAGTATATGTGGGAGTTTTGGTGGACGAAGCAGCATTATTAGGCAGTTGAACAGGAACTGATGATAGAAACACAATAACATCAGAAACATATTTCTCATTTAAATAATCGTAAGTGATGTAGCAATACCAAAATTTACTTCCTAATCAATCATAGTGATTAAAACATTGTTACAAAGTCCACCATACTAAATTGTAATTTTAATTAAATAATGTTGCTCATTCCTTATTAGGGTTACCAAATGTGAGAAAAAGGTTATATGATTAAATGCAAGTATTTTCCACACAAATGAAAGTTTTATTTAGATGCTGTTTACATCAAAATATTTTTATAACTGACTTACAGATTTTGTTAGCAACTAGATAACTGATATCAGAAAAATGGTGCTGTAACTGCCACAAATATTTAAAAAGAGTTGCAATATGCGGTCTTGAAATTCCATACTCTTTCCTAGATTACTAGAAGTAATTGAATGGCAAAAGCACATTTAAAAAAATGCTGAGGTTTTGAAAAATTCAAACCAATAGCAATAATTAATATCTTAAATATCACTAATGTCACAAAAATGCCATTTGAAATAAAGTATGCATTTTAAGGATATATGTAATTTTAATCAAAGTCATTACAGCTATTCTTATAAATATTGAAAACTAAAATTGAAAGTCTTGTAATGGATAATTTGGATTGGGGTAGATTTTCTTAAAATCCTTCTTATTGTGTCATTGAAATATAATGAACTTAAAAGTCAAGCTCAGTATTTAGCAGTTGATTTGTTGAGATATTTCTTTACTGTTTAAATACTCAAGCTTCATGATACAAGATATGAGGGATGGCTGATATGTCTTGGGCCTCACACAGATATGGCACCACTAGACCAGTCAGACAGTAGCATGTATAATTTAACTCTATCATAGCTTATATCCATAGTTACAGGTCAATAGCTTGTTTAGTTTTCGAATGGCAGCATTTTAAATAAGACAACTTTAGAGGTTGCACAAAAATGGAGGATTTAAAAAACAAGCAGTGATGAAATACTTCCATTTGAAAGGTTTAACACCTAAAGAAATCAAGGAGGAAATGGACAGTACATTGAAAGACTCTGCCCCTTCATATTCAATGATTAAAAGGTAGGTTGCAGAGTTTAGAATGGAATGTACAAGCGCTAGTGATGAGCCTCGCTCTGAATGCCCTGTAGAAGTGACAACTCCAGAGAACGTTGAAAAAATTCATTGTATAGTACTGGAAGACCACAGATTAAAGTTGTTTGAGATAGCAGAAGCTGTAAACATATCAAAAGAACGTGCACGTAATATTTTAAGTAATGTTTTGGGCTTTCACAAGGTCTATGTAAGTTGGGTGACCCGTTTGTTGACACCTGATCAAAAGTTGCAAAGAAAAACTGTTTCAGTTAAAAATGTGGAGCTGTACCATAAAAATTCCAGTAAATTTTTGAGATGGCTTATTACAATGGATGAAACTTGGATACAGCACTACACTCCAGAAAGTAAATCACACTCAAAACAGTGGATTGCACCAGGTGAACCAACTCCAAAAAAGGCAGTCAATTTTGTCAGCTAGCAAAGTTATGGTGAGTGTTTTCTGGGATGCACAGGGAATTAATTTTATTGATTATTTGGAAAAGGATAAAAGTATCACTGGTGACTACTACGCAAGCTTACTGCAACATTTGAATGATGAGGTGAAAAGACAAAGACCTCATTTGGCAAAAAATGTTTTTTTGTTTCATCACGATAATGCTCCGGCCCATTGTTCAGTCATTGCAATAGGCCAAATATGCGAATTAAAGTTTGAATTGCTTGAACATCCACTCTATTCACCAGATCTAGCACCTAGGGACTACCACCTGTTCCCAAACCTCAAAAAATTTCTTGGAGGACGAAAATTTTACAGCAATGAGGAGGTCATTGATACGGTAAACAGCTACTTTGAGGACCTTGATAAATCGCACTATAGAGATGGTTTAATTAAATTAGAACACTGATATGACAAATGTATTAGCTTTTCTAGAGACTATGTTGAGAAATAAAGCAAAAAAAAAATTATATGCTGTTTTCATTGAGAAGCCCGGGACTTATCAGTCAACCCCAGTAATTGCTAGTTTGTAGTGAAAAGCATGTCAAAGTTGGACACAGTTTTTACTGTAGAGTTATTGCAAGGGCAACAAATTATGAAGGCTTTAATAATTATGATGAAGATTCGATTATCTAATATGAAGTTAAACTAATGGAGAAAACTGATAGTAATTATTATATGAAACTCAATATTTGAGCTATTTACTATTTATTTTAATGATATTTGTTGTAGACCAAAATATATCAGTAAAAGTTTCATATTTTGGAACTCATGTGTTTGTCTTTAAAGATCTATGTCTGAAAAAAATGATTACCTTGGAAACTATTAATATCCTTATACTTTATTTTACAGTGGTATATGATGTAACTACCATATACAGAACTGCAGGAAGCATTACTCCGATAGCAAAACTAAACAAGGAAGACAGTAAGTTTTGTTGCATTTATACAACCATTTGTTTTTAAAGTTGAAAATGCGGTTAATCCTTAATGTCAATTTTTAAGTGTATAGATATCATAATTTTTAATCATTTTATAATCATTACTAAAAATATTAAAACTCACTTACTCTGTTAGTTTGCTGGAGGCTATTGAGAACTATTAATGTATAGAACATGTCTATTAATATAGAACATGTAAAGTTGAGTTACACAAATATAAATATTGAATGAACAAGAACAATACAGAAATAAATAAATAAAAGTAGATGGAAGTGAATGTAAGTATACTGCATTTTGTACAATTGTAGAAAATGTCTAAGTTTATAATTATTTCCCTGCAGTTTCAGAACCTACAAATGCACATATAAATACCAAGCTGCTACATGCATATAACATAATTTTTATTAGTTTGCATTTTCATGAGAGTTTTATAGCCCATGTGTCTCATATTTTTGTTTTGTTTGAAATGTATAGCAGTATTATCAGTTTGCACATATTTAATATTTGCAATATATTATATACATGCCACTGATTTGGCAGCCAGTCAGTTTCAAGATAAAAGTGGGTAAGCAGTTAAAACATGCTCATTGTTGCTAGCTACCTAACTCATGGCCTAGACTGTGGAATTGGAAATAAGCACAAGATGAATGGCAAGGGTTTGGCTCTTGCAAAAGGTAATAACAGGGTTCTGGTTTAGTAATGTTATGAAACACAAAAGAGTACAATTACACCACATGATGCATTTTTGATGTTTTTGTTTATTCAGTAGTTATTGTTTTCATTAATTTATTTCTCAATAATATGAAAGGCTTGTATATGTTTGAAAGAAGAAATTAAACAGTACAAATTTAGAATTATTGAAAATAAATTACCTTTTCTAAAAGGATAAACAATATAAATACAGTACAATGAAGAAAAAGATAACAATGTTTATTTTTAGGTTTATTGAAGATGTGAAAAACGAATAGATGATAGCAAGATAAACCTACTTCATACTTAACACATTACAGTGAAAACAAGTTCCCCATTTCTTAATAGGTAAATACTGGGAAATTGAGCATAATGAAAGAAACAAAGACATTTTAATTTTTATTTTAGACCAGAAAAGAAGAAATAGTAACATAAACACATTTCCAACTTCTTCATTGAATGATAAAATCAATATTTTTGAAGAAAATTTGTGTTGATAGACTAATATGATGGTAGAGTGACGATTGTCCTATTTTCAGGATTTTGTGTATAAAATATTACAGGTTTATTGAAAATGTTTGTTACTAACATCAATCCTCTGTATGCAGTAGTAATGAACAAGTGGCTGTGACAGCTCACCCCTCTTCCTTTAGAAGAAGGATATAGAGAGATAGTAACTAGCTCTGCTAACTAGTTTCCCATTCACTCTCTCACCATGCATACTCCACATCAACCATTTTCAATCCAAGACTCTAAAACTAAAGTAAATCATGAATAATGATTTTTCATTTGCAGAGCTGATAGATATGTATTTAGTATATGGTGAAGCAAGAGCATGTGTCCATAAGCACATAATTGTACAGGGACAAATAGAGAGATGACATCCTCATCAAAGCACTAATTTGAATCTATTTAGAATGGATTCTTGTCAGTTCAAGATCAGCTGCTGGTGCAAATTGAACCTGATGCACTGCATGCTTTGAAGAAGAATTGCTTAACAGGCTACAGGCTTCAAAAAGTACTCGAACAATCACATGGACCATGAATGCAAGTACAAAAATGGTTGGCAAAACCTACATGAGGAAACAGCTTCTCTCATATCACCTCCAAAAATTCAAACCTTAGGACCAATGGAATTAGCTCTGCAGTCACAGTTTTTCAGCTGGGCCTTAGAACACCATGGAGAAAATACAAAATGTTTGTGCTCGTGGTTTCCACCAATGAGGCAATTAACTCCACATGCCCTCATGGAGACATGTCAGTGCAAGTTTACTGTGAACATTTGGGCTGGTATAATTGGTAGCCATTTCATTCGTCCAGTCTAAAACCCTGCAGTTAAATGGCCAGGTTTACCATCAGCTTTTGGTTAATGTGCTAGCTGTTTTCCTGGAAGAAGTCCCTTTAGACAATCAACATTTAATATGGTTCCAGCATGATGAGTTCCTCCCCATTTTGATAAGAATGTATGATACCAGCTGGACAAATGGACTGGAGGAATATATCCAGCAGCCTGCCATCTCTTGAGCTCACCTCCATAGATCTCTTATTTTGAAGAATACCTCAAGAATGTGGTATACATTATTTTATAATGTTTTAACAACAGCTTTTACTACATATGGCTTCGCAGGCGGCATGTGATATACGGAATATCAGTTGGCTCTGATGAAGAATTGCTGGTAAGAATATTTGCTACCTGTACTGAAACTTGTAGCTCACCAGGAGCACAAATAGCATAAATACATTACATGCTTCTTCATTGTATGAAAAAATCAATATCATGGAAAAAAAAAAAAAAAAAAAAAAAAAAAAATTGATGTGTTCCATTCACATGACTTTCTCTACATCTCTGCAACAAATTATTGTTAAAAAGCTTATGCCTCTATTTACTTCCTACTACTCGAGAACAAATTAGCAGAAATAGTCTTATTACTTGTTTCTTTGTAAGTAGAAGCGAAATAAGGGAGTACCATAGGTTAAATTAAAGTGATATCAAAAGCTGGTTGCTATGTGACTGAAGTTCCTTTGTTCATATGGACAGGAGTTGACACATTCCTATATGGGAGAAGTAAATCAGGAATGGTAGAACTCCTTCCTAGACATCAAAATAATAATAACAGAAAAACATAACCTAACAATTGGAATATATATAAATCCACAAATACAGATAACTACATAAAGTTTAATAGCTACAACCCCACAACACACAAATACTGAACAGTTTAACATGTAGATTAGTATACATTCCCTTGGAGAATAGTGAATACCAAAAAGAATACCAACAGATACTCCAAACAGCTACCAACAATGGTTTCCAAAAAAGTGCAGTAGACAAGAGAATACACAAATATAAAAACCTGAACCGCATAATACAGAGCCTCGGTGACCAACCACAGTTCAGAAAATTCACCTATCATCCTTGGGCACACAACAAACTTCAGAAAATCTTCAGGAATTATAACATCACCTTAGCTCTGAAAAACAACTCAGCATACAGAAACTGCTGTGCAGAAATTTAGAGATCCTATCCCAGCAAACAAAAAACTAAGAACTTATAAAATTAAATACTCAGACTGTAATCTAGTGTATATAGGAAGGACAAAGAGAAGTTTGGAGACCAGATTAAAGGAGCACATGAGAAATCTAAATACAAGCAAATAGAAAAATCAGCAGTTGCCTATCATTTTTTGACATGATGAAACGAAGTCACACCAAATATAAAACTGTTAAAACCAGCATATAAACCCACAGAATTAGATGTCTGGGTGAAGATCTAAATCATGAAGAAAAAGAGCCTTATCATGAAGTTCATAGATCCAGCAACAGATGCCTCCACAAGTGATACACCACCACCCTTATTGTTGATGCCATCGAAGCAAGATTTAGTCAGAATTAAGGGTTAAAAATGGGAATAAGTGTTCCCGAAACCGGGAAGTAAGTAAAAATAAGTGATGTTTGTGTAACAAAATCCGACTCAAATTCTTTTGTTTTTTTTTGTAACAATTATTTGTCTTTTAAACAGCTAAATACTTTTACAGAACTGTGTAAGAGTTATTGTGGGGACATTTGATATTCAAAAGATGTACATTTTGAATAAAGCCTTTTATTTTTCAGTGGTTTTCTTTAACTTGAAAAGGCAACGGATGGACAATTCTCTCTCTCTCAAATCTTCTAAATCATTTCAGCACCCAATCTTCATTACTTCTCTGTAGACTTTGCAATGTTGTAAGAGGCATAGAAAAGAAGAAAACACTTACACATACACATTTATCTCTCTCCTTGAATGAATGATTAATTCATTTATTTCTTCCTTTAACCTAAAACAATATAATGTACTGTACTTGAATTTAGTTGCCTGATCTTATTCTTTAGTTCAGAGGGTTGCAGCTGGTCTATGATCATTCCTCTGTATATCCCATCTATATTTATAATTTGGAAGTGTTATTATTACCTACCCTTTTAATGATATTTCTAACCATCTATGTGTGCTCTGTTTTTAATTATTGCTGTTTATCATCATATGTGATATTAGTTATTCATTCAATAGCGTTTGCCAACTGTTTCTCTCTTATCTGCTACTTGGTGCTTAGAAACTCTTTTCCACCATTTTCAAACCAAACATTTTTGTTTCAAGCTACATCTTACTATACACTAACATCTCAACATATCTGGTACTAAGCAATATCATTTTTATTTTGATATAATGGGTACAGTTTCTTTAGAACCCACTATCAACTTATTCCTGCTGTTTCCCTCTTGTCCTTTCCTTCCAATTTTATTACAGATTACAGCATGTTTCTTCATGGTACATGTCTTGGGATGTATTCTTAAAGATTGTGTAATGTTTTACAATACTGTATCTACAAAATACAAAATGCTGCTCATTTTTTATAAAATTCATTATTTTAATATTTCTAAATATTGTTTTGTTAATTCACATAAATATGAAATAAAAACTGCAGTTTAGTGAAGCTTTGTTTGAGCTGAGAGCAAAGTTCTGCCTAAATAAAAACTAAATTATATATCAGTGTACCTTTCAATAATATGTAGGAGAGAGGAGTATTACAATTATAATAACTAAACCTAATGTTTCCTGTGTGTTTTTGCAGATTATAATTTAATTTGTGATGATATCTGTCTATGGGAGAAAAATGGATGGAGGAGATATGAAGCAATGTCAGATAAAAACATCACAGGTAAGGAGGCACATGTGAAATAAAAATTCATTTCCAGAAAAAATTGAAATTGCAACTACCTAATTGAGAAATATTTGTATAAAACAGAGTGATAATGAGTTTCTAGAGATAGAGGTAATCCAGAAACATTTAAACTCAAGCAAACACCCACATTTTTTTTTTGAGGGTCTCAGATGACTTCATAGCCATATTTGCAGTATAAAGGAAAAATTCATTCAAACACCTCACTGGTATTCAAAATCAGACTTGCATTAAGTTTTCATAATTAGTAAGATGATGATGATGATGATGATGATGATGATAATAATAATAACAATAATAATAATAATAATAATAATAATAATAATAATAATAATAATAATAATAATAACAATAACAATAACAACAACACTAAGTAATTTACTGCACACTTTAAAATGAATTGTTGTGTCAAGAAAAAGGAAATCAGAAATTAATACTTTATATTATGAACGATGATAATGGTAATTGCAGTAATTGGAGTAACAGTAGCTTAAAGAGACATTTAGTTTTTGTAAAGTTACCAAACCACAAATAAAATGTCTATAGGCATTGTGATTTACATTGGAATTTCCATGATATTTAAACTATAATACTGAGGTTAAGACCAGTTGAATTGTTTACCTATTTTATTTTATAGCAAAGCTGCATTGAATAAGAGTTAAAAATGTAGACTTACTTTGTGATTTAAAATTTATGTAAAACTTAAGACAGAGTAGAGTTAATCATTTAACCTGAACCAGTCCCTAGCTGCTAGACAGAAATTGAAGAGTTTGTTTCCAAAGTGACTTTTCTCCATGAAATCATATTTTTCACAAAAGACAAATTTCATATAATTCCTTGTCGTATTAAGAAAGAAGCCAAATTTTGATGTGTGTAATTTTGTAATACTTGCAAATGTATCTATGTGAAAAAGAAAGAGTCGTAGTAAGGGTGGAACTGGTATCACTTGGCAGGGAGTTAAGTCTTTTGGCAGTAAACTAAAGCTTTATATAAATGTCCACTGCAATAAATGAAGAAGTTGGTATGTATCATAGATAAAATAAAAGTGTTATAGCTGTCAGTCTTATGCTTATTATCCTTCAAACACCATAAAATCTAAATGGTAAATCAAAAACCTTCAAAGAGTTAATTTAATACCATAGCAAATGGGATAATTGATTATATTTTTAAACTTCACACACTATAAAGATAGCCAATAAAAACTTCTTTTTCTAACTGTAAATAATATTACTAGCTAATAATTAATTGTAACTCTTAAATTATTGTAACCTGACTTTGTGTACATAAATTATTCAAGTTTTCAATTTGTAAACCTTAAAAACAAACAAAATTAATATTACAGCCAATGTCAATCATTTTACTATCACTAGAAATAATAGTGTAGGCCTAAGCATCACAACTATTATCACTGACTTCCACATGACTGCAACAAAATACCTGCTTATAAAATGACATTGCAGGATGATCATCAGTGATACCTAGTTTTTTTATAAGTAACTTGAAGCATTCCTATTGGCTATGAGGAAATGAGATGTTTTGGAAATAAACACAGCTGGGAGATGCATCACATTGGAAATAACATCAACTTTCAAAGGCTCCTAGCGTTGGCATTTACGTCATTTTGAATATTTAATATAACTTATACCTTCACAGAAGGTATTCTTAATACTCTGGTATGCTTAGCTCCAAATCTTTTAAAATTGGAGATACATCACTTTGAAAATAAGCCCTTCAATTGTAGTCTGCATTCCTAATGTATCAGAATGTCACATTGGGTTCAAAATTATTCAGTTTCCCTTCAGCACCATCTTGCCTGGAATAATGTGGCTGCACCCTAGAAGCAACCCAATCTAAGTAGCTAATTGGCACTGTGCTGTAGTTTCAAGGTGAAATTTATGGTGATTAAAATGCATAGATGATTGCAAAAGCATAGAGCTCATCAATGGGAATCTTTACAACTCCCATATTTATAATAACCTTAAATAATATATTATTTTGCTATTTCTGTGATAAAAAACATTATTATAACATATGTGACATGAAACATATTTGCAATATTAGCAACTTGTTGATGGACATGTAATAAACAACCTTTGATGCCATAAGGGAATGAAAAAATTCAACAGTAACTGTAACAGTATCAAGCCAAATACAACGAAAGAATTGAAATTTCTAGGAAGATAAAAAATTGGTAAGAGGACCTCTGAGTGACAAGTTCCTTTCATTCAAAGAATGATCATTAAGTTAAGTTCAAATTCCATTTCTAATACAGACCGATTAGGTGCAGCATTATTTTCTGGGCTGACATCTGACTATGCAGATTTCTGAATTATTGGAAATGCTTGTGATAATTTTTTCTTCTACTAATAATATATTTCCTCATGGTTGAGAGGTTAAACCGCTTACCTGCCACTTAGGTGGCCAAGATTTAATCCCAAGCGCCAGCTGGTTCCACATTATTTTTAGTTTCCCAGGACAGCTTTTCCTGAGAGTGATAGAATTTTGTCTCATCAAATATATGTGTCCCAAGTGTGACTTCTTGTTCTTCAGGACTCCAAAGGCCATAACCATTAGGGCAATAACAGACAAGGTAAATTTTCTGGTTCTTGAGCTCAATTTTCCTGACTGTATTTCCTTTGGTGTCTTAAGGTAAGCAAAGCATCCAAAGATCCAAATTTTTTCCAGGCTAGGTGTCTTGCCCTACCATAGTTCTGTTGGGACCTTCCTATTTAAAGCACCAGTTGGACTTCTGATTATGATGTACACTGCTACAGAGACAGCTTCAGATCAGAGAAATTTAGGTAAATCAGAACTTAACAGCATACAGCATGATTTTTCCATAATTGTTCTGAACAGACGTTCTGCAACACCATTTCATGCTGGATTGTAGGGAATTGTGCACTCCAATTGAATTCCTTTTTCTGCACATAATTCTTGCATTTCATTGGAGGTGAACTCACCACCACATTATCACATCCAAGATGACTGATTTTTAGATTGAAATGTGATGTTACCATAGCCTCATACTTTCTAAAGTATTCTGGAACTTCAGATTTAGCTTGCAGGGAAAAGGCAACAATAAAATGTGTGTATTCATCCAGAAAGTGAGTACATCTGGTTTGCCATTATATGACACTGGATTTACTGGGCCACAAAGATCACTAGGTATAAGCTCAATGGTCTTGTAGCTCTTGGTCTTCTTTGTTGATATGGTAACTTAGTTTGCTTTACTACCATGCACGTTCCACATATATCCTTTAATTTATATCCAGTGATTCCATCCACCAGGGTTTCCAGTTTCTTTAGACCGCTTTGTGAGATATGTTCCAGTCGCTTGTACCAGAGATTTTCTGCTTCCTTAACAAGTGTGGGTTGGTTTCCACATTTCAAGTTGATGCATTTTTCCAAATAGACTGCAATCTGGTTGTTCACTGTGACAAGAACCTTTCCACGCTCAAATGTAACCTTATATCCTGCAGCCTGCAGTTTCCTTATAGAAAGGAGGTTAGCAATTAAATCAGATATTTGTAAGACATTACGCACAGTGGTACACATTTCCTCACCCTTGACAAGTGTAACACACTTGATAGTACCCTTTTCCTAGGCCATCATTGTTGTTCCAGTTTTTGCCGCCTGCTTTAAAGTTTCCTATTTTCCATAAACTCATCAGAGCTTACCAAATGCTCCGAAGCACCTGAATCTATGTACCACATGAGACAATGTTCCTTCTTTTGTGCAGCATAGGTGGTGACAGATGATTCTTCTTCACAATTGGCTAGGAAAGTAAAATCTGAAAGACTCATTTGTCTTGAGTATCTGTAGAATATCCCTGAACTTTCTTTGGACATTCCTTTTCCCAGTGACCAAGTTGTCCACAGTGATTACACAGGAATTTTGTCACACCATAATTATTTTATTTTGTCAAGTAACTACTTCCTTCAGATCTGTTGAAGTTGGCATTACCTCTTCCTTTACCCCTTCCTTTTGTTCTGCCTCTACTGTAGTCCTGACCAGACTGTGATATAAAGGCCATGGTAGAAATAGTTCCACTGGAGTTTCCTAGTTTTGATTTTGAAGATCCTGTCA
Source organism: Hymenopus coronatus (assembly GCA_030762935.1). Taxonomy (NCBI): domain Eukaryota; kingdom Metazoa; phylum Arthropoda; class Insecta; order Mantodea; family Hymenopodidae; genus Hymenopus; species Hymenopus coronatus. Next base: position 144,110,893 of record CM060881.1, on the reverse strand, counting down.
GCACCATTTTTGCATCCTCATCCAATAGACAGCTCTTAACACATGCAAGTTAGGTTATCTGTGGACATAGTCTCAATTGCCATGGATACGCTATTATATTCCACGGGCAAAGTTATGAGCATATGTACAATCTTTTCAACTTCCCTAACCTCACTTCCTGTTGATGTTAGCTGTCTGATTAATAGATCAAACCTTTGAAAATGATCTTCCATGCTTTCTGTTCTAGAATTATGTTTGAGAGAGAGAGAGCAGCTGTTTTCTTACCGACAGTTGTGTTGCTAGACTTTTCCATTGAAATGTAGTTTCCAATGTTGCCACATGTGCTGTTGACTTTACAATTGCATAATCAAGGTGACTGTCAGCAATTTTCTGGATGATCCTATTCTTGCATCGTCTATCCTTCTGTAGCTTGGCTTCATTCCTTTGCTCTCACACTTATTTCTGCTGTGTGGTCTCAGATTCCGGTACTTCTTCCAGGACTTTAGGGTTCTTAGCAATTTCCAGCAACCGTAGTTCATCCAGCATAGTTTCAACACAGAATTTCCAATTTTCATAATTACTTCCATTGAATAATGGGATTTTGTACTTATCTTCATTCTCGCTTTCCATTGCAGCTGTACGTCTAACCTCAATAATACATTTAGTTCCTTGACTAGTCATGCACAAATTTTATTTCCAGATTATTCCATTGAAACATCTGGGCCGATAACCTGTTATGTATTCTATGTAAAGCTTTGTTGACTTTGCTTAATTCAAAGAAAGATGCAGATTACTATGCATAATAAAAGAAACATGTTTTGAGAAAATGCTTCACAGCTGTGCCTTCCCATTTAACAGAAAGGATCTTATAGTTTTATTAAAAAATAAAAGAAAGATGTACCTACAGTTACCAGCTGTTGAATTGTTCACTCATTAACATCACTTATCTCTGGTGATTTGAATGCTCCTATGCAGTTCCAGGCAGTTGTTCCATCTGGAGGTCTTGACAATAATTGGCCACCCAGCTGAATCTGGAGGGCATCACCTGGTGATGATCATTTGGTAGGGATCTATCTACATTGCCTACCCCACCATTCACTAAGCTGCCCTTCAGAATGAATTGTAAACCTGGGTAATGGTGTCTGATACAGTCAAAGCAATTTCGAAGATTAACAGTTGATTACTGCAAAAGGCATCTATCTACATATAAGGGAGTATGTAGACATTGGAGAGTAGGTTTTGGCTCTAATTCCCAGACCAGGACCTACTGTTAGTGGTGGTGTTACATGCTCATGCAAGAGGAGTTAGGTTTAGATGTCTTACTAAGCTATGAGTAAGGTACTTTACCATGTATTCAGGCTTCAACTAGAGAGGGAATTGAGTGATATTGTATTCCTCAGGCTAGCTGCTGTTGGCCCTGAAAAACAAACCTGAAACAAACCTGGGAAAGGATATATACATGGGGTAGAGGATTAGTTATAATATATATCTGCTAATTATATTTAGAATGTTATTTACTTATTTTAAATACTGTTGAACACGTGGCACAAGGAGGCAAGCAATTTTTTAAATTCTGAAGGTTTACCAATATACATGTGCAAGCAGATAGAAATGACTGATCACTACGAGCCCTATTGCCTGTCGCATAGCACCCAACATACTTTCATTTGTAACAATCATAGCCAACTTCTGCAAATAATTCCCAGACATCTGAACAACAAATAATATGGACATGATTAACAGTCAGTCATTCTTAAAAGTCCTGACCATACTTTCTCTTAGGTTAGAGAAGAAGTTATTGTAGAGCAAGAAGGGAAGTTTGCATGCTTTTGTAAATATTCATATACATTATAATAGTTTTAGAAATGGCTCATCCAATTAATAAGACTTCTGTTGGTTTACCTAAACGAAACAGAGACCTATCTTTTTTATGTGAGGAGGGTTTGCTGAAAACAACAATGTTATTCTGAATGCAATGCCGTCCTGTGTCCCATTAAGAAATAGGACCACAAATATCCAAGTTTTGCTGCAGGTAAAATAATGTTAAAATAGAACTCTATTCTTATGACTTTTAGAATGAATAATTATATCAATTAGATATATTTATTATGCTTTGGAGAACTGGACATGAAAAACTCACACAGTCTGTGCAAAGGTTGGAGCAAGCAAAGCCAATGTCTTGGCAAATTCTTTTCCTCATCCACTGCTTTACTTACAAGTAGTCATATGAGGTTATGGAGTATTCTGTTGGAGACCAATGTATGAGCTCGCAGACAGTATTTGCTGGTTCAGTTTCTACCATAAGGTGCGCATGGTCTCCAATGATACCAAGTAATTGCAAGAGGGAAAATTGGCAGTCCTGGCCATGTTATTGAAATCAACAAATGTAAAATAGGTCAGTGCAAATACCATTGGAGATGCATTGTAGAGGGCAACTGGATTCTTGGTATGATAGATGTTCAAACAAATGAGGTGCAGGTGACAATGTGATTGAACTGAAATAATAATGCTGATCATAACAAAAACCACAATAATAATAATAATAATAATAATAATAATAATAATAATAATAATAATAATAATAATAATAATAATAATAATAATAATAATAATAATAGTGCAGCAATTAATTTAGGCTAGGCTTAGTTAAGAAGCGAGTTACTGTGATTATCATTTATGAACAAACAGTGTACTTAGTTGTAATGTTAATGTAAGTTATTGACCAAAAAAAGATTTTGGCAGCATCGCGTTCAGGTATGCGAGATGGATAATTTAGCTCCAATGCATTCTTCAGTATGCTTTATGAGCATAAATAAATAGATAATTATGAACCTTAAGTTATGTTAGAATACTTTCTCTGCCAAGAAATCATAGTAAAATGTGATTTAAATACATATTAGATAAAGATCTAAGGCCATGCGTTGAAAGCATTCCATTCACATTGTACTTTGAAAACTCATACTGTCATGTGAGAAAGAAGAGTTGTTTTTTCTTTTCTTTCTTTTCTTCCCTATCCTATGCCAGCCACATCCTTGTGGTTGCTTGGTTGTCTTTAGTTGGGGCTCCCCTCTCATTCCATTCTGTTCTGGAAGGGAAGCCATCTGCCTGGGGCTTGTAGGCGTCTGTGATTTATGGCTAGCTTATGGATGTAATAAGTGATTTAGATACTCCATGATGGCTGCTTTGTCAGCTGTGCTGTATTTATTTAGAGGGATAGTTCGATCAAACAGTGATAGTGGCCTTCTGTGTCTCTTAGTAGTTGTGGTATATTGCCTCAGTTCCTGAATAGCTGGGTTGCAGTTTTTATGAGCCTACGTGTTCATATTATGAGCTAGTTTTTTATTAAACTACTTGACTGCGCTTTTTTGTATTTTTGTGCAGCAAATCTAGTGGGACTGTTTTGGGGAAATTCATAACAATTCTAATGGCTTTGTTCTGCAATGTTTGTAATTTCTGTATCTGGGACTTGGTACAATATCCCCAAGTTGGGGCCAGCACATGTCTGTCTGACCTAATTAGACTTTTGTATAGCATCAATAATACCATTTGCAGACTTAGTGCATTTTTGTGGTTTAAGTTGGGATAAATGATACCTGGTTGCTGGTTTGCTTTTTGTCTGATCTCCAACATATGTACCATGAATGTGAATTTGGAATGTAGCATTATTCCCAGATAGGCAGGCAGGCAGATGATTGATTTTGGGTTGTTTAAGATCATTTTTATTGGCTTCCCATTGTTGTGACCTTTATAGATTTATTGTGACAGGATTCTAATCTATAAATCTCAGCTTAATTTTACACTTTTAACAAAGCTTAACATTTATTGTGGGTAGCAACGAGGCAATCTCTCTTGAGTTGAGAAAAGCAGATTCTAAAATGTATGCCCTGATATGACTCTGTAACTTCTTTTAGACTCATTGGTACAGACAGATGTTTGCTGTTACTCCTCTGTTTGGGTCTGATGTGATCATCCTCATTGGTACTGTGATCTGTGGCTTTTTGTTTGCCAGCCTTGTTTTATCCTCTGCCAATGGTATTGCTGTGTTGTTTGTTTGCTCTGTCTCTTTCCTGTGAGGAGATGCTGTGTGCTGTTAACCACAGGTTATTTTTGCATGTATCCCTGTCTTTCCGGTGGCTATAGTCCAACAATGAGGGGGGATTGGACATGCTTTGGTTGGGTGGTGGGAGAAGACCAGCCTCAAGTATGCTGGGCATCTCCTCCACCACACTCTGTAAGCTGGAAGTTACACAGCATGAATCTGTTTGTGGCACTTTTGCAGTCTTTATTGTGGTGTGGTGAGGATGAGCATACCTATGGAGCCTCACAAGTCCATGGAATCAGAGGCACCTCTCACACTTCGGAGGAAGGCAATTATTTTATAGTGGGACAACTGTTATCTTCTGTTGCCAATTGAAGCTTCTAAATCCTCATTTTCCTTTAGGACACATGATCTGGTTCATTGAGAATAATTTGGCAACCTTCATTGGCTGCAGCCCCAAAGTTTCCAACTCTTGTTTTAGCTCAGTTGGGTTTGTTGAAGTATGGCCCCTTGATAATTTACTTTGCATGTATATGCACTTGTTGGTTGTGTTATATGGAATGAAAATTTGTTATTTTTGCAAAAGAGATTGAAATTATTATAAATAAATATGTGTTTAAAAATGACACCATGAAAATGTGCAATTGTAATTAACTGGCATCAAATTCTTGCTGAAAGATACTAAGCTGCAGGTATATTGTGTCTTACCTGAGTCATATAATCTTTTGGTGTCTTCTCTTGTGTGAGACAGTCAGAGCTATTAGTGTCATTACCCATACATGCTGCTACTGTAGCTACTTGCTGCTTTGCAGGTAAGCCTGCTGTGATATTTCTTTCCTTGTCAACTGTGGTGATGTTTCCTATGTGACAATCCTTGGCCTCCACAACTATATGCAGCGCATTGCTGTCCTGAAACGAAATGGAATTCTCAGTGTCCATTCTATATTGGGTGTGAAAGACCACTTTATTTTGCTCAGAGGTCTCTTTATCAGAACTGAGGTCTTTTATGTTCCAGAAATATATGACAAGTTACCAACGCCTTTACTTCCCTTCCGAAGGAAGCCATGCTAAGGATTTTTGCCTGAAAAAAATCCATCTTCTGCCCTCCGCGACCTTGGGTACAAGAGGCTAGAATGGACCCACTACCCACGGAGGATGATATTGCTCTCCTGGCTGTTGGTACTACTATCATCATCAGACCGTGGCGTGGCCGAGTGGTTAGACAACTTGTCTGTCACCAAGACGACACGGGTTCGATCCCAGGCGACCGCATATGGGATTTGTGGATGACAAAGCGGCGCAGGGGCGGGTTTTCTCCGAGTTCTCCGATTTCTCCTGCCATCGCATTCCACCGGTGCTCCATCTTCATTCCATGTATCATAAGTGTCATTGTCTACGGTGCCTATGCATAAAAGCGTGCGTTAAATACCATAATAATAATAATAATAATAATAATAATAATAATAATAATAATAATAATAATAATAATAATAATCTCATCATCGCCTTCAGTCATTGGCTTCTCTACTACTTGAAATATATGGGTACGTTTACAGTTGTTCATTTGGAATTTATAAAGGACATCGTTTTCCAAGTAACGGTTTGACTCGGTGTTTTCAAATTTTTATGTTCAAAAGAACGGAGTTCAACAGGTGCTAAGCGTTACACTGTTCACTATAGCAATGAATCATATCTCGCACCGTGTTCCCCAAGGTGCATCGTCCTGCTTATTGGTAGACGATTTTGCCGTCTTTGTGCTTCTCAGCGTACACCTTTATTTGGAACGCCACCTGCAGCAGTGTATAGTTAATCTTTCAGAGTGGAGTTCTAAAAAGTCTTTCGTTTCTCAACTGAGAAGTCATTATACGCTATCTTCTGGCATCCTAGGAGTTCACTACCTTCGCTCCGTCTTGATCCAGATTTACTACCATTCGCAGATGAGATGACGTTCCTTGGGTTGATATTCGATCGAGCACTCTGCTGGTCATCACATATAGCACAGCTGAAAGCGCGATATGACCGTTCTCTGAATATCTTACAAATACTAAGCGGCAAACCTTGTGGAGCGGATCGTACAGTGTTGCTGCATCTTAATAGCGCACTGGTCCGACCCAAGTTAGATTGTGATCGGATGCATAATTTCTTCTTAAGCACGGTCGTCTATGCAGCGGAGATTAGACACTGTCCATAAGCTGGGCATCCGTGTGGCTGTTGGAGCTCTTCCAGTCAGCCCGGTTGCGTTACGGCAAATTGGTAGAACCACCTCTGCAATGTCGGCTAGATGTCCTGTAGCAAATATGGCTATTGGCGTAAGTGTATGCCTGCGCCGCCAATGCTCTACGGGGGATCAGGCGAGGACAGGACTGCCGGGTGCTGGCAGGGTCCTCCCTCTGTTGCCATTTCAGGGCTAGGCCCTCTACTGGCAGTGGGATGGGTTTAGGATTTGCGGGAGTTTGCGAGAGAGAGAGAGAGAGAGAGAGAGAGAGAGAGAGAGAGAGAGAGAGAGAGAGAGAGAGAGAGAGAGGTTTAAAAGGGGAATTGAGAGGAATTTCGAAGAGTAAGTTTTTGGAGTTCGCAGTTTGCGAAAAGAAAATTTAGGAAATGTAGAGCATCAGCGGTGGTTTTTGGAGAGACTACGAAAGGGGGGGGACTTTTTTTTTCCAAATTAAACGAGCAGTTGCTCATAAGTCAGTGTCAGTTGCGTCAGTCGTAAGGTGCCTAGAGTGAGTCTGGGGCGCTTGTAGAGCTCGCCTGGGTCAATGTCATATTCACCCAGGCCGCGGATGAGGGCGTTGAAGCTGGAGGTCAGGTTTGCATAGAAGGGAGCCGATAGGTAGTGGATATGCTCGGCTATGGTCGGGATGTTGAGGTCTCTGCGGAGGGTGGCGTTTGGAATATACCAGGGAGAATCCGTGGCAATGCGGAGGAAGCGGGATTGAAGGGATTCCAAGGGTTTAAGGTTGGACTTGGCAGCAGCGCCCCAGACTTGGCAAGCGTAGGTCATTGTTGGTCTCAGGATCTGTTTGTAAAGTAACAGTTTGTTGGGTACTGAGAGGGTAGAGCGTCGGCCACACAGGGGATAGAGCATCCCCATGTGTTTGTTGACCCTGGTCGAGATTTCCTGGAGGTGGGGCTTCCATGTCAGCTTGGAGTCCAACTGGACACCCAGGTACTTGGCGGTGAACTGCCAGTGCGCATCCTCGCCGCCAATACGAATGTTGGGCATCAGCTGGATTTGTCTCCTGGCAAAGGTGATGGCCTGGGATTTTTACCCGTTCAGGCGTAGCCTCCATCGGGAAAACCAGATGGTCAACAGGTCGGCGTAGCGCTGTATCCTCTCAGTAGCAGCCTCTTGGTTCCTGGACGTCGAAAGCATGGCTGTGTCGTCTGCGAAGAGCAGGAGCTCGCAGTTTGGCAGTGTATTGATGTAGAGGAGGAAGAGCACGGGTCCCAGCACACTGCCCTGGGGCACACCTGCTCTTACGGGATGGGTGGAGGAAGTAATGTCTTGGGAGGAGACGGCGAAGGACCTGCCGGTGAGATAGGAATGTAGGAGGTGTATGAGGTGGGGTTGGACTCGGTAATGTATGAGTCTGGAGAGGAGACCCTCGTGCCAAACGCTGTCGAATGCTCTCGTAATGTCCAGGATCAGGGCGGGGACAAACTGATTCCTGTTGAAGGCCGTCAGAACTGTTTCCACCAGTCGTAGGAGCTGGTGGGTGGTGGCTTGTCCACGCCGGAATTCAAAGTGTTCCGGGCGAAGCACGTGGTTGCGGTCCAGTGTGTCCTCCAGCCGGATTTTGAGGACCCTTTCCATTAGCGCTTTGAGGGCGGGAGTTGGAATGCCGTCAAATCCTGGGGCTTTGTAGGGGGACATCGGCTGGAGGATGCTGAGAAGTTCCTCCCTGGTGGTGACGTCCTCCACGGGAGGGCGCAGGAGTCGGAGGAACTCTTCAACGGTGGTATGAACTTGGTGTAATGTGGTCCACGTCAGGGGTGTCTGCGGGGGTGAAGGAGGCGGCCAAGTGAGCAGCGTGGAGTTCCATCTTTTCTCTGCCGGATTGGGCTGTCTGCTGGCCGAGCCGTAGGGGTGGGTCACTGGTAGGCAGCCGCAGCATAGCTTTGGCTGATTTCCACAGGGACCCATCCTCGGTGTGTAGATTTGAGAGGTAAGCCTCCCACCTCTCGTTGGAGAACTCGGTCAGTTCGATGTTGACGAGCCCCTGGAGGCGTCTGTACTGCGATGGTTGTGATCCCATGACAGCTGGTACCGACGACGAGCTCCGTTTTTAGTGGCTATCAGCGCACGAATGCGCTGCGGGATGACAGAGCCAGTATAAACTTGCGTCGCCGGTTTCGGTGATGCGGCTTTGATGGCCGAGGCCATCTCAGCCGCCAGGAACTCGGCAAGCTCATCAATGTCACTTGAGTTGGTGCAAGCGGGGGTAGACTGCGGCGATTTCTCCTCCATCAGTTTCGTGTACTCTCGCCAATTGGTTTTTCTGGGATGGTGAAATTCACGGGGGGGGGGGGTTGGAGGAGGGCTTAGCTGGGAATCCTAAGAGGACAGGGTAGTGCTCAGAGGAGAGTGAATGCGTAGGTGAGGACGGAGGTTTTTGACTAGGGCTATGTCCAGCCAGTCAGCTGGACGTCGGTCGCCATAATGGATGGTAGGAGAGGAGGGCGAGAGTACTTGGATTGCCCCGGCTGTGGTGTACCGGAGCAGGCGTCGTCCTTTAGTGGTGGTGATGGAGAAGTTCCATGCCACGTGTTTGGCATTGTAATCCCCCGCCGCAATGGTGGCGACAGGAGAGTTGAAGAGCTGGTCGAGTTCCGTTTCCGGGATCTGTTGGTGTGGGGGCAGGTAAACAGAGTACAGGTTCAGGGGGCCTCTGTCCGTTTGGACCTGGACTCCTGTAGCCTCCAGTCTGGTCATCTGTGGCAGGAAAAGTTGGTGATGTGGAATCTCCGCTGCGACGTAGATGGCCGTACCTCCGTATCCGTCTGGTCGGTCGGTGCGGTAAGAGCGCATATCAGGAATATGCGCTCTCATGTGGGGTTGCAGATGTGTCTCCTGCACCAGCAGCACCTTCACCTTCTGTTGAACAAGGAAGTTAGCCGCTTTCCGGAGTTTGCTCCGGACGCCATTGGCGTTCCAAGAGCAGACAAGGAGTTGGGAGAGGGTAGGAGCAGGATTAGCGGCCATGGTTGTGGAGATAAAATTGGAAGACAGTGTGGGTGAAGATTTTCATTGGGGTAAGGTGGGGAGGGCGGGAAGTGAGGGCGTTGATCAGTGCCGCCGAGAACTGTATTTGCAGGTGATCCGGGATGCGGTTTATGACTTCGAAGAAGGCCGGGTCGAATGAGGTCGGCGCGGACTTTTTCGGTTGAGGTGGTGATGCGGGTGTTACTGCTGGAAGTCTGGGGGGCGTGGTGGCCCCGGGAGGGGAGTGGGATTGGGTGCAGGAGTTGGTACTGGGCGGGAGGGTTGAGAGGCGGTGAGTGGAGAGGTAGGGTTTGTCTGCGGTTGCTGGCGGTGCGGTAGTGGAGCCGCAGGCGCAGCAGTGGTGTTTGGTGGGGGTGTGGATGTAGGTGGGTGGAGAGCTGCTGCGTAGGAGGCAGCAGGAATGCCAGGGTACCGGGTTCCGAAAAAGGCCTCCCTGGGGAGGTTTCGGGGGTTCGGTACTCTCGGCGGGATGTTGACTCTGGACGGGGGTGTGTTGTTTTGTCTCCTGCTTTCCATCTTAAAGCGTGCCTCCTGCCACACCGGGCAACGGGCATACCGGCAACTATGGTTGTCGCCGCAGTTGGCGCAACGTCCTGCGCCGCCAAAGTTTACTCCTTTTTTCCATACCAAGCTGGACGAACGTGATAGAAAACTCTCACTTATATGGCCCATGGCTTACAGCTTTTCGTTTCTGAGAGCTTCTTCGGAAACACAATCTTGAAATGCTTAACATGTTTTCTAAGGGGAGAGGGTGTATCCACTTTGGTTACGTGCTACATCCTACATAAATATTGGGATGACAGCATACGGGAAGTCTGGTTTCGGTTTCGATGACGCATTTTTCGGAGCGGAGAGATCTTCAGTTCCTGCTCTTCCAGGCCATCTCTGGCATTTCAGGCGCTTTTTAGCGCCACAAGCAGAAGCCTGCTATCCAGAAAACCTCGCTGCCACCCAGAGAAGCATCAGCTGACAAGTATCTACCAGCTTTAATACCGAGGACCCTGATTGGCCGGCCACCACAACTGGAAGAAACCCTATTGGGCTGCTTCAGGTGATCCGGCCAATCACTCCAATAAGAGCGGAGTGCACTTCCAGACCATCGGAAGTGCAAAGGCAGCGAGTAGCCGAAACAAGGCCACAGCCATCCGACCTTCTAGGTAGGGTAAGGCGCGCTAACACAGCGTCCCGTCCTCTGTTTCGGCCTGCTTCTCAGCCCCTGCTCCCTGCAGGTGAGGGTAAACCGAGGTGTGAGATTTGTGCCCTGCACCCTAGGGTGCAGGGCAAGTGTCCCTTACAATGACCCGAACCAAGACCAAACCATCCAAAGGCAAAGCCCCAAGCGGGCCTGCCTGTGATGAAGCAACGGCCGTTGCCAGCACCAGCACTGGTGCAGCCACCCTGTCCTCCAGTGGCCCTGCTACTGTAGAGGGCAAAAAGAGATCTAGCCAGAGAGCTCCTTAATCCTCGAAGGTACGAAGCAAAGCTGTTCTTGGGGAGGATTTCTTTCTCGAATGAAGGGAAAAACCCAATTTAGCGGCGAAAGAGGGAGGAATTCCACCAAATGTGAGGTTCGCCAGCAGTATGACACTAAATACTACTTAAAAAAAACAACGGAAAGAAATCTGGTGAGGAAGTGCAGTAGTGCCACTATTGCACCTATAGATTTAAGGAGCGGGTATGTTGGCTGACCTTAGCGGCCAAGGCCAGAATGCAAAAATTGCCCGAAACCGTGATTAGGTACACCCTTGAAAAATTGGGGCATGTGATTGTATGATGAGCCGAGTATTGTATCCTGGCGGAGATGCCATGTCCTATAGTATCAAGTGAGTCTGCTGCCCTGTAACAAAGGACACAATTAACGTCACTGATTATTAATGTGAGTATTAGATTATTTAGTAATCTGATTGATATCCATCGGTCTGTTCACCTCCGTGAGTATGACGCGTAACTTTATTCTATATGGTTCTATTGCTTGAACGTCATTTTTGTTTATTTCTTTGCCTTCATGCGGTCAATGTCTTACTGCCAGATTGCGCGCCGACTCTTGATCGCTGCAACAAATAATGACTAAGGCAACAGTTAGCAATAGTACGTAATGTAGTCGGAGTTGAGTCTTCCCTCGCCTTAGCTGTGTCGGAGTCTCTTGCGTTGGTAAATGTGATAAAGGCTTAACGTAGGAGATTAGTTTTCCATCCGTCGTTTGCTAATGCCATTAACTCGTGGGGGTCCCTCTTATCCATGAAGCTACCTTCACTCAGAGAGCCAGAACTTCGAAAGTTACCAAACCAAGTGCCATGCAGCGTAACCATAGTTGTGAGTAATACTTTACGGACATCTTACTAATTCATCTAGACATTCTTGTGGGTATGTCAAATTCGGGTTCCCCCAATTCGAAGATTCTATTGGAAGGTGCATGTTTTCATCTATATAGTGTGTGCCTAGTTCTCGAATCAGGCCATAAGCGTTATTTTCTTTGTGCGTAAAAGGTTAAACCTTTTAATATATTGTTCAATTGAGTGAATGTTAAATTCCTCACTTAGGAGATAGGCCGGTTCTAGCGCAGGTTCTTTTGCAATTTGTAATATTATTTTCTCGAGTGCCTGTAACTTATGTATGCGTATTTATACAGCATATCCACATACTGAGAGTGCGAACGATGTATTAACTGTTCTTATTAGCGTTTATTAGGGGATAAGTCCCATACCCAGTCAGTTTAAGTTGGCTATTCATATTGAAGATTGGATATAAGTTTATTTGGCTGAGCATTGACTCTGACCTTAGCAATGTGCTTATTTCAGGTAAGCCCTTGGTTCATAACTAGACCTAGGTCACTCGATCTTTCCATTCGATCCCTTCACCGTGGTCGTTAAAAGGCCGAAGAGCGCTTTTGTCGTTTCATTGCAGTAGTCTTTTTGTGAAGACAATTGCTTGTGTGTTTCTCACATTGACTTTAATTCTCCACCTGGTGAACATGTTTCAAACGCGTTTAAGGCGTTTTTCGGCGGAATGTAAAATTCGCAGCTGAGTGGATTGCGTTACTCTGACAGTGTAATCTGTGTACCTACATGTAATTGTACTAATTAAGACATGGCATTTATGTTTAAGTTAAATAATGTCGGCCCCACAACTCTTTCTTTTTGGTTTGGTAACCTACTCGAGAATGCATTCCCACTAAGCTTGAAAGCGTCGATCATAAACGTAGCCCCTATTTAGAACTATGGCAGTGTCTGGAAATTCGTAAATTCCGAGTTTCCTGAGAAGTTCAGCGTGCTGGACTTTATCAAAAGCGCTTTCGATGTCTATGTAGAGGCTTCCTGTTTATTTATTTGTGTTGAATCCTTTGGTGGGTTGTTCAGTCATTCTAAGCATTTATAGGATGGTCGAATATTTCACTACAAACCCGAATTGTTTGAGTATGTGTTTATACGTGTCAGTATTACTTTTTTTAACACCTCACTTACAGTGTTGAGAACGCTAATGATCATATAATTTATGGGTATGTAGTGCTAGATTCTTGTTAGCTTTAGGGAACAGCAGAATTTTCACTTCTTTCCGAATTGGAGGAAATCTATCCGTTTCGAGAGTAAAGTTAAACATATTAGCCAAAAGCTTTATTTTTCTGCTTGGTAGATTCTTTAGTACATCTGGCATATTGTCTAATCCTGTTGTTTTCCAATGTATCTGATAATTAGGGATGGAATTTTCATGCAGTAATAATCCCTTAAATGTGTATGCATTTATGCACCAAAATCTAAAATATGTATGTAAACTGTTTGCGTAAAATTAATTAGAAACTGAATTAACGTCGTTTTAGAACGAAAAGGAATTACGTAAATGCGTATGAATGATGAAAATAGAAACATTAACAAAGCATGCAAGAAAACTAATATTTTTATATTAATTTACGGAGAGATAATTTGATTGACAATTAGTTTTCCACTACCTTTCTGTTGCAGTTCACAATTACAATATGTTTTTAGGTGTTCGAAGGTAAGCTGTTCTTTCGCAACATGTCTTAGTGGCGGGAAAAACTTCTGTCTACCTCACAGGAACTTAGGGATGCATGTACAAAAGCGGCTACTTGCTCCGCTGTTAGCGACGTGTTGCTCGGAAGTTCAATGTATTTACCGGTTAAAATTTCTTCAATTTCACAAATTTGTTTGTAACCTGAATTGTTTGAAGTATGCGTTGAACTTTTTTCTATACTATTTTACCAACTGTTTGAGGGGCAGAATCAAGTTTAGTGACCATGGCTTTTCAACACACTTAGTAATGAATCACAAAGAGTAGAATTGCCAGTCTCCATAGAAACAATTGCTTCCGGAAGATGAGTAACATTATCAGATATATATGCAAGATTAACTTCAATGTCTGGGATTTTCAGAACATCTTGAGCAGTTGGAATGGAGGCTGCTCTTTCGGATCAAATGTAGAAACAACTCGCTTAACAGTTTCTAAATGTTCGGCGTAGTAAATCACTGCACATAACCATGTGCCCCAACGCGTTATAATTGGTTCTGGTGACAGGGGATGTCAGCTGCTGCTATTCTAAATGCTTGTTTTCTATATCTAAGGTGTTTTTACAAAAACCTTCACAGCAGACACCAACTTGTCAACAGAATGCAAATTTGCACGCACAGTTTCAGCAACGCATGTAATCCGTGAGCAAGACAACTCAAATGGGAAATATAAGTTTGAGAGTAGTGCCAGCTTTGATCATGTAACTTGCTGCATCAGTCACAAACAACAATACGCGTTCGTACTCAATGTCATTTTGCCATAGTAAATTTATGGAACCGATAAAAAAAATAAAAAAAAAAAAAAAAGAGGAAACTGCATCTATTTGTAATCTGAAACTGCTCTAGATAAGGCGTAGAGCCTACGGTTTTGTTAAGAGATTCAATTACAATATTTGCAATAAACCGCCCCTCACAGTCTTGTATTTCGTCGATTGACACCCACATAAAATTATTTTGAATCTTATCCCTAATTTTTTTAATGGTTTGGTCGTAGCACTGCTGTATGTGATTTTTACGTATAGTGGATTTGTCTGGGACTTTACACTTTGTATACTTCTCAATGAAATTTCTCAAAACAGGATTAGTTAATCTCCATAGCGGAACATGTACCGAATCGGCACGAGAGCACTACTCGTGGATTTACGTATTAATTACGTTCTCTTTGTATTTATTGGTATTCATACACTGAACGTCTATGGAAACGTTTTTCACAACCAGTTGTTTTTTTCACACGCACTGAATGAAGTATTTTGCTATCTGTCGCTATCATCTCCCACTCATTCTGTCGCAATTTAGATTGATTATGATTTGATTACTTGTTTTCACTTTCGGCATCGCATTTAATTGTGAAGAACTTAAAACACACCGCCAAGCCACTAATCAGTAGCCAACGTTCACCGCAAACGTGATCTAATTTCCTCAATGGGTGAGGCTTCGAATATATTAATTTGAATGTTATGAATAATATGAAATGAAACAATTTAAAAATCGTATACAAATTAAATAATCATGTAAAATTTGTTGCTTGGTGTTATTGTAGTCAACTCGTAAGGAACAGTTCCGACTAATCCCTCAATAATAGCCATGACGGTACAACTCTGCAGGGAGACCAGGGAAGTCCTGCAATCAAGGCCACGTACTACGTTTCAGTAAGCCGAAGGGTGGGTAACACCCGGCAGCGAATTAGGAAGAAAGGAAAATCATAAACAAATACAAATAAACTTTCAACACAATGTTGAGCGATGGAACTCACAATTTAAAATGATATTTTTTAAAGAATAAGTATTTTAATAAAATAAATCTGATCAATTACACTCACATGTTTTCTCTATATCTCTGAAACAAAGTATTGTTAAAAAGCTGATGTTTCTATATACTTCATGCTAATCGAGAGGGGGAAAAAAAAAAAACACACACACAGCAGAAATAATCTTAATACTCGATTCCTTGTAAATAGAAGTGAAATAAACGACTACCATATGCTAAAGTGATAGTCAAAAGCTGGTTGCTATGTGATTGAAATTCCTTTGTTTGTATGGACAAGAGTTGAGAATTCCGTATGAGAAAAGTATAAAGACTGAAACCAATAACAAGGAATATCTAAAAAAAACAAAAAAAAAAAAAAAAAAAAAAAAAAAAAAAAAAAAAAGATCAATTCCAGAATATATATGACATAAATTGTATGTTTTATCGTGATCTACATTTTTTGTATGGTAAGTTTTTGTATTTATATTTGATGACCAGTTATGTAAAATTAAAAAAAAAATCATTCAGAATAAAGAGGTCTTTATAGGCTATTCCCAGAAAATTCAAGATATACATTTATTTGATATGTTAAATATAGGAGATTAATCAAAATCGTTAAAGCCAGTTTTGAGAAAATCAAAATTTTCGAAAAATGTTCCATATAAAGGATAGTCGGGGGTGGGGGGATTTTTTTGAAAATCTTCGTGTCTTATCCTTGGAAGATACCAACCATTTAACGGTCTTTTCATTTTTGAGCTATGCTGTCCACAGACTCACACACACACGAACCTTTTTCCAAAATTTCTTTTTTGGGACTCAGGGAGACCCAAAACATGTATTTCCGGTGAAATCTCGGTATCGAATTTTTGGGTGTAATACAATACCATCTCTATACGCTATGTAGGTACTTAGTACGTGTAGAGAAAATAAAAACAGCAAAATGTGCAGCATAATTAAAGATATTCGAAAATATTATGCATATTCACAAAACAGGCGAAATATGCATTTATATACACTATAAAACTATGCCTAAAATGTAAGGAAAAAAGTAAATTTGACATATTATCCAAAAAGCATAGTACTTTTCGAATGCTAGAAAACAATATGCATCCGTCCGCCTAGGAAGTGTGGTGGTAGCGTGTCTGCTTCACGTTCAACAGGTCGTGAGTTCGAATCTCGCTTATGATGAGTTACCCGGATAAGGTTTTTTTTTCGGGGTTTTCCCTTATCCTGAGAAGACGAATGTCGAGTAACTATAAGCTCCATGGACCCTGAGATTATTTGAGTATCATTTCATCAACTTGATTCATCATCCGATTTGACCAACCAAGTTAAAGAACGTTAAAAAAAAATTAAAAAAAAAAATATATATATATATATGTATGAAAATCCGTTCCCTACTGATAATCCAGCCTATTTCGCCTGCGACCATTTTTTACATTTTGTTGTGTGTCTGCGTTAGACTTAGTCGCTGCTTCGTTTTTTATTTATAGTGTAAATTCGTCCTGGTCGATGATTGGGCTTAGAGGATTGCCTACATTTTTAAGGTGACTTCGATCTTGGCCTTAGTGAGTCTCAGCTATAGTATTAATTTGAAGCGGAGGGATATTTGTTCGCGTGAACCCGATAGATAGCGTTTTGTTAGAGATTTATTCCACTAATTACGAATATAAGTTTATATAATTTCCGGTGCGACCACTTGCTAAGTCTTGAGGTTGGTAATATTCGATGCATTGAACTACATTTCTTTACTATTTACGTCTGTCTCTTTACATTATAAAACTTAATATTTGTAATATGCTGATACTTTTGGGTATACATGTTGAAATTACTATTTTATAGCAGTTCTTTGGCCGAATTTTATTCTAGATCTGACAGGCAAATGCTCTACCATATTTTCTAAATTTTCTCAGCCTACTTGGTGGTAATTGTGATCTCTGGGAACTGATTTGAACCTAATTGTTGCATTAATGTCATTAAGATAGGCAAGTGATCTGATGGGAGTTCTTGTAGAGTAATGTGTGTAGTAGAATATTGTCACACCCACATCTAATACAAGGGACCCGCTTTGCTGCTGAGAGGTAAAACTGAGACAAAATATACTTTTTACTACGGGTGGACATGGAGGGACGCACCCTCATATGCAAACTCCTATACAACAGGAGAAAACCTAATTCATTCCATAAAAATGTCGTAGATGGTTAAACTAAGCTACTAATGTAAAAACAAACATTTCAAAATCAATAGCAAATATATTGTTAGCTTGTACTTAATACATGCCACCCATCTTGGCGCGAGGACGGGACGGAGGAGCCGATGCTCCGTCTTTATATCTATGGCATTATGCGGCCACACTAAAAGAGACAAATTGCCACGCTTACCATGGTTTTAATGAATGTTCAAGGTGGCAATATCGCCAACATTATAATTATAAATTACAGTGTTACCACATCCTGTGCACACAGCCAGGATGTGACAATACAGTAGAATAATGCAAATGTGAAATTGTAAAACAACTTCCGGTAGCTTCGACCTATCTTCTACGGGAGGAATTAAAAATTCGCTCAGTTAAATAATTAATTAAAAGCCAAAGGCTTAACGTCTATAAGCAGAAGAAAAAGAATGGTAATGGCCCAATACAAGAACTAGACGCATATACAAGGAACAAAATCAAGACTAAGCCGTTGGTCCCGTGTTGTAGATTACGACATACCTATAAAAGAACCTCAAGCCTGATAAACAGGTCTTTCACGCCCAAAATAGAATGGGACGCTGATAGCCATAGTAGTCAAAGAGCGCCCATTCATAAAACTCCATTTCCATTTTCACTGCTCTATCTATTTGATAGAAGCTTTGGCCTGGAATTAAATTAAATTGATTTTTATTTATGGACCCTCTTAACTGCTGCAGTTCTTATCGTTCCATTCTATACTGAGCGTGAAAGACCACTTAATTTATCTTAGAGGTCTATGACATGGGGGGACCAATGGCTTTACTTCCCTTCTAAAGGAAGCCATGCTAAGGATTTCTACTGTCAAAAAATCCATCGCCCTCCGCTGAGTTTGAACCCGCAACCTTGGGAATATAATCCCTAGACCACAGAGGACAACCCTTCAGGGAGAACCTTAAATAGACATATGAGAATATCTAGATGCACAATAAGATTTTCGTAAAAATATTACCTACCACTATGGTTCGTACACTATGTAGCCTTGGTAGCCCTCGAAGTTGTTCTCTAAGTCAAGGTGGCTCCGGAAGCATCGGGGACCGTCATTAGAAAATGACACAGTTGAACGACCGTAGGTTAAGCTATTATCACTCTACTAGCGTAAGACTCTAGTCATAAAACCTTCTGGTGAAGCTAATACAAAAACTGAATCCCACCTACATTGACTAACAAAAAGAAACACAAGCACTAATGGCTGGCAATTGCCTTAATCATTATCTATTTGTTGCAGCGTCCAAGATATGGCACGCAAAATGCTGTATGACCCTAACCGTAAGGAGGTAAAAGAATGAACAAATCCGACACTTAACCATCAGAGCAGGAACCACCTAGAATAAAACGACGCCTTGCTAACAAGGAGGGGGGGAGACTAGTGCATATTAACTTCATTACTAAATAATCTAGCATTCAAATTAATGACTATATCCTTTATGTATCAGGTTAACCTGGTGAGTTTGTTACCCTGAGACCTAAAGGATATGTCAGTATCTTCATTCAGAGGCAAGGCTCAATACTTCATACAATCCCGCGTCTGGAATTTCCAAGGCCATAATCAGGGTCTCAGCCATGTTTGCATTCTAACTCTCTCACCTTCATGGGCGATTTAGCCGGCCAACATTCATGTTCCTTGAATAAGCAATTGCAGTAATGCTGCACTTCCTCACCAGAATTCTCTCTGTTGGATTTTTTTTTGTGTCATTCTTTCTTTTGTTTCAGACCCGGTGAAGGATGATGGATTTTTTCGGGCGTAAAAATCCTTAACATGGCTTCCTTCGGAAGGGAAGTAAAGCCGTAGGTCCTGTGTCGTAGATTTATGCCACTTAAAAAAACCTCCAGTCTGATAAAGGGGCCTCTGAGCAAAATTAAACGGTCTTTCACGCCCAGTATAGAATGGAACGCTGAGAACCACAGTGGTTAATGAGTGTCCATAAATAAAACTCAATTTCCATTCCTTCTTTTGCCTGTAAAGTGTGTTTACCTCTTCATTTGTACCCCCACCTAAAAAAAAACAACATATCTTTAGCTCAGGTATTTATCTAACTTCTCTTACCAGGGTCAAAGGATAGGTGTGGAAATTCCCTTTTATAGTTAGGCATCACTCTTGATAAGGGTCTACCTTTTTGTGAACATATGCAGGGGACACTGAACAAGGCTAAGGAGGCAGTACCCTATTCTGGCTTCCTCCATGTCGGCCTACTTAAAGCTATGTCTTGGTACCAACACTTCCTCTGATGCTCTGTGCTTGTGAGGCATGGGCATGGCAGCAGACTCCTGGCTACTCTGGTTACAACAGACACAGAATAGGGGACTGCAGTCCATTATTCTGTCTGCTGTAGCTTCCCAGTGAGACTACCATATGATGCCTTGGCACTCCCTTAAGTAGAGGATATGAGTAGATACTGAACTCAAAATTTCTCAGTCACATTGGTCAGCCATGAGAATACCCAAATATCTGGGAGACTACTTACCCACAGAGAACTGCAGCAAGTATTACTGGATTCCCTGCATGACCTGTGTCTATAATAAAGGTATTAAACCAGCCAACAGATGGGAGGGTGTCATTAAAATGTATATCATATACTAGTGTCCTTATTTGGCACAATAGGACACCAGTAGAGCAGCGGCAAGGATGTTGCTCCTGAAAAGCAACCATTGAAAAGCCTAAGCATAGCACTTCCTCTTTATAAACCTATTTACCTTTCTACAAACATCTCAAACTATTTCTGTGGCATAGACCTAACAAGGGCACAGCAATGAACCAATGCTCACCATGAGACACCATACTTTCGTCATTGTCATTGTTCAGTAAGTCAGTTGCGACTGAACCTTTACCTCAGAGGATTAAGACTACATCATGAAGATATTCATTGCAGTTGAGAACAAAATGTCTGGATCTGAAAATTCCAGCCGACCTCGGCTTTTCAGGCCAATATCATGAGACATTTTTGTATTTCTTGTGTTATAAAAGAAATATTACATTTTTTCTTCTTGCCTGAAATTTTTTGTGTGCATAATCATTGATTGTTTATGATGCTATCTTGTGCATTATTTTCACTCCAAACAAAACTTCCCTTATTTTCTGCTATGAATAATATTACAGCAAGTTAAATGAATTTTCTTTTGCAGAGCTGGATGGAAGTGATGGAAAGCTACTTTTTCCTTTACCATCACATAAATTTGGAATCTTATTCAGCAGACCTGCTTATGATCGAGAAGAACGCATTTTTGTGTACCTTCTTTCAGAAGATAATATCAATGCATTGGAGATGAGAATTATTGTGTTAACATTCAGCTCTGAAGGCAAAGCATATTCTGAAGTTTTTCATTGTATGGATGATGAAAGTATAGATACTTCATCATATCATGCTGTAGAACTTGCTAATGGAAATTCAAGGCAGTGCCAAACACTAGTAGAACGAAAGTTAAGTATACATACATTTTTATTTATAAACTACCTCTAAGCATATTACAAGAAAATTGGTTTTTAATGTGTTAGTAAGAGTGTATATTTAAAACTGCTTGCATACGATTATCAGGTATAGGAATTCTTAAGCATTTGGCTTAAAGTTATTTACACTCGCACTATTACCATTCGCAGTCCAAGGGTCACTGATAGGCATGTAAAACCAGGTCAGTCTGCAAATGCCAAAAGACTGTATGAGTGTTGGGGGCACTTTTCCTGCCTATAGTCCAGTGACAGCTGAACATTATTTCTTTCCATCCTGGCTTTAATGTTTAGTAATTCCTATGACAGCTCATTACTTACTGATTATGTAAGTGTATGTATATTTTTTTCAGCTCATACCAAACTTGTTGAACTATAATATTTACTTCAGTGTACGTAGTTACATCAAAATCTATATACAAAGTGAAGATGGCACAAACATGGAAGATCTTTATACAACAGTTCCAGAGAATCTTGCTTTTATAGCTTTAAATTCAACCAGATCAACTAAATTTGTTGTTAAACCAAGTAAGTATGTGAATATAACTTGAATTAGCAGCTAGATTACATTTTCTAAAAATCTGATGTGTTACACTCACATGACTTTCTCTAGCCGTTCTACAAACTTCTTACATAAGATTATTCTTCTTTCTGCACCTTGTTAATCGAGGTATTCAGCACAATATTCTTATTACTTAGTTCCTTAAAAGTAGGAAGAAAATAAGGGAATACACTAGGCTAAATCGATAGTCAAATGTTTTAAATGCTTTCGTTATGCGATTTTCATTGCAAATCGCTTCTTATCTTAGCCAGGATTAGAACAAAAGAAAAACGGACACTCCCGTCTGAGAAAAGTATAAGTACTTCACAACTGAAACTTCACTACCTCGAAAACGGTAAGCTCCACAAAAAAAATGTATATGACGTAAATTGGTATTTTAACAAGGCCTACATTTTTTGTATAGTAAGTTCTTGCCTATCTTTTACAGTTTATTAGTTACACCAAATTAAGCAAAATTCATACAATAAACAGGTCTTTAGAAGCTATTCCCAGAAAATTCAAGATATGCATTTTATTTGTCAGGTAAATATCTTTAATATTTGATATTTTAATCAAAATCGTTAGAGCCATTTTTAAGAAAATCAAAATTTTCGAAAAAAGTTCCATGTAAAGGGTAGTTTGGGGTGGGGGGATTTTTCTCAAAATCTTCGTGCCGCATCCCTGGAAGATACTGAGCTTTAGCTACTTTTCGTTTTTGAGTTATCGTATTCACAGACACATGGACACACACACATACACTCACGGACCTTTTTCTGGAAATGCTTTTTTTGGATTCAGGGGGTCCTAAAACATGTATTTCCGGTGAAATCTCGACATCAAATTTTTGGGTGGAATGCAATACTTCTCTATCCCTATGTATATTGTACATACGGGGCAAGAGAAAGTATAAAGTAATCAATATAGCTACTTTGTTGTAAATTGCAGAAAGTTTTCACTTACTAAGTGGTAATCGAGCTATTCTTTAACATTTGTTAAAAAATTGTTGATGGGTTGCTATAAATTTGTTATGCACTATTTTTGCATAAATTCCAAACAAAACAAAATTTTGTTAAGAATAAAGATTTGTTTGTTGAACAAAACAAATGCTGAGATCCTGTTACTAATACATTTGTATGGAACAGATTCACTTAAACATCATTTAAATGCTACTATAAGAGAAAAGCATTGTATCAAATTAACTATTAAATGTTTATTTTTGTAGCATAAAATATAAATGTTAAGGATTACACTTAGGTAAGCAATGTTTGTATGTTATCATTGGTCATTGATACTCCCAACATAGCTTTTAAGAGACAAATTTTAATAGCCAAATAGATGTGTAGTCTCATTAAATAATAAAATGCTTACTTCAAATACCCAAGGTTGCGGGCTCAAACCCAGCGGATGACAATGGATTTTTTCGGGCGTAAAAATCCTTAGCATGGCTTCCTTCGGAAGGGAAGTAAAACCGTTGGTCCCCACGTCATAGATTTACGGCACGTAAAAGAACCTCAAGCCTGATAAAGAGGCCTCTGAGCAAAATTAAGTGGTATTTCCTGCCCAGTATAGAATGGGACGCTGAGAACAACAGCAGTTAAAGAGTATCCATAAATAAAAAAATCTGATGTGTTCCATTCACATGACTTTCCCTACATCTCTGCAACAAATTGTAGTTAAAAAGCATATGCTTCTATTTACTTCATGCTAATTAACAGAAATAGTCTTATTACTTGCTTCCTTGTAAGTAGAAGCGAAATGAGAGAGTACCATAGGTTAAAATGATAGCCAAAAGCTGGTTGCTATGTAACTGAAATTCCTTTGTTTGTATGGACAGGAGTTAAGAAATTCCTGTATGAGAAAAGTTAAAAGCTGGTTGCTATGTAACTGAAATTCCTTTGTTTGTATGGACAGGAGTTAAGAAATTCCTGTATGAGAAAATTTTAAGTTTTTCAAAGCTAAAGCGAAAAACCAGGAATATATTAAAAATGATCAACTCCACAAAAAAATGTATATGACATTAATTGCGTATTTTATTGTGAGCTACATTTTCTGTGTAGTAAGTTTTTCCCCATCTCTTACGGTTTAGCAGTTATGCACAATTCCGTAAAATTCATCCAGAATAAAGTAGTCTTTAGGGGCTATTCCCAGAAAATTGAAGATATACATTTTATTTGTCAGGTAAATATCTTTAATATACGATATTTTAATCAAAATTGTTAGAGCCATTTTTAAGAAAATCAAAAATTTCAAAATTTTTTCCATGTAAAGGGTAGTTTGGGGAAGGGGGATTTTCTTGAAAATCTTCATGTCGCATCCTTGGAAAATACCAAGTTTGGGCTTTAACGGTCTTTTCGTTTTTGAGCTAAGCTGCTCACAGACACACACACACCCACACACACACACACACACACACACACACACACATTTTTCTAAAAATGCTTTTTTTGGATTCAGGAGTCTCAAAACATGTATTTCCAGTGAAATCTAGGTATCGAATTTTTGGGTACAATTTTACCTTCTCTATACACTATGTACATAGTTCGTATAGAGAAAGTAAAAATGCCATTTCATAATAAAAAGAAACAGTTATTAATTTAACAATTTTAGGTACAAATAGTAATTAATCTGTTGATTTGGATTGTTTAATTTTTAGGTTAATATTAGGAATTGAATATTTTTGATGGTTTTAAAATATTAAAAATTTACATTTTAATTTCCACAATCATTTTAAGATATTTAAAATGTGCTAAAGGAAGCAGCTAGCAGAAATAATTTATTATATGTAAAAATTGCATCTAGTAATAGTGAAGCAACACAAATAACAATATAACAATTAATAATTTGTAATAAAACTTATCTTTTTTAAATTGGAGGTCTAGTTTTGCAATTATAATTCAGTTGTATCAGTAGCTACTTGTTGTTGCTTTTTACATTGTTACGGTTATTGCTATTAAATGAAGGATTAAGAAAGATGAACCAAATACTGAATCTGCAATAGTCAAAGGGGCTTCAATATATTCAAATAGTTGTAGAGCAGTAAAATAAATACCTAATAAAATACTTAAGGTTAGTTCTTGAATAGCTTGAGTGCTTAAGGTGCTGCTAACCACTGAAATCAAAACAAATTTGGTGACAAAATCAATTAGTAGTATATCAACATTCATTGCATGCTTTTTATTTTTTAAAATAAATATTTTCTTACAAACTTTAAATCTATGGGCCTATTTAAGTGTTTTAATAATTTAACTTCTGGATTTATGTCATGGTAAATTTCTAAAAATGATATGCCACAGATGATTGTCAGTTTATTTGTATTTAATATTTCTAAAGTGCTCCTTAGCTCTGGTCCCCAAATGGCATTTGATCTCACCAATGTAAACAAGGTCACAATTTAATTGATAAATGTCAGATTTTTTATTCTTTTGAAATTTTGTCTTTTTTCAAAAAGTCTAATAAATTCTATGTTATATTTATTTTGAGGAACCAATATTATACCATGTTCTTTCAAAAAGTTTGTGAATATTTAATTTGCCCAAGGATGATAAGTACATTTTTTAAAAAATGTAATAATATTTTAATTTCTTAAAGGTAGAAATCTTCTTAACAGCTTTTTGATACTTAAACGATTTGTTTATTTATAGAATCAGTATTAAAACCTTAATTAAAGCAGTGTTGATAATGTGTTTATATTCATCATTGAGCTCATTTTTATTAAGGGGTAAATTAATTAACCTATAAATCAAAGTATGAAAACAGCAAATTTATGTGAAAATGGGTTAAAGCAATTATTTTTGTGTAATTATCAGTGTGAGTTGATTTTCCAGGAAAGGAAATATCCATTATTTTCAATTTCCATTGGAATTTTATAGCTTCAACTTGTAAATTTAAAAGTTGTGAATGATCATTTAAATGTTTATTGGGAACAATAGCAAAACTATCATCTACATATATAAACCAAGTTCTAAAAATTAGGTGGACTGCTTTAGTGACCTGTATATTTTAAAATAGCTGATGAAAAGATCAGCAAGAAAAGGTGAAAATGGAATACCCATTGCTAAACATGAAGTTTGTTGATCATTAAAAAAGTTTGATTTAGAAAGATATTTGATCCGGACAAAGATTAGTAAGGTTAACAAAATCAATTAATAAATCTTCATCCAATTCTATAGAACTTAATCATTTTTTTTTAAACTAAAAAAAAATGTTTCTCTAAGAAAGCTGGAATGCTTGGAAACAAAGCATGGAAGAAATGAGTTTATGCTTAACAGACAACACATTATTGTTGATCTTTGTAAAACTACTTTTACTTAACCATTTAGCTAGATTGTAAGTAGGTGAATTTATACAATTTAAATACAATAGATCTAATTTTATTTCCAGGTTTATTAATTTTAGGAAGAGCGTGACGTAAAATTGGATTACTATCTCCTTAATTTTTCTTTCATTTGGAATAATTAAAGGAATATTTTTAAAAAATTATTAAATAAAAATATTAAAAAATATATATTAAAATCTGACGTGTTCCATTCACATGACTTTCTCTACGTCACTGTAACAAATTATTGTTAAAAAGCTTATTCTTCTATTTACTTCATGTTAATTGAGATAAAAATTAGCAGAAATACCTTCTTGTATAGGAATATCTAAAAATGGTCAACTCTGCAAAAAAAATGTAAATGACATAAATTGTGTGTTTCAACGAGATCTTCATATTTTGGGAAGTAAGGTTTTATCTCTTACGGTTTACTAGTTAACCAAATCCAGAAAAATTCATCCAGAATAAAGAGGTCTTCAGAGGCTATTCCCAGAAAATTCATGAATATCATATATATAATATATACATATATATTATATTTGTTATATAAATGTCTTTAATATATAGTATTTTCATCAAAATTCTTATAACTATTTTTGAGAAAATCAAAATTTTCAAATATTTTTGCATGTAAAGGGTAGTTTGGGGTGGAGGGATTTTCCTCAAAATATTTATGTCACATCCCGGGAAGATGCTAAATTTATAAACCATGTTTGGTATTTTACCGAATTTTTGTTTTTGAGTTACCACATTCACACATGGACACACACACACACATACACACAGATCTTTTTCTAAAAATGCTTTATTTTTTGGATACAGGGGACCCTAAAATGTCTATTTCTGGTAAAATCTCGGTATCAAATTTTTGGGTGGAATGCAATACTTCCTATATATATATATATATATATTTTATGTACATAGTTTCGTTTTGGAATTGGCTTACCCTCCCCATAATTGTAGGGCTGACACCCCCCAGGACCTACAAGCCAATACCTAGGAGTCAGAAGCCTGTCAGGGAGCCTACGGCACGAAACCACAGAATGAAGAACCTTTATGAGGGGTTGGCCCAAAGCCAGGCATGTGGATTATACGAAATGTAAGCAAAACTGATGATTGAAAAAGTGATGATGGAGCAATTGGTGGAATGAGTGGCAGGGAAAACTGGAGGACCCGGAGAAAAGCTGCCCAGATGCTGCTTCATCTATCATGATCCCATCTATGCAGGTGCTTGTGATTGAACTTGGGCCGCCTAGATGGGAGGCGAGAGGTCTAACTACTCACCCACAGTGCTGCCTATGTAAATAGTACGTGTAGAGAAAGTAAAAATATTAAAGAAGATATTAAATAAAGCTATCTATCAACTTCTCCTAATTGTAGAAAATGGAACGTGTACTGATGCTGCCAGGAAAAGCAAAACAGAAGGCAGTCAATTTGGTAGTCAATCAATTAAGTGATTTTAATTTTTACTTAATCAATTTGTAGATGAAAAGTAAGCAAAAAGTACAAGTAACAGTAACATTCTCCGATAATAGAACAAATGAAACTGACCTTGCTTTCTTTCTTTACATTTTAGTCTTCCACTTTAATGAATAGGTACCTAAAACAATATGGATAATAATTATCAAATATTAATTATGATTTTCATTCAAAGATTAAGATCTGTGGTGTGCGGTGATATTTTTCATGGGGGACCAGCAGTAATGGACTGTCACAACATTATTTAACAAATCTACAAAGGAAAAACAAATAAAAATATTACATAAGTAATATGTTTTAGAATGAAAATAAAGCGTACCTCCTTCTTCTGTATTTCAACAGAATCCTCCTCTTTCCTTTTTTGAGAAAATTTGTCTGCAAAATGATCATAAAAATATCTTTGGTTTTGAAATTTGTGCAATATGCAATAGGCTATTAGTTCATGAAGATAAAACAGTAGCTGTCCACTTCTGCCTCGTCCAAAATACAATTTTAAATTACCAAATCATTCATCTCTACAACAAAACTTGTACATGTACAAATGCAACAAAATTCCTTGCTCTTCATGTTGATGAAAATTTAAATGATGTGAGCATATTGAAAAAATTAAGAAAATTAGTTTTGCAATCATATTAGTTGCAGAAATGTTAACCATAGATTGTTTACATCATAAGCATCATCCTTCAATCCTCTCATATCTTACATGATCATGTTTTGGGGAAACACAATATGTGTAAATAAGTATTCAAAAGTTAAAAAAATAATTATTAGAATTATGATTAAATCACCAGCCATAAGTATTTGTTCAGAATAATTTAGACAATTACACATTTAACTGTTGCATTCTTTTTATGTATATATATATATATATATATATCTACAGGGTGGCGCATGATAAGTCACACGATTTAATTTTGATTCTACAAGTATATTATTGGGGCAATAGCTTTCAAATTGGGCACTCAACTTTGTGAGGTTCATGGAAATTACTCTATGTGAAACAATTGAGGTTCAGTTACTTTGCATAGCCAATTGTAAAACAGGAGAGATGAAACAAAAGGTATGTTCCCATTTGAGAAAAGCTGCATATTTTAAAGTTGAAACCAACAACAAGGAATGTCTCGAAAACAGTTAACTTTACAAGAAAAACATATGACATAAATTATGAGTTTTAATGAGATCTGCTTTTCTTTGCATATTAAGTTTTTGTCTATCTCTTATGGTTTAATAGTCATATAACATTCTGTAAAGTTCATTCAGAATAAAGATGTCTTCAGAGATTATTCCCAAAAAATTCAAAATATAAATTTTTTGTTTGTGAGGTAAATATCTTTAATATATAGTATTTTAATCAAAATCGTTAGAGCCATTTTTGAGAAAAACAAAATTTTCAAAATTTTTTCCATTTAAAGGGTAGTTTAAAACATAAATTTTGAGGCACCCAACACCTACTCTTCTGGGAGTTCACACTCTGATCACTAATGATAAACATCAGTAGCTGTAAATGATAATTTATAACTACATTAAACAATCATTGGCAGAAATTTACATGCTTATCCCTTCTCGGCTCCTTTTGTTGTATTGCTGTCACTTGATGCCTATGGTTTTAATATATCCCATTCACATTTCACGTGCATGAACCTGTTGAGCCAATTACGTGGTAAACTTTTAAGGATTCCTAGTCATTACTAAAATTAATCTTGATCATTCCTATAGAGACAATAAATAAGTACCAACATTTTGACTGGTAAGGTGATGGCATCATTAGGAACCTTGCAATGGTTATATTATGTGCTAGATTTTTGCTGGCTTACCTTGTAGGAACCACCCAGATGCCACTTCAAGGAAAATGTAAGTTTTATACTTAACGATAATAGGAGCATCAACAAATTCTGATTTTGAATAGGGGACATTCATGCCTGATATGCAGAATTATTTGAAGCTATCATATTAACCAATTCGAATTAGTGCAGCTATGGAGATTTGAAATCAAGAATGTGGAACCAATCTGTATTGCAAAACAGATAAAAGAAGAATATATTTCTGAAGATAAGGAAATCACAGCTCGTCAATAAAGGGTACTCCCAATGATATGGTCAGAACTATCATGAACATATTCTTATTATTCACATGGATTTAGGTTACATTGGATCCAAGCATCTTATTGCTGCTTTTGAAACAAGGAATATAGTGCAGATATATAGTACAGTATTGTGGCCACTGATATTAGGTTCCTGCATGAAAAAGTGGCCTTCCTTCATAAGAAGTAATAATCAAGGGTTCTTCTATGAAACAAAAGTGATGTTGACTGCCTCCGTGGTTGAGTGGTTAGTGAGCTGACTTCTCACCCAGAGGTTCCGGGTTCGATTCCTGGCTGGGGTGGGGAATTTTTCTTTAGCCAGAATTATTCCCTATCCCCCACAGAGTCTGGAAGTATGAATGTGGGAGTGAATGTGTGTGTGTGTGTTTGAGGAAAATAAAATGATTTAAACTAAGGGTAAAAGAACCTACAGATAACAAGTAGTTTCAAGTGCAAAGCCCCCAATATGACCTTCGATGTTAAAGGGGCCTATATAAGTGAAACAATAAAAAAATAAATAAAAATAATAATAATAAAAAAAAAGCTGATGTTGCAAAAACTGATGTCATGGAACTTCTGCCATTTGAGATGAAGCATTAAGGTGTATTCCTCAGTAACTGCAGTACCTACATGTTAAAAGAAAAACTAATGAAAGTATATCATTGATATGTATTTTAAAATCTTGATTACAAGTTTCAGATATAATCCTTTTGTGTTGATAGATCTTTAATAGTTTATAATTTAATTCTATGGGCTAAGTGACAGTGTCAGTTCAGTGTTGCCTATACCTGTAGTATAAGTTCTAGGGATGATCAAACAGTTAAAAATGTACACACATGCACACACACTCATGCAGTTGCCCTCCATGGTGTATTGGTTACCATGCTAACTTCATATACCAAAGGTTGCGGGTTCAAACCTGCGGAGGACGATGAATTTTTTCGGGCGTAAAAATCCTTAGCATGGCTTCCTTCAAAAGGGAAGTAAAGCCATGAGTCCCATGTTGTAGATTTACAGCACGTAAAAGAACCTCAAGCCTGAAAGAGATGCCTCTGTGCAAAATTAAGTGGTCTTTCATGCCCAGTATAGAATGGGACGCTGAGAACCACATCATCCATAAATAAATAGCCATTTCATTTTACATTCATGCACATGCATGTACGCATATATTCAACATACAGATTAAAATTGATTAAAGAAAGAAATAAAAAGAACAAATGGCCTTCTTTAAGTAGAAAATGGGACATCTGTGCTCAAGGTGTGCAAGAGACAGAGAAGTGCAGAAAAAGAATTTAAAATGTTAACTTAAAATATGCATGATGTTGAAGAGACAGAAACAAAGTAATATGGAAGAGCTTTCAAAAATTTAATGTAAAATTGGTGTTAATATTGCTGTAAAATTGTGTACTGTGTACGTACTCCTTAGCACCCATAATGCTTCTCTTTGAGCTACCCTACCAGCAGGTTGGAGGTTTAAGGGAAGAAACAGGATAATAAATAAATAAATAATAATATATGTATATATCAATT
Source organism: Hymenopus coronatus (assembly GCA_030762935.1). NCBI lineage: Eukaryota > Metazoa > Arthropoda > Insecta > Mantodea > Hymenopodidae > Hymenopus > Hymenopus coronatus. Next base: position 144,080,266 of record CM060881.1, on the reverse strand, counting down.
AATATTAAAATGTACAATTTTGATAAATTACTGTGATTGCATCTCAGGTTGAGTATAGTGAAGTGTTAAAGATGGAACCTGAATTCTGATGTGTTCAGTTTTGACATTAGCACTGAAATGATTAATGGTATTTTGACACAACTTATTTAGCATAATTTATAATAGGATGATAATTATGACGTTTACACATTTACCAAATAAAAATCCCTTCTCTTATAATGTGTCTTAAGGGGGTCAGGAATATCCTTATTTTAACTATATTAAAATAGGTATACTAACGTCTAATTTTGTCATTATCTATTGCACAACTTGTTGAAATTTTTATCTCTCATTTATTAAACCTTAATAATGAAATAGATATAAGGTTGTTGTTCTGTGTTAAATTCAATTGCAAATTAATTTTTAAATAATAGTTTTTCTTAATTTTTATCCCAAATTTATACAAACTTCCAGTGATAAAATCTCTTCTTTTTAGTTTATGAAAATAAGTTATGAAAGTTACAAAATTATATAAATAGTTAATGTTACAAACCTTCATTGTTTTATCTTTAATAGTTCCTGAGAAACGGGAGCATTGAAGAGAAAAATCTTATTTTTGAGAAAAGTAAACAGTAGATATAGCATAACTCGACAAACTCCTAATATATTCCAGCTTCATATGATGGTGATATGGATTTTCTGGTTGCTTAGTTTCTCTGCTACTTTCCTCTTCTTGCTGGCTTTCTCTTCAGGGTTTTATCAATGCTTTGATTTATCTATTCAATAGATGTCCCTTTAAAAATTTATTAATTTTAAAAAAAGATTTTGTATTAATTTGGTTTTAAACAAGTTTTACTATGAGAGAAACCCAGTCTTTCATATGTATGACACCACCAATTTTTCTTTATTGAATGAGGCAACAGTATCCCACACTTCCAACGGCCTCCTTCTCCATAGGTAAGATGTCTCCCAACATCTTTACCAGTTGGTAGGGCTGACTGGATGTTTGTATTGGCAAGGCTCTTCACCATGTCAGGTCAAATTACAGTCACGGCTGCACCAATGTCTACTAGTATCCAACACAAACTGCCATCGGAGAAGGAAACCCTGCTGGAGTTGTCATTGGGATGGAGCATATTGAGGCTGTGAGTATTTGTTGCAAGGATGGTCGAGGATGTGATACTGGGAGTGAATGCCCTCAGGAGCCACTAGACGATGGTTTATATTGGCCGGAGGATCATATGACTTGGTCGAGACAAGTCACATAGCAGTCAGCTTTTGACTAACACTTTAACCTATGGTACTCCCTTATTTCACTTCTACTTAATAAGGCTATTTCTGCTAATTTTTTCTCGATTAGCATGAAGAATATAAGAGCAAAAGCTTTTTAACAATTATTTGTTGCAGAGATGTAGAGAAAGTCATGTGAATGGAAATCCTCAGATTTTTTTCTTCCATCTTCTCCATTCAGGATTCGTCTAAGAGTATTTGTATCATCTACTCCATCACGAGGTTAAATCCTGCTTCTGACACCAGTGTAAAAATAACTCTTTTTATTTCAACAAGCATTTCTGTATTTCTTCCACAAATGATTACAACTAAAACTTTTAACAATAGCTGCTTTTTTTTTTTGTTGCTTTCAAAACAGTTCTCTGTATAAGTAGCCTTTTGATTCCCTGGATCTAATAATCCATTAGGTTTAATTAGAAACATTATTAAAGGTCCTTTATATCCTTATTTTACATTTCAAGACATTTTAGGAATCATTATTCTATTTATCTTTCTACCTTAAGAATTCTAAACACTAACCTTTATGAAATACTTTATTTCACTAAAAATAGAACCTGAAATAATTTGATTATAATCCCACTCTTGCTGCAGCGACTACTTTATGTGCTATGAATTTCCTGTAGAAGCTCACTCAACTGCTGCTCGTTATGCTTTCCCAGTTAAAAGCTGAACTCTGGGCAGGGCTTTGTTCCCATTTTTATACCTTTCGGACATGTGGCAGGAAACTTCCAGAAGCAGTTGCATGTGCAGATCACAAACTCATTCAGGTGTAACAATATCCGGCTTCAAAGACAAAGAACCTTCAATCAGCACATGTGTCAACTAACACAGGTGTAACAGTCACATCTTTGATGTCAAAAGAGCTCGCCACTGGCATACATGTCTACTAATACAGGTGTAACAATGGTTGCCAAGAATTAGCAATAACTTACAATGCAAACCATTCATACATGCTCAGCGATTTTGGCCATAGGACATATTTACAGTAATATTTTAACTAAATTTTATTGTACAACTGTTTAAGTAAGTGTAACATTGTATCATTTCAAGTGTATCTTTTAAAACACACATTATGAATATAAATAATCTGCATAAAAAAAAAATATAAAACTATTTTTTCTACAATTTTTTTATTTTTCCCTCAACTGTTATGTGGTGACTTTCTTCCATCTAAAATTTGCCAGTTTTCTCTGTTTATATGTGGGTGAATGGGATGATCATTTATGTTTCATTATTTAAACCTTTAAAAGTTAACTTCAGACATTATTTTATTATATGTTTGGAATATTTTTATGTTATTAGTAGCAGTGATAAGATATAGGAACAGTATGGTTTATCAATATCATTCAGACAACCTTTCTTTCTGTTATATGACCCTTCTTAGCATTCCATCATTTACAAAGAACTGTTACAAAATGACAATTTCATTGCTTTCAAATTCTTTATTCATCAACTAGACACTTAGCTGCACTCAGTTGTATAAAGCCCCAGTGGTCTCTCTGACCTATTTGTCCTCTCTAAGAAATCTGTAACATCTGACCTCTCCAGCCCCAGCAGCACTCTCTTATATAGTCTCCACAACAAAGGTGTAATGTTCTCAAAAGGGGAAACTTGTCCGACCAAGGAAGTTTCCAGAGCTGCTGGAAGGTGTACACAAAGTTATCTTGGGCCATTATTTCAGATGTACATTTACTCTAAAATGGCAGATACCTGCAACAATCCTAGCTATATGCTACATACATATTTGCAGTTTCTTATTCTTTTATTTTATGTTAAACCTATTTCATTTCATTTCATTTGATTTTTATTTTGTTGGAAGCACTATACAGACATTGACAATGTCTGGTAAATACATTAACATTGTCACAATAAATTAAGATCACAAAATTTATCATTAAAATAATCATTTATAGAATAAAAAGGATGTTTGACTAACCATGTATACACTCTGGATTTAAAATTCTACATATTTAAACATTTAATACTATCAAGCAAGTTATTATACAACTTAATACCTAAGTATATACAACTATTCTGAGATTTTGTTAATCTATAATAACGAATGTTTACATTGGACCTGAGTCTAGTACTATAGCTATGAATATCCCTCCTCAAAATAAATATATTACAAGAGGCATGTATAATTACGAAACTATCTAAATATAAAGATTGTAAATAGTTAAAATGCCTAGCTCAATAAATAGGGGTCAACATGGGGGCTATATAGCAACTTTTTTTTTTAATTATCCTAATAATTTTCTTTTGAAGAAGAAAAATTTTGTTTACTTTGCTAGTACCACCCCGAAGAATTAGGCCATAGCTTATTACAGATTCAAAAAAAGCAAAATACATACTTCTCGCGTATTCCATTGGGATACAGTCTCTGAAATGCCAGACAATCTCTTCTTTAAATATTCAATATGGTTGATCCATGATAGTTGGTTATCAATATATACACACCTAAAAATTTAGTACTTGTCTGATACTGCAATGCTAAGCCCTCTGATATTCTTTTTAAAGTGAATAAAACAGAGTATAGTAGTTTAAAAAAACTAATTTGGAATTCTGAATGTGTGGACCTTTAGATCCTTGTCTCTCACATTTAGTATCAACTGCTATATATTCAGTAAAATTTTGCAGGTATGTTAGCAACTAAAGTATATATTCTTTCAAAATGAATCTATTTGGTCTTTCAAATTTGGTAAATCAAATCTGAATCACTGATATAAAATGACTGATTGAGTTAAATAACAATTTTGTAATAAATGCTAGCATTAAGCTTTTTTCACCACTAGGTAAATGATGAGTTATACATTTTTACTTTCTTTAGCAGGTATGTACATACGATGCACATAGTAGCTAGAGAAGATATCGTATTCCACCCAAAAATTTGATATTGAGATTTCACCAGAAATATATGTTTTGAGGTCCCGTGAGTTTGAAAAAAGTATTTTTAGAAAAGGTGTGTTTGTGCATGCACTCTAAAATGAAAAGGCTGTTAAAAACCAAACTCAGTATTTGGATTTAGTATCTTTCAAGGATGCAAAATAAAGTTTTTTAAAAAATCCTCCCACTGCAAACTACTCTTTACATGGAAACATTTTTGAATTTTTTTTTTCTTCTCAAAAGCGACTAACAATTTTTATTAAAATACTGTATATATTTACATCACAAATAAAATGTATATTTTCAATTTTCTGGGAATAGGCTCTGAAGACTTCTTTATTGTGGGTGATTTTGCAGAATTTTGCATAATGGTTAAACCGTAAGAGATAGACTAAATCTTAATGAACAAAAAATTAAGATCTTGTTAAAACATATAAGTTATATCATATACATCTTTTTCTTGTAGAGTAGGCCATTTTTTAGATATTCCTTGTTATTGGTTTCAGTTTTAAACTACCTAACTTTTAAAATAAGAACTGAAGCTTTCCTGGCGACATATTAATTCAAAATCTTCTCGGGCTTCTAGCCAGGTAAAAACTTGGCTTGACACCAACGTTTCGAAGAAGTACATCTTCCTCGTCTTCAGGGTGAACTGATGGTTTGAGCTTGCGGAGACTGGTATTTATAAGAGCTGGGATGAAGCTAACATCTGATTGGTTCACGTGATATTATGGCCTGGTATTTAAGATGACTGAGACATGGGCACGGACTTCGTAGAAAACTATTTATAGCAGTTATTCGGCTAATATTTTGTGTTTGAGCACGCACCTGCTAGAAAATAAGTCTTGAAAGACTGCAGGTAGAGGATTAGGTATTAAGGCTCTTTAACATTGGTGTCCATGCTGAACTTAATTGTAGGCCAGAATCGCAATTTAGATTATTTGTTTCAGATGAGATGGCTAAAGCTTCTTTTACTCTCCTTTCCCAGTAGTTCGCATATCAGATGTTAGCTTCATCCCAGCTCTTATAAATACCAGTCTCCGCAAGCTCAAACCATCAGTTCACCCTGAAGACGAGGAAGATGCACTTCTTCGAAACGTTGGTGTCAAGCCAAGTTTTTACCTGGCTAGAAGCCCGAGAAGATTTTGAATTACCTAACTTTTCTCAAACGGGACCATGCAAAACAAATTGAACCTCAATTTTTCACATAGTGGCCAGCTTTTAAAAGATTTGAGCATTGCTTTAGCATAGTGTATTCCTTATTTCCCATACACTTACAATGAAGGAAGTAATAAGACCAATTATGTTTATGTTTATGTTGATTTAGCATGATATAGATAAAACAATAATCTTGTGTAAGAATTGTTTGTATTTGGAATAGCTATAGAAAGTTATGTGAAAGGAAGACATCAGACTTTTTAAATTTGTTGTAAATACACATGATGCCATTCTTATTTCATCATGGTGAAAAAAAAAACAGCAATTAAAATACAGTTTATGAACATAATAAGTATCCTAAAGTGATGGAATTTATTTGATTTAGCTTACAGATGCACAAAACTATCAAAATTGACAGGAGCTCTCAGGAGTCCATTTTTATTTAATAAGGGCTTACCTAAAGGATCTGCTACTTGCATAACAATCTCATATTATCTTCAAGCAACATCAAGCATATTCCTGGGAGTCTATGTGCAAGAAGATGATGAAAGGATGACTGAAATTGGGGCAGTAAGCTTGAATAAACAACCAGAGGTAAATTTACTATATAGGGGAAATAGTATCATAAGGCCAATTAATGAGAGAGAGAGAGAGAGAGAGAGAGAGAGAGAGAGAGAGAGAGAGAGAGAGAGAGAGAGAGAGAGAGAGAGAGAGAGAGATATTTATTAAGGAGTGATTAAATAATGGAAACAATGCATAATAACTTTTTTCAGGGCATCTCTAAGATACATCAATTCATTTGGTATGCTAAAGATACAATTGATTATGGTTTTCAATATAAAATCAAAGCAACAAGAAACTCGGAAGATGACATTATTTTGATAAAGGAAATATCAGGATGTGATAATGTAGGTAAGTTAAATATTTTACATATTAAACCTTAATCTCAGGGTTTTACAACATTTCAAATAATAATGTTGTTAAGGCTGTTATTCAACAAGTATATAGTTTCAGACTCTTAAGGATGGTTATAAATTCCAGCATGCACAGTTCACTTCTCTGTCACCTAGACGAGCAGCATAGTCAAATAATAAGTTTAGGGTTTAGTATGGAGATTCTTTTTTAAAACAATTTGTTTAAAATCAAATGATAAATAGGAATTAATTCTACAAATAATAATTCTTCTACATAAGTTGATACCTATATTTAAAAAAATAAATGTTATATTCATAGTTTAAGTGCAGCAATTGGAACTAAAGCTACTTACCTCTCCTGGCTATGCCTCTGACCAAAACCTACATGTATAAAGAAGACCTATTATTTTTGTGTACAGAATATGTTTGCCTGAAAGTGTTTTAATATATGAGTGTATTGTTAGAAATGTGTTTAGTGCTTCTGCAGTAGAGAACTGTTCTTCCTTGTGTGCTAGAAAACCAAGAGAAGCAAACAGCATTTTTTTTTAAAGAAATTTATTTTAAAAGGAATTTAAGTTCTTTTATTGTCACCACAATACAAATTTGGAAAATTGAAACTACTTTCTACAAATTGTCAAAGAATTGAATAACTGCAGTATTTATTAGCATATTTTACACGACCTATTTCAAATCCTAAAAGCTGGATTAGCATTTTTAAAAGAGTAGACGGCAGTCTAGATGAATTTGTCCATTTTAATGTGATACAATGGATAGTAAATTAGCTATAAGCAATTAGAAACAGAAAGGTTTGGAAAACATATATACACATGCAAGATAATGCTACAACCCTGCAAAACAATTAATTATGCTGACATATGGTGATCTTGTTATCTATCAGTGCACACTTATCAACAATTGCCTCCATTGTCTTCAGATCTGAATCCAGTAAACTTTTGATTGCAGGCTTAATTTAATAAGTTTTCCTGACACATCCTACAACCCCACTGCACCTGAAAGATGCTGTCTTGCAAGAAATTGCCACTATTCCAAAACATACAAAATGCTGTGTATGGTGTCGCAGACAGAATGCTATTTGCTGAACAAGAAAAAGGCACACACCTTCCCAATGCTTTGTAAACTTTATTGTTTGCCAAACTTTGTTTTTTCACTTTGATCAAATGTTATAATATTTATAGCATTTTAATATTTAAACTGGCTTTTGAAAACCATACCAATGAATCTCATGTAGAAAAGAAATACTGAGTAGCATGAGGAGTTAGGGAATCAAAATTGGTAATAATAACAATTGGCAAAAACAAAGAAACCACTAGTTTTGGAAAGAGATAAGAAGCCGTGTCTGTAGTACAATATTTATATGAGGTACTTAACAGAAATGGGAGTTTAATTGTGAGGTATTACACCCCTGCAATGAATATTATACTACTAACAGCAACCAGGTTTAATTACTGAAAGATTAATGTGTGCTCTGATATACAAGAGCTTTTGTTAAGAAACCCTTCAGGTTACCAATGGTAATGTAAATCAAAACAGTGAGCATGTACATATTATGATGTTTCTCTGGTTACTAATCCCATATATGTATACTAACAGAATACTGATACTACATTCAAATACATGTAAATTGTTAACTACTCATAGCAACAATTATAAGAAATCATTAAAGTCATTGGCTAAATTAAGCAAAACTCTACTGTGATTACCACAGCCTTAATCACAAAATTGTAATGAAGCAATCAATCAAGGCGTGATTGTAATCTGTTAACTATACACTGCCACAATTATATACATACTTTCAATTTAATACTATGTGCAGGGGCGCAATTCACTACCAGAAGTCAACCATGAAGCAAATATCTAATTCTTTAACATGCTATGATGAAGCCCTCACAGTAGGTACTCCCAAAAGGCGAATCGGTCGCAACCACAATTTTCCTCTCTTCAACTACAACTGCCTGAGCCTAGGAACACTTGGGCAGTGGCCAATCAGAGACCAAGGAGGAAAAGTGCATTCAAAAGCCAGAGAAAAGGCTGCCAACAGTAACTAAAAGCTGGAGCCAGAGCATACAAATGGCTCAATACAGCGGAGAATATGTAATATGCTAGCCAAGGTCAGAATATCATATGGAGTTAAAATTTGGAAATGCATTGAAGAATGGAAAACCACTGACTTAGCACATAGAATACTTTGTAGATAAAGGATTTAGTTAAAAAAAAAAAAATTCCAGGACCATATCAACACTGCCAGAGTTGGAATTTTGTCCTGCAGGATGGGGCCATGGATCCTCAAACAAAATTTCTGTATGGGCCCACCAAATGTTTTCAACCCAATGGAATTTAACTATTAAAAATACAGGTTCCAGAATATTCTAAAGTTATGTGTTAATACATTTTAGATGCAAGCAGTAAATGAGAGTAACACTAGTAAATAATAAATGAATTAGAGGTATTTAAATATGCATAAATGCTACTTACAAAGCAATATAATAGTCTAACATACGAAGAAAAACAAACCTAATATTTCAAGCAAAACATTGTAACATACCTTGTCATCTTGTTTTCAAAGATAGGTTGATACTACAATAGATGGAATACTAAATTGTCTATTGTTGCTGCTGACAGAGTTATTATCATCTCAACGAAGCTCATTTTAGATGCAGTTCATATTAAATTGATAACATTGCTAAATGACTCAGTTTCCCTTGACACAAAAGTGTACTCAAATAGTTCCTGATTAACAATAATTTACTAAATCCTCTCTCACCTGAAGCTAAAGTAACTCCTAAGGTAGTAAAAGTTTTTAGAGCAATGCAAAGTTTAGGAAATACATCCTATAACTTCAATTTATAAATGACATTGAGAGAAGTTTTCTTTTCTGCTGATTTGGTCAGACTTGGAAAAGTAGCTGCATGCACCTATTTAAATATTTGTATTTCTTTGATAAGATTATCATTTGGATAAGCAGGATAAACTCTAATAAATTTTTTGCATGTGATCTGTCATCTAAACTTGTGACTATTGTGAGAATGATTTCAATAGTTGAACAAATATTTTTCATGTCTTTATACCAAGAATCCATCTGAGATCCAATGGTGTCTATGATTACACAAAAACAATTTTTTAAAATTGTTCTTCATTTTCTTCTAGAAGGAATTCAGATTATCCACCAATATCATAATCAGGTTCTTTGTTTTCCTTCCACTCTTTTTCCTTATCTTCAATTCCAATATCAGAAGCTCTTTTTCTAGATCTGTTTAAGTATTCCAATTAAAGACCTCATACAACTCTATTTATGTTAACCTGAACAGCTTTAATGTTATTCATTCAAGTTTAAAAGGAAAAACTTTGACTGCATAATCAAACTTCTGATAATTATATGGTCTAAAATGAAACCCTAAACATTAAAAAGAATCCATGTTTCAAATTTAGAGAAATAGTTAATTAGCCCATTTACTTATGCTTGACCATCTTGAAATAAACTGCATCAAGTCTTTGTATTTTATAAATGTTTTATTACTTTGGGTAGTTTTTATGCTAGAGACATCATTGCCTCAATTTTTGCATTCAGTCTTGTTTCAGATAGGCTATGAAGGGCTCGCACACCAGCCTATTTTGAATAACACTTGACTTCTCTAAAGGCTTGTTCTGAAGAAATTGTAGAGCTGGTTCACACAGTTAAATGTGCCTATTACTTAATTGCTTCTTTTAGCATGCAATCCCATTAAGTTCAGACTATGAGCTGCACAAGGAGAAACGTAAGTTTCTAATGTTTGCTGCTTGGGCACTTTATATTTGCCCAGCCATTTTTTGGCCTACTATCAAAGCACTGGCCACAGCAGTAATGTAATTGAGTGACATATTTGTTAAGTACGTCTACAATAGTATTACTAATTACTTCACCTGCCTTTTTTCTGAAAATTAAAATATTCCAGAAACCTCTCTTAAATCTCCCATTTACCTCTTTTTTTTTTTTTAATAAAGAAAAAGCATACCGCAAAATCAGAATATTCTGTTTTTTTCTTAGGTCCATCTTGAGTAGCACCATAAACAAATGAAAGATACAGAGCTTTGTGCTTTTCTTCTAACACTACCTTACCAACACGTAAAGATAACAGATCATTCTGAGCTATCCAAGATAAAAAAAATAGGGTATTTTTTTTCAAATAATAGGCTATTTTTTTTAAGTTTTCTTGACAGCTTTTAACATGTAACATGAATTGGATTGGTAAATGAGGAATGAATTGAGTAAAATTAAACAAAGGCCCTTCCTGCCAAAAAAAAAAGAATTGTGCCAAAATTTAAACTTTTAAGAACAATTGAAAACATTGGTCCCATTTACAATACTTTCCTGTAAAAATAGGTCGTATTTGACCAATAACTCAATTAGACCCAAGAAGTTTCCCTTATCTGGCTCTGCTAGCTTTAAATTACTTCTCCCAAAAGGTAAATTTCTTGAGGCTAAAATGAAAGTGACATCTAAAACTCAAAGAAGTCCCTTTCATTCAATAGTTGGTGGAACATGGAATCCACTAGCTACTAGACTTGGCTCATAAGGGTTATCCCAGCAGAGAACAGGGAAATTGGAATATAAAAGAAAAAATTCAGTGGGTCAATGTCCATTGTGTAGAGTGAGAGAAGATCTAGAAAATATGTTTTAAATTGATAGTACTAACACGGGGAAGCTCCTCATTTCAAACTGGAGTATACGAGAAAATAAACAGTCTTTACTTAGAACATTGAAAAAGCCTGAAAAGTCATTTGTCCATGTAGAAAAGTGTTTGGTGGATAGGGGTTACTTTTTGTCTTTGCAAATGTGGATAGAGATCTTCCAGAAAGTGATGAAAGCAGAAAAGTTCATTGAAACAGGCATACAGGACAAAAGAAACTTCACAGAAATCTTCAGAAGAAATACTCCATGTATAACATGTCAAATGGAATTTCAATTAAACTTTTGAAATTGGGGAAATGTGTAAATGACTGCTGAGGATTCTGCAGCAGTAAGAAAGGAGCAGAAAACCGTAGTGGATTACAGAATATATTTTTATTATAGAAATGTAATTTTCAAGTCCAGATTCTGGATTTCTGATTAGTTAAAGCAGCCATATTTCTTGCATATATCATACACAGGAGAAAACATAAAAATCTAAGGGTTGAATATGTCATTTTTTTATTTTATGGTTATATATTCAACTTCCTGACATTAATTGATTCACTTAAATATCATTGTGAGTACATAATAAATCACAAAGCAGAGGATTCTTTAGATTGTTTATGAGATGTTCAGAGAGAATACTGCAGAAAAATGTTTTTAATTTGTTTTGAAGTTCTTGCATCCTTTAAACTTCTGCATATATAACACTACTCTGCAAAATAGTGATGGGACAGTAGCACTATTTCTCTATAATTGATACTCAATATTGATTTTTGAGCACTAAAACTGAATATTCACTTTATAAAAGGCAGTAAAGATGATAGCTTGATCACTATTTTTTTAGTAGTTTTCTTTATATAAAGGTTTATACCAATTTTGTATTGTATGGTAATTACAAAATTATGACTATTTGACATTATCCAATCAGCAGCAAATTTTTTACTTCCTCTGCTACACATACCGGTATCTATTCGAGACAAAAATTTACTTTAGAGATATCATCTTAAATATATGTATAAAGCTTTCCTGAATCCCAAATAAAACGAGAGAGAGAGAGGGAGAGAGAGAGAGGGAGGGGGAGAGGTGGAGAGAGGGAGAGAGAGGGAGAGAGGGAGAGAGAGAGGGAGAGGGAGAGAGAGGGGGAGCAGGAGAGAGAGGGAGGGGGAGAGGGAGAGGGAGGGGGAGAGGGAGAGAGAGGGAGAGAGAGGGAGAATAACTCAAAAACAAACCGTTGGTTAAATTCTAGCAGGATCTTCAAGGATATACCAACTTCAACATTTTCAAAATAATCCCTGACAGCAAATTAATGTTTACATGAAAATTGTTTATCAAAAAAGGCTTTAACAATTTTTATTGAAGAAGGAACATTAAGATTAAGATATTTCAATAAATGAAATGTATATCTTGAATTTTCTGAAAATAGACTCTGAAGTTGTCTTCATTCTGAATTGCTGTTACATACTAATTAATCTGTAAGAGGTAAATAACAGTCTTGCTACACAAAAAATACAGATTTCATAAAGCACATAATTTATATGCCAAATATTTATTTTTCATGGGATTATCATTGCAAACATATATCTTGTTAGTAGTTTAAATTTTCCATACATACACTTTCAAATGTGAAGTCATTATTTGTTTCTCTCTCTTTCTAAATATATGAGACCCTAGATTATTTGTAGTACATAGTCAAATGTTACTAGCTACATTCTTTGCAATTTCAGCAGGCACAGATTCAAGTTGTGGTAAGAAATTTTCTGTTGGGCATACATTTGTGACACATGGTACATTATTTCAATTGAGCACATTCATGACTGTAGAACTGCAGTTAAAATGTGACTTAATGTAAATTGATTCCATATATAACAAATGGGAACCTTCACTTTAACAATGTTTTATTTTTGTTTAGTTCTTTAGCATCCTATAAATAATGTGTAAATTGTTACAAAATACTTGACAACCTATAACCACTTTCCTCATCTCCAAATTCAAGAGGAAGTTGAAATTCTAGAGTCAATTATGTGAAAAAATTGATTCTACCTAGAGATTTAAGAAAAAATTGTTATGCTTGATATTAAACTATTAATAATAGGACAATTAAAGCACACAGTTTCATGCATTGCATGTGCCAAGTATATTACATGCATTATTTTGTTATAAAGAGCTTTTGGTTCCCCTTCTACCTTAACTCTATATAGGATCAGGATCACACAAAAACAAAGTATTTTCATATCTAATCCCTCTGTTCATGATAACAAAATTGTGTTATCGAATATTTTTGTGATTATTGAATATTTATCAATGCTTTGGAGTTTCATCCATATAAACCCAGATTAGATTATCCTCAATAGGATTATGAATTTGTTATGTTATTTTGACTTTCTCTACAGGTACTATGTACATAGTGTATAGAGAAAGTATCGTACTCCACCCAAAATTTTGATACCGAGATTTCACCGGAAATATATGTTTTAGGTTCCCCTGTATCCAAAAAAAAAGCATTTGCACAAAAAAGGCCATGTGTGTGTGCGTGTGTGTGTGGGGTTGCCCTCCATAGTGTAATAATGGTTAACATGCTAACTTCAAATGCCCAAGGTCGCGGGTTCAAACCTGGCGGAGGATGATGGATTTTTTTGGGTGTAAAAATCCTTAGCATGACATACTTCGGAAGGGAAGTAAAGCCGTCGGTCCCGTGTCGTATATTTACGGCACGTAAAAGAACCTCAAACCTGATAAGAGAGGCCTCTGACCAAAATTAAGTGGTATTTCATGCCCAATTGAGAACCACAGCAGTTAAAGAGCATCCATAAATAACACACCATTTGTGTGTGTGTGTGTGTGTGTGTGTGTGTGTGTGTGTGTCTGTGAACACGATAACTCAAAAACGAAAAGTTGATAAAATACCAAACTTGGTATTTAAATTTAGTATCTTCCAGGGATGCAACACAAAGATTTTGAGAAAAATCCCCCCACCCCAAACTACCCTTTACATGGAACTTTTTTTGAAAATTTTTATTTTCTCAAAAATGGCTCTAACGATTTTGATTTAAATATCATATATTAAAGATATTTACCTGACAAATTAAGTGTATATCTTGAATTTTCTGGGAAAAGCCTATGAAGACTACTTTATTCTGGACAAATTTTACAGAGTTTTGCATAACTGCTAAACCATAAGAGATAGAAAAAAACTTATCACACAAAAAATGTAGAGCACTTTAAAACACGCAATTTTTTTCATGGAGTTGATCGTTTTTGAGATATTCCTGGTTTTTGGTTTCAGCTTTAAAAAATTATACTTTTCTCATACAGGTCTTTGTCAACTCCTATCCATACAAACAAAGAAATTTCAGTCACATAGCAACCAGCTTTTGACTATCACTTTAACCTATGGTACTCCCTTATTTCGCTTCTACTTAATAAGGCTATTTCTTATAAATGTAAAAAGAAGCTAGTAACAGTGAAGAATAACACAAATATTAATATAAAAATAATAGTTGCAACAAATCTTCACTTATCTTTTGGAATCCTTGCAAGATAGTCCAAGCAAGGATTCCAAAAGATAAGTGAAGATTTGTTGCAACTATTATTTTTATATTAATAAGGCTAGTTCTGCTAATTTTCTCTCGATTAGCATGAAGTAAATAAGAGCAAAAGCTTTTTAACAATAATTTGTTGCAGAGATGTAGAGAAAGTCATGTGAATGGAACACATCAGATGTGCCAATACCATATAGATACATAATGTTGTAACATTTTATCTTAAATTATATTTACACAGAGATTGCACCTAATTGCACTGTTCCCCTTCCTACTTATTTTCATTTTCATATATTTCCCTGCTATTCCTCTCTCTCTCAACGTCATTTACATATATGCGATCAGGGCCTTCATGTTAAGTTATATTAGTACTGGTGTTCATGTTCTACAGAAGTGACTAATTGATCACCAGTTTGCTGAGGCTAATGATACCGTTTTTGAGCATCTGACACTATTTAATTTTATTTTGCGTAAATGTTTCTATTATTCGTTTGCATCGAAGCAAATAGCAAGTAACACACATGCCAATAGTCCTTTGCAGCTGTTCGGAAATGAAGCAAGTAATAAGACTATTTCTTCTATTTTTTTGATTAGCATTAAGTAAATAGAACAATAAGCTTTTTAACAATAATTTGTTGCAGAGATGTAGAGAAAGTCATGTGAATGGAACACATCAGATTTTTTTCATTAAGTAATGTAATATAAAATGAGTGGAATCATGTGAATTATCTGTTGTGTATGTGTTTATTACAACTCACATAATTTAGGTTGTTAAAACTATAGAGTGGAAAATCAATAAAATTGAGAGCTTCACATAGGTATTCACTACAACTCAACAGTTTGGGACCCAATGTTAAACAATTTGCTTAATTTTGGAGTTTTACTTTTAGCACTTAGTGTCTTTTTTTGAGTGAAACATTTTTAAAACGTTTTGCCGTTTTCTAATGTTGTGTCACTTATACATCTTTCACTTAGAACTTAAAATAAATTAAGCCCATCTATAGTTAAACCACCTTCCTATTTATGCATATATATATATACTTAGTTGTGTAAATAAACTTGATTTCATTGGCAACTTTTCTGCAAGTGAATGCTGGGGTTAAACTATGAACAAAGCCTCTCAACATTCATAAACAAAACTAAACTGAAATGCAAAAATACTCTGCCTTACTTGTCTGAAATTCTCTAGCCCTGACTAGTGGTAAAATCTGTCTGTCGAATTCCCATTAGAAATTTCCCGGTCCCGAGGAATAATATTTTCCAGATACATCTCCAGCTTTATTTTATTTTTTTGTTATTTATAATTTATTAATTATTATTTAAAATAGGGAATTATATTTTATAAAGCATTTTCCCTTGAAAATCAAGAAATAAATGCAGTTGAACCTGATTTATGCATATATCAACAAAAAAAAAAAAGAGCATTACAGTGGGCTTACATGTGCAAAATTTTACAAACAACAAAGATATGAATGAAGACAACATTACTTTGAGCTTGGTCCTGCTTTAAACAAATCAGCTGATTTAGCTTGTTTCACTTTTTTTGCACTAAGTGCATAAACCTCATTTTGCAAACTTATTAATGAATTTAGAGTTTTTTCACTACCACTTTTAGCACTGATGTAACGCCTACACACATTTATTGCACTTAACACTTCACTCACCTTAGGTATTTCAAGATTTGAGTCGTCATTCACATTACTGTCAGTGTTGCTTGAAGCTGGTCCACTTTCTTGATCACCATTTTTTGGCACATCAGCAATAATCTCCTCATTCTGTAGTTCCCCACACACAGCTAGGTTGTCATCAAAATGCACAAGGTATCGAAATTTGCACCCTCCAGTAGAGCTAGCTCATTTATAGGCTCATCACTACCAATAGCATCACCATCATTAGAGACAGCCTCTTCTTATAAAGCACCAGATTTAATGAAACAGTGTTTGATTGTGGAGGATGACACTTGCTTTCAGGCAGCCAAAATAAATTCCATGTCTTGTAGTAAGTTAATGGCAAGATTTTAATTTCCTGCATCAGTCAGTGTATTAAATGTTGAACCAGCATTTTCCTATAATGAACTTTGAAATTTGTCCAAACCAAGTGGCTGTACACGACTGGTACAGTTAGGAGGGAAAAATTCCGCTTCAACATTTTACACAATTATTTGAGGTGGATGTGCTGTACATCGATCCATAAAAAGAAGGATCTTCTTCTGTTTCTTTTTCATTTTAATGTCCAGTTTCTTTAACCACTGTTCCATTAAAATCATAGACATCCAATACTTCATATTGGATTCATATTCCATAGGTTTTATTTTGACACCCTTAAAACCCTCGGATTCTTGGATTTTCCCATCACAAGTGGGGGAAGTTTGTCTGATCCATCTGCATTGGTGACAAGAAGAACTGTTATGCAAATTTTACTTTTCTTCCCTCCATGGCATGAGACACCCTTTTCAGCTAATGTCTTGCTGGGAAGGAGATTGTAGATAGGTCAGTCTCATCACAATTGTAGATGTTTTGAGGCTGATAATCCCTTATGATTCCTGGTAGATCCTCTTTCTTCCAGTGTTGAACCGTGATGTAATGCACAGCATTTGCCTCGCCACAAAGTGTTTTCCCTGTGATTCCATGATGATCTTTAAATCCTTGCAACCATCCTGATGAAACCTTGAAATCAGCCGTGATGTTCATTATTTTAGCTAAATCTATCGCTTTTGATTTCAGCATGTCGCCATGATTGGTAGAGCTGCAGCCCATTTCTGCTGAAACTATGCGAAAAGTGCTACTTCCAAATCAGCATATCTCCCTTCCTACTGATGGCTGTGTTTTATTGATTTGGCACCCAATTTTAAAAACCCATTCAAAATAATATTTTTTTTACTGATGACTATACATAGCATGGAGTAAGCAATTCCTAAGTCTGAAGCAATTTTGGTTTTGTGTGGATTAAGCTCCACCTCTCATATGAATTTCACTTTCTGATCTAGCGTATAACATTTTCTTTTTGTGTTCTCCATGGCTGATTAAAAGCAACTGAGAACTGAAAGTCAAACTGCTGTTTAACAATAAACACCAGATACCGAACATTTTTATCTTTATTTCTCGTTTGTTACTACATTGTCGCGCTCTACCAGCAAACATATTGTCTTTTGTTTCTGAGGCCGAAAGCCTCCCTCTCAGCATGAGTCTTTGTCAACAGAAATAAGGAAAATACCCTCAAGTTTCTTTTAAGATAGTGTATGCTGTATGCTCATAATCATGTAAAACTCAGTTGTATTTCAGTGAAATTTAATATGTATTACAGCGAATTATGTATAAAGGCATTACATATAAATAAGATCCTGAGGTTTCTAAATTACATTTTGCCGGGACCTATGAAAATTTAGTATAAATGTGAATTACTTACAACTGGGTTATGTATAAAACAGGTTCAACTGTATATTTGTAATGAAATGTGTTAAATATTACACAATGATGAAAAAAATCCAAAAGTACAAACATATGAAAATAAAATGTAAATTTTCTGACTGAGCATGCATTGTTTCATACAGTCATTAGGATATGCATCTTCCTTTTAACCAAATAGAAAAAAGTTGTTATTACATATCCATCCTAGCCCTACTTGGGGTGTGTTGCCTCAAAATGAATTTGAGCAATCCTTGTGGAAAAATTTGAGTTAGATGTGGAATTTAATGCTCTGCTGGCATAATGCCAAGGTAGCTCATTTGGTTAGAGTAGAGTTAGGCTAAGCCAAAGAACCATTGTTCAAATCTTGACTATGGCATTGAATTTCTCAGTCTGATTCTACTTTCCAGTAAAAGAATAATTTATTTGGATCAACACTGTTATGTAAAAGAGTATATGCATCTGAGGTATCATCACCTTCAAGATTCAAGGATGACAGCGTTCATCATTGTTTAACTGAAACACAATGTTTTTATTTTTCCTTGCCCAATATTTGGAATAACTATTCAATCTGAATTTTCAGTTCTCATGGCTCTTTGAATAGAATATAACTAATATATCCATAAATTGTATATCATGAATGCTTGTAATTCTTTCACTATTGCTGTTTCAGGTTTTACCAACATCACAACAGTCCAGAAACAAGGTTCAGTTGAAGTCCAAGCAAGAAATAATGCTTTTGGTCTTCCTGTTCAATCAAGTGAAAATGTAACATTGAGTAAGTAAACTGCAATCACGATATGGGATATCTATATTAAAGCTCATGGAAAGTGGATCTGCAGTTATCATATATTTGCTGAAACAGCAGGAGTTTCCTGAATGTTAGCTTCAAGAAAGCTGTCATGTCTATTCTAAATTAACTGAATTTTATTACTATTGATGGAAAACGTTATAGTTTTTGTTTTGTAGTTTATTATAAAGCTCAGACCAGACTGATACCAGATAAATTAGCAGTTCACTGAGCTAAAAACACTTGTCAAATATGCTTCCAAAAGTATGAGAAGATCCTAGCTTTGCATGAACATGTTTCCAAAGTTTAACAAATAAGTTTATAAATCTGCCTATAATGATGCCTGATACTAATCAGTCCCTTGTATTGTATTTTTATTTTCATCATTTTAGAACAATTTACATTGTTTTTTGGACACGTCAATGTTAAAAATATTTCCACTAATTTTACATATGTTTACAGTAGTATTAGCTGGATCATAACACAATAAACAATTATCAGTTACACATCACTAAGATATTAAGAGCTAGTAATTCACATATTTTGAATACACGCTATAACACAGACTGGTTAACTCATGGTATTTATACAATATGTTACATACTCATCTATGGAATAAAATGTATGCGGTAGTAGGAATGATTTTAAATGTTTTTTAAAATAATGGATTATAGTAATTATTTTGATATTCCAAATCAATATGTTAAATAGTCTAATACCCAAATTCTTTACATTATTTTTAACTATATTGGTTCTACAGAACCGAACATGCAATGCATTCTTCTGTCAAGTGCTATATTGATGGAGGTTTTGGTTTATTTCAAGCTCACTATAAATTTTTTTTAATATAAGTTAATGTCTGCAATATAAATACGCAGGTAAGAGGCAATACTTTTTGTTCTTTGAAAAGAGCTCTACATGATCACCGACTATCCTTGCTACTTATTGTTCTAATTGCCCTTTTCTGTAGCTTAAATATTTACTCATTTTCATAACATGTTCCCCAAAAAATTATGTCATAGCGCAACAAAATTTGCTTAGTAAATATTCCTTGGGGTATTTAAGTTTACTTCATTTTTAATAGATCTCAGTAAGTAGCAAGCTGAGCTCAATTTAGAAGCTAACTTTTCAATATGGTTCTTCCACTTTAGGTTCTCATTTAAAATAATTCCCAAAAATGTTGTATCTTTCTCATATTTAATGCTGAGGGTATTATAATAAATTTGGGGTGCAAGATGTGCTTTATTTTGGTATGTATGGAAGAATATCGCAGTAATTTTGCTTTCATTTATTATTAGCTAGTTAATTTGAAACCAGGAATATAATTCTGCCATTACCTGATTTACTGTTTTTTGTACCCTTTATCATCACATTAGTATCATCAGCAAGAAGAATTATGTGTGCTTGTTTGACAGATGATGATGGCATGTCAGTTATATAAATTAAAAATAATAACGGACCAAGAGTAGAGCCTTATGGTATGCCTATATGCCTAAGTTAATTTCCCTGCCTTTTGACATAAATCTGCTCATTTTATTACTTTTCAAGAATTCCAATTCTATAATTTGCTTTCTATTTGTTAGATATGATTTTAACAAGTAATTTATTTTACCACGAAAACCATATTTTTCTAATTTTAATAACAATATATTATGGTCCAAAACATCATAAGCTTTGGATAAATCCAAGAAAACACCAATATTTGAGTTTTCTGTTTTCTTCTACCATATCTAGTAATTGATAAATTACTGATTCTGTTGACCTGTTTTGTTTAAAACCAAACTGTGCATCTGAAAGAATATTATATTTGGACAAAAAAGACGCCATATGCCTGCATATTAATCTCTCAAAAATCTTAGAGAATATTGATAATAAGGATATGGGTCTGTATTTCTCCATTTCTAACTTATCCTCTTTCTTGAACAAAGGCCTTACTTTAGCAAATTTTAGCTTATGAGGAAATTTCCCTGATTCCATTGATGAATTGTATATATTTGCTAATGGACACTTAATGTAATTAATGCATTGCTTAATTATCCAGTCTGGTATGCTATCCATTCCTGACGACTGTTTATTTTTCATATCTCCCAGTACTTTTATTATTTCTATTTCTGTAATTGGTTTTAAACACATACTACTATTATCAGTTACATTCCCATAACTTGCATGATATGTATTAGCTTTAATTAATTTGTTTGCTATTTCTGAAAAATACAAATTGACTGAGTCTACAACTGGGGTTCTGTTACTTTCCCGTTTGTGCTCTTTATTTCCTATATTACCTCTTTGTCAGTACTTATCCCAATTCCTTTGTTTACTATTTGCCAAGTAGCTCTAACTTTATTATTTGACCTTACTATAATTTTGTAATTTTCAATTCTCTGTGCCTGTCTTATAACCTGTCGATGTATCTTTTTATATTGGTTCAAATATTCTTGTTTGACTAAACCTTGTTTTTGAAGAGCATTTAATTGTCTTACCTTCCTGCTAGTTATAATTATTCCTTGAGCTACTCAACCTTTTCATTACATTGTCTGAGACTCTTGCTTCTTAATGGGAAGGCTATATTAGACCAATACAAAAAGATATTTTGAAATGAATTAAACCTACTGTCTGCATCATTTCCCTGGCATACTCTTTCCCATTTTTCAGTTTTCACTAAATTCCTAAAATTAATCATATCCTCCTCTCAAAATTCTCTTCTGAAAACTCTTAAGGTTTTTAATTTGAGTCGGTTTTTGAATCTTAAGTTCTAATACTTATGCACAGTGATCTGTATCAATAATTTTTGCTAAGTCCTATTCTGTAGCTTTTACGATTATTTCATCTAATAAAGATGATTTTTTCTTAGTAATTTTGGTGGTTGGAATTACTGTATTTATAAACCCATACAAAATTAACAGATTTTGTAATCTGACGAATTTCTCATTATTTACCAAAAAATTTACCAAAAAATCAATATTCCAGTCCTCACATTACACAAGTATTTTTTTTTTTTTTTTTCATTGCATAGAATTCCATTACCCTCTCCAGTTTTTCCAAAAATAAATCAAAATCCCCATCTGGGGAACTATTAATACATGCAATTATTACATTTTTATTTTGTATTTCTGTTATTGACAATTCAAAATTTTTGTCCTCTCTTAAGTAGTTAAATGGCAGATGAACGTCTCAGACAGTGTCTGGTATTGTAAATACTCAGCAATCTGCCTCAGAATTTTCCTGAACATTTCCTCTGGATATGATGAAATATCAAGCAAAATCCTAAAAGCATATTCTGACCTAATAAGCATTCCCCTTAGCTATTTATATAATGAATCACTGAAGAGTGGAATATTTCCTGACAAATGAAGTACTCTATTGTCAAACCACTTTTTAGAAAAGGTAAACAAGATAATATCTCAAATTATAGACCTATATCTCTCTTGTCTGTTTTCTCAAAAGTATTTGAGAAAGTAATGCTCAATAGGCTTTATAATTACTTGGAAAAGAACAACTTACTTGCCAAAGAACAGTTGGGTTTAGAAAAGGAGTAGCGACAGATAATGCAACCTACAAGCTCATGCATAAAGTGTTAACAGTGTTAAATGAAAAGGAATATGTTGCTGGAATCTTTTGCGACCTTTTGACTGTGTGAATCATGAGATTCTTATAGTAAAACTACATTTCTACGGAATAAAGAATAACATATTAGATTGATTCATTTCATACCTAGAGAAGAGAAAACAAAATTAATAACTCCAATAGGTATCAAAACAGTGCCTCAGAATGGAAATCAGTAAAGCATGGCATTCCCCAGGGATCAATTTTAGGGTCTCTTTTGTTCTTGGTTTATATAAATGACCTCCCATTATACATTAACAGTATGGCAAGTATTTATTTATTCGCAGATGACATTAGTGTTCTAGTAAGAAGTAAAGATTTCAATGACTAGGTAGTAAAATTAAATTATGTTCTAAATTGTATGTCAAATTGGTTCAAAGCAAACAAACTCTCAGTAAACCTTGAAAAAACAAAAACAATGAAATTTGTAACTACTCCTCACCGCAAACACACATAGAAATAGGAATTAATGATACACTGTTAGAACAGCTAAATGAAGTCAAATTCCTTGGCCTTCAGGTAGACAAGCATTTGGACTGGAAGTCACATATTCATCACACCTATACTTAGCTCAGCTTTCTGTGCACTGGTTAAATTTCACTCAGTCGATACACTTAAAATGGTTATTTTGCCTACTTTAACTCCATCATCGAGTATGGAATAATATTCTGGGGTAATTCAGTGGATAGTAAATGCATATTCCGGATATAGAAGAAAGCTATAAGAATAATTTGTAATGCTTATAGCAGACTGTCATGCAAAGAAGTATTTCAAAAATTGGGCATACTCACCTTACCTTGTGTTTATATACTATCCATTTTAAAATTCTATGCAGTTAATCAACATAGTTTTATAACAAACATGGTAATTCATAACATTAATACTGCAGGGATATATTTATTGTCCCAATGCCAATCTTTGTTGCTTTCAGAAAGGTGTATATTATGAAACAATCAAGATATTTAATGCTCTCCCCAATAATCTCAAAGAAAATGTTCGGAATTTCAGGGCTTTTAAGGCTTCTCTTAAGGAAAACCTTTGCAATAAATCATTTTACTCTGTAGATGAATATTTAAGTGACAAATCTGTTTGACAATACCGTAATAATCATTGTATTTATAGGTATTATAATGTATTGCATTTTGCATATATTAGTGTGTGTGCGTGTGTGAAAACTCAGACAAAATTTTCCGTTTACAGTATGACCATGCAATGAAATAAAATTAAAATTAAATAATTTGACAAACACTTTATTGTAATGCCTTGTAATGCACAATTTTCCTTCCGGAGAGGAAAAAAATAGCACTGATAGTTTGCCGACTCTCTAGCACTGGAAAAACACAATTCAAGGTATATTACACACACTTCTAATAATTGATCTTTGGATTTATTGTCATTGCAAATGCAAGGTGCGCTTAAATTCAATCCGAAAGTCTATTGACATTAGTGGTGTTCTTGGAATAAGTATATCCTCACCTTTGAACTTTCTTATGTTATAGTAACTTATATCAAAATTTTCATACTTTTTTGACAGTGATTTTTGTACCGTTGCATAATTTCGGCTGATTTATATTGCATAGCATAATTATCAACGAGCTGTAAATTGTGTGGCGGAAATCCTAGCAAATCCAATGAATTTAGTTAGATAATTGACGACTTCATTTGGATTAGTAACGGAATTGATCGACTTAAATGAATGCATTTGTGCATCAATTTTACCCTGAATTTTTATATTCGAATCATCTACATCTACAAGTTGCTGCTAAACTGGCTCATTCGGTCAACCAAACATAGTTTTTGTAATTTGCACCAATATTTGGAAACACTTTCAATATTAATTCTTCCTTTGACGTTCAGAAGTGACAAAGATTTGATGGAAACGAAATGAGGTCAGTAGAAGTGTCAACAGGAATTTTCCCATTATCAATATCTAATAATGCCTTTGCATCTGAAAAGCGCAATGATCTGTGCAATGTAGCATAAATAGTTGGTATTACAAAAGGGACAAAGTCAAAGACCCCATAAGGTAGTGTGGAAAGGGTGACATATGCAGTTAACAGCATGGGAAATCAAGATGTCGTTGGCATAATAACAGTAATGTCAGTGCATCCATAGTGTGGCGGGTATACGCTGGCATAGGTAATGAATTACATTAAGGAGAAAGTCACAAAGTAACATTCCTGCTTCTTCCGAATCTCTTTCTTTGCT
Organism: Hymenopus coronatus; assembly: GCA_030762935.1. Lineage (NCBI taxonomy): Eukaryota > Metazoa > Arthropoda > Insecta > Mantodea > Hymenopodidae > Hymenopus > Hymenopus coronatus. The sequence continues at coordinate 144,055,826 of CM060881.1, read as the reverse complement.
TTACTCCTAATGTTTAACATTTTATTTTCTTTATTTTCTTCTATGTCAAAACAGCAATTTCTAAGGCTAACAATGACATAACTAAAGAGAAGTAGATCTGGTTGGTCAATTGATAAACTTTTATTTCATGATAGCTTTGTGTATTAAATTTCTCCATTTAAACCGAAATATCACTTGATCAAATGTATTAAGAGCACCGCAATTGTAGTGTGATGGTGACATGGGTATTTTCCTGTTCTTTAGCTAGCTCATGTATCACTTAACATCAAATAAACAACATCTGCAATTCGAAGTTAAACCTAAAATGGATCCCGTTATTTTCAGATTCCAAGAAGGATTAATGCTTATGTGCATTGCTATAGCTTGTTCATTTTAAAGAATTACAACAAAAATATATAATATTCTTTATTTAAACGATGTGACCAAAGGAATGATAGTTGATACCAAAGAAATATATTTGATTTTCACAGTTATCTTGCATTATTGAATTGTAAATAATAACTTGACTTGTCTTATATTATAGTACCTGTGTACAATGTATGATTTACAAGATGAATAGCCTGCCTGCCTGCCTTGCCTGCCTTACCTACCTTACCTACCCTACCTACCTTACCTATCCTACCTACCTACCCTACCTACCTATCTATCTACCTACCCTACCCTATCCTACCTTACCTACCCTACCTACCTACCTACCTACCTACCTACCTACCTACCTACCTACCTACCTACCTACCTACCTACTTACCTACCTACCTACCTACCTACCCTACCTGCCTTACCTACCTTACCTTCCCTACCCTACCCTACCTACCTTACCTACCTACCTACCTACCTACCCTACCCACCCTACCTGCCTTACCTACCTTACCTACCCTACCTACCCTACCTACCTTACCTACCTACCCTACCCTACCCTATCCTATCCTACCCTACCCTACCTATCCTACCTTACCTACCTACCTACCTTACCTGCCTACCTTACTTAACCTACCTTACCTAACCTACCTACCTATCCTACCTTACCTACCTACCTTACCTGCCTACCTTACTTAACCTACCTTACCTAACCTACCTACCTACCTATCCTGACCCCCCCCCCCCACGGTGCCCCTCCACACCATGCCTCCCCGCCCACCCACTGGCCTGCCTGCCCGACCTACCCAACCCCATGGATATTCTGGCAGTATGTGCGGTTGCACCATCTTGTTGGAACCAAATGACTGCAAATGGATATGCTTACAGCGCTTTTCCTGCATTACGAATTGTTGCAACATAACAACATATAGCTCTGATGTTAATGTGACAGTGGTACCTGCATCATTTTCAAAAAAATACGGACCAATAATGCCATTGAGAGACACATCACACCACACAATAATTTTTGCGCAATGAAGAGGTCTTTCGTGAATCTGATTAGGATTGATAGGTGCCCAGTACCTACAGTTTTGTTTGTTCACAGAGCCTGATAAGTGAAAGTGGGCCTCATCAGACATCATTACATTGTTGAGAAAGTTGGGTTGAGTGTTTATAATCTCCAGAAGCTGTGTACAGAATGTTTGATGTGCCTGCAGATCTCTGGGCAATAATTGTTGCACCACACGGATCTTGTAGGGTTGGAACTTCATATCCAGATGCAATATGTATCGTACACTTCTGTCTGAGATATTAAAAACTTACGAATTCCGACAAACTGATAGCATTTGACTTCGCTCTAAAGCAGTTGTTACTTTTCCAATATTTTCCGGGGTGCAAACTGTACGTTGCCTTCCAGTCGCTTCTTGTTTATTGCAGATGCTGTTGCTCTGAACTGCTGGACCCATCTCATAATACACTCTGAGATGGAACTTGAACATTCCGATGAATGTCAAAATGTTGCTGGAAGAATCACTGTGTTCATTCAATACTGGCAATGTTTTGAACTGCGCTACGCACTGGTAACAATATAAACTCTCTAGGAAGCCAGGTCCAATAATGGTGGGGAATTTAAAATGGGTCATTCTGCTGCGCCCTGTATATATAGAAAAGATATATATATATTTTTTTTTTCTTTCTCTTTTTTTATTTCAAAGCTTAGGTAGATTTCTTTAAGATTGCAACTATCACTGTTTTCTGCAGCAACTCCTGCCAGAACTGCATTCTTTTATCTTTATAATATACAAAATCAGAAATATAAAATTCAGAAACATTTTGTAATGTAGATAAGTCAAGAGTTCTCCAATTTTGGAGTTTGTTTACTAAACTTCCTGTTCTTTGCGTACGTGTTTAGATTTTCATATCACGTGGGTTGAGATATTATAATGTATTTTATTGTGTGACCAGCTGTCAGAAATCCTCTATTTTCATTTTGAAAGTTCATTTTGGAAAGAATCCATTAGTGTTTGAATTACTTCAGAATGATATAAATTTTTATTTAAAGTAGGTAAAGTCTACAATATGAAATATTTTATTGTTCACTGCCTGTGATATTTTGTGCAACTTTTCTGGTGAGGATAACATTTTTGTGACAATTTTGTTTTCTTTATTGGTGACTCCCCTATCACCACTAAACTCTCATTCAATTTTTCTGTGTTTATTGTATGCATACTTACTGTGTTACTGCAGGATGAGGAGTTATTACTAACTGGATTTTTATGTTCTTGAACTAGCACTAAAGCACATAAATCACATGTACTTTCTTCCCTCAGGAACTTTGATATTTTCATGCAGCAATAATTATTATTACACACTTTCAAATTGCAAAAAGTTTACACCTTTCAGTTTTAGTTTTATGAGCATAGAGGGGGGGTGGAGATTTTAGAGCTCCTAAATTTTTATTTTAACTCTATGGTTAACCAATGTGAATGCATTTAAATAGTAAAATAACTCTGTTGTACCAATCCTGCCATGATTAAACACAACTACACCAAGTCAGAAATCATTCTAAAGCTCAACTGTCAATGTGGGTGACATCTATTTATATGAGGCATATTATGTGTCCAAAAGACAAAACACCAGATGTGAAGTGATTTCTCATATGTTCATAGCATCTGCTCATTCTTTCCAAGTGATTTATCTCATGTGACATCAGTAATAATTTATAAAGTCACTTCTTATTTGAACTTTATTCTCAAAGCAACATTGTTGAATGAACAATGTTTCAAAGATTATGTTGATAGTTTTTCCATTTTTTAAAAAGTAAGCTTTGCTAATTAAATACACATTTTTAAAACATTATCCACTAAAAGGGACCCATTTTATATAGACTGAACCTCTAAGTATGTAAAAGTGCAATGTTTGTTCTTCAAAATGTTACAAACATGCAAATTCTACTTTTCATATAACCTTCAGTAGTGATTTTAATATATGACCAGTGAATATAAAGTAAAAAATAATATTAAATAAACGACTTCTGACAAACAAGAAAAAGAGACAGGTTATTTAATCTCATCTAGGGATAAATAAATAAATAAAAAGAGAAAGAGAAAGAACTAAAACTTTAAGTTATAGGTTTTAGAAATGTTTAGTTTGATATGGAATGACTCATGACTCATGTAATACAAGCTATAAAATGGAATATACAGAATTTTAGTATCAAAATACCCTTAACTTTTATGTCACTGGTGTGGAAACTCTAATAGGTAAATCAAATCAGCTCAAAAAGTGGCACAGAAGTGAGAATATTCAGAAAATGAAAACATATAGAGAGGCCTATCCTGATATATGGTGGACTTTGAGACAGTGATGTGTTTTAACAATTAAAATTTAGTTGAGTCGATTTTGTAACACTACATCACTTACTTTTTTATTTCGGAAAACATGTTTCAGAAGCCATGTGCTTCCATTGTCAATTCCTTTGGTCGACTACAGAGACAACCACCACAGCAAGCGATGCCGGTAGTCGACCAAAGGAATTGACAATGGAAGCACATGGCTTCTGAAACATGTTTTCCGAAATAAAAAAGTAAGTGATGTAGTGTTACAAAATCGACTCAACTAAATTTTAATATAGAGAGGCATTTAAAACATTAAATACGTGAACTTTTCCATGCCAGTACATTTGCAAATGTGGTAGGTTGGTATCTAATGTTGAGCAGTTGGCAGTGAAGCCATTCGCTCTCTTGCATTCCAGTATTTTGATGTTATATTATCATGTTGACTAAAGGTCGGGCAGCACAGTAGATGGTTTCCATCCATATCTTCTTTAAGTGAACAGAAGGGACCTCTGTTGTGTTCTCACTATACCAATCCTGAATAAATGCTTATTGAGACAGTCATTGCCTGTTAGGAGTCTAAAAGTAGCTACAGAGGATTTTCTTGGTAATGTAGTGAATCGGGCCCTGTTATTACATAAATTTTCCCATGGTTTTCCTTTGTAATACATTATCTTCTTTATTTTTTTATTATATGTTGATATAATAAAATCAAAGTAAAAACTAATAAAGGTGACACATCTATGCAGTGGATGACAAAGGGGATAAAAATCTCGTGGAAAAGAGTCAAATTTCTGAAGTCAATAAAACACCCAAATATGAATGATCGATCTGTGGAGTGTATAAAAATTATAACAATATTTTTAAAAACGTAGTAGAAAATGCAAAAATAAAATACAACGGAGACCTTATACAGAAAGCTGACAATAAAACAAAAACATATGGGGCATTGTAAACAAAATCCATTAGGAAGGAAAAAATAAAAATGCCGAAAACATAGTGATACTAAGTAATGATAATGACATAAAAGGCCCAAGAAAAATTGGGGAAATATTCAATGGGCACTATGTAAGTGCAGCCGCATGATTAAACTTAAATAAAAGTTGGTCAAATAAAAATAATTATTTATCTAAAAGAGCAAGTCAATTAAATACTATGGTAGTCTCGGAATGACAGAAGAAAGCATATTAAGCGAGCTAAATAAGCTAAAATCTAAGAAATCAAGTGGTCTGGATGGAGTCTCAAATGAATTACTAAAACAGATTAAAAACGAAATTGTTGGCATTTTAACACACATTACAAATGCATCACTAATGCAAGGAATCTTTCCTGATACACTAAAACAAATAGTTGTCAAACCAATACTTAAACCAAAAAGGAATAAGAAAGAGGTAGAAACTTATAGACCAATCACCTTGTGTTCAGCCTTCTCAAAATTAATGGAAAATTTCATAATTATGTAGAGAAATTAAAAATTATATAAAAATGGTAATTTGGTTTCCAAAAGCATAAGTCTACAATAAACGTCATACAAAAGGCAAACAATGTTATAATAAAAGCAATAAATAAATATGAATCTGTGATGGCTATTTTTATAGATTTATCGAAAGCAGGGTATTAACATATTTAGAAAACAGAACACAGAGTGTGGAAATAAGTAAGGTGTGAGAGAAAAGATAAAATCAGACTTTAGAATGGTTCAACTGGGAGTTCTGCAAGGCTCAAAATTAGGACCCTTTTTGTTTTTAATATACATCAATGAAATATATGAATTAATAGAATCAAAGGGAGGAATAGCAATTGGGTACGCAGATGACATCATGACGGTTATAATTAGGGGTCAGAAAATACAATATGTAGAAAACAGGGCAAACTCAATTCTAAAATTCATAAAAGAATACTATTCTAGTCTAGATATGGTAATAAATGTATAAAAGACAGCATGCATACATTTCGAACTAACAAATCAAAACCTCAAAAATATAAATCTAATAATAGATGGTGTAAATATAGAAGAAATAAATGGTACAAACTTCCTTGGAATGATAATTGACAACAATTTAAACTGGAAAGCTCATGTAGCTCATATTACCAAAAAAATAAATAAAGGTATATATGTAATGAGACAGATCAGTAAGACACTGGATAGTAAAACTATGACATAGGTTTACTATGCATTAATATACTCGCATATTAGTTATGGTATTATGCTGTGGGAGAATATTACTTTTAGAGAAATGGAAAAAGTGCTAAAATTGCAGAAATAAGCTATCAGAATAATAGGTAGGATAAAAAATAAAGAAACATGTAGAAGTTTGTTTAAGAGCTTAAAAATATTAACTGCTCCATGTGTATATATTTATGAAAGCATAAAGGTTATTATACATAAAAGACATGACAAAAATTTTTATGATTATATGATGAAATATGATTTTGCGGCATTCTGCAATATTTAGGTTATTAGGTGTTACATCAGATGGATATAATAGCTACTTTAGAGTCAGATAATATACATTTACAAATGTATAAAATATGTATGTACTAACACTCCACAACAATTCAAAGAATGGGAATTAACATGAGTATAACATAAAACAAAATACAACTATTTTAGAAATAATATTTGAGGTTCATTAGGTAATAAATATGTTGAAATTAATGCTAAAGAAATATACAATTATTTATATTTTGCAATAAAAATATAAAGGTAGAAGGGAAAGTAGTTAAAGTTTCAAAAGCCTACCTTATTTTCAGAATTCTGGCTTCTAACCCAGAGATCCCAGGTTTGATTACCGGCTGGGGCAGGGAGTTTTTCTTTAACTAGAATCATTCTTCATCCTCCAAACGGTCTGGAATTATGCACATGAAGGGGCATGTGTATGTTTTCACTAATATAAAACTGTAAAAGCTAATGTTAAGGCAACCTAGAGATCAGTAAGAAACAACAACATTGGCACAGCTGCCAATATATAACCATATACAACCAAAAATATTTGTTTAAGTTATAAAATATTATCTCTTCCTCAAGTTTTATTCTATACTACCTGAAATGTTCAGTGTTGCATAATGGTTTCACAGTTTAGAAAAGAGAATAATATTTCAAATCCTGTTTATCTATGTTTATAAAAGTCAATGTATGTTAACTTAGGTTTCTAAAGGGTACACCATTTTGACCAAATTCTGAAATCATAAATTTTAGGATAAGAATAAAAATCCTCTAGAGCTGACATCACAAACCCCCATAACTGAGATGTAGAAAAATGTTTGGAGAGTTAATTTTGAAAATTTTAAGTATGAATAAACCTGCTCTATCAATACCTTTCCTAAATAACAATCAAGGATTGTTTTGTTTATTCCTTTTAAGAATGGTGACAATAATCCTGCCCTTACAGAACAGAACATTGAAAAATGCTCGGAAGGATGCAATATAATTTTGTTAAATAAGGATGTGTTCTGTTCATTATTTAAAGAATAGAAACACTCAAAACCACATCAATGGAAAAAGGTGGAAAATGCTTGATTGGAGGCAATTTTGAAGTTTTCAGCATTATTTTCTGAATTCTTTTGCTAAACAGAATCTTATAAATATAAACCAGTCAACTACTTAGTATGTAGCTGGGTATTTTATCTATTAGTTTTCCATGTAAAGGGTAGTTTGGAGTGAGCTGAAATTCTTGAAAATCTTTGTGTAGCATCCTTGGAAGATGTGTAATTTAAATACTAAGTTTCATATTTGTTAGACCTTTCAAGTTTTGCTATTCATAGACACATTCATGTGCATGCATATGTACTAAATAAATGATCTGTAAAACCGGGTGGTATTGTGAATTCTAAGCTAGACAAGTATATTTTTGCCTTATGTTAAAAATCATGTCCAATATGATTTATCGGGTTCAAGAATGTTAAACTGATGTAGAAAAAGAAAGAAAAAACATAAACATTATCTGTGTCAGGTTTGGTGAAAATTGGTACAAAGATGTCAAAGTCTATAACAGACGTACAATACATACAATACACACACACACACACATACATACAGGCATACAGACAGACAGACAGACATTAGATAATTCAAATTATTCATAAAAATTATATTTTGTTATGCAAGATATGTGGAAATGATTTATTAGCCTAAACTGTAGTTGAAGAAGAAAAAGAAGAAGCTGGTGGCAGTGGTAGTGGTGGTGGTGGTGGTGGTGGTGGTGGTGGCGGTTTATTCTAATATTTGCATTGTAAGTGTTCATTTATACAGTTTATGTTTAAAAACAATAAATAGCAATTTCTTTTATTGCAGATTATTTCCTTAAAAGCAATGAAACAACATTTTTATATTATACTAACTGCCTGCCCCGGCTTCGCACGGGTGGTGTACCTAAGAAAAAACTGAGACAAAGTCTGCCGTGTCCAGTACGACGATACAGTGAAATAAAATTACAATTAAATAATTTGAAAATACTTTATTCTAATGCATTTGTAATGTGCAAATAGTGCTGATGGTTTGTCAACTTGTGAATGCCTTGTAATGTATAATTTTCCTTCTGGAGAGAAAACAAATTTCGCCCATTGTTTACCAACTCTCAAGCAGCAACGAACAACTGTCCATGTGAAAAACACTTCTAATATTTGACCTTGGG